>JAVJGJ010000047.1:10309637-10339534 GCA_035590215.1 Microhierax caerulescens
CCCCCCCCCCCCCCCCGCGATGATGCCTGCAAATTGCCTGGTACTAAGAGGGTGTAAGGGTTCTCTGGACCAGCTCTGTGTGCAGGACCTGCTAGCAGGTGCTTGTCTTCCAGGGTGCTGCTTGTATCTTAATGCTGGAGAAACCTCGAGGAGAACGCACTGAATGTTTTTAGTTAGTTAATTAAAAAGGCAGCACTAAAGCTGAGGCTTTTCTGAAAGGCTGAATGCTTGGGTGGAGCTGAGCTCTACACCAGTGCTTGGAAGCCAAGTCTGCTTTGGGCTGGATTCTGGTCTTTTCATGAACATGGAGGGTCCTTTTGTGTTTGATCGAGTTTGTGAGCCAGGGCTTAGCTGCTGGTGGGATCCCCTGTAGCTGGGAGCGGGGTGCCTGCGGGAAGGGTGTGCAGGCAGCGCTGCTGGGTGTTGATAAGGTCTGCCGTCCTGCCTAGGAGTTCTTCTCCCTCCTCCCCACCCCAAATGAAAGCAGACAAGTCCTCCTACAAGCAGGCTTGGAAAAAATTACATCATGAGATGCCTATGCCTGTCAGGAAGCCGAGAGGCTGTAAGAGCTTGCTAACTTTGCTAACAAAGTGCAGTTGTGGGGATGGCACTAGCCCCGGGGAGGAAGAGCTGTCCCATTCCTGCGGTGACCTTTTCCTGTCATCTGGGCAGCGGCCCCGTGCCTGGCCTCTCTGGATGAAGGAGATGAGATGGGATGTTCTTGCTCTCAATGTGAAGCTGTCTTGTGCACAGGCGCTTTTTCCCCGGGCCAGGGACCACTGCCCAGCCATGCCCTCGGAGATAGTGATGGGGTGCTGGAGGAGGCTCTGAGCATGTGGCTGGTGGTTGCAGTAACCGCAGCACATCCACGTATAGACTTTATTTATGCGCTGTAAATATGAAATGAGCCATTTTTTGAGTAATGTGCGCATGGCAGTGTGCTTGAGGTGATTCTGTCCCACTGGCTTTCCTCCCTGGGAGTGCTGGATGACTCTCTGAAATGGGTTTACTTCTAGCATACTAAATCATTGCTGTGTCCACTCTAGTACAAAAATGCCAATGTCAGTGTAAATCCGCAGCTGAAGTTTGGAGGTGTTTCTGGTGCAGGGATGCAGTGGCCGGTGGTGTCTTCTAGCACCGTGGTGTGAGCGGGTGGTCCTGCCACGGGGGTACGGGATGGAGGTGCGGCTGGCACGGGGGGCAGTGGGGGCTCACACCAATGGGCTGACTTTTGTACACTGCAGCTCTTAATTCCAGTTTGCAGAGCTCAAGCGCTGTGGTGAGCTTGCCAGCAGGGCTTTGGGTCTCTCCCTTAGGTAAAATGCAGCTCTTCCTTCTGCTCCGATTTCTTTCAGAAATTTTTTTCAAGAAAGCCTTCCCCAGTAGGTTGTAAGGGAGCTTCTTCCCTCCACTGACTGCAAACTGGAGTTTGCAGCTCTACTGGAAAGGAGGGGGAAGTGGGTAACAGCAGGGACTGTTTAGTTGTTGCTAAGAGACACTAGTTGTGTGATGCAGAGTTTCACCTTGGAACCTGTAATTAAAAGCCAGCGGAGCTTAATCACCTCATAGCTATCTATTGTATATCTCAGACTGGATGGGAAGTTGGCAGTGAGCGGTCAAATGGCAGACACTTATCATAATCCTGTAAGATTAGTCAAAACTGATGTTAAATAAAAATCCAATACAAATAATATCTGAGTAGAAACTAGACGTTAACTGTTAGGAAAGGCCAAACACCATTCAAGGTCTGAAGTTACAGCATTATCTGTTCAGGACATACCGCCCTATTGTGAAACCATGTAAATATTAACCACTTTGCCAGAGCATTGGGTTAAAGGGAACACCCTGGTGCTTACTGTTCTTGGTTGCTATTCTGTATAATCACTTGTTTGGAAAGTCAGGAGATCTTTTTGTATTGCTCAGATGGTATTGGGTTGCTGCTGTGGTCTCTGCAGCTGAAGAGGAGCAGGTAAGGCATGCCCAGTGGATGTTTGGCATGGTGAGGCTCAGCTTGCAGGGCTCTGTGAACACTCTAAATTTGAACTGGAGAAGGCAGTCAAAGTAGGGAACACTTTTCCTTTGCTAGCTAGGACTTGGTAAGATCCCTGGACTATTATTCTGGTGGAATGAAAGCGAGTTCATACCACTGTAGTTGTCTTTACTCCAGCATCTGCTCTGGGAACTGGAGAGCAAGACAGAAGCTTCCAGGTCACTTGTAACTTCTGTTGACTAGAAGAGGATTTCTGTAACAGTTTCACTGAAATGGAAGAAAGAACAGAAAAATGCGCTGCTGTAGTGTGCTACTGTGAATGAAAGAATCAGTCAGGCTGAGGGCATCCCAAAACATTGCAGAAGAGCCCTGGTTTGGGTGAACTTGGGCACATGGGAGCTGTTACAAGTGTAATACAACCTGAGTATCAACTACAAGCTTAAAAGGAGTGCATCCAAGCTGTGACTCACTAAACCCAAAGTAAACTGCAAGAGTATTCAGAGAACTGTAGAAGTCACTTCATAAGGCCAGACTGGTGCAACAAAATACCCTGCCCCTTCAGGCAGCTTCTTACAACAATCTGATCTTGGTACCCAGCAGCCTTAAACTTAGCTGCACGGTGTGTCTTAAAGTGGAGCTGCAGCGTGGCTGCTGTGGTGGTGGACTTTTGCTACGGTAGAGCATGACGTGGAAAAGCCAGAGCTGGCTTTTCTTTTTCTTCTGACTGAATTTGTAGCATGAAGGGATGACTTTTTGTGCAGGCAGGAGTGTGATGGTGCGAGGGATGCCCAATGGACCTCCAGTCCCCACTTTGCCATTTATACACAGGTCATGATATATCTGGACTTTGTTCCAGTTGCTTTGCTGGACTTCATCGTATAGTACCTTTTTTTGCTGCCATTTTAAATGCAAACTATTGATGGTGTGGGGAAGCCCGTTTCTGTATATAAATGCAGTTTCCTAAATGGTGCTTTTAGGTATGCCCTGGGGTATTTCACCCCTGTTGGGATGTTGTTCTTGTGAACTCCATCACGTGCTGTGAGGCCTCTTCCGCAAGATACAAATGCCATTAAAAATACCAGGTGGCACTTACTATCCAAATGCAAAATACTAGAGATCTTAAAACTGCCAGTTCTCCTAAGTTTAACATTGTAAAGGTTCGATGGGAATTCTCAACACCCTTGGAGAGCACTGAGCTCTCAAGACAGCTGGAGAGCGCTGAGTACTTAGACTTTTCTCTTCCTTCCCATCTAATGCTTGACATGAAGATTGATGTCTCTGCCCTGAGCAAGTGCCTGCAGTGACCTCGGTCAATTCTCTTGTCCTTGATTACCTGGGAATGAGTGCAGGCATGGCATTTTAAAAACATGTCTCTTTCCTTTAGGGTGGGAAATAAAACTGTTGTACATCTTCTGTCTTCCAGATAGTAAAGCCATAGTTGATGGAAACTTGAAGTTGATCCTTGGCCTGATATGGACCCTTATCCTGCACTACTCCATTTCCATGCCAGTGTGGGAGGATGAAGGTGACGATGATGCAAAGAAGCAGACCCCTAAGCAGAGGCTGCTGGGCTGGATCCAGAACAAAATTCCTTACTTGCCAATCACGAACTTCAATCAAAACTGGCAGGATGGGAAGGCACTGGGGGCTCTTGTTGACAGCTGTGCTCCAGGTAAGTCCTTTCCTCTGATGGTCAGTGTTGTCCTTGCTTGCTGTCCTTGTGGCTGCTCTGCTGTTCCTATGGGAGGAGGTTTTCACTGCTGAGTTGGAGACGGGAATGAGGCTTTCAGGAAAACCTGAGTCCAAAGAGGCCAGCTGTGGGAAGCAGCAAGTTGTAAATTACTTGGCTAAGGGAAACACTGGCCTAAAGCAGAATGTGTGATTGCATTATTGGAGGCGCCACGTTTAAGCTTTGTATTGGGTGCAAGGGACAAAGGCGCAAATGCTGGCTCCTAAATGCAAAAAAGACTTGTTCCCACAGCGAGTGCCAACAACCTTTCAACTTCTGGGCGCAGCAGGAGGCTTCATGTGTTCTCCTGAAATAGGATTGCAGAGGGAGCACAGAGCAGCCAGAAGCTGCACGCTACCTGCAGTGTCAGTGTTTAGCAAGCTGATGCTGTGCAGCTTAAGGCGGATAATGTGATGAAGTGTGAGAAAGGCAGTTTCGTTACCTTCCTGTAAAACAGCCTCACTAGTGCGATTGTTGGTGTTCATCTAATGCAATCTGGGGTGCTGTGGCAAGCAGTTGAACTTTTCTTTTCCAGATTTGCTGCAGGAGAGCCAGCGAAACATAAATGATGGCTCGATGTATTTGTGCTGAATTTAAAGTGGTGCCTTGCACAGCTTAAATTTAAAGCAGTGTGGTTGTGTGGCCGACTGAAAAGCTATAAGTCTTTAGTTGATAGGCAAGGTGGGTGGGGGTCTTTCTGAACGGACTGTTACTGCCTGTGTCGTTAGGGTCCCCGGAGATGCTGGTTGTTACCTCGGAAGTGTTTGTGAGCAGCACGTGCTCCATCTTGTTCTAGTTTACTTCTGCAAAGCTCTGAATGCCTTCCTGTATAGCGGTACAAGTGACTGTGGGGTTTGTGCTTGGTTTCTTCAGCTGGGGAAGCTCATTTGCAGATAACGCCTAACAAGTGAAATGCGTTTGCAGGCCTGTGCCCTGACTGGGAGACCTGGGACCCGAAGAAGCCTGTTGACAACGCTCGGGAAGCCATGCAGCAGGCGGACGACTGGCTGGGTGTGCCACAGGTGAGGCTGTGCAGGTCTGCAGGGAGCACAGCGGCCAGCTTTGTGCTTGTGACTAGCTTGGGTTTAAACTGAGGAAAAGCAGGTGAAGTTGCTCGGACGCTTTCAAAAGTTACGGTTGACTTGTGTGAGATTGCCTGAGAAAGGGCAAGTTGTAATGAAATGCCCTATTGCATTTCAGAGCTCTGGCTGCAAGATTTCATGTTGGTGTCTCTGCTGAAGGAGCTGGTGTTGCACCATGTAGGGTAGGGGGGGAAGGCACATGTGTAGCAGTGCCTGCCCTCTTAGTCCATGGAGTTTTGCAGCACTGAATGCCACAGAAGTAAAACTCGCTGGCTTAGGAAATCACCTGCAAGGATGGGTTTCCTACGGAGAACAAATTTGCAAACCAGATAGTTTCATGCTCATAAAATTGGGACAGAATTGCCAAAGTCTCTGAAGCTCTGGGAGCAGCTTGTATCGTGGGGGCAGGAGAAGAGACTGGTCACAAGTTTCACTTTGCAAGAACTGCAGTTCAGAGCTGTAGCACGTGGGATTATGAGTTACCAATTCTTGCAGTTTCAGTTATCCCCACGTTGCTTTTCAAGAGGAACATAGCTACTGTTGTCCTGCCTTGCTGCCATTCAGTTTGTTGCAGTCTCCTGAGAACCCCTAATAATTAAGGCACAAAAAGCCCCAAACCACATTGGGACCATAATGAGCTTCTTGATTTTCTTGCCATGAGATAATAAATGATGTTGTGTGTATCAAAGGGAAAGTAGATGTGAGAAATCACATTAACATGTGGGAGTTTTGAAATGTAAGACTGTGTCATAGCTCTGTTTCTGTGTTGACATGCAGTAACCAAGCACTGGTACAATATGCTTAATTGCATTGTCTTTCAGGTTATTACCCCTGAAGAAATTATCCACCCTGATGTGGATGAGCACTCTGTAATGACTTACCTGTCCCAGTTCCCCAAAGCCAAGCTGAAACCAGGAGCTCCTTTAAAACCCAAGCTGAATCCCAAGAAAGCAAGGGCTTATGGCAGAGGTAAGAACTTGGTGAGCTTCAGCTGCACCAAGCGTTCAGCTCTTCAGAAAGCTGGGTGGGGTTTTTTGCTTGCGTTGAACTCCAGACCTACTGTAACTGACTTCAAAGTTTCACTTGTATACTCTTGGTGTGGTGCCTAGTTTCAGAAATACGTGGATATAGTCCAAAAGACACTCCTAACATGTAAATTCCCCAAAGTCTCTGAACCTGTTCTGCAAGCTGCAGCCTCATACTGCACAGCTGGAAGAAGTAGCATGATACGGGGTGTGCAGTTTAAGCTAGCAGTATTGCTGCTGATGCAGCAGGGAGTGCTTCTCCTGGTGAAGTGCTCCTTCAAAGAGCAAAAACCTCTTTACATCCGTGTTTCTCTCTGAGCAGCTCTCTGTAGAGGCAGAGTCTCCCAGGCTTGGTGGCAGATGTGTATTAGGGTAGGCTAATTCTAAATAAGTTATTTTAATTGATTGGAGGTGTGACTACTTCATTTGCACGTGCACAAAGGTGGGTTGGTAGTCCTTCAAACGTTAATGGTGCCGGGCCTTTGTTTTAAAGGCTGTATTTGCTGATTGGAAGGACTTGTCCATGGATGTTTATGTAACTGTAGATCTACAGGCAGCCTTACTTTCAACTTACCTTTTAAATGGATAATTTCCTGTAGATTCTGATGTGGTCCTACTCTAGATTGGAATATGATCTCAACTAAATGAATAACAGATTTTACCTTTGATATGCTTGGCATGTAGCAAGACGTCACTTAAGCACTTTGTTCTCCATTCCATCTTTTTTTTTTCTTTTTTAGATCTGGGGGCTGCTGTTGGTCCTTCAAGATTTTTAGAATTAGTGGGTTCCAGAATTGGGTGTACAAGACTGAAATGGAAGAAACAAAACTTTCCTTATTTTTTTCTGGGTTTATGGGAGTCGGGTTTTTTTACACTCGATTTTCCATTGAAACTTAATTAGTGGAATGAATGGACATGGACACTATCTGTGCACTGAAGAGCAGACACTATAGCCAGAAGTGGGTTTAGCACTTACCCTGCTTGGGTTTATGCCCTTCCTTGGTGCTTTCCACAGCAAACCACGATATATAAGACACATTTATCAGACCCCAAATGTATAGACTTCTATACGCCACTTACTGTGTAGATGACTGATTAGCCTGCCTCAGTCTGTCAAGTCTGGCTTTAGTCATGTTCTTACTCTTTCAAAAACTGGAATTATTTTGTTTTCTGCTTTCATATGTATGGTGCTCTGGAGCCATTGTAATAGAAATTATAAAGGGTGAACGGCTCTTCTTGAAAGATTGATGTTTTCCCAAAGTGAATTGCTGAAGCAGAGTCACTAGATGTAATTGACAATTCTGACTGCTAAGGTATGTCGGGACTGAACGGTGACTCCAGCAGCAAGGGGCTCACTGCCAACTGGGCACAGTCTTTTCTATGAATGAGTAACAGGTCTTCATGCTTCCAGAAAAAGGTGTCTGTCAAGTGTGAAGCAGATCAGCCTTAGCATTTTTTATTGTTGTTTTTCCATGTAAGTTGCTTGTCACCTCCTAACATGAGTCTTGGTTGCAGTGCAGCACCCTGGCTGCTGTGAGGGCAGCTGTGTGTAGACCTGATGTGAAATAACCTGCAGAGGTGCTGTGCAGAGCCGTGCAAACCATCAGTAATGCACGGGGAGTTCTCATTGAACCAGGCAAAGCAGATCTCCTCTAAGAGTATAAAATCTGGGAGATGAAATGTAGGCTAAGAAAGTGACTAATGCTGTCTTCTGAGGATGGGCAGTCCTCGTGCTTGCAGAAGGATGGATACTTAACTCCAATACCATACCCTAATGCTTGTGCGGTGGACTGAAGATAGGCAGAGTGAATTTATAGCTGTTTAAACTAGATGATAATCTGGGGCTTAGTTTGAAAGAATGAATATGTCAATTGTTAACACTTTATCAGAATGCTCAGATTTCCTAGTAAAAACATGATCTTCCTTGCATTGCTCTCAAGTTATTGTTTTCTGAAGATAAACAAGTTTAGGAATTCTGTTGTTCACAACCACTTCCTTTATAATCTATCAGACGTTGCACTTTCCACTAATTGTGCTATGGAGCAGTAGTGCCCACGGTTTTATGAATAAGGCAAGGAGTAATTCCCTTGGACGGAAGGGTATATATGTTTAGGCTAGTCTGGAACCTGCAACTTTGGGAAGTTCTTCCACCCACTCAGTCTGACACCAGCATGACAGGTGGTGTGACCTGGGGCTACGTGTAGGGAGATGATGAAACCCTGCTGGTAAACTGCGTGCTGTAGCAGGCCCTGTGCTGAGGAGCCAGGAAACTGACTAAAAAGTTAGTGGAAGTGGCACTGAATTGCAGACTTTTCATGGTTTAAAGAGGTTCCTGCATGCCACTTGTACAGCGTTCACCGTGGCGAAGTAGTTTGAGCGGCTTTCAAAGAATAATAAATCTGAGTGGTGTCTGTACGGCAGAGTTCTGGAAATGGAGTAAAATGGGACAGGATGGCTAGGAACTATCTTGCTTACATAAGTCTTCTGCCCTTGTCTCTAGGGTAGTGCCTTTACCCAAAGGCTTCCCAAAATTTCCCTCCAGCCTCCCTGGTTGCCCTTGCTGCGCTGCAGCACCATTGCAGCGTTTAGCTGTGTGAAGCAGAGCAGCTCGTAAGGAGCGGCCAACGCACGTAGCCCAGGCGCTGTCAGCGCTGCTGGGTGCTTGCTGGCTGCGGGGGACCCTCAGCACAGCGCTCGGGCAGGTGGGGGAACTTGCTTTCACCTGAACCCAGATGCCAGGCAGGGTTCTGGCATCTCGGCCCGAGATCCTAAGACGAGTTGAGCACCAATGATTCAACCAATTTTTAAAAATGCTTGTGCTGCAAGAGCAGGGGTGGTTGTGAGCATGATGCTCTGGGCAGCTGGTGAAGAGGTGGCGTGCAGTGGGCTGGGGAAGCTGGTGCTGGGGGCTCGTGTGACAGCTGGGGGGTGGCCTCCAAACTACCTCCTGGGTTTTGTAGCAACAGCTGATGTGCCACTCTGGGTCTATCTCACAGGGATTGAGCCTCATGGGAACATGGTGAAGCAGCCTGCCATCTTCACGGTAGACACCATCAGCGCTGGGCAGGGAGACCTGATGGTCTTCATAGAGGATCCAGAAGGAAACAGAGAGGAGGTATGTCTGTAAGATTTTGTGTGGAAAAGGAAAGCTGATCCGAATGCTGAGTTTTTTTGCAGTAACCTTCATCTTTTACAAGTAAGGTCTTAACATTTAGATAAGTAATCTAAAAAGAAGTTGCAAAATAATCTTACCAAAAATGCAAGTCTCAAGCTTTTCCTCATAATTGCCTTACTGGATGAACTTGAAAAAAATGTCACTGTCTGCAACACAATCCCAGTGTCCAGTAGTTGCAGTGCTTTAGCTTGACTGGCCAAGTACACCCTGACATGCTTTTAGATAACACACATCACTAAATCGCTGTCTGCACTTACTCATTCTGCAAGAATGGCTAAAGCAGCTATTTAGATGCCATGAATCATTTAGAGTTAAAATGCGGGTTTTAATGTTTATAGAAACTTCTCATCCAAGTGCTCCACTTGATCATGTTACAACATTCCAGAAAAATACAGCTGTGCATTGGACTTAGCGTCTCCTCAGTTTTGGCCTGCCTTAGTAGAGCAGTTAGCAGCAAGGGAAAGGGCTGGGCTGGGAAGGAGGTAGCTTGCTTTGTCTCATGTAAAGACAAAATCAATGGATTTTTTTTCCATATGAGAAGAGGAGGTGGCAAGGATCCCTGCTCCCACAGCAACAAGTCTCTCACATTGCTGACTCTGGAAATAGTTTTCTATATCCATATATAACATAGCTATTTGCTATATTATATATGGATATAGTTTGAGTATCAAGTGCTACCCAGGGAAGTCTTAGGCTGGCGTGTGCAGGCAGAGCTCAGTGATGGATGTATTTTCTCTTCTAGGCGAAGATAACACCATCCAGTGACAAAAACAAGACCTATTCAGTTCAGTATGTGCCAAGGGTTACTGGACCTCACAAGGTAGGTTGTGTGTCAATAAATAACCAGTACTCTCTTGCTAAATGTGCTCACAGCTTTGCTGGTTGTTAGTGTGAGCCCCCGAGGGCTGCCTGTTTACTCGTGGTGTAATATATAATTTTTATACAAATATATATATATAAAATAATGTAATAAATAACTGCTCTGGGCATCCTGAAGAAAAGGTAACCTGCCGTGGCCTTAATTCCCTCTCTGGGCTATGGGGCTGCCCTCTGCTCAGGGGGGAAGCAGGGGGGAGTTGGGGGAAAGTGTGTGGGAGCTCAGGTACCGGGTGCGGCAGCTGGCTCGCCTCTCACATGGGGCTGCTTTTTGCAGCTCGTGAAGCCAGTTTTGTGGGTTGTCACAGACACGCAGTGGAAAGTACCAGGTTGTTGAGTTTCTTTGCTGATGATATTGTACACCATAGGGGTTTTGTGGAGAAGGTTCCTCACTCAGCTCTGTCCCCAGATGCCTGCAGAAGCAGGTTTATGCTGGGTGGTCCTGTTGCTTGACATTTGCCTGAGTGGCTGGTCCCCACAGCCAGCCTGAAAAGATAAATGCAACTTCTGCTGCCACTTCATTGCTGGATGGTGATCTGTCTCTTACCGGCATGTCCACATACAAGCATTCCTGCTGGTGCAGCAGACCCTGTGATCAGTGGTGCTGTAAGGTTACTGCCAGCAGTTACACTGCATGGATGGGATGAAGGTTGTGGGATGGATGGTCTCCCTCATCGCTGAGGTGTAGGCTCTCCGTGCTAGGAATGCAGGTGCTTGACCCCGTGCTTGGCTGCATGGTGGTGGCACTGAGCTCTGCCCCTGCCCCCTGGGTTGAAGCTGATGCTGTCTGTCTCTAGGTTTCGGTCCTGTTTGCTGGGCAGCACATTTCAAAGAGCCCGTTTGAAGTGAATGTTGACAAAGCCCAGGGAGATGCGAGCAAAGTAACAGCAAAGGGACCAGGACTGGAGGCGGCAGGGAACATTGCCAACAAGCCTACCTACTTTGACCTCTACACAGCAGGTAAGCAAGGTGAACAAGTGCCAAAATCCTGCAGCTTCCTCTAACATGAGGAGGACCTAAACCTTGGAGGAATAAACAAACTGAAAGTGGATGAGGATTTGCAGCCCCGTCAAGTTCAGAGGTGAAACAAGAACCAGGCTGCTCTGGAGGCTTCAGCTGTGTATGAGACATTTGAAGTGCAGAGCTGAGCTGAGGCAGGAAGGTGCTAAGCATCACCCAGAAATTTGCCATGAGCTTGCTGAATGGCAGCAGGCAAGTTCCTGGCTGGTTTGTTCCCCCAGCTCATTTTGAACAGGAATGTGAAATGCCCACCTCTGAAGGATGAACTGTGAGTAAACTGTAAACTCTTTAATATGTTCTGTATTTAGCTTTACAGAAAGAATCTGCCGCAGTGCTGCTTTGAGTTCATACTTCAAGGACAAACTGGTTTCAACCTCTGTTGTCATTATTAGAGGGCTACTATCTTCATTAGGGCATCTCCATCACATGACTTGTTGCCTGCTATTAGGCCAATGCTGTAGCCTAGAGGAATGAGTCAATAAGATGCTACAAATGCTAATTCATTTAGAACAATGTGAAACTACTTAGGGCAGTTACTTGGAGTATTTAAGCACCAAAATATGCTGAGTAGCATATTTTAAATTGCCTTCTGCCTGAGGGTGCTTAGAAATAAAATTAAATGTGGTTACAGTGAGGGGAAGTGTTACGTTCAGCCTCTAATTGGGAGAGGGAGTGGTCTGGATCATGTAAAGACATGTCTGGCCTCCGAAAGTGCTAGAAAACTGTTTGTGTTGCATGATGAGTTGAATAAAATATGAGAGGAGCAGGTGTCTGGACAAAAGTGAGTATGTACAGACCAGCAGAGAAGGATCCTTGTCCGGACCAACCTGCATGTTGTTCCAGCTCTCTCAGGCTTTGAAGCAGTTTAGATTAAGATCAAACTGACTGGTAAAGTTGTGGGCTAGTCTGTGACAGAGGTGCTACAGGGTGGTAACAAACCAGGCTGTATGTGTTTTCAGGACTGTAATACTGTTGTAAAACCCTGTAGCTGGAGCAGCAGAGCCTTGTCAGTTTGGTGGCTTCATGGAGATGCCATCATCCTGCCTCTTCTCCTCCCCACTTGAATGTCTGGCTGCTGTCAGCAGGAGCTGAACGTTTAGGCTGTGTCTAGAAATGGCAGCAGAGGACGGCTGGCTGAGATCCTGAATGCAGTGTGTGTTGTTGTGGGGAAGCCAAGGCTCAGCTGGGCTTGTTTCCTTTGCAGGTGCTGGTGTGGGTGATGTGAACGTGGACGTGGAGGATCCTCAGGGGAGAAGCCTTTCTGAAGTTGCAGTAGAAGACAAAGGCAACCAAGTCTACCGTTGCACCTACAAACCTGTTCAAGCTGGTCCTCACGTTGTCAAAGTGACTTTTGCTGGGGAGGCAATTCCCAAGACTCCTTGCACTGTTCTAGTCGGAGAGGGTATGCTTTTTAAATATCCACCTAAACTTAGATGGCCACTGTCCTCCTTAGATGTGATCACGGAATAAGCTTGAATCTTGCCTCGGATGTTCTCTGTACCCTTCAATGTCTTGGTCCTGATTCAGTGGGTCACCTGGGTATTCGCAGGGGAAACGGTGCTCTCTAACAGTAATACAGCTTTTGTCGCTAGTGTTTCCTTTCTGCCTAGACCTCCAAACGTTAAGCTGCCCTTTGTATTTTTTTTAACTGTTTTATGCAGCTATGCAGTGTCTTGCTGTTTTCCACCTTGGTTCCTCAAATGACTATATTTACTGTTTTCCTCCTTAACTGACACCTAACTTGCTTTCTGTTCCATCCTTACGTGCTCCTATGCTTTTAGATCTCTGCTCATCTCTCCTGAGCTACCCTCCATTTGTGGAATTTTGGACTTCACTGCTAATGGCTTCATAGTTGGTAAGAGGTGTGCAGGATGCTCGGTCATGTTTGCTTTTCGTAAGCTTCTAGCCTGTGGCTTGTCCAGGCCAAAAGTTGTTTTGGTTTTGTTGGGGTTGGGGAAGAAAGTTGCAAGCGAGCTGAAGCGGTATGTGACCCAGTCAGTGAAACTGGCTCGACCACAAGCTGCCGGACACAGTTGAGCAAGAGCTTGGTGAGCAGTTCCCCCTCCACGTGGGGCACGCTCCTGCATGCTCCCACTGGGTTCTCAGAGCTAGCAGGTGGCACGCTGTCTTCGCTTACACTGTCCCGAGTAGGACACACAGTGATGTCGGCTGCTGCAGGGGCGAGGGTAGACTTGTAAGCTATTGAAATGAGTCAAAACTGAACAAGCTGCTTGGCAGACTTGTGCTTCTGCTGTAAGCCCGGCCTGTTTTGGGGAAATGCATGTTGGGTTTACGCTGCTGGAAAACTGATTATTTGTAAGTCTCTTCAAACCCTTCAGGTCTCTGGAGTTGAAGACCGCGTGATAGCTGTGAGATTGTGTAATGGAAACTGTTCATAAGAGCACATTACTTATTTGTGTAGCTAACTCTGCAGGCCTGGAGAAGCACTTGGAGTAAAGGGGTTAAGCGTAAGCTTAAGCTCAGTTTATGCAGTATGTAACCTACTGCCCCTACCTATAGCTGCTTCGGTCTGCAGAGGGCTCGATGGCTTTGCTTCCAAAAGTGTGAACCATGATGAACTGGGATTTTGTTGTGACATCTCTTAACGAAGCACGTGCAGATCTCAGCTTTGCTAATAACAGTTAAGTTATTCCAGGCATGTGCTTCTGAAAGACCAGCACGGTAACACAGTTTACTGGGGCTTATCTGCAAAGGGAGACTTCACCCTGTGCTGCAGTGTCCCTCTCGATGCAAAAGGCATCAAGAAGGTTGTGCCTCGTACAGTGGATATCTGTACGTGATAGCTGTGTAAAAGTTTTGGTTTAGTAACAACATGAAATTAGAAGACAAGAGGGCTTCAGCGTTTGCTTTAATTGTAAAAAGTCGCCCTTGCAGTGTTGCCTGGCTGCCCTGAATGCTGCTGCCCAGGAGCCATGGAACACAGGCAGTGGCTGGGCAGACTCCTGTCTGGCTGCCTTAACGCTATAACCTTAAAACTTGTGCTGAAAGCTAAGCTGTGGTTGCCCTGAGTCAACATTAAACTAAAGGTTGTTCCAGGCTGGCTAGGCTACATCTATGTTAAGAATCAAAGATGGTATTGATGTCTGAAATTCCCTTGCAGCCTGCAATCCCAACGCCTGTCGTGCCACTGGTAGAGGTCTGCAGCCCAAGGGCGTCCGTATGAGGGAAACGGCTGACTTCAAGGTTGATACGAGAGCAGCGGGGAGTGGGGATCTCGGCGTGACTATAAAGGGACCGAGTAAGTGTTCGGGTGAATTTGTGCTGTGGATATGTTTTGGAGAAGGTGGGGAAGCAGAAAGGAGGACCAGTAAGGAAGTGGTGGCCTGATGGAACTGATGGGACTTGTGTCACCATAAAAAGCTGAATTTCAGAAGGATTTTCTGGTACTTGATGTCTAGCATGAAGGTTTGATCTCCAGGGCTGGGTAAGACTACCCCTGGTTTTAGTTGTCTCCATTTTAATGCATATCAGTTAGCAAAACAGAAAATCCACATGTCTGCCTGCTGTGGCCTCCAGGTTTTATGGGTTCACATTGCATCTTCCATCTGATCTGTGTGAGCAAGTCACACTCCAGGGTCTCTGGCAGAGTGGAAATCCTGCTCTCGTAAAGCTAGGAATGGCTCAGAGCAGCGCTCCTGGCTGTGCTGGATGCTTGGGCATGTGAGCAGGGGAGGAAAGGGTCAATGGAACCTGTAGGCTGACATGGAGACCTTCTGCCAGGATCCGTCCCTGGGTCCTTTGCTGTGTCCTGAGCTCTGGATGTGGCCCTCTGCCTGGACCTTGGCAGGCTGGGGCCATGGGAGTGCTGGCAGCCGCTGGCTCACGCAGTGGCTCCTGAGGCTGCCAGCGGCGGTGGATGTGCTGCTGCTCTCCAGGAGCTGCTGTGCTTGTGTTGTACTTGTGAGCTGGTCACCTCCCCCCTGCTGGGGCTGTATTAAAAGGTGCATTGTATTGCCTTCACCTCCTCCACACGCACAGTGCTCCGACTGTGTGGCTTAATGCACTTGGGGGTGGGGGGTGGGGGGAGCAACAGACATATCAATGTAGATTTTAGTGTATTAAGCTTTTCTCCCTAAATTCTTCATCTTGAAGAAAATGAAAAGTAGGCATTCCCTGCATACTTGTGGTTGCAAAGTCTGACAAATGTTAAGCTTTTTTGTTTTAACATATGACATGCATCATACTGCAGACTAAGAAAATAAAACACAAGGGAACCTATTAAGTCTGGTTACTTAAAATACTTTCTGCTGTATTTCTTCTGGAAGTGTTTGCTGTCTTTGTCCTAGAGGGCAACTAGAACTAACTTCCCTTATAACCTGACATTTTTTTTTTTTTTTTTTTCTGGTGGAAGAAATTTATTCTTGCAAGCTAAAATAAATACTAGAAAACGTGAACTTGTCTGAGTAATTGAAGGCAGGATGGAAGCTGTTAAGTTAATGCTGAACTGATCTTTCAACAGAGGGCTTGGAAGAGCTGGTGAAACAAAAAGGCTTTATGGATGGTGTATATGCATTTGAATATTATCCAGCTACCCCAGGGAAGTATGTTGCCACGATTACATGGGGTGGGCACAACATCCCCAAAAGGTGAGTTAGAAGTAGCTTTGGTAGAGTTTTTATACCCTTTGGTGGGTTGTGTAGTTGGTGGGCTTTTAAAGCAACCTTTGATAAAAGCTCTGGAGGGACAAGTTAGTGGCAAGCAGTTGCTGTGACAGTTTTTCCACAGCCCTAAACCAGGCTGTAGATACTTACGTTGGTAAGGCTTTGAAGGGTGATTCGCAGCAGTCTTGCTAAACCCAAAAGGATGAATACCAAACACAATAAAACTTGGTGGGTCATGTGTTTTGGACTTCACTGTGAGTTTCTGGAGGGATCTGTTATTTTAGTGTCCAGGGCTGCAACAAGCAGTGCAAGCCAGGTATTTGGCACTCGGGATTTGTGGTGCAAGATGTAAGCACGCAGCGGGTTGATGACCTCTTTGCTAGAAAGACAGTCTGCTGGGCATTGTGCCACCACATGATAACATCTATTAATTTGGAAAATCCAATGTAAAGCCTCATTAAAATGCCTGGGGGAAAAAGTGGATGCTGTATTTGTCCTCATTTCTAATCCCATGCTTTGCTTTTGTCTTGTAGTCCCTTTGAAGTTCAAGTGGGTCATGAAGCAGGTCCTCAGAAAGTGCGAGCCTGGGGGCCAGGACTGCATGAGGGGATTGTGGGCAAATCGGCTGACTTTGTGGTGGAATCCATTGGCACAGAAGTTGGCTCTCTTGGTATGTTAATTACTTTGTGTGCCTGAAATACTTCTGTATTGCAATGTTAGCAACAAACTCATGAGAAACAATAGCTTTCCCAGCAGTAAAAAAACCATGTCTATAAGATGTTTTGATCTGAACACAAGCTTGTATCAGAGCATCAAAGGCAAGTCCTAGAGATAGGAAAGCGTGTGATAAGGAGTGTTAATCTGTGGTTTTGTGGGATGAGATCCAGAAGGGAATGATGGATTTTCTCCCATACTGCTGAAGAAGGGTTATAGAGAGCATCAGGTGTGGTTATGGCTAATAAAAAGCAATTTGGGGAAGTGGGGTTACATTAGCAGCCACCACAAACCTAACATGAGGAACCTCCTTGTTCCTTTTTCAGGCTTCGCCATAGAAGGCCCTTCTCAGGCTAAAATTGAGTGTGATGACAAGAACGATGGCTCGTGTGATGTGAAGTATTGGCCCAAAGAGCCTGGTGAATATGCTGTGCACATCATGTGCGATGATGAGGACATAAAAGACAGCCCTTACATGGCCTTCATCCGACCGGCTTCAGGAGACTTCAACCCGGATAAGGTGGTGTACAAGCGTTCACCCATGGCATAACGCGTCTTCGATATCACAGCGGTCGGGATGTTTCTGAGAGCTTCTGGTGACAGACTTGACTCTTAAGTTACCTCTGCTTAAAGCTCTTGAATTTGCCATGCTCCAGCCAGATATTACTCAGCTTTTTCTAATAACACTGTTGTGGTTTTGATTTAATGCAATGAAAACTTGCTGAATTAGTTCAAATTCTCAACTTTCACACTAGCCTCTACTTGTATCCCATGCTTCATGGGTTTTGTGGGAAGTCTTTAGAAATAAATGGCTTAGTTTTACTTCTCTTTCTGAACTGCAAGCTAAGACTCTTGGGGTGGTTTTTTTTAGGTGAAGGCTTATGGCCCGGGCTTGGAGAGGACTGGCTGTATAGTGAACAATCCTGCTGAGTTCACAGTTGAAACCAAGGACGCCGGGAAAGCACCTCTGAAGATGTATGCGCAGGTAAAAAACCAAAGGCAGCTAGGTGAAACTTCGGCAGAAGGGCTTTCATGCTGTTGAGAAAATGCCTTAAGTATTTCTGCTTGTTTACATACCACTTAATTCTGGGCCTATGTGTAATTCTCTGCACTTTGATCTGTGTAATGTAGTCAGGTAACAAACCTGACTCAAGACAAGGTGACTTCTCCCTGGTGTATGAAATATATGGCTTTGCTTCCGTACTGGGAGTCTCCTCGGCAAAGCAAGCTGTAATTTCCTAGAGTTGTCATTTGGAAGCACCCGAAGTGTCTCTAAGCCTGTGACTTTCAGATGAGCTTGTTGAAATATGTGTTGTAGGATGGTGTTAGGAATGAGCAAGTGTTAGATGAGAAAGATTTACAGGAGTGTAATTTGCATGTTTCTTCAGTGTTTCTGAGCTGCAGTTCTGGGAAAAAAAAAACACAGTGCATTTTGGAACAGTCTTGGGTTGTTCAAACTACACGAACATTTTTGAAGTACCTGAACCTTCTGCTTGTATTACTGTTTTTTAGGATGGAGAAGGAAACCCCATTGATATCCAGATAAAGAGCAAGCCTGATGGTGTGTTTGCCTGTTCCTATGTCCCAGTTAAACCAATCAAACATACAATTTCTGTTGTCTGGGGAGGAGCCAACGTGCCCAATAGCCCGTTCAGGGTAAGTACGGAGGTGGATATTACTAGTTCTGGCCGAGCAGGATGTCCATGCTTGCAACTACTTGTCATTACAACTGAGATGATAAAACCATTCTGTGAACTTCAAAGAGGTGTTCCTTTCTGCTCCCTGTTTTTTAGCAATCAGTCTGCTTGAAAAAAGCTTTCTGTTTTGACAAGCTCACGTGTTGGAGGTCTCCTGTCAGTCCAGCTGCAGCCCCGGGGAGTCAGGGCAATTAATTCACTCTTACTTTGGTAGTAGTCTCCTGTAGCCTCCCTCCAAGCAAACCTCTGACTTGACGGTGATGTTGAGTGTGACGCAGATGTGTGATTCTGGCTCTTGTGAATCCATGTAGGTCCTTATAGGTCAAGGGAGTCATCCTCAGAAAGTGAAAGTGTTTGGACCTGGTGTGGAGAGAACTGGCCTGAAAGCAAACGAGCCAACCCACTTCACTGTTGACTGCACGGATGCAGGAGAAGGTAAAGGCAGGCTGGGCTGTAGCTGTGGTGTCAGAACCGCACATCGTGCCAGGGTGTTTCGTGTCAGTACTGTTTCATGCTGGTTTTCCTTGCTTCATGGAAAAACCTTGGGAAGCAGAACACTGCAGTGTATTGCGATGTGATCTGTTACATCAATTAACGTGATGACTTGAACAACTACTGGAAATAGGAATGTGCTGGCTGTTTGGCTAGCAATGTCTGTACTGTCCACTAGGAAAATGTCCGTTTGTTTTTCCTAGGTGATGTCAGTGTTGGAATTAAGTGTGATGCTCGTGTAGTCAGCGATGAAGAAGAAGACATAGATTTCGACATCATCCACAACGCTAATGATACGTTCACGGTGAAGTACGCACCACCTGCTGCTGGACGCTACACTATTAAAGTGCTTTTCGCAGGAGAGGTTTGTAATCTTCATTTTACAGCCTGATGTTTCTGGAGGCAGTTTATCTGCCCTTTGATCTGCAAGCACGTGCCAGTTCACAGCTGGCTGTGGTGGTTTACAGCTGACTCCTTCCATTTCAGCTCACGTGCGCTTTGTCTGGTCATGGTTTCTAGAAACACTTTTGTAGTTCTTGAAGGTACACAAATGAGAGGGCTTGGCTGGAGATACTGAAGTGCAAGCATCTGCTGTGTTGGGCTGTCACAATGAGCATGATCTCAGTGATGGGGTAAAGCTGCTTTCTCAAGGATAGAAAACTTAAGTGACTTTCCAAGGAACATGGGAATAAAAAAAAGTTTTCCTTAAAAAAAAAAAAAAAAAAAAGAGGGAGGGAGAGAGGCCCCTGCAAACTGTTCAGCTGTTACCTTTGCCCTAGATTTTGAAGGATACTACTTAGTAAGGCAGAGCAGAGTGTTTAAGTGAGGTGACATTTTACACATGATGGTGCTGGAGTGAAAGCAGAAATACCTTAAAATGATTGCCTGTCTAGTTTTGGCTAGTGAAGAGTGACCTGATGAGGTTTAGAGCTGTGTTTCTGTTGCAGGAAATTCCTGCCAGCCCGTTCAGAGTTAAAGTGGACCCTTCGCACGATGCCAGCAAAGTGAAAGCTGAGGGACCTGGGCTGAACAAAACTGGTGAGAGCTGGGTTGAGCTGGTGTGGCCAGTGCTGGGCTGTGAGGGACTGTTTCAGGGAAGCCACTGCCTGGCTGAGCATCGCTGCGATGCAGTCCTGGATCCAGCGGGGTGGGGTGCCACGTGTCTGGAAATGACTCTGTTCCCTGGGCATTTTGCTTGACTGGGTTTTGTAGGCACCGAATGCTTCTTGGGAAGAGTTTCTGTGTGTGAGCTCTGCATAAATTAGAATTAACATTTTTCTTCTTCAGGTGTGGAAAATGGCAAGCCAACACATTTCACTGTGTTCACCAAGGGAGCTGGGAAGGCTCCGCTGGATGTGCAGTTCAGCAGCCCAGCGCCCGGAGAGGCGGTGGCAGATCTTGATGTCATTGACAACTACGATTATTCCCACACTGTTAGGTACACTCCAATACAGCAGGTAGGTCCTGTAGGAGTACAAGAGTGAATGGCTCATGTTGCTGTAGTGCCATGACCTCCCTCTCTGCTGCCTGTGCACAGAAATGAGCGGATTAAGACTTGCCAGGGTGTCCTGTTCCCCAGGATCCCTAAAGCCTGCAGGGCAAAGGGATTGGAAAACAGTAATGCAGTTTTCTGGTGTAGTTACTAAAAGCTTGTTACTGTTTTCTGGGAACAAGTGAGATGTTGTAGCAGCAATGCACAGCTCGTGGTCCTTCCACAGCTCATCAGTTGAAGCAGGTGGTGAACCTTCATGCGGTCTGAAATGGAGGTGGCTCCTGCCCCAGTGGCTCTGGGCTGCCATGGTCCTGCAGAGCCAGGGCTGGGGCGTGCTGCCTGTCAGCAAGCTGCTGTAGTGCAAACCAGAGCAGGGGCAAAAAGCGCAGTGTTTGGTGATGGTACAGCAGCTCCCCAGTAGGAAAGTGAACAGGTTGGTGCTGAGGAGGGAAGCTGGACTGCAGATGAAATGCATCAAAGTATTTGTGTTTGAGGTTTGCCCTTGGGTTGGAAAAAAGTTCAGTCTAACTCGTTTTGATTCACAGACAGAGGCTTCCTAGCAACGCCGTTAAAAGACCTGAAAGTGGAAGCTGCTAATAAGTAGAAGTATTCTTCCTAGTGCTGTGCTTGCATGTTGGTAAAGGGCCATTAAACACCAGAATGCATGAATCTCATGTATTTCTGAGGATGGAGGTGTGGTAGTGCTGAGGTGAAAGTGTTTGGCTGCTCTGGTTCTGCTGAACAAACACATGAGCTACGCAGTCATCTGCACTAGCTTCCTTGAATGTAGCTGTATAAAAGTGGATTGATATGGAGGACTGCAGCATTATTTATCTGACAATGCTGGATTAGCGTTCTTGGAAGCACCATAAAGCTAGCATTTGTTTTTGGATAAAGCAGTTGCATGTTCTCAGGATGTGGCTGGCATGCCTGTTTGGAGAAGCTTTAGCTTGTTCAGTCAGGGTTGGTTATGCAGAAGGGAGCAAAGTCACCTGAAGTTCATGCGCACACGTGTGTGAGCAGTATCAGATTGCTATGTTTCACGTGAAAAACAGCAACGAAATAAGCCAGGATGCACAAACCAGGTTTCCCACTTGGGTCTCCCATCTGGAGAACTACCTTGGGTCATGGAGGAGCTGTGGACTTACAGGAGATGCTTGCAGGGAGCAGTGGCAGGAAAGCAATGGTTAAAAAGAGAAGGCAAAAATAGACTGCACGGTAATTTAGTAGCCTTGTTGTCCCTCCAGGCTGCGAGCATGTAGGTTGTTCCTGGACCCTGTCTTTCTCTGGTTCATAAGCAGTAGCTTACGCCTGAGACTGGACTCTTCAGAGCCGGGGGAGGATGGGCTAGGTAGTTAAATTCCTGAGGGGCTTCGTCAGCAGCAGAGGAGCCTTGGTTTAATGCTGTTTACAAAGCCTTATCTATCTTGTGGTGTTGCTACAGCTACCCGTGTGTGTGTTTTTCTAAAAACAACCAAGAATAATCATGGAAGCTATTTGCTAGCTTGCATGAAACATCCACGATTATTTCACTTGGGAGCTGAACTGGCCAAGAACGAAAAATAAGCAAATATAGTGACTATAGCTAAAATATGGACTGCGGTAGGAGAGAATAAAAGGAGCACACATCATGGGCTGGAGCTTGCCATGGCTGTGTGGTATTCCAGCCAAAATACACAACAGCATTAATCTTTCTGACTTGTAGAGCTTAAACCCCTGGTATTTCAGATGCTGTAATAATATGGCCTCTTTGCAGGCTTGGGTTTGGCCTGGCCTCTCCATGTGGTGGAAGGGGATACCTGGTCTGGAGCACTGGGACATTCATTCAGCTGTCGGGTCTGAGTGCTGGGAGGGTGGGAGCCAGCCTGAGCCAGAGGTTTTGCCAGGCAGCTTCAATACAGTCTAATTAAATGTTGGAAAGAACTGTCGTTTTTCTCTCTTGCTGTGTTAAATAAAAAACATTTAATACTTCAAAGGGCTGCTGTGGGATGAGAGCTTGAGAGTCCGTAAACCAGTAAGTTTGGCTGTGGTCAGCTGAAATGGATTAGTTGAAGTGGTTATGTACTGCTTGGATGCAAGCGTGTCTGTGTGAAGTGAGGAACTGATCTAACTTGTAAATTCTCCAACTAGGGTCCGATGAAGGTTTTGGTGACTTACGGTGGTGATCCTATCCCTAAAAGCCCTTTCACTGTGGGCGTCGCTGCTCCGCTGGACCTCAGCAAAGTTAAAGTCAATGGACTCGAAAACAGTAAGTACCTCTGGGCTGGAAGCCCCGTCGCCTGCCTCTGAAGTCTTTCCTGAACCTGGGCGATAGCCAGCGTGTCCTGCTGGAACGCAAGTGGGCAAGACAGTCTTGGTTTTAACTTGCTGCTGTTGGGGATCAACCAACTCCAACTTTATAGCTCGACCGCTTTGACTTAGCTGGGTTTCTTGAGGACTGAATTTCAACTTAGATTTTTTTATTATTATTATTTTTGGCGAAGATTACATAGCGATGTGGACAAAACATGTGTTGGAGGTGTAGACCATTGTGGTGAAGGGAGCCGGACTCTTCACCAGCCTGGGTACCTGCTGGTGAAATCTGGTTTCCCTGGGGCTAGGGGGCTGTTTGTGGAAATACACACAACTGCTGCAGTGCAGGCTGTCATTCATACTCCTCGTTTTCTAAAAGTGGAAAAACTTAGGGCTGTGAAATACTGTTGCTTTCCTGAAATGAGCCTCTGACACCGTCAGGCTATGTCTTACAGGCTTGTTTAGCACTGTAGTTTTGTAGCTCAAATTAACCAAAGCACTTGTTTGTTTGGTTTTTGTTTTTTTTTCGTTGGTTTGGCAGGTTTTTTGCATGCAGAGGGATGCAAACTGAGCAGGGCTCTGCCAGTGCTTGCTCCCTCAGTGGTATGTGCATGAGAGAGTTCTTAGAGCACTGTCTGATGTTGAGTGCTTAAAATAGTAATAAGAGGTTTGTCTTTTTCAGGAGTGGAAGTAGGAAAGGACCAGGAATTTGTAATTGACACCAAAGGAGCTGGTGGGCAGGGTAAACTGGATGTTAATATTTCCAGTCCTATAAGGAAAGCTGTGCCGTGTCTGGTGGAACCGGTTCCGGGTAAGGAGTGCAGCACTGCGAAGTACATCCCAAGGGAAGAAGGACTGTATGTGGTGGACGTCAGTTATGATGGCAACCCAGTCCCAGGGAGCCCCTATACTGTGGAGGCCATGCTGCCTCCAGACCCTTCCAAGGTGAGTGGTTTAGGGCTGTAACAGCAACCTGGGAACTGAATTGTGGGTTGCTGCATGAGGCTTGGCTTGGTTCTGGCCAAACCAGACCCAGGAACTTCCTTACTCAGAGCGCAGAGTCGTTCCTTGTGTGGGCTCCATGACTCATGGAAGTCATTCCCATAACACTGTATTTGAGAAAACATTGAACTAATTAAGAATACTGCAAGCATCCTGTGTGGTGTATTCTCTTCCAGGTAAAAGCTCATGGTCCAGGTCTCCGAGGGGGCCTTGTTGGAAAACCAGCCCAATTCACGATAGATACCAAAGGGGCAGGAACTGGAGGTTTGGGTTTGACGGTAGAAGGTCCATGTGAAGCTAAAATTGAATGCTCGGACAACGGTGATGGAACCTGCTCTGTCTCCTACCTGCCTACGAAGCCTGGAGAGTATTTCGTAAACATCCTCTTTGAAGAAGTTCACATTCCCGGTTCGCCGTTTAAGGCAGACATTGAAATGCCATTTGATGCCTCTAAAGTCATTGCCACGGGCCCAGGTCTGGAACGTGGTAAAGTAGGTGAGGCAGGGCTGCTGAACGTTGACTGCACGGAGGCGGGTCCCGGGGACCTGCGGGTGGATGTGGTCTCGGATGCAGGTTCCAAAGCAGAGGTCCAGATCGATGACAACAAAGACGGGACCTATGTTGTAACCTATGTACCGCTCTCGGCTGGCATGTACACAATCGTGATGAGATATGGAGGAGAGCAAGTGCCTAAATTTCCAGCCCGGCTCAAAGTGGAACCAGCTGTGGACACAAGCAGAGTTAAAGTGTTTGGGCCAGGAGTG
The DNA here is from genome assembly GCA_035590215.1 of Microhierax caerulescens. Classification (NCBI taxonomy): domain Eukaryota; kingdom Metazoa; phylum Chordata; class Aves; order Falconiformes; family Falconidae; genus Microhierax; species Microhierax caerulescens. Next base: position 10,333,610 of record JAVJGJ010000047.1, read on the forward strand.
GAAGGGGAAGGTAAGAACAACTGTTGTTATCAGAGTTTGTAAGACTTGCGGTCCTTTATCTTGCACAGAGTATTCTGAGCATGAAAAATTCTAACAGCCTTGCATGTTCCCATCGTGACCCTTAGGCGAGGGTGTTACAGTATGTTCCCAAATGAGTTGTTTATTGTGCTGGTTTGCAAAATGTTCTGTCATTGGAAATAAATGCAGTTCTTGAAATGACTCTTCAAAACGTATCCTGCAGATGTCTTCCGAGAAGCTACAACTGAGTTCACTGTGGATGCTCGACCTCTAACGAAGGATGGTGGTGACCACATCAGGACACAGATCGTGAACTCATCCGGCTCCCCCACGGACTGTCTCATCCAAGACAATGCTGATGGGACGTATTCAGTAGAGTACACACCATTTGAAAAAGGTAACCTCTGGTTTGTTGGGGTTTTAACTCGGGGAAAACCAAGAGCAGGCAGCTCTTCTGACACTTTCATTTGGCAAACTGCTGAGGTCTGCCGGTAACTTGTTGGCATCTTAGCAAGGCTTTTGCCAGTAGAGGAGCTAATTCTGCAGGAACTAGCTCTATTTTAACTTGAAAGAATTGACTTTGACAGTAACTTGGCTTCAGAAGAACAGTGTGTAGATGGCATCTTGGTTGTGAAACACCAGTGAGGTCTTGTGAAATTTAGGAGGCAGCTCGTACCCGTATGCTGACATTTAAGTCTGTAGCATCTTGTAGAAGTGATTTTAATTGATGAGAATGTTTAGGGAATTCGGGACATGTTTTCTTCCTCTTAACAGGTCCACACACAGTCAGTGTAATGTATGATGGCGTACCTGTGCCAAACAGTCCCTTCAGAGTGAACGTGACGGAGGGCTGCCACCCATCACATGTGAAGGCACAAGGAGCTGGACTCAAAGAAGCTTTCACAAATCAGCCAAATGCCTTTTCAGTTGTCACCAGGTAACCTGGCCTGTTTGATCCTTAAGGAATAGCTGAGGGAGAAAGGACTGTATTGGCCTGTGCGATGCAGGATGCTAAATCCAGTACAATTACTTATGAAAAGGCCAAACTGTGTCCTCCTGATTGCTGTGTGCTGCCTCATTGTGTATTGAGCACTTTGCTCACAGGGATTAGGGGTTGGTGGTGGTCGAGGACAAAATGCTGTGGAAATGCAAGTGAGGTTATGCTGAACAGCTTTGTGTACCAGAGCGTGCTGAAGGCTGGTCTTTACAAGTCAGGTTACTGCGTTTCAAATAAGGATGAAAATACAGCCAGAGCATGTGAAGACTACAAAGCTGCTGTTAGAAGCAGGTGATTCTAACAATGTGCATTTCTGTCTGGCAGAGGAGCGGGAATTGGTGGCCTTGGAATAACTGTTGAAGGACCTTCAGAATCTAAAATTAGCTGTAAAGATAACAAGGATGGGAGCTGCAGTGCTGAGTATGTTCCTTACGTTCCAGGAGACTACGATGTTAACATCACCTATGGGGGCAAGCATATTCCTGGTAAGAGCTCTTGCTCAGTGGCCCTCATGAGGGAAGGTGCTGAGCTGAGGACTCAGTACCTTGGCTGCATCTCACTCGTGCTGCAGGAATGGGTGCTGGGGTTTGGTTTTCTACTTTTCCTGGGCATTCAGGCAGGAACAGTGGTGGTGTTTGTTCCTCCCACCCGGCAGGGAAGCGCAGAGCCCTTGGTGCTGTGGTGCGGTAGTTTTGAGGAAGGGCTGCAGTCTCTTCTCACTTCTGAAATGGCCTCAGTGGGGATGTGGAGGAGTGTCACAGCACTCTCCAAACTTGCCATAAGGTCTTTTACCATCTCATACCAACACACTCTTCATGCCCGTCCCTCTGCTGCCTTCTCCTGGTCTCACCTCACCCAGGGCCTGCTCTCTCTTCTCTTGCTTCTTCCTCGGCTGCTCCCTCTTCACTGGCTCTCAACCCCTTCACAGAACCAGCCACAGCTGCACCTTGTCTACATCGGCCATCCCGCCACCCCTGAAGCCAACCCACAACAAACCCAAGTGTATTATCAATGCTAATTAACCCAGCTTCATTTGTTCCTCTACAGAGGAGCCTCACAGGTGGCCTGCGTGGCACTTTGTTTGCACATCTGTTTTCTTTCGTGCATTTTTTCCTGAGGTGTGAGAAGCGGTTGGATCATAACTGAATTGTTGAGTAGACAGTGAAAATGAAGAAGCACCATCATTACTCTTCTGGCTTTTGCAGAAGCAGAGGGGTAAGGTGGAGGCTGTTGTTCCTGCCCAAAGTTGAGGGATAGTAAAGAAAGCCCAAGGAAGAGTAGGGACAGAGACCTTTGATTTCCCATAGCTGTTAACTCTGTGGTGTTGAACACTTGCTGCGTTAACTTCCAGGCAGTCCTTTCAAGGTTCCTGTGAAGGATGTTGTGGATCCCAGCAAGGTGAAGGTAGCAGGACCAGGTCTGGGAACAGCTGTTCGAGCCAAAATCCCACAGTCCTTCACCGTAGACACCAGCAAAGCAGGAGTAGCACCCCTTGAAGTAGTGGTGGCAGGACCCAGAGGTAAGAACTGAAGTACTCCATCCAGCTGTGACCTGTCTCTGTGTTTGGGTGGGTAACGTCGTCCTGGCCCTGCTTGCAGAGGTGGTGATACCACTTGAGTGAACATTTCCCCTGTTCCTGTTCATCTGGCACGTGCATCTTGGCAGCTGACCCACGTGTCCTGCTGTGAAAGGACAAGAACTGTGTCCTAGGTAGGGCTGCTTTGGGCAGTGTCTTTGGTTTTATCCTAATCTTCAGGGCTGGGAGAAGTGACGCGAGTAACCATCGCTGCTGAACAGCGGTGGCTTAGATTTAGACATCAAAAAGTAGATCCAGAGTCTCACGTGTGAGTGATGACTTGGGAAACCTGTGTCGCTAGGTTGCAGAGTCTCTGAAACTTGGTGGAACCGCTCAGTGGTCCCCAGAGGGGCAGCAAGGCCCTCAAGCTTTAGCATTGATGATGTTTGCATTAACCTAGGAAGCTGTATCTTGGGGGCACGGTACCTCAGCAGCAATTACCTTTTGGCTGCAAGTCTCACCTTGCTAGGAGGCAAGAGCTGCTTCCCCACTCGAGCATCAGGCCACGCTGGTGCGGGTGCCCCTCAGGTAACCATTCTTTAATTTTAGCGGATGAGACGTATTCCCAGGGATGGCGCTCCCCATTGAAAGTGATTTCGGATTTCTTTAAAGGTGATCGAGAGGGTGACACTGAGACAGGTTTGGACTCTCAACTAACTGCTGGCAATTTTGGCTCTTGGAAATCCAACTGGCAACAGCAAGAATCATCTGGAGGAGGGAGTGGGAACTGATGGTGTTGCTTTTAAGCTTTGCATGGCAACTATACATTTATTTTGTGCTTATTTTACTGCTAATCCTTCCTGTGTTTTAAAGCCAACTTGTAATTGTAGGCTGCTTTGTGTGTTGATCTGAACCGATATGTCATGTAATCTGCTGTAGATTCAGCTTAATGCAAATTGAAATAATTGATCCTGCTTTCTTAGGAGTTTGGCAGCTTGCAGGGCTCTGCTGCCTAGGCAGTGAGCCTGCCTTTCCAAACTGTGATCTGTGAATCACAAATTCCTGATTGTGAAAGACTCGGTTGGTGAACGCTACACACCAACTGGCTTTAGGGCTCAGTTCTGTGCAGTGAATCCCAGTAACGGTATGTAATCTTGTAAATGACAGTTCAGGCAATTATCACCATTACTCACTTTCTTTCTCTAAAGATGTTCAGTGTACTTTGAGCAATTGCTTTTGACCTGGACTGTACAGAAAGGCAGATTTTTCTCCAGTATTTTCATGGTAGTTTTTGTTTACAGCAAGAAGATGGGAGCGCAGCGAGTGGTGGATAACAAATCTGTCTCCAGTCAATGGCTCTTGAATACAAAATAAGGGAAACTGATCGCTGATCCATGCCCATTGCTTTCGTTAAAAAAAAATTAAAAAAATTGAAATTTAGCTTGCTGCAAACCATAAATGGGCAGTGCATCTTGGAGCTTTGTGCAGCATGGCTGGTGAGGAATTGTGTTTTAATAGCACAGCTGAGAAAATCATCTGTTGTTTTTTTAGGAGTTGTGGGGCCTGTTAATGTAGTAGATAATGGAGATGGCACCCACACGGTGGTGTACACCCCTATGCAGGAGGGACCCTATATGATCTCTGTCAAATATGCTGATGAAGAGATTCCTCGCAGGTAAGTTGATGGAGATAAACTTAAATTAACTGAAGATTTAAGGTCCTGATTGTGCCCTCCCAGCACATGAGCACCGTTTAAGGGCTAGCTGTGGTCCTCTCTACTTAACAGTGCAGCTCCTTGTGCAACTCCAGGGTTCTGTGGTGGTTTGAGGCTGCTGCACCTACAGCAGAGAGGCTATAGGGGAGGTGTCCCCCACACCCCAGCATGTACTGTGGTGATTCAGCTGTTGGCCTAGGAGGAGGGAGCAATAATGGGTTTCCCTTTTAAGTCCCTTCAAGGTGAAGGTGCTTCCTACGTATGATGCCAGTAAAGTGACAGCAAGTGGACCAGGTCTCAGTTCCTACGGCATACTAGCCAGCCTGCCTGTGGAGTTTGCTGTGGATGCTAAGGATGCCGGGCAGGGAATTCTGGCTGTACAGATCACTGTAAGTAACTACAAAACCAAGCAGGAGTAGAAACACATTGTTCTAGGTGGGCCTGAGTGGCTCCCATTGGAAGCATCGACAGCTGTACCCTGACATCCTCCATGCCCTGCAGACTGGGCTACTGGCTGGACTTTAAGCTCTGGTACAGGAAGGTCTTGCACTCTGCGTCTGTAAAGCTCTTGAGGCTGTTCTTAGGAGACTTCTGTCTTTGTCATCACCCCATGCTATATTTGGCTCTTGGTTAACCTTCCACTCTGCAGATGCTCAAAATGAGATAAATAGTTGCTTGTCAGATAATGCAAGTCCTGGAATTTGAAATGGAGACAGTCTTCTAGCAGTGTAGTTCAGCAAGGCCATGAGATAATATCCACACTGAGCGTTACATGATAAATCAACAAACGATTCTCCCTCAAGGTTGCCAGAAGTCATAAGCTGCTTATGGGAGGTACTACAGGAATGTTTTTATTTGACTTTGTTATTGCTCTTCTAAATTTCTGGTGCCTGGACTCTGTGGCATCAGCAAAAAGGTCTCTGGTTCGTGGGCCATAAAGCATATTTCTCAGCAGTGGCATGCCTAGGTCATGGCATGGCTGGTTGTACTTGCCCTTCTGCATTCTTGCTCCCGTGCTGTCCCGCTGTCTGCTCAGGTGCAGCAAAGCAGTTGCCTTTATTCTGGCATGCAAGTGTGGTCTTAGAGTATCCAAAATGCTTATCAGAGCTCCCAGCCTGGCTGTGGCTTTGAAAATCAAGTTTCACAAGTCCTGCATGGTGGGAGTGTGTGGGTAATCCTCCTCACAGTGTTTGTTTGCCTCTTGTTCTGAGCTGTTGAACGTCAAACACTTCACAAGTCTTCCTGAAAGAAGTAAGCTCTTTCGTGCTGTACCTAAAATCTCAAGTCCTTTGCAGCTTATACTGTACCCCAGGCCATGTTAAGCCATAAAATACAGAATGAGGTCAACGGGTGGTTCCCTGTGCACAGGTCTGGAAGGCTTTCCAGAATGCTTCATGCTTTGTAGCTGATGAGTTACTCTGAAAGCTGAGGCTGGGAGCAGCTCTGTCGGAAGCATTACGCACAGTACTGATCTTAGTTGCAGATACAAAAGCTTGATGCTGAAGCTCAGATCTGTATTATTTATGCGTCTCTTTAGTTCTTGCATTTAGTGTAGAAATGGTAGTTGAAGGGACTATATAGACCTGCTTTTAGTGTCAGGAGCAGGGTGCCTTATCCAGGAGGGTTGATGGCAGGCTCCAGTACTGCTTCCCCCTGACCTCAAACCGTTCAGGGAACAGC
>JAVJGJ010000047.1:10339634-10364280 GCA_035590215.1 Microhierax caerulescens
ACAGCTGCCCCAAGGGTACCCAGGGCTCTGTCAGGGCAGAGCGGCACAGTCTCACTCCCTGTCTGTGCCTCGGGAACCGGGGAAGTGTTCTTCATTTCTAGCAGCGATAAGACAATGAAGCCTAAAGCTTCTTAAAATAAATAGGAAGTTCATTAAAATGGCTTGCTGCATCTTATAAACATTCTTGTATCAAACAGAGAGTAGTTAATGGTCTGAGACTCTCTAAATATGGTTGTGAACAGGTTTGTCGCCCTGCTAAAGGAATTCATAACTAACTCCACAGTGCCTAAATCTTCTGGTTTGCATTCCTCAGGACCAGGAGGGCAAACCCAAGAGAGTGGACATTCACGACAACAAGGATGGCACTTACACAGTCACCTATGTCCCTGACAAAACGGGCCGCTATACGATCAGTGTGAAGTATGGTGGAGATGATATCCCGTCCTCTCCCTATCGGATCCGGGCATCTCCAGCTGGTGATGCCAGCAAGTGTTTGGCCACAGGTGAGTGTTGGCTCTTCTCTGTTGCTGTTGTTTGTACTTGGTGTACAGCTCCTTCTGAGCATGGTACAGTTGATGTAATGGGTGTAGCTGACGCTAGAAACTTGTGTAAGTAAGAGAGGTTTTCCTAAAGATGAAGAAGCGTCCACCATGTGGGTGAGCAGGAATCTCCTGCAGGCTCTAGCAAAGTCTTTCAAACTGCTTGGGTTGTTACAAACAGCCAGATGCAACTGAAGTCTGATGCTTATTTTGGCTTAGATAAATCCTGCTGAGAGCTGCGGTGAGGTTGATTTAAAAATAACACATCTGTGCACGTTCGCTGCATCATGCTTCTTGCACTGCGAGTGTTGCCAGAAGCTTTTTACTCTGAGCAAGAACAGCATTAATTGTGAGGATGTAAATAGCTGGCTATGTGCTTCTGCTTTGCCAATGCCTGTTCAGGCTGGGTGTTAGTAGTGGAGGTTTCTGTTGCTTTTCTCTCTGGTCAAGGTTGGTGAGGCTCTGAATGGACTTTTAGAAGGTGTGGGTGAAAGGAGGGAACCTAAAGAGATGTTAGGGGAACTCAAAGAAAGAAATAAATCATTGCCTCAAAAATCAGTGCTTTGGTGTAGGGGAGGGAATCCACATTTGTTGCTGTAGGAGCACACTTACAGCTTCAACCCTTACCAGTTCTCTGGATGGGTGGTCATCCTGTGGCTTTGGGCTGGCCGCTGCAGCACGCTGCCACCTCCCATGTGGCCAGGGGCTGTGGCAGGGAGCAGAAGTGGCAGGAGCTAGTTAGAAGAATACCACTGAGTGTTACATCCCCTGATTTTAAAATAAATGAATTAGGCAAGACCAAATTGAACAGGGAAACTCAATCTGTGGTTGCAGACCTGTGAGAGCGTCTGGGCGTTTTGCTGACCTGCACTGTGCAGTTAGAAGCGTATCCGGTGCCCGTCTGGCAGCTGGCTGCTTTCAAGCCTGCTTAAACAGAAATGGCACAATGGAAAACACAGAGCGGCAGGTATCCCCTTTGCTTCAGAATTTGCTTAAAAGAGGCCTTAATGGCTGAATCTGATACTCTTCAAAGTAACCTGGGTCGCTAACTATTCAAAATAACTGTGATGGTGACTCCTCTCAGATGCCAGCTTAAATTTGCCCTTTCCAAGAAGTGCCTCTGACCCTCCAGTGTAGAGCTGGAATACAGTCGCTATAGGAGTAGATGCTGGAATATCATCAAAAGTACAAGAATAGCAGGTTCATTGCCATTTACCTGGTAACGAATGCTGGTCAAAAGCAGGAGTGTTAGAAGTGTACTGCAGGTAATACTCAATGGTTCTCACTTAAACACAGCGTTCTTCAGGCTGGATCTGATTGCTACAATTCGGGCATTGTTTCTTGACTTTTTTTGGAGGCGGGAGGTGTGACAGAAAGTGGAAAATTGTCTGTGGGTAATGTAGGAGGAAACATGTCCGTGGCTGCTCCTGTGCCCTTTATAGCTGCCTACACAGGGAGACTGATGTTAAAGCAGTGACAGGCGAGTCCCTGGCCAGGGCAGAAGATAGTGCTTTTGGCTCTGCATAAAGGAGTAGGGCTGTAGGAGTATGGGTTAAGGCATTGCTTTCTTCAAACGTATGTTTTTTCCCTGCTGTGTTCTCATCCAGCCCCTCTGATTGCAGAGGGAGAAGGAAGGCTGGTGCCCAGCTCTTGCAGGCGGCTGTGCTGACCAACACTGGGAATGTCCCCTGTTGAACATCTGCTCCCAAAACCACGCCTGTGGGTCCCTGGGACTGCCATTCTGATGCTGTGCTTCCCAGGCGCCTCGTGGGCGGCCTGCCTGGGAAAACCATCCTCTGAACGCTTTCTGTCATGAAAATTGCCTTGTAGGTCCTGGAATTGCACCCACTGTGAGGACTGGTGAGGAGGTTGGTTTTGTGGTAGACGCCAAATCAGCAGGGAAGGGAAAAGTGACGTGCACCGTCCTGACGCCAGATGGGACAGAAGCTGAAGCAGATGTTGTTGAAAATGAGGACGGAACTTACGATATCTTCTACACTGCCGCCAAACCAGGAACCTATGTGATTTATGTCCGCTTTGGTGGGGTCGACATTCCCAACAGTCCTTTCACCGTCATGGTAAGCCAGCTCTGCTCTGAAAACACCTCCCACTCGGATTCCTGCTGCCACGTTTTATTTAGTGATAGGTTAACTCTGTGTGTAAGTGTGTGTTTAAGCATTTATTAGACTAGCAGGAGCTAATGAGTCCTTGCTACTTGCAGAGTTTATTTTGAGCAGGCAATGCAATTAAGTGAAGAAGAGTAGAAGCCATCAGAGGATGAAGACTTGACTTCTCTGAGCCAAATTCATTTTTTCATTTCCTGACCATGTAGTTCTCTTTCTAAAAGATGGAAGGTTGTAATTGGCTTCCGCAACTAATTACTTTAGCTGATGTCAGATACAGTGCTCTGGGTTGTCCGTCTCTCACTCCTTACAACGTTGACCCTGAAATAAGGAACGGTCTGCTGACAGATCCCAGGGAAGCAGGCCGTTAGCTCGCACTTAAAAATGATTTGCAAGCACTAGTTAAACTGTTATAGCCATATCCCCTTCCTAATTATGTTCCTTTCAGTGCGCAGTACTTCAGCATGTTTAGGTGTAAAAAGCAAACAGAACCCCAGGCTCCCTGAGGAGCAGGCCAGGTGCCTCTCGGGGCTCACAGAAGCCCCTCATGTGAAGAACAGCTCCCCATGTTTGCAAAACAAGTCTTGGTCTTGTAATCTCAGCCGAGCTGGCCTCTGGCACGTCTCGGTCCATGGAGCCGTGTGGCTGTACCTGAGCCTGGCCGGAGCCCACGGGTGAGTCCTTGGGGCTGGGCTCTTCCAGCCTGCCACCCTGCTGGGTCGCTGCCGGTGTCTCTGAAGATTTCCATGAGGAAAACGACTCCCTTGGTTGCTGCTCCAAGCTTACTGCAGGAAATACCTCTCGAGGTCAGGGAGCCAACGTTCCCACTCCCTAACTGACCGCCACTGTGCATGTTCGACTTGGGTGTCTCAGCTGGGGACAGAAAGCAGTCGAACAGCGGTGTTTCTGTTTTGCAATGGTTTTCTTAGCGGAGTCTTTCCGTGGATAAGTTTCCGGCAGGTTATTTTGTTAGGGTGGTTTGCAGTGGTGTAAAGGGGCCGGGGGAGCTGGGGTGGCTGAGCACAGTGGGATGGTGTGAGGGGGCATCAGCCCCAGCCGCTCCGCTTGGGTTAAGTGGGGGAGGTGGGATTTTGCAAGTCATCCTCTTGGCATGCCTGGTGGGAAGGGAGGCTGGGCCAGGGGAAAACACATCGGGTGTCTTGACAACGCCATCGCAGCTATGAATCAGAAGAATGGCTTTGCAGCTATGACTGCACGTGGGCTGGGTCATTCACCCAAGTGCATGAGCCGGGAGCAGCCTTCCCACGGCAGCAGGCTGCCCTGCCTCCCAGCTCGCACGCCGTGCTCTGCAGCGCTTGGGGGCTCGCATACTAGGTTTAAACCTTTCCTTTCCCTCCCTGCCCCAGACCCATAAACTAGCACCTCTGAAATTCAATTCCACCAGTGTTCAGGCACTGCTTTCCAGCTTCCCTCCTAAGCTCCCAATAACGGCACGTACCAGCTTTGTCCCTTCACGGTGCTGCTGGTGGCTTTGCCCAGTGCCTGCGGGTATGGGCAGTTTCCCAGCTCCCCTGGCTGGATCCAGGTTCTTGTGATAGTGAGAGGACTGGGAGGGCTGCATGGTGGGAGGAAGGTGTTGAGGAGCTGGAAGGAGCTGTGCATTCTGTACTGCGAAAGGTGGGAATGCCTCCATGCCAGGATAACACCTAACCTGCCTTTACCCCTGCCCAGGCTGTAGATGCAGATGATGCTGTCGTGCAGTCGCAGGAGCCAGTGGGTGCCTCCCCCCCAGGATTCCGTCCTTGGGTACACACTTTTTACATTTTTCAGCTGTTTTTCCCCCATCTATGTTCTATTTCAGATGACAGCCTGCTTCTTGGGACTGCTTGAATCACTCTGGTCATTGTGTTCATTCTTTCTGTTTGATCAATTGTTCTTGGGATCCAGACCTTGGTTTTTCTTTGCTGCTTGAAGGGAGTCTGCAAATAAACTCTCATTTAAACATGAAGAGGATCATTACACCTACAGCTTCTACTTCTGCAATGTCTACTGTTGGCAAAAGCAACCTGAGTGCATTGCTTTGTGTTCCCAGTAAAACAGCACAATGTCTTTAGTCCAGAGTCGCATTGTGAAATGTTTCTTTTGTCCATTTTGTGTTGCAATCACTCTACCTCATTCAAAAATCACTTTCTCTTCCAGGCCTTGAGCAACTAAATCCTTTCAGATGGAGCCACTCTGGGTCTTGCGTGCGCTACATTGTCTTCCATCCCTTTGTGTTCCATTTTGATCTCTTAACTTTTTTCCAGCATGTCTTCCATTCGCACCGTGTTTGATTCACTCTGCTGCGCGGTGTGGTGGTGTTGTGAAGGAGAGCTTGGCCGGACGCTGCTCTGGTTGAGCTCGGTCCTGTGGCTGGCTGTGATAATCACTGCACACTCCCTTCTGCTTGTGCTCACAGTGGAGTTGCTTAGTGCTCACTTGGGTCTACCATCCTTTTTGAAGTGACCCATCCTTTTGCTTCCTTTAGGTCACGGAAGAAGCTTATGTCCCGGTTGGAGACATGAACGGCATGGGATTCAGGCCCTTTGATATGGTTATCCCTTTTGCCGTAAGGAAAGGAGAAATAACAGGTACCTGATATGCGTAGCCTCTCGGGGAGGTTTTGCTCTTTGTTAGCATGTTTATCCATTTGCAGCTAACAGTCTGGGTGGTCTAGACCACAGCCTGTGGGGGAGGATTTTATCCTGCCAGCAACTTAGTTGTTTAATTTCACATCAAGTGGCGCCCGCTGAGGGTGAGTAGGATACGCCCTGCTAATGGTTTGAGTTAAATGAGGGGGTTCTTGGTGCTGCAGCCGTCCTCAGTGCCACGCTATGAGCTACTGCACTGTAGGACCTGTTGCTCCTTTTTCCCTTCTTGGAGCAGCTACATGCACCCTTGATAAGCTCCATTGTTTGTTTTGTGCAGCTGCTGCAAAGCAGTCTAATCCTGCATTCATATCACATTCCTGCTCCAGGGCAAGCGAGCCCTTTTCCACGGGTCTGACAGATGAGAGCATCACCCCGGCTGCACTAAGCTCCTGCACACATGGGCTGTGTCCCCTCCTGCCCTCTAGCTCAGCAATCCCACCCCAAGCTCTGGTCTGTCCCTGCTGAAGAGACAGTCAGTCTTTCTTTTTCAAAATTGCTGCAGGAGAGGGAGCAACAAGGCAGATCAGTGCTTTTCCTGGGGCTTGCAGTGGAAATTTCAGTGGCTGCAGCAAACAGCCCTGCCTGTGGAGTTTGTAAGGTCGCAGGACTGTTTGCCAGATGTCTACCACTGCGTTGTATTCATGTAGCTTAAGTAGAAAACATGTCTGGTTAGTGTTCCCATTAGTCTCCTATTTGTGCCTGTGGGTAAGGAATTTAACAATTTAAAATACTTGTTTAACATGGCTAGACAATTCTTTGTGGGTGGGAGAGGGGAAGCAAGCAGCTTCTTCTTTTGTAACTCCCATGGTGGCTTTTTGTAGGTGAAGTACACATGCCCTCTGGAAAGACGGATACGCCAGATATTGTGGATAACAAAGACGGCACAGTAACAGTGAGATACGCTCCTACTGAGGTCGGGCTGCATGAAATGCACATAAAATATATGGGAAAGCACATCCCAGGTGAGTCTGACAAAGCAGGTGAGACAAATCCGAGCACAGTGTCCTGCTGGTGCATCTACTCCCTGGTGAGGTTTCTATAGCTTAGTTGTATATGCTGCAGTAAGACGTCTCAGCATTCAGAGGCAGTTTGTCTGCAGTCCAGAGAGCAGCTAAAGCAAAATGCTGGCACATGTGAGCTTCCAGTGTGGTTTAATAGTACCAGCCAGGCTTAAAATGGATTTTGGGTTTTGAAGCTAGTTTTTGTGGCATTTTTATTACGAAGAAGAAACATGCAATTTTCTAACAACCACTTTTTTCAAGTTGAAATTTACTGCCATGGTGTTCAACAAAACTAATGGTTACAGTGTATGTTTATCCTTAAAAAACTGCACTGGCATAAAATCTCCGATCTGTGGGGAGGACTAAGTGGTTAAAACACTATAGTTACTCTTTCCATCTCATTGCAATAAAATAAAACACGCATGCACACTATGCTGTAATCATTCTTTCTTCCTGGCTGCTTCTTAACAAACAGCAGCCACTGCCTTTCATTCCCTCTTTCTTCTCTTCTTTTGTCCTTGCTTGCCAGCTCCCCAGCTGAAGCTGTGCCTCGCCTGGAGCTGGGGCTGCCCCACGGGCATGCCGGCTGTGTGGGGCTGGGGCGAAAAGGGGCAGCTCTGTAGAAGGATGTGTGGGCATGAGAGGACTGGGCTGCTGGTTCTGTTGGTGTACAGAAACACAGGATAACTTGGGCTGGAGCAGGGAGCTTGATAGCCTGGTGCATGGTGCTGCCTCAGTGTCTGCAGCCCTTTGTATGGATATGGCACCTCCCGAAATGCCAGACTGTCAGATGTGTCGGTTCAGTAAGACCATTGCCCTGCGCCTGGACAGAAAGATGATGTGCCATAATGTGTCCTTCTTGAAGGCTGCCATGAATCAAACTTGCTACTCTCTCAGCTGCAAAATCTATCTTTGTACTTAAGAGCTATCTGTGCCTTTTTTTGGAACCATTATTGGCTGTTGGTGACTGTACTTCTTGTTCTTGTGCACCAGCTTAGCTAATCTGAGGCTGGCAAATTTGTTTTTGGATACCCTTCAAATTTGCTGGTTCAGGTTCATTGAGCCAGACAATGTGCTGTGCTAGTTCCTAATTCTGAGCTACCAAAATTCAGAATCTGTGCCTCAGCTGAAAGCCTGCTTCTGAGTCGTGTTCCGATTTAACATGCTAAAAATAGACTTGTAATGAATAAGACCCTTTACAACGTGGTTGAAGCTTATCTCTGGCAAGTTGAGTAACACATACTTAGTCATGACAATGTGGAACAAATTGTGGAGAAGTGTCTTTTGAAGGCAAAAGGGGAGGCTTATTCATTTGGTGTTTTGTTGGGGGGTCTTTGTTTTTTTTTTAAATTGCATTTCAGTGGCATAAAGATTCTTCAAATATCAAGTAGTGAGAGTGGCATTGAAAAACATGGGTATCATAAGCATAAGATCCCATTGGGCCACAGCAGCTTGATGTTTGTTTTATTCTTGTAGTCCAGGCCACTCGTCCTTAAAAGCACTTCTTTTGTTTTTTTCCCTTTAGAGAGCCCTCTGCAGTTCTATGTGAATTATCCAAACAGCGGCAGTGTGTCTGCTTACGGGCCTGGCCTCATTTATGGGGTTGCCAATAAACCAGCCACTTTCACCATTATCACTGAAGATGCAGGAGAGGGTAAGTCTGTTCTTTAAACCCATCCTACCCTAAACTAGGAACTTCTTGGAAGTGTAATGCGTGTCGGCGTTAATTTGCATCCATCTGTCTACCTGTGAATCTCTGGTGTGATACAAATGACTTGTGCAAATATCAGGCTGTAACTTGCAGTAAAAACTGTTTTATTACCTCTGCCCGAGAACAGTAGATGTACCCTATGGTACAGGGTGCAAATGATTCATTTAATTGGAAATAAACTGAGAGCAGTTTAGATGTCATGGATGATGACTGGATGTGGAATCACTGTTAGGTAAATCTCAGATTGAACAGAGTTGTGGTCTTAGTGGATTGGCCTGAGCTCCTTTTGCTTCTGTCCTTAGAAAACATGCATCTGAGCTGCATTTCCAGTACCAAGTACTGGCTCTTCCTCTTTGGACCAAGCCTTTGGACTTGGTGTGCAGGAAGATTTACAGAAGTGCTGTTCTCCTTGTCTCCTAGGTGGGCTGGACTTGGCTATTGAAGGACCTTCAAAAGCAGAGATCAGCTGCATTGATAACAAAGATGGGACGTGCACAGTCACGTACCTGCCTACTCTACCTGGGAATTACAGCATCCTGGTCAAGTACAATGGCAAGCACATCCCAGGCAGTCCATTCACGGCCAAGATCACAGGTATAAAGTTTAAACTTTGGCAGGAATGTGAAGTCCACTGACTTGTTCTGCAGCTAACCTTGTAATATTTTCTGACTTGTTTCTCTTTATATATTAAGATGATAACAGAAGACGGTCCCAGGTTAAGCTTGGTTCTGCTGCTGACTTCTTGTTGGACATCAATGAGACTGATCTCAGTCTCCTAACAGCCAGCATTAAAGCCCCGTCAGGTCGTGATGAGCCTTGTCTTCTGAAGAGGCTACCCAACAACCACATTGGTAAGCTCTGACGGTCTTGATCTGAGAGAGTAGTATAGTAGCCCCTATTCCAGTTTGCTTTGCTATGTAAAACAGCTGATTTCTCTGCTCCTTCTCAGAAGATCGTTGTCAAACCAAGCAGCTGGTATTGTTTGGTACAGTTGACCAAAGACAGAAGAGTATGAAGAATGACCTCTTGCGTTAGCTTGCATGTGATGTGCCACATTGTGATTGAAGTGCTTTTTGTCAGCATATGTGAATGGCTTTGTGGCCCATATGAGAGTAACACTTCAACATGTGTAAAGAGAGTGCTCTTTCAGTATTTCATTTGGTGTGCTTAAGGCATTTAAATCAAGTACGACAGGCCTAAAAAGTGAGTAACTTTGTCACATTTCCGTGCTTTGTAGGCATCTCATTCATTCCACGGGAAGTGGGAGAACATCTGGTTAGCATCAAGAAGAACGGGAGCCATGTACCAAACAGCCCTGTAACAATCATGGTGGTCCAGTCTGAGATAGGAGATGCCAGACGAGCAAGAGTTTTTGGACGCGGCTTGGTAGAGGGACGAACTTTTGAAATGTGTGACTTCATTGTAGACACAAGAGATGCAGGTTAGTTCCATAGCAACGGGACTATGAGATGCTGTGTGTTATGTATCATCTCTAAATGAGAGCCTTCCCTCCCTCAGTGTGTGACCACCAGGTCACAAGCCAAAAAACAGCAGATGCAAATGGTGTATTAAGGATGCACAGTCATTATCGTCGGTTATTAACTACAGTCAATGCTACGAGCTTCTAAGATGCTTTGCATTGTTTTGGCTGATGTCTTTGTTACAGCCAGCAGGAACCGTCACTGAGACACTCATGAAACTTTTCTTTCATTTGATGGTGCTGGTTCTAGTATCGTATCTAGCAAGAAGGGAATGAGCAAGGGACTTCCCTGTTGGTTTAATGTGGACCCTTGGCCACAGTCTTTGAAGCTAACTTTAACATGATCAGAGCATCTTAGGAGCTGTGAATGCATTCTGTGCCTTGAATATTTGACTGATTAGGACTACTTAATGACTAAGTGTCATTAAGGCATCATGCAACTCCCATGTGCCCACTAAGATATAAACCTACTGACTAGCTACTGCTATGGGTTTGCACTATTTTGTGTCAAATTTAGAAGAGCACTATGGAAATCTGAGGCTAACTTAGCTGTGTTGTAGGTTATGCTGGAATCTCACTGGCAGTTGAAGGACCCAGCAAGGTAGATATCCAAACGGAAGACCTAGAAGATGGAACTTGCAAAGTGTCCTATTTCCCAACTGTACCTGGCGTGTACATTGTGTCCACTAAATTTGCTGATGAACATATTCCAGGTAAGCAGAAGTGTTGGGTGGCTTTTTGGTTAGTACAACAAAAGCCTTACCTAGCTGGCCAGCACAGTGGAGCTGTGGGTGGACTGTGTGATCTGGCTCGGACCGTAAGTCCCAAAGGTTCAAGGAGGGTCGTACCAGTGCCCTCTACAAGCAGCAAACATCCATAACCGTTCTGGTTGCATGGGTGTAATTCACTTCACTGTCAGCTGGCTCTAAAACTTGCCCTGTGATCCACTACAAGCCAGAGAAGCTTTCCCTCCTTCCCTCGATGCAGTAAGGAGCGGTGGAGGAGTGACTTGCTGTGGTACTTACAGGCAGCCCATTTACTGTGAAGATAAGTGGTGAAGGAAGAATTAAGGAGAGCATCACACGAACAAGACGGGCTCCCTCTGTTGCAACAGTAGGAAGCATATGTGATCTGAACCTAAAAATTCCAGGTAAGCAACGTCCTTATCCTCATCACCGTAACTTGCACTTGGATCGCGTGGGTGTACCTGAAGCAGTGGAAACAGGAATTTCAGTGTTGTTAAGACATCCTCATATTAAGATAGTTTAGGGAAGAAACACTGGTAGTGTGTTGTCTTCAAACTGTTAAAAATAAGTATGACCATGATCAACATATGGAGAAACAAATACCAGGGGGGCCTTCATCTGTTCTGTGTACAGCAGGCTGGAGAACAGGCTGCGCAGCTCACCCCATCCCCAGGGTTTTGAGATGGTTGTGTTGGCTTTTAACTGTTTGTATGGCTGGCTGGCAAGGGTGAATCACACGGGCCAGTCTTGGCTGCCTGCACTGCCCCAACCCCTTCAGCTGCCTCCATAGCACTTCGTAAGCGGTAACTGGCCGAGCTCGCCGCTCGCATCCAGCCGAGCGTGCAGACCGGCACCCGCGTGCCTCTTCTGTCATTTGTACCGTGTGATCACTCCAGCTCAGGTCCCGATTCCAAAAACAAAATACCAACCCGCTTTGTCACTCCCTAACCTGTGTTTTTTTTATTCTCTTCTTGTTAGAAATTGATTGTGGAGATATGACAGCCCAGGTAACTAGTCCCTCTGGGAGAAGCTTTGACGCCGAAATCATAGAAGCTGACAAAAACACCTATTGCGTCCGCTTTGTGCCCCAAGAAATGGGGGTCCACACTGTGGATGTCAAATACAGAGGGCAGCCGTTGCTGGGCAGCCCCTTCCAGTTCACTGTGGGGCCACTGGGCGAGGGAGGAGCCCACAAAGTGAAAGCTGGTGGGCCAGGGCTGAAGCGTGGAGAGACGGGCATCCCAGGTGAGTCCTCCAGTGTCCTGGGCACAGGTCTGGAGCCCAGTGCTTTGGGTTCTGGTGGCCTCTGCTCTGAGAGCTTGAGCAGAGCTTGGTGTAACGCTGTAGGGTCGCCCCAAGCCAGGGGTGGTCAGGGGAGAAACATGGAGAAATAATGTTGCTGTGTCATGCGGGTGGAGAAGTCTGGAGAGCCACGTTTTGGGAACTGCTCTCCTGGGATGAGCTCGAGGTCGTAAGGTGTGTTATACAGGGCTGATAGGCTAATTCAAGGGTAATAGGAGCTTCTTGGAGAAACTGCTAAGCATTACCACCCAGGATGATGGGACAAGGTAGTGTTCCTCATACACATAAGTATGGAACGCTGTGTGGTCTGTTAGGAAGAAGCTGCAACCCAGCAGACTTACACTTGTGTGTGCTTCAACAGCTGAGTTCAGTGTATGGACGCGGGAAGCTGGAGCTGGAGGCCTGTCTATTGCTGTAGAAGGCCCAAGTAAAGCAGAAATTGCCTTTGAGGACCATAAAAATGGATCTTGTGGTGTATCATACATAGCACAAGAGCCAGGTATGTACTGACACCAAATGGTACTGAAATAACACCAGATGCTCCTTCCAGAGAAGCTAAGGACACTCACTGCTTCTTTTCTCCCTGCAGGCAACTATGAGGTGTCCATAAAGTTCAATGACGAGCACATTCCTGAAAGCCCCTACCTGGTTCCCATCATCGCCCCCTCCGACGATGCTCGCAGGCTCACTGTCACTAGCCTTCAGGTGAGACACAAGGAAACATCTCCACAACTTGCCACACAGACTGATTTCGTCCTTGTTCTCCAAGACCAAAATGGTTGTCCTTTTCCCTTAGTAATAGCCTTGCATTTTGCAGCCTGAGAGGGGGTTTTGGCAGCTGGCCCCTTGGTAACCTGGGCTGGTAGAGCTGGCCTGGCTCTGTCTAGCCCAGGGGTCCTCAAACTGTTTAACCAGGGGGCTGGCGTGCGGATGAAGTGGCAGGCAGTCATCTGCGGCTGCTTGGCTTCCTCCCCCCTCAACCCCCAGCGGGGGGTGTCTGTAAATACGGGGGGGCCGGATTGAGGACCCTGGGGGGCCGTATCCAGCCTGTGGGCCCTAGTTTGAGGACCCCTGGTCTAGCCAGAACTTGAAAGCAGAAGGCTCAGCTGAGTGTATTACAGGTGGTAAGGCTTGGGAATTAAGAGTAAGAGGCTCCAGAAGGTAGCACTGAGGAGCTAAAACTTGCTTTCCACCCTGTTAGCTAGGGGAAGGCTAAGGAGAACTGAGACATGGACATGACTCACCAGTGATCGTGCTGGTGCAGAGTTACTCGGCTGGCACGTGGACTGGAGAGCTGGGCTCCTGGCAGGGCTGGGGGCTGGGATGCTGCTGCAGCCTGGCTGGAGCATTGGCATGGGCAGATGGAGGGGCCCTGCCGTGAGGGGGTAACAAAACCACACAGTCACAGCTCAGATGATTCATGAACAGTAGCACATCCCAGAGTGAGTCACAGTTTTGTGGCTGGTCTGGGTTCATCTCTCGTTAACCTCACCATATTGTTTGTCTGTGTGTGGTTACATGCATTAAAATACAGGTAACATTAAAGGCCTGACTTAAATCTCCAAAGCCAGAAACTTGGATGTGAGTGAGACTGAGAATCCGTGTCTAAAGATACTGTACCTCAGTCCTCATCGAGTGGTGATCAGCAATTAGTGCTTCAGTCGAGGCATTTTTTGGGGTATGTCCCAGCTGTGGTTCTGTGGCGTTTGCCTGGTCTGCAGGGCTCCTCCACCTTGCCTGCGTAAATCAATCATGACAGCCTGATCCGATAGTATCTCTTCTAACCAGGAGTTACAAGGGCGTTAATTAGTCGCTGTGGTATTGATGTTTCTCTTGTGTTTCATTTAAAGACTCTTTGACAGGAATACTCACTTCAATTAAGTCCTGGAGAGGCAGATAAAGCTGAGTATTCGGTAATGGAGCACAGTGCGCAGCATCAGCTTCCACTAAACCCGCATCAGGGACTTGCTTTATATATTGTACCTCAGTTCTACTCAGTTGCATTTATTTCCCTCTTCAGGATTTAGTTGAAAAATAAAAAAATCAGGTAAAGTATGTTAAGCATAAAATACTACTGCCAGATAGCTGCATGGGCTGCTCTCGTTGAGACCCATTGCAGCATCCTGCTTCGCCTTCCACCGATGGCCTGACAGTGCGGCAACATCTGGTTTCGTGTTTTAAATTGCTTTCTCATGTTAAGAAGTCTTGTGGTGGCGTTCTAAATGCAGCCTCTTGTGGCAAATATAAACATGCATATTACTCTTTCAGACAACTGGATTATCGGAGGCTTTTCTCCTGAATGAATCTGGAATGAATGAAGGGGCTGAAAATGGAGCTATAGCTTAAACATCCTTTAAATCAAGCGCCTGAATACTGGGGGCTGACCTTGGTGATAACGGATGACTAGTCTTGTAAACCTGCCTCTGCCTGATTTGGCAGTTGTCTGGCTTCCAAAAATGGTCAGTTACCATGGGAAAAACCAGCCTAGTCAGCATGTGTGAGTCCTAAATCAGCCACCCCCTAAATGGGAGAGAGCTTCTGACTGGGGAGTTAATGCAAGTCACAACTTTACGCCTTTTGTTGAAATCTGGGGGGAAAAAAAAAATTAGTAATTGTGCTGAAGTGATTATTTTCCTCCCACAAATCTTGTGCTGCCTGAAACAAGAAGTTTATATTTGCTAATCTGACTGTTGCATTCTCAGGAGTCTGGATTAAAAGTTAATCAGCCGGCATCCTTTGCTATAAGGCTGAACGGGGCAAAGGGCAAGATCGATGCTAAAGTCCACAGCCCCTCCGGAGCTGTAGAAGAGTGCCATGTGTCTGAGCTGGAGCCAGGTGAGCACAGCTTTACGTTGGTCAGAACGAACCAGGTGACCTCCAAAACATGCTTGCTGCCCCATAGTGAGGGAGGTTAATCCCTTCGGCTTGCGAGCAGCGTGCCCAAGGAGCACGCACCTTGCTTGGAGAAGACTTCTTGGTGGCAGGGAGTTGTTGGGTCAGGGTTGTGTCTGTGTTTTTCCTAGATAGCTCATGGAGTGACAGAGCCCTGACTTGTGTAAGATACAGATATTTAAGTCTTGGCTTGTCAGTGAAGGTACAGTGATATTAGTCGTAAATAAAATATGATGTGGTTGTTGAATTTAGCCAGGGAAGAAATTTATTTTTCAAAGCTATGCTACCATCTTTGACTAATAGTTTATTTTTACCTTGCACTCACTCCTTCATACAAAATGTCAAGGAAGCTGAATATAAGCAAACACTACAGAAAGCTCAACACCTGTTTCAGCAATGAGCTTTTCTTTTTTACTTGAAGTCTGAATGAGTTATGGTCTGTACTGTGGACAGACAGCAGCTGTCTGGCTGGGGAAGATCAGTCCCTCCTCTGGGTTAACACACGATCAAAAATGTTAAAGATCAGCAGATTGCTAAATGACTTTATTAGAGGCGCAGTGTCTGTGGCGTTGGAGCAGCATGCTCAGCCTGCCGGTGAGGTCTGGCTTGCTCTCCCCAGCTGCCTTCCTTCTTTGCACTGCTCCCTGGACCGCTGGCAGGCTGGGCTGTGATGAAGCTGTCATGCTGAGTGCACGTGTGAGGCACATACCCTAAAACTCACCCTGCAGGCTACATGACAGCTGAGATCAGGTCCTAGTAGACAAGGTGCAAATGCAACCTGTGACACCTCCCGTGATACATGCAGTGTTTTCCTATTTATATATGAGCTTAGCAGCTCGTGTAGCTGAGTTTACCTAAGCTGGGACCAAAACACATCAAAGCGTTACGGAAGCTTTGCTTGGGTCGCTAACTGGCCCTGTGCTGGGTTTAATTGCTGGTTTATTTGTTATCTCTGATATGTCAGAAAAGCCACTTCTCTCTTGCAGATAAGTATGCCGTTCGGTTCATCCCCCATGAAAACGGCATCCACTCGATTGACGTGAAGTTCAACGGAAACCACGTGGTGGGCAGCCCGTTCAAAGTGCGCGTGGGTGAGCCCGGGCAGGCGGGCAACCCCGCACTCATCACGGCGTATGGTTCCGGCCTGGAGAGCGGTACCACGGGTAACCCTTCTTTTCCAGCTCCGATACAGACCTGTTTGCGCTTTGGCTTTGAGAGAGGCAGGAGCTGTTTGTTCCTAGGCATATGTTCACGTGACTTCCCCTGCTAAGGCAGCTGAACTAACCCATATTCTCTGCTGACCCCAGGCACAGGCTAATTTTGCTTTCTCGCATGCTCCTCGAGTCTTAAAATCATCGATTAGCAAGTCTGCAGGCTATTCTGAGCCTTAACGAATTTAAAACCTGTAAAGCAGCAACTGCAACACGAGTTCACTTGAGGTGGTTAGTGGCTGGGCTGTGACTTGCCGGTTAGCTTAGCTCCACACTGGTGGTCCCTCGGAGCTCCGGGGATGCTCTGGCTCCCTTCTGCGCATGAGCACAATGTCTGCAAATGCCGGGCAGAGGCTTTTTGTGAGTGCAGATGTTGAGCTGGCTGTCTAGTTGAAGGAGTCTTGTTGAACTCGTATATCCCTGTTAACTTACACGGGTACGAGAGTGTACCCAGTTACCTTTTCTCCAATGCTTGCATGTCTAAGAAATTGCAAGTTAAATGTAACATGATGTGTAAACTAGGGAGTACAGCAAAGTGTAGTGTGCTATATGTGCTTCAGAGGCAGTGTGTGAACTGACTCTTCTTGGAAGTCTGACACTTTAGTTATCTGCTGTGGCTGCCCCATCTGATAGTTCACAACTCAAGAACATAGGGTTTAGGGGTGGCTTCTTTTTTCATGTATATGATTTATAGCCTTAGTAAGAAAGTATGAAAACATTCCAGGATGTGCACTTCCATTTATTTAATTGTGTGCTTTCTTGGGCCCTACACACAGGTGAATAAGCAGAGCAAAAGTGATTTTTTTTTTTTTTTTCCTTTTGGTGTGCAAGGTGATAGCTAGTTTGTCTTACCGTATCTACTGCTGTCTTTTATGGATTCCACTTCAGTGGAATACTTTCAGTCTCCCTGAATAAAAAAAATAAATACTGCATTTATTCAGTCAAAGCTTCTGCTGTGCTGGAGAAACCAAGCAGTTGGTTTTGGAAACAAGTGGGTATACTATGTAAAATAAAGATACTATAGCCTATGCTGCTTTAATAGGTGGAAACAAAAGCACTCATTAATACTAGCCACTGATACATCAGGGACAGGGGAATTTTTCTCCATCTATTAAGGTGCTCGGGGTTGTTTTTAATCTAAATAGACTGTTTAACTTCAGCAAAGTTACTCTGTGCTGCCTTGTTGGATCCTGGCCGCTGCCAAAAGCCCAGTGCCCTGGGAGCTGCCGAGCAGCGTTTTGAACAATGATCTACTGTGGAGGTTTCAGTAGCTGGTGGCTGAGCACCTGAAACGTGCCCCCAGGAGGGGTGTGCGTCTGCAGCCTCCAACAATGCAAGCCTTTATTTGGGGCACAGGGAAAAGGCAGGGACCTTGGAGCAAGAAGTCTCCAGTGAGAAGCTGTGAAGCTTGCTGCCTTTGGAAATTAATTTTCCTCTGGTTGAGCAGTGCGTGTTGCAAGCTGACTGCCTTACTTCCCAGGCAGGCAGTGCCAGTAAGATTTATGGCTAAGGCACTGGAAGATGTTACAATCCTCGTGGGAGCCAGGTTCTTCCAGCATTGCAATGCAACAGCCTCTTGTGTGGAGAGGCTGGAAACCTCTCCCTAGTTTTGTCACCACACTTGTGTGCTTCAGTCACAGCTATCGTAAACTTGCCCATAACCATCCTGGTTTTGATTGAGCTCAAAGCACTTTATTCCTCCTCAGCACTGTCTGATACAACAGCCCAAAGATCATAAATATTTGAAGCCAGTGTTTGACAGTAAATTATTTGGGGGCTGAAAGCCTGGCTTCATTTTTTCTTGTGTTGCTGCTGCCATTGTGTCTTTGGCTTAGTATTGGCAGCAATAATTCAGCTGCGTTAACCAGATGCTGTAATTAAACAACCTTTTGTTTCCACAAACTGCTTGGAGTGCTCTGGCTGAGCAGTTCAAACACCCGTCTCCTTCAGGAGATCTCCTGCCCCTGGTCTCTTGCTTTGTTATGGGCTCTTCACTGCTCATTGAGGGTCCAGGCGGTGGGACGGCTCCGGCAGGAGGCTGCAGGCTGGCTGTGCCGGCGCGGGCTCTGGCACTCGGCAGAAAGGCTCATGTTGTAAGAGCTCTCTCTCTAAGCCAGTCTTTTGATGGCAAACTACTTCCATTTTGGTCCTGAAGGGCTCTCATGACCTCTTCTGCCACACTGTCACGTAAGACAAGTGGAGGAAGGAGCCAAGGTGCCAGTGGGGAGGCTGCTGGGTTTGCAGAGCCCCCGCTCGGGGCAAGCCCTACCCCTTGCGAGGATGCTGGTGGGGGCTGCGCTGTTCCTCCCTGGCTGCAGCCTTGTCTTGCACCAAATTACCTGTTCCTCGTTATTAACTGAGGCTGCCTGTGTAACATCGGGTGCGAGGAAGAGTGTGTCTTACTGTGCTACGTCTTTCTAGGACTGCAGTCGGAGTTTTTCATTAACACGACCAAGGCTGGTGCAGGTGCCTTCTCTGTTACAATTGAAGGGCCATCAAAGGTGAAAATGGACTGCCAGGATGCTCCAGAAGGTTACAAAGTCATGTATACACCCATGGCTCCAGGAAACTATTTAATTGGAGTTAAATATGGTGGACCTAACCACATAGTGGGCAGCCCCTTCAAGGCAAAGGTTACAGGTAAAAAGCTAACCAGTATTTACTGTGTGCCTGCAGTAGTCTGTATCATTCAGCAGATATGTTCCTCCAAGATAGTAGTGTGGCATTCAGGTTTAGATGCCCAGAAACGTGAGAGGTGAAACATTTCTCCCCATCATGTCCAAAACCTGCCTACATGAGGGATCTCGGGAGAGGCTACAGGAGCATCGGTCACGGAGCTTGACTCAGTGGAGGGTTGTAAAACTGCTTCACGGGGGAACATTAAGTCCTGAG
Organism: Microhierax caerulescens; assembly: GCA_035590215.1. NCBI lineage: Eukaryota > Metazoa > Chordata > Aves > Falconiformes > Falconidae > Microhierax > Microhierax caerulescens. Next base: position 10,358,183 of record JAVJGJ010000047.1, read on the forward strand.
CTAGCCCTAGGGTTTTGCACTGGCAGTAGGGAAATGTGGCTTATTTACCCATTCCCACCCACCCCTAAGCCTGAAACCTGTAGCATAAGTGATGCCCCTCTTGGTCTCATTTTGGTGCAGGTATCATGTAACCAAAGGTCAGTAATGTCTGGGAGGCTTTTAGATGATGCGAGTAAGGCTGGTTTAGGAAGCTCTTTCTCTCTTCAGTGCTGTGTTTAAGCACAGACTGGAATTCATTTCTACTGCTGCCCCTGAGCTAGTGAACCCTCTCCTGGTGCCCGTGGTGTGGTAATGTTCTTGGGAGTGGATGGCAGGGACTGCGCTACCCCAGGCTGGGACATGCTCTGCTTTCAAAATGGGTTATTGCAAAATTGCACCTGCTTTTCTGCCAACTCAAGTAATTTTTAGCATTTGGTGATTGGAGCACAATTAACTCTTCTTAAGTGGCCAGCTTTGCTTAATGAATCCTGAAGTTCCTGTGGTCCTTTAACCACTCGAGGGCTCTGGGATGGGATTGTTGCCAGCGTTGCTGGAAGATGTCAGTTTAAAAACCCAAGTAGGAAATTGCTCCTCTCCGAAAATGTATTTTGGATGCAGAACGCATGCTAGTCATTAGGTGGGTTTTGAAACCTCTTTGTAAATGCCTTTTGGATGGGGTGAACCTGAATGTCAGAAATCTTCTTCTCTGTTTCCAGGACAGCGACTGGTTAGCTCAGGAAGTGCCAACGAAACTTCTTCTATCCTGGTAGAGTCAGTGACAAGGTCATCGACTGAAACTTGTTATAGTGCCATTCCCAAATCCACCTCGGATGCTAGCAAGGTGGTTTCCCGGGGAGCAGGACTCTCAAAGGCTTTTGTGGGTCAGAAAAGCTCCTTCTCTGTGGACTGCAGCAAAGCAGGTATGGGTACAGGAACCAGCAGGATGTCAGGGTGGTTTAACTGGGCATTTTTTGCCCTAAACCAGCTTGCAAAGTTAAAACTCGGAGCCTGAGGCGGTGATCTGGTTCTAAAGAAAAACTCTGAATGCCACGCAGTGCTCACCAACTCAGTCCTAATGTAGAGGTGGTAAAGATGCTGTTTCCTCTCCAAATGGCTTTATCTGAGCTGGGTGCACCTGAAAGAAACCCCAGGGTTATGGCATGAGAACAAACAGGTTGCTGAACTCAAGCAACCCTCGTGGTGCATTGCAGTGTGCCGTGCAAGGTGTTCCCGTAAGCCTTGAGTGCTGATCGTCATCCCCTGGGAGCTTTGCGGTGGGTGGATTACAGGCCAGCTGTGTTCACTGGTCTCTGCTATTAACTTCTAAGGAAGTACTGGAAAGGCAGTGCCTGCTCACCTTCACGGGCAGTGTTGATGTCTCCTGTGCACTAGTTAGATAGTGGTAGCCTGCCAGGTCTTGCAAAAGCCTCTATGAGGCTGAAGGCTTTTTAAAATTCCTTCTTATACCAAATTAACTTGGCCATACCTCAGACTACCTCTATGTGAATTAAAATAGCAAAATCCATGTGTTATGGAGCCAATATATTATGGTACAACCGTGCTTGTTTATTTAAGCTGAGGAGCACTAACAGTCTCTTATTTTGCTGTAGGTTCAAATATGTTGTTAGTTGGTGTCCATGGACCTACAATACCCTGCGAAGAGGTATCCATCAAACATCTGGGGAGCCACCAGTACAACGTAACGTATGTCGTCAAGGAAAGGGGTGACTATATTCTGGCGGTGAAATGGGGTGACGAGCACATCCCTGGCAGTCCCTTCCATGTCACCGTTCCTTAAACTCGCTGAGCGTCAAGAGTCAACCTTTGTGTCTGCAGTTCAGATGTAGAGTTATACCAGGTGCAGTCTTGTTGCAAAATGCAGTATCTAGATACACACGGCTCACATTTCAATACAGTCAGAAGTAAACTCTGTAACTTTATTTTTTACAAGCATTTCACTTATATCCTACTTACCAACCTAATGTCAATCTATTTAATGTCCTCCTCAAATTGTACCTTAGCAGTGCTGTCCAGGTCACTGTTAACATTTGGAGAATCATGTGGATAAATAGACACTAATTTCCCTTGTGGATGTTAAAGACTTTAGATGTTAATTGAGAACTGGAATTTGTCTTTGTAATTGGGTATCTTAACTACTGATTTTATTTGACTGGAGACTTTACGGTTTAGTTATGGAATATGACTTCGGCTGTCCCCAGTTCAAATTCTTTTCTGTAAAGAAATGAGGTAAAACTGGTACTATAATAGGTGCCTTTGTATACTTGATCAATTTTAACTCTTAACGTTATAAAAAGCTACTAAAAGTGGCTTTACCACTCAAATTTAAAATGTCTCTGAAAATGCTTTGCTAATGGTTTACATTTAGGAAAAGTTTATCCTTTATAGCAAGCCAAAAGCAGACTGAAAATGAATTTCTGGAAGCTTTCAGCCTTTCGATGTTAATGCTTTGCAAATCTAGATAGGTAGCTTTTTGGCCACAGTGCTAGCGATGTGGTTTTTAATTAGCTTGGGATTCTGGTGAGATTTCTGTCACTGTACAGGTAACTCCCCACACTTTCTTTTTATTATTCATTTTAAGAACAACCCCCAATTTGGCTGGGTTAAATAAAGCCCCTAAACTTGCCAAGCCAGGTGTAGCTCTCGCCTGCGTGACCCAAAATTGATGCAGGTCAGACCACAGTGGTGTATTGGGAAGATGATCAGCAGTTTACCTGGAGGCTGTGGCCAGGCGAGTAGCTGAGATGGTGCAAAGAAGCCAGCCTGGGGATGGGACCCCACATCTGTAGTTGAGTGATGGGGTGGGAGGGAGGGCGGGTGTGCAAATTTACCAATAATAGCAATGCTGATCAACAAACCTGGTTTGGGTGCGAGTGGTTTTATTATATCTCAGTCCAAGGACGTGCCTGAGGCATGCTCATCTCTCCTGAAATCCGCTTCACGCTGCAAAAGGCATTCCTGCTGAGGGACAGGGAGTGAAATCTTCCATTATAACTTGTCTGTTTGTCCTGGATTACTCTGTGCTACTTCCCAAGTGTGTATCTGAATTGCTGTCAGCTGCTGGGGCTTTAGTAAACTCTCCAAATGAGCTTTAACTCTGCAATTAGGAGAAGGTAGGATTTGTTGAAATGTCACTGTCTGTCCCTAGGGAGAAGTTCACACTTACGGTTCTGTAGTTACGTGTGGATGCACTACTCTCCAGCACGGTCATTAGGGAAATAAAGGAAGGTTGGGTTTGGTTTTTTTTACTGTGCTTTTTATTGTGCCTTAATGTGAAATGCTCACTACATTGTAAACTAGGAAGTAAAAACAAAATAAACTGGAATAAAATGCAGGATTGTAAAATTGTATCTTATAACTTATTAAATAGAAATGTTTGCTTCATTAAAAATGTGCATGTTAAAAACAACGTTGGATTCCTTTCATATGTAGTCAGTCAAGTTCAAACTAAAGCTGCAGCATGCGGCAGCTGCAGACAGACCGAGCAACCCCTGGCCCACGAGCCGTGTAGGTAGCCACAAAAAACTTCGGCATAACTTCACTGCCGTTAATTTTTTTCCTCTAAAACTTTTTTTTTTTAACCTAAAACAAAATGTCTGGCAAAAGTTTAAGCCATGGCATGAATGCACAGGGCGGCAGCAGGCAGAGCATGAATGGGGCATGACCCCGGCACAGAGCGCAGTGCCGGCAGGGGTCTAGGTCTGATCCCAGGGTGCTGCTGGTGGCACCCACTGGCCCCTCCGGGCTCGCTGGGCTTGTTTGCAGAAGGTGGTTCCTGGCATGATGCTGCACCTGGGACCGGCCGGCTCCTGTGCACGGCCATGGAAACCAGCAGATGTTTTCCCAAACAGGCTGGAAGCCCTGCTGAAACCTGAGGCGCAGTGGCTGCCAAGAACTTTCCTGCCCCAGGTTTATCAGATTATTTCCTTTTTATAGTTAGCTGTGTTTCATTAGCTTTGTGCTACGTCAGCCTGAACCTCCTATTTAATGTTTTTAAACAAAACAAAAAAAACCCTGGATACAGCTGGGGTTGAGTAAACCTGGAGCACCCTGCTTTGTCTGTCTGTCTCTTGCCTGTTACCACTTGGCGTCTTGGTCTAATGACGTTGGCTGAGATTAATGGGAGCTGTCTGTGAGGCTGATGGACCCTAATTGGTACCTTGCCTGAGGTTACCTCCAGCAAAAGCTAAGCTCTGCTTCAAGCAAGCAGTCCTGCCTTGCCTGGACACTGACAGTGCTGGGGTGGCCACAAAAACTAACTTGCTAAGGACAGCGAGCACCTGGTGGTGGTGGTGAGAAGATGCTGTGTCAGTCATCTTTGGTAGCAACGTTCAGCCAACTCCAGCTCTGGCAGCTGAGGACTTAGTCTTGGTGACAGAGCGGTGCTTTGGTGGATACTGTGCTCTGCTTTTGTTCTTTGGCACCTTGACCAAGGTTTCAGTTTGCGGTGCCCATCTTAGCAGGCAGCTGTGGGGCTGGGGTGTCAGTGTACCGGGTTACTGGTGTCCCAGGGCCTTTTCCTGGGCAGACTTGGAATGGTAGGAGATGCACTTTCTTCATTATTTACAGAGGACTGGCATATTTGTTTTGCCTTTAGCTGTGGAAGTGTTTTTTTCTGCTGCTTTGGTTGAACTTAAGTCCTTTTTTTATAATCTCTCTCCTTGGTGGTGGTTTGCAGTAGGATTTGGCCACATGGTACCTGTGGGTCCCGCTGGGAACTCGTCCGTCCCTTCTCTGCTGGCCCAAAGTGTCTTGCAAGCACTCGGCTGGATCTGGCAGTGCCCTCGGTAGCCAGCTGGAGCTACTTGCCTGCTGGTGGCCAGTGATCCAGGGCAGCCCATAAGCCAGGGTACCACCACGTAGGAAAGCCTGCTGGCACCCACTGCATCTCCAGGAGGTTTGCTGGATGTTTTGGTGGCTGGTGGAAGGTAAGTCCCTGCGGCACACCAGTTGCATAAGAACAGTAACTCTCCAGAGCATCCCATCCCCCTGTCTGGTATTGATGGTTTTTGAAGCCTGAAGCATTTGTTCGTCTCGATGGATGAGGAGAAGGAGTCTTTTGGAGATGACGTGGAGCTGGTGCTCCTTACAACCTGCACGCTCAGCCTGTCCTGTAGCAGTCCTTGTCCCTGTGCTGTGCTTGTTCCTGCCATACCCCGGGGTCTCGCCTGTGTTTGCTGCCCGCTGGCCTTCCCCTTTGGTTTGGGGAGCTGTTGGGGTTCCCTCTTCAGACCCCTCAGGTTTCCCCTGGCCTTGCCTCCATCTGTTTCTGATGGCTGTTGCTAGAGGCCACGTGGCCAAGATCTTGTGTATTTGGGCATCACTCAAAACAGAATTAGTTTGGCTTGTGCAGCCCCGTTACAGAAATGCAATCAGGAGAGCACCCACCGCTTCTCAGTGCCTTGGAGGCTGCTCCTGGGGGGAGGCGAGGTGGTTGGTGGCCCCTCCACGCACACGTGGTGTCCTTAAACCTGCTGCCAGCACGGCCCTTGCTTTCTGCACCACTCACAAATGTGAACAAACGTCTTTTGTTTTTATTATGCCTGATAGAAAAGATGCAAGAGGTGTCGTGTGAGCTGGGGGAGGCAGCTCGTGACAGGCCTGGCTCCGTCAGGTGCTCTCTGACAGTCACAAAGGTCCCAGTTTGCCGTGGGCGTCCTTCTGCAGGGCCCCAGTGCCTGGCTGGCCCCAGGCTGCAGCACAGCCGGCTCTGCCACCTCTGCCATTTGGCCCAGCACCACCCTGGCAGCGTGGGCATTTGCTTTTCAAAGTAGCTTCGGCCACAAGGAGTGGAACTCCTTGCAAAAGGCATAAGGTGCTGTTTCTGCTCGGCTCCTTGCCTTGGGCGAGGGGGAAGGTGATCTGTCCGGGGCCCACCAAGAGCTGGTCATCTTCAGCAGCTGCGCGCCAGGAAAATAGTTCTCCTGCCATTTGTCACCTGCTATATTGTCCTTCTTGCACGCTGATAAACCTGGTGTGGTGCTGTCTGGGGTGCAGCACCAAGTGCCTTGCTTTATTAATGGGCTAGATCAGGGGTCCTCAAACTTTTTAACCAGGGGGCCGGCGCGCGGATTAAGTGGCAGGCAGTCATCTGCGGCTGC
>JAVJGJ010000047.1:10369895-10384574 GCA_035590215.1 Microhierax caerulescens
TGGCTCTGCGCAAGCTGCTCAGCAATAACAGAAACATCCCAGTGTCATCAAGGCTGTTTTCAGCACAAACCCAAAGCCAGCTGCTCTGAAGAGAATTCACTCCAGGCCAGGCCAAGCCAGCATCTCCAGACCGAATCCTGAGGCTGCAGCACAGCGGCAGCTGCTCTTCGGCCACATCTCTTACCTTCAAATGCTGGGTAAGGGACTGATTCTTTTGATGTTGCAAATAAGGACAGGGATTTTCAGTAAAACTTAGCCATAATTACGCATATTTTGTGATTGAATATATCCATTATTGCTTTCCTGGAGTGCGATTTATTCCTTTGTGCCCTGCTTCCTTCTGAAAGCCAAGAAAGTAGGGACTTAGGCAGGACTAAGATGCAAGGCCACAGACTTAGATTGATTCCAGCCTTTGCATGAACCATCGCTGCTGTCAGCCAGACATTGGCATTTCTATAAAAAATCCTAAGTAAATATTTATTCTAAATCAGTCTCTTTCCTTTTGCCTTGACTGGAGTATGACCGAGGGAGCTTATGAAATGCTGTATCGTTTCAAGATTAATTGCTACTGAAAGTTGGAGGATTTGTTGGCTGCCCTGCACACACACCCCTGGGATAACTTACTCTCAATTTAGTTTCTTTCCTCAAATTCTTTCTCCCTGGACACTGAGTTTTACAAAAGCCAAACTGTCTGCCTCCCCTAAGAGCCTGTCTCCCTTGCTAGCCCTCCCTCCCTGCCCCACCAGCAGGCAAAGCAGGGGCTGTTGATGAAGGGAGGTGAATATTTGCCTCTGCTGACAGTTGGGTCATTCCCACTTTTCAGATGCCATCTGTGTGACAGGGTTTAGTCTGCACTCAAATACAGCCTGTGGGCTGAGCTGAGAGAGCAGATCCCTGCATCACTGTGTTAAAAAATCATCATTGATGTCTGGTTCATCAGAGAACTTTGGGGGTCATCGAGGTTTTGGGGTGGGGGGAGATGCAGCTCGCTTCTGTGTCAGGATGCTGAAATCAGATTTTAATGTAAATTTTATGACCCTCTCTGTTGGCAGTGCTGTCACCTGGGATCTGCAGGCCTTCTCACCTGAGCTTTGCAGGCAAGGTGGTGGCAGCTGGCAGGCAGGCAGGAGTGAGAACCACCAGCGCTCTCTTCCTCCTGCTCCTGGCTGGGTTAGTACAGAAAAGGGGCTCTCACTGCCTGCCCCTCTGCCTTTTCTTCCTGCCTTGCCCCAAGCCCTCAATGCTATGAGCAGTTTCAAACCCACGCTGAGCGAGTAATGTAAGTTAACATTTTACGATTGCAAATCACCAGGCACAGAAGGATACACACACACACACACGCACATGATGCAGAAAGGTCGTTTTGATCCTGCCCTGGCAGAGGCATGGCAGAGCTCCAGAGCCCCCCTGAACACAGGGAGGTCCCTGCCCTTCAGGTGTTAGAGATGAGGCACACAAAAGTATTTTACCCTTGCAGTAGCTCCTTTTATTTGTCAATACAGTAAGTATAGTATGCTGCTTCTAACTGATTTATTTTTGCATCCTATGAGGAAAATAACCTGAAGGTTTAATTTGCCTTCTCACCCAAAATATTTGAACTTTAACAAAATATTTGGGTTTTTTCCACTAAATATTGCACTTGCTGTAAGTATATCTACATTAGCCTTCTACAGGGGTCTGCTGACATCTGTGTATTTCCACACCACGTGAGAGGACTCAACATGCTCATGAGATTGAGTGGCGGCTCTTTCTTGGTCTCCTCCTCTTCGAAAACTTGGATTTCAGCCAGTTGAAGAAGCCACCTTTTGTTTTTAATTCAAATTCTACTGGGAAGTGGTCACTCACCCCCAGTGCCTGCAAGACAAGGAGAGGGGGTGGGAGCTGGCCACCATGCTCTTGCCAAACCCTGCCCCAGGGGGTCATATTGTGATGGTGGGAAAGTGGATGTGCAGTGGTGGATGTGGGGAGGTGCATCGCATCACTTTGGGAGGCTGCAACGGTTTTATGGCCAGGACTGTGTTCAAAACTGCCTGGATAGCATTGGCTTTGAGTCCCTGTGTTAGCTCTTGCCCCTCTGCTGCAGAGGCTGTGCTGTGCCTACCTGCTCCTCAGTCATCTGAAAGTTCTTCTGGAAATCAAAGACACTGACAGAGTGTGGCACGATGGCATGGATGAGCTTCTGCCCGCTGACCACGATCCTGCGAGGAGCAAGGAATGTGGGTGCTGTCATGATGTGCACAGCCAGCAGCAGCCAAGCTGCACAGAGCCAGTGGCCAGGGAGGTGGCCTTGATGGAGTCACAGCTGCCCATGGTCCATCCTTACCTGTGGGCTGCCTACTCAGAGATGTCAGCACCTGCCTCCCACTGAGTCTGGCTGATCGCTTTCCTTGGCAGTGAGGCACCTAAGTATCTTGCATGCGTTGGCCAAATTACTTCTATCTAAACCCACCCCAACAGTGCTGCAAAGTTCAAAGCTGTACTTTGGATACAAAAATCATAGGAAGCCAGTGACTGGAGTCTCAGTGAAGTCCTGCTTTGATCCAGAAGCTCGTTTTGCAAGAGGTTTAAGTCTTGACTTACTCAGGGCTCTAACAGGCTGATGTATTTGTCCCCGCTGAGGGAGCTGCAGGTAGCAGCAGGACTTGCCACGTGCCCCGGGGGAAGGCAAGACGCCCCACCTCCCGAGCAGAACCAGACTTTGCATTTGCCAATCCAAATCACAAATGCAAGAGCCAAAACCATGGCAGCTTTTGGGTGCAGGGAGGTGCAGCAGCACCTTCCACCGGGGTGTCTGCAGGGCTCCCTGTGGACGAGAAGCACTGCGTAACTGCCCGGCATTTATCTTCACCTAAGCCACAGCAACAGCTGGTTCTTGCATGAAATCTTGCCCTTTCTGCAAAGCGCTTGCCAACCAGCCTGCAAAGTGCTTTGTGCTCCTGACTAGAAGTATTCAGATCCCATTTCCCCCTGGACACTGTTTTATCTTTGAAGGCCTCATGCACATTTGCTTTATCTGACAGTCACTGACACCCTTCCATGTATTTTTTTCTCTGAGAGTGGTGAACAGAGAGTGCTTTGGCAGTGAAACCTTTACCTGTCATATGGGCAGCTGGTGCTCCTCTTCACCGTTGTGTCATTTTTGTCACCAATTAGCCAGATGAATTCGGGGTAAGTCCTCAGCCGGATGTTTTTCCACTGCTTTTGGGGAACATAGCTGCATCCAGCGTTAAAGTCCCCCATGAAGATGAAGTTCTGGAAGACAGAAGAGTTTTCAAAAGTAATAATGAGGACAGCTCTTCAAAAGAAGACTGGCAAGGACGTTTAGGGTCAAAGGATGCTCCCGACTGCCATTACGCCTCAAATAGCAAGCGCTCATTGAGTGCAGTGGGGCTTCTCCTTTCTGCTAGGTGCACCACCAAAGCATGCTGGTTTACTGATTTTACATCAAGTTTACTGATTAAAAGGTGGAGAACTTGGTGAAAATGCATCAAAGTACTCAAAATCTGGGGTTTATTAATGGTTTTAAGGTTATCAGGCTGGAATAGAGAATAGTGTGCCAGGTGACTCAGTACCAAAGCCGCTGTTAGTAACACAGACGTGGCAACTAACCTCAGTTTTCCAGCGCTGTTTTACATCTAAATACACATCATAGAGCTCATCAATCTCCCGTACTGCTGTCTCCGGTGTGGTGTGCAGAGGGATTATAGCAAACTCTTTGACAGCTTAAAAACATGGCAAAAAAATGGGAAAAAAACGTAATGGTTACACACACAATGAATCACAAAGAGACCAGCTTGGAAGCAAGAAGGTTTTTCTGAAGAAGCAGCAGCCTCTGTCCTGACTGTGGATCAGAGGCAAATGCTGGGTAATCGCACCGTGCCCCCCCCCCTCAGCTGCCCAGCTGCAGGTGCTCGGCCAGGACAAGGCAAACCCCACTCCAATATGAAAAACCCACGGCAATAGCTGCTCCCATGGCCACGCCAGCAGCACGGAGCACATCTGACACACCACTGCCCGTGGCAGCGGCTTTCCTGGGGCTGCGGCGTGTGCTGAGCTGTGGGCAATGCCAGAGGCAGCAGCCCCAAGGGCCGAATGCTGCTCTTGCAGGGGAATGCAGTAGGGGGGCAAGATGTGGCCCCTTTCGCCTGCCCCCACCATGTGCTCAGGTCCAGGTGGTGCTTGTCCTGCTCCATGAGATTCGTCAGTGGGTGAGTGATTTGTTTCTGAAACATCTCACCGGTTTTTGGAGACTGGAACCAGATGGTGAAGGGCTCTCTGGAGAAGGCATCCTCGTCCCCAGGCTGGGTGTCAGGGTACTGGTAGGTTTGTTTCACTGATACCAGATGCTGCCTGCAGCAGGATAAACAGGATAGGGGATGGCACGCTCGCAGCTCGCTGGGACATGTCTAACACTGACTCCATGCTCTGGTCCGGACCCCAGGCCTTGGTCTGGGATGGATACAGCCATGCTGGTGGCTGCATCTGGGATGATCCCCACACCCAGGCACAGCCCATCCCATCCATGCAGCCTGCACCTCTCCAGCTCCCTCGGAGCAAAGCCACCACCGCAGCTCTACAAGGCCACCAGCCGGGAGGGCAGGTGAGGGGCTGGCTGGGTGGCAAGGGGAGCTCGCTCACCTGAAGATGAAGGCGTATTGCTCCTTGTAGCTCTTCCTTCCCAGCCTCTCGCTGACCACACAGCTGTAGTCCTCCTTCGGCCCCCTCAGCTGACTGGGAGGAAAGTGGTGTTGCTGATTGTTTGTTTCTGCATTCACAAGGGGCTGAGGAGCAGATAATTTTGCCTGTGCCCAAGGGTAGGGGATGTTGCCTGCCTGACCTCAGCAGCAGGTGGTAGGGGCAATACCCCTTCCCTACTCATTGCAGCCTCTGTCCCTCCTTCAGCCGGGTGTACTCTGCTTTTCCCTCCGGACTGTCACTCCAGACAGGCAGCCCCCAACCCCAAGCAGCCCCCCACCCTGCAGAAAGGCAGCTGCCCTGCCGCAGCCCGGTGCTAGCCAGGCAAGGGCCCTTCCCTCCTTTTCTGTTTTCCTTCGAGAATTCATCTTTAACAAATTGAATCTAACCTGGTTATTTTGATTGAAAAATAAATGTCCTACAGTGGTCTGGAGCTAGCTTTGCTCCTGGCCTTCAGCGAGGCTGCCAGAGCCTGGGGTCCTGCCTCCATGGCTGGGACGGAGCCCAGACCCTGAGCTTTCACCCCAGTAAGGCAGCGCCGAGCAGAGCAGGGTTCTTGCCAAGCATCTTTCCCAATATTTGCTTACTTGCCCGTGGCCACCTTACCTGGTGAGCTTCTCCACCAGGAAAGGACAAATCCGGTTCTTGTTCTCCTTTATTTCCATCAGCAGCACGATGTCACAGCGAGAAATGATCTGCATGGGGAAGGAGCAGAAGCAAGTTTGCACGCTGGTGGGTTTTGGAGGGTTAGAAAGAGGTTAGAAAGAAGTGGTAACTGGTGTGGGAGAAGTCCTTTACAGAAGAAGCAGTGTCTTCCCTGGAGCTGGGGTGGGGGTGGGCAGCGGAGCAAAGCCCTTCTGCTTTCAAAGCTGCCTCACACCCCTGCGGGAGCTGGGAGAGGGAACTCTGAGGCAGAGCAGTTTCGAGTTTGTTGAAAAACTCCTGGGCTTGATGCTGAGGAGGAAGTCTGGAAAGAAAGGGGCAGCGTGAGCTGCTGCTGCCAGCCTGCACTCCCCCGGCCACTGCCGGGGTGCTGCCCTGTGCCCCCCTCCCCACTCAGTCACGCTTCTTGCTCCTCCTTGCCCTTCCCACAGGGCTTTTCTTCTCTGCTTCAGACTGGTGCTGCACACAAGCATCCCAACTCACTCAGCGCCCAGATGGATGTGGCAGGAGGTTTTGGGGGCACTGAGGGGAGCCATTAGGGTCTATCATCAACCAGCTGCAATGGTTTTCATCCTTTCCCTGATGCATGCACCCCTGGGGTCCTGCAGCTATGCTATGCCTTCTGAAAGCCGCCCATGCTGTCAGCGTTCACCCATCCCAGTCATCTGTTGCAGACCCCTCTGAAATAGCCTGTGGAGCACAAAGCAACCCCCGGTCTGAAAACGGGGTCCCGGCACCTGTGGGCTGCAGCACTGCAGAGGGGCTGCAGGGTGCCAGGGTGGGGGGGAAGGCTGCCCCAGCCTGCCTCAGCTCCCACCGCCGGCACTGGGATTCCCCATAGGAAAGCCCGGCTTACTCCGCACCCTGGCATGCTCAGGGGCTTCCTTCTTCCCCCAGTTTTATTGCTCTTCAAATGTTGTGGGTGATATTCATGGGGAAAAAGCCCCTTTCCCCCGCCCCGAAACTTGTAGAAATTAACATATTGCCCACAGCGCTGACAGTACAAGAAGAACGGTCCAGAACTGCAAACTCCAAGCCCCAAGCAGCCCCCTCTTCTCCAGCAGTTTGCAGTGAAAGGATTAAAACCCAACAAAATGGTGGCATTCCTCATTGCTGCCCTTCGGCATGCACAGCCACCCTGCTAACACCCAGCACCGCGTCCTCCGTTACTGTGGCATCTTGGGGGGCACTTGCAAAACCTGCAAGTCCAAAACATAGTTCTTTTAAAAAGCTGAGTTATCTTCAGCTGCTGCAGAGGAAGCCTGATGGCGAGGGCTTGTTTTAATAAATCAGCAGCCAGGCTTTTCAATTTCGTACATGCTCTAATATGATACTCTCTGCTGTCCTGAGAATATGTTTAATTATACAAGAATATTTCAGAATAATTAGCACATAAACAAGGTAAATAATGTATCACAAAATAAAGCTCTGTGGATTCAAAATGAAAACTATTTTTACTGTGCACAGAGGTTTTCCTCCTTTCCTAACTCCATTTCCAAAAGAAACAGCAAATGTTTTTTCTGTTGTATTCCCATGCAAGCTAAAATAACAGCAAACATCCTACTTAACCACAGGCTGATTTTTACTGTAAGAGTATAACATTATTTAATTATTCATTCATTGCTTTTACTTGAAATTCAACTACAAAAAGGTAAAAAAGTGCAAGATTATGCAACTAAGAAATCTTTGGAAAGCTCAATGTCTGTCCCATCCAGGCAAATGAACATACCTTCACCACGGCATCGACAACTTCAGGTCTGGCTATTTTAGTTTCTCCAAGAGACCTCACATTGAAGGAGCAGATTTTTAGGCTCAGAGATGGGCTGAAATTGCAGAGCCAAAGCAAGATGAAGAGCAACATCTTCAGGGACTTGGACAAAATGAGTTGTGGTGAGTGTGCCTATAAATATATATGTGTGTGTGTTTGTGCTAGTTGGGAAGTCAAACCGAGCAGCCAGCTGTGTCGATCACGAACATGAACAGGAATTGCCATTTCCTCCTTCCCCTCACTTCCATCTCCCAGCTCAGAGCAACATGGAGACTTTGAACTTCTGCCTTTCGGAAAAACCGGTTCTTCCAAGCCAACCTCCCCACCCTGGAGGAGCAACTGCTCTGCCAGATCCCAGCATCCCTCCCCACAGGGAGGCACCTACTGTGGGATGCCTGCCATGCCTGGGCACTGGCCGGGACCACTCCCGGCTGTGCCAGGGCAGGACCAGGCTCCCTGGGCCACCCCAAGTTAGAGGTCAAGACCAGGAGGTGGATGGGTAGATGGTGAAAGGGTCTGGGAAGCGGCAGTGGGGAGAGGGGAGTTTCTGGAGGAAGTGAACACCAGAAGCCCCAGTGGAAGCTGATGGTGGTGGGACACCCTGGACATGGAGGTTTTGACCATGTCCATGTTTTGTTCTGCTTTCGTGGTGGTTGCAAAGTCACGCCATAAGAAAGCAATGAACTGCCTGTTGCCCCAGGCTGTGCACTTTTACCCACTTCTCCCTTTGCCCAGAGCTGTGATGTGCCCTGCTGTGGGACGGCCACATTTGTTTGCCCACTGCTAAGGGGGGGGCTGCTGGCACAGCCACTGCAGTGCAGCCATGGGAAGGTACACGGTGCCCCCAAGCGCTGTTCCCCAGGCGCCTGGCCAAGTGTCCCCAGTGTAGCAGTCTTAGGCTGGTGACCCAAGGTGTGTGCACGTGGGTCTGGCTCGTGCTGTGTGGTAGAAGGGGACACAAGTTTGGCCAAGATGCCACTCGAGTGAGGATGCTGCAGCTAGGACGGCTTGGTCTACTGAGCAGCTTTTGCAGGAAAACCATCCCCTTGCCCTCCCTTACTCTTCCGCCACGTGCCAGCACTCAGCCAGACACGCATTTGTCGGCCCCCAATCAAATAGAATGGTGGGATGTATAACAAGAAGTCAGGCTAAATGGCATCTATAATGGCCTTTGATTTTTTTTCCCTGTGCTTACAGGGTGCTTTCACATCCTCCCTCCTTTTCCTGAAAATGGCCACGCAGCCTGCTTGCACCCTGCTGCCCTGCCTGCACGGCCACCCATGCAGATCTAGATCCAGAAGCACCAGTGCATGGCTTCTGACACTGTCTAAATCAATTAAACAGGCTCAGGTGGAGCTGGCACAAAATTCAGCGCGTGGGGGGACTCCCAAAAATGTGGCACAGCTGGAAGCAGTGAGATGCAGGGCTTGCTGGGGAGGCAGCCGCAGCTCTCCAGGGTGGGTGCTGCGAGTGTGACAACGGGCACCACAGCTCCATTTTGGCTAGACAGGGATTTGGGGCAGTTGCTGCTAGCAAGGGGCGTGCTGCCCTGCTGCTTGCTAATGAACGCGGCTGCCTGGGGAGCCTGGTGCCACCCTCCAAAATAAGAGGGGCTGTAGGGCGCTGGCTTTCTGCCTGCTGGGTCTCTAATGAGCCAGCCTCAGGCAGGGTAGGGTCTGCAGGGAACTAATAAAAAGGCAGGGAAAGCAAAGGCTTAGGGGGTCGTAAATCTCTCATCTGACCTTGCTAAAAGCACAGTGTGAACCAAGGGCTTGAGATGACGGCTGCAGCCTCAGGGTCAGAATCATCAAAACTGGGAGCTCCCTCTAAAACCAGGGTCGCTTTGGCTACATTGGCATCAAAAAGCAAATGTTTGTTGTGGTGCCTGTGAGGGATTTAACCCTGAACCGCACCTCCTCGTTGATGTGGTGTTTGTCCCCAGGGCTGCTTGTTTATCAGCCTCCCCCTTGCCCTCTGCTCCAGGCGTTATCAGCAGGACAGGCAGAGCCACCCTCTGCAGGGACGGGCAGCAGCGAGGTGACCCATGGGGGGGACACGGGGAGCTCATGCTCCTTTCTGCACTGCTTTATCTCTCTGTTTACTGCACTTCCTGTGCATGTACTTTTTGCTCCTTATCAGGCCATAACACCCACTCGATGTGGGCTTGTGAACCCTACCAGTTCAGGGCTGTCCTGGTCTTGCACAAGAGGCGTGAAGCTGCTGGTGAAACCAACCTGGGTTGGGGTTTTGCCCCTACTCCGAATGATGCTGGGTGAGGGACACCACATCCAGCTGAGCAGCACCTGCAAGACATTCCCTAATGAAGCCCCTCCTCAGCTGCTCCCCACTCTCAGGGGAGGAGAGGCAGGTGATGGAGCTGCTGGCCAAAGCCAACCTGGGCAAGAACTTAAAGCACTAGGTAGGTGTTGCCTAGGCCCTGCCTGCTGCTCCTGAGCATCCTTCAGCCGAGCATCACTGACACCCCATGCTGGGCATGCAGGGGCTGTGGCTGCTGTCTCCAAAGCAGTGCTTCAGCCCTCTGTCTTCCTTCTGCTCCCAGTAAGGTTCTGGGCGATGGATGGGGTGGGTTGTGTTCATGTATTGTATGCCTGTTTGGAGTCTCCGCGGGGCAGCAGAGGTGCAAGGGTTCAGCAGCGATGTGGGAGTTCCTCCTCTCCCGTCAGGCGCAGCCGCTTCCTTTTGGCCACAGCTCTGGCTGCCTCGCAGGGCACCACAGCGTTGTTTTTGCTGGCAGAGATAGACTGAGAGGATCGCTGAAATTTCCTGTGTCTTTTTGGGAGGCCTGGAGGGAGACACCATGGGCAAGCCCACATCCCCTCCTGCCCCAGCAGAGGAAGCCTATTCTGGGCTTGAGGAGCAGCGTGACTCATGGGCTGCTCTGTGGGGGAAGCACCTGTGGTCCACAAGGTCACCCTGGGGTTTTGCTTGGTGCCTGAGAACAACGCTGAAGCTTTATTTCTCCTGTGGGTAAAGCGTGGTGTCTTGTGCTGGTGGGAGGTTTGGCACTACTGGGGACACCAGCACTGCTGGACACCTCCTGCAAAGGGCACCGACCAGCCTGCCCGAGCCCCAGCTCATCAGGGTGTCCCTGCTGCCCCATTCAGCGCCCCCGTAAGCCTGTCCCCCTCCAAAAAAGGGAGCGTGTGGTTCGGAGAAGCACTGGCAGCGTGGGCAGAGGGTAGTGGTGGCATGTGAGGGAACTGGTACCTCCAGGCTGGTGTTCCCCAGATGCCACCACAACTGTTTTTCAGGCAAGGGGCCCATGTGCTCCCCTTCCCATGTGCCAGGTTTTAAGGTGTTGAATGTCTCTTAATTTTTGTCATTTTTACCCAAACTGCAGCTCTGTCAACATCTGCCGTACTGAGGGGGGGTGTGTCTGTGGGAGAAGCAGGAAGGGCCAGCCCCAAAGTCACCAATGTCACCAGAAAAGTAGGTACCTTTGAGCAAATGAAACAACCATTGGACTCTTGGTGACCTTATCATGACCATGGAGCAGAGTATTTTATCACAGTGTCCTGGAATTTCAGGTTAATATGTAGCAGAGCACTCGGGCCATTCTGTGTTGGTGACATTCCCAGCCGGGCTGCAGACCCGGTTTGGTCATTTGGGAAGTGGCTGCAGTGTCAGTCTAACGGCAATAAGCATCCCAGAGCGACCCTCTGGAAATTCAGTATGACCGAGGGTAAAAATATGTGGTATGCAAGATACATGATATGTTTTGAATCAGTAGGGTCGTCTTTGATACTTAATCTTTATTTCTCATTCTGGAAAATCCGTGTTCTACTTAATAAATTGCTGTCGGGGCATAATTCCTTTGCTGGTACAGGACTCTGATAGGGTTTTCCTTTTCAACTGAATATGTCGGTATTGTTCAAGTAGCTGTTTCAAGTGTGAAAGCCTGCCTGCTGCAGCGGTTCAGGGGAAAACACCTCACGTTTTGGGTTTCTCGAGCAAGGCCACTTACCCGAGATGTAGGAGAGCACACGGTAATCTGCAATACAGGCTTTGATGCATGACGATGAGGCAAGGCTTTGAAGTTACCCCTCCGTACTGATACTGCAGCCACCAAATGAGGAGGGGTTTGTGAAGCTGAGTACACCTTATTGTTAGCAATTAAAGATGTAATTAAAATGTGTGTAATATACGCATTAACTTTGATTGAAGAATGTATTATTTAAAGCTGTTAACAGGCAAGTAGGTTTTGCTTTATAACATTGTAAAAGTTAGGAGCGTTCATTCCTGTGTTTGTCCCAGGCTGTGCAAGGACGCTGCTGCAGTGTGTTGGGGCAGCTGCCCACAGTGGTGCTGGAGAAGTTTTTTACCCCTGTGTTCACTGGGAGCTGCTGTCTGCAAGCTGGGATGAGCCGAGATCTTATCCCTGCCCTGGGGGGCTGGTTTTGGCAGGTGTATGTCATTGAAGTTGCCCTCTGCCCGGGGCATGGTGAGGCATTCCTCAGCAGTAGGTCCCATAGGTGGGCTGTGGGGACATGCCAGGTTCAGGGGGCACCCCCCTGCCCGGTGCCCTCCCATGCCCACTGGGGACTGCTGGGGGTGTTGAGCGGCAGGGCCAACACCGCAAGTGGAAAAGGATGGAGATGAGTCACCTGGGAAGATGATTCACTCACCAAAGTGGCATGCCACCACTTGTTGTGGTTGCAAACAATCCCGCCGTGTTCCCTGGGGCTTCATCGCCCAGCAGTGGAAAATAACATGGAAGCTTCTCATCTGGTGGAGCAACACTGCTCCTCAGCTTGGTGAGGTAGGAGCTTCAGCTCTCCACAGCAATCTTGGCCTGAATCCAACCAAAGCTTCCACCTTCCTATGGAAAAGAAGACAGTTTGGGTGAAAGTCTCGCTGCCTCATTTCTGGGGACACAGGACAGCTATTTTCTGGGGTTTGTTTTTTGTTGTTTGGTTGTTGTTGTTTTTTAAAATTTCTGTGGCTACTCTGAATTTAGAAACACTTTTTTTTTTCTAACTGGATCATATATAAGTCACCCACCGCCCTGCTCACAGCATCAAAGCTGTGCTGCTGTGGGAAACCCAGCTCCTGACACTGGCATTAGGAATGAGGAATTTTTGTCTGAGGACCAGGATAGCTGGCATTGGGCTCCAAAACACTGGCAGCCTTGGGGGGGTGACGGGGGTGGGGTGAGTCGGCCCTTGCCAGCAGCCACAGCTGTGTCATGACTTGCGTCTGTGGGCTGAGAGGAGAAACAAAACACACGGGGCAGGTCAGTGCAGGCACTGGCCTTTAATTTGAGCTTGCCATGCTGCAGCCACCCCAAAAATGGCTTTGCAGCGTCCTCAAGGAGGTGGCCAGGTTGCTGCTGGGGCTTCCCTGAAGCTCATCTGCTCTCAGCCATACCCTGCGCTCCCCCACGGTCCCCCGTGCCACCTGGAGAGCCTGAGGTCTCCTGCACTGTGCTGGGATGGAGAAACAGCCTTGGCCCCTGCCCAGCAAAGTCATCACGGTACTGCCAACTGCCTCGTGGGGGCTGTGGCCCCTTGAAGCCGTGGCCTCATCTTGGCAGTGGCTGGCTCAGGACAGCCCCGAAGATCCCTCCTTTCCCCATCGACACAAAGGAGTCGATGACGATTCCCTGTGGGTGCATGCTGAGATTGCGAGAGTTCGTTCTCTGGTTAGCTCATGCCATGTTTCGACATAAAACCGCCACAGGTCTCTGCTTCATCTTCTCTATTTTAAGAGCCATCATTTGCAATGACTGTTTCCAGGGGCATTCCCAGCAGGTGGCCTGGAATAATCACCCAGTGGGTAATCCATCCCTGGCGTGAGTCAGCCCTGCCCTGCACATGTCCCACGGGATCCTGGGGTGGTGCACAAGAAAGTTGAACAAACAAATACGACTGCAAACAACGTTTAAAAGCTTGTGAAATACCTCCCGTGTCTGCTTAGGTCACCTTATTGGAAGCTCATCTTTGCTTAGCCTAGTGTGACTGGGAAAGCTCTTCAAACAAAACCTAATAAAAGCTGCATGAAGCTGTGCCTCACCTCCACTGGGCCACCGAAAACCCTCAGTTTTGGTTATAAATCTCTTCTGACAGCTCATGTTATCAAAAGCTTTGGGTTGTTATAGTAAACTCTGACCTGAAAAGCCCTTTACACCTGCTTCGCTCAGCTCCCCCAGCCTGCGAGACCAAAGGGACATCCTTTATCAAAGCACAGATGCAGTGAGCATTTGACCCAATTTGGTTGCATTTACTCAGGAGCTGATCTCGTTTCCAATTTATTTAAGTTTTCTTGTATTTTTGGAGCATATCTTAAAGGTGCGTACCAACCTGATATGTGACTCAGGGAGGGGAATGAAGGTAAATTTGCTTATAGCAAAAGGATTTGGGTGGCAGTTTTAAGAAAAATCAGAGCAGATCTTAAATGCATGTTGAAATGCAGCTTTTGAGAGCAGTGTCATCTCTTGGGAAGAGACGGCAGGTAACAAGTGTGTAACCTAAATGGCAGGCTTAAAAATCCTATTTCAGGTGTAAAAGTAACAGTGGGATGCTCTGATTTCAACCTTTGTGCTCTTTCCATGGGAAATGTGGCAGAGCTCTGTGCTCCCTGATCACAGCCCCTTCCCAGGACCTGGGAAATGGCCAGACATCCCCCACCCTCAAGCCTGGTCCCAGGCCTTGTGCAAGGGGGCTGTGTGCTGTCTGTGCAGAGTGCAGCACTGCATTCCCCTTTGTATCTCTGTGGCAGTTGTATTGCATCCCCTTTACATCCCTGTTGTAACTACCCTTCTATCTCTTTGTTGTAGTCTTGCTGCAGCCATATCGCTTTCTCTCTTTTATCCCTGTTGCATCCCCATGGCAACCCATTGTTCAACTTCTTTGGCCTCATTGCATCCTCCTTGTACCCCTGCTGTGTCTCCTTTGAATGTCCCCTTACATCCCTGTTGTATCCCTGTTGCAGCCACATTTCATTGCCCACTGCACCCCCTTGCACCCCTCCTACGTCCTCCCTTGCACTCCCTGATGCGCTGCCTCTTGAACTGCTGTGTTACAGCCACATAGCGTTGCCTCTTGCACCCTGGGCTGGAGTGATATTGTAGCCTCCTCAGCATTCCTACTGTATCCCTGCCTTACTGTCCCTATTCCTCTTGTACCCCTGCTGTATCCCCCCTGTACTCGTGTTGCAGCCTCATTGCAGCCCCTTCCCACCCAGTTATACCCCCTTCACACTCCCTTTGCATCCCGTTGCAGACCACTTGCACCCCTGCTTTATCCCTGTTGTATCCCCATTGCAGCCTTCTTGCATCCCCTCTGCAACCTATTGTATCCCCCTCATGGCCTCTTTGCACCTCCCACCACCCTCCTGTTGCACCCCTCTTGTACCCCCCTTGCACACCCCCACTGCAGTGGCACCGTGTCCACCTTGCAACCCCAGGGAAGCCCCATAACGTCCCCCCCTTGCACCCGTTACATCCCCCTGCACCCTGCTACAACCCTATTGCACTCCCCTTTGCACCTCTGCTGAAGTTCCATCACATGTCCTGTTACAGCCCCACCGCAGCC
>JAVJGJ010000047.1:10390296-10401612 GCA_035590215.1 Microhierax caerulescens
ATGGGGAAGGGCTGCCTGCGCCCATGGGGGGGAAGGCTGCCTGCGCCCATTGGGTGGAAAGGGCTGCCTGCACCCATCGTGGGGAAGGGCTGCCTGCACCCATCGTGGGGAAAGGCTGCCTGCACCCATGGGGGGGAAGGGCTGCCTGTGTTCATCGTGGGGAAGGGCTGCCTGCACCCATCATGGGGAAGGGCTGCCTGCGCCCATGGGGGGGAAGGCTGCCTGCGCCCATTGGGTGGAAAGGGCTGCCTGCACCCATTGGGGTGGGGGGCTGTGCTGCCTGTGTTTGCAAAGTGCTCAAAGGCCATACATACCATGCCCTGTCACCCAGACATGGTCCATGCCTGTTGTGAGGCTCATTGCCTGTTTCAGATGTGCTCTCCTGGGAGGATACGGAGCCAGAAGAAATAAGTTTTAAAACTGAAAAAGACTTTTCTGTGCTCTGAGTGGTGTCCTTTGCCTCTCTCAGAGCCTCTTTCCTCTCCTCCTGGTAGCAGAGATCTCATGTAACTTTGACTTATCATCATCTCTGCTCATGCAGGCAGGTGAGGCCAGGTGCTAGAAAGCAGCATGGACCTGGATGTGCTGAACATGTTTGTCATCGCCGGTGGCACCCTGGCCATCCCCATCCTGGCCTTCGTGGCCTCATTCCTCCTCTGGCCCTCAGCGCTTATCCGCATCTACTACTGGTGAGTTCATTAGCCCAGCTGCTCTCATTTTAGCATGGGGGTGGAATTACAGCTGTTCCCCAGCAGGTCCACACACACGTGCAGGCACACGGGTCTTGTTGGAAAGAGCCCGTGGGCAGCAAGGTGGCATGGATGGAGGTGGATGTTCCTGCCCGTGGTTTGGCAACCAGGTCAGGAGGGGGTTTTCTGGGGGCATGCCAGCTGTGCGTAGCTTTAAGCATGTCTGGGAGAAGAAAATGGCATTTTCTTACTGCTTTTTTGCTGCTGAGGCTTATGTCTGTTGGGGCAACCTCAGCTGGGCTGCTGGCATGCCACCATCCCGGGGTGGCCGTGGGTGCAGGCTCCTGGGGGGCTTGGATGGGCCATGCCAAGGGACTCCTGGCCAGGCTGCCGCTGTGGTGGCAGCTCGCAGCATGTCTCTGAACCTTTCAGGGTTGCTTCCCCCAAGCACAGGACTGCGGCTGGGAAAAGCATGGCCACTGCTGCCTGTCCCCCAGCCTGGCAAACCCAGCAGGCCAGTGACCTCCCACCTCATCAGTGCACTGTAGGGGTGAACATCCTCAGCTCTGCTGTGGCTCCCCAGGCTCACAGGCTCCCTCCTGGTTAACAGCCTGCCCAGCAGGCAGGGACTTTTCTCTCACTAGTAGTTATGGGTGAGGCTTTTCTCATTCTTTCCCTCTCTTCTGAGCCGGAGCATCAGAGAAGATGGAATGATGCTTTTCCTTTACCCTCTTGGATCTTACCCTCTCTGATACCAGGAGGCAGGCATCCTTCAGTCCTCCTCTGTCCCTGGAAATCAGCAAGAAGTACACTGGCATCTTTTCTGTCTGGGTTTGTTGTGGTGGAAAGCTGGAATAATGCTCCCTTTGGAAGCCAGGGCAGTGCTGGCTGCCCGGTGCAGGCAGCAGCAGGCAGCACAGCAGGCTGCCCTCGCGTGCTGCCAGCAGATGGTGGCTCCTGCAGTTTTGCTTATGGGGTGTTTCCAAATCAAAGTGACCTCCTGTGAGAGGAGGACGTTAGCCCACCCCAGCACTCAGACACAGCAGCGTGATGAAGCCTGTATCTAATGGCACATTTATTAACAATCTTTTAATCACAGCACCTGTGGGCTGAGAGGGAGGGCAGGTGGGATGAAAACCCCAGTGACCACATTGGCGCAGGGGAGAATTTCTTCCTTTTGCATGGGGAGCTGTGAGACAAAACCTCACTCTGCGCAGGGGAGCAAGCGGTGTGACAGCCTCCTGCTCCAGGGACATCCAGGCTGCTGCCTGGGGCAGGACCAGATGGTACCAGCTTTGTCAGTCCAAAGGTTGGGTTGGTTTTTTTCCTTCAGACTTATGAGCAGCCAGTAGAAGCTAGGGAGGACCCTGATGGGCTCAGGTTCAGAGGAGGATCACCGGAGAAATGCTGCCACACCAGAGCAGAGTGAGTGTGGTCAGGGTGAAGCCATCGGAGAGCCACGGGCAGGGATGGCAGGCACAAGGGGCTGGTGCTGGGAGCCTGCCAGAACTGGGTTGAGGGGTGTTGGGGAAGACCCTGCTGCCTTGTCCTTCAGGGCTGCAAATTAGGGACTGAGTGAAAATGCACTGTCGGTCTGTGTTTGGCTGAGGGAGGGATCGTGCGAGCAGAGATCAGCGGGGCTGTTTTCTTTTGGAGGGGAGGTGCCCCCATGTCTCCCAGCGTTTCTGGCAGCATTGGCGTCTTGCAGGAGTAACTGCGACGCTCTGCATTCCATGGGCACCTCTTAAGGACAGTGAGCGAGAAGAGTGGGTTTGCCATTTACTCTTCCTTTTCTATTTGCTTCTTTCTGAATTGGCTTTTTTTGGGGGCAAAATGGTTGTGTTTCCCCATCGGCAGAGGCAGGAGAGGTGGCAGGCAGCATGTCGTGCTGCCCACCCCCTTCAGCCCCGTGCAGCTCCAGCTTTTTGGCACTGCTCCCGGGAGATGCCGGGGGACACTTTTCCCACCACTTGCTGCCCCCTTCCTCCTCCTCCACTGCCAGTCTGCATGTTCTCAGCTGGCACGGCCAACAGTCACGCCAGGCCACTGTCACCAATGGCCTCACTCCTGCCCCTGCCCCTAATGTGCCTCCCTGCCAGATGTGATGTCCAGGGCTGCCCTGCTGACCCTGACCCCAGAGTCTGCCTGCTCTGCCACCGAGGCTTAATCAGTTTAGCCACTGCCACTAAGCGTGTTAACACCTTGCGAGGGATCAGTTCAGCTTTGCACAGATTATTTTGCCTTCTGCTGAATTGATCCATTAGGATCAGTTGCTAAAAATGTTATCATCTTGCCCATTGGTAGTTTACACCAGTGCCTTTGAGGCAAGGACTCTTAAGACACTTATTCAGGGAGAAATTCGCCTCTCCTTGTAGGACCAGCACAGAGCCGAGATGCTGCTTAAGTCCCACTAACTCCCTCTAAAAAGGGATTATGTTAAAGAGGATTGCACTATGCATAAGCTTTGAGTGGGCAGAGAGCTAGGACAGCCCAGAAGTATTGGTGACCTTGCTTTTACATCTCAAATAAATTCTAATATTGCATATAAAAGTATTTGCTGGTTTCTTGGCCATCAGGAGTAGCCCGGTAGCTGTGCTGACAAGGGTTACATCTCAGCACAGGGGAAATGCGGAGAAAGCGAGCCTGCTCTTCTGTCTTGGACTGCACGTACACATCATGTGTCCGAAGTGTCACCGATAATCTCTGTCCAGGTCCCTTCTGGCCAGCAGTTTCACTGCATCCTCTTTGAGCAGGCTACAAGCATGCACTGGCAGGAGCTGGCTGCCTCTGCTTTCAGAGGGACAGTCCAGGTTTCCCTGGGATTAGCCTGGTATCTTCTGGGGTGTTTGACCTGGTGTAAGGATGCTCACCTCTGGTCCTTTGCATGTGTATAAATACATTTTTTAAAGTTGTCTAGTTGGTATATGGGAGCTGGGTGTCTGTGGTGCTGCTGGGTTACACGGCTGTTTTGGCTGGGATGTGATTTGCTTGTCTGTGGGGTGATGTTCTCCCACTGACGCAGGACTGTGCCCAAATAAACCCCTGACCCACCTGGAACGAGTGTCTCCCTTTGCCTGCCCATCCTGCACACTGCTTGGCCACATGTGCTACCTCTCTTGACTCTCTCTCCTCATACCAATCTTTGGGAATTTTCAGTTTTATGATTGTTATTTTGGCCATTGCCAAATTAGTTATTTAGGACCTTCTTTGAAGTTTTCAATGAACAGAGTGTCTCCACCATCTACAGCAAAGCCATGGATAGCCAGCCACCAGCCACCAGTACTACTCCTGTAGGGGATCACATGTAATCTAGGGACCAGGTGCTCAGAATGAGTCCCACTTAATCCCATGACAGCACCAGTGTGAGCCCAACCTAAATGGCCTTAGCAAAGTAGCAAATTGGTGGCTGAGTTTGGGCTTGTCACCTGGCTTATATTGCCACTGGCCCCTGGTCTTGCCTCACTCACTAGTGTTGTTTTCTCCTTGTTTCCAGGTACTGGCGGCGAGCTTTGGGTATGCAGGTTAGATATGCAAACTACGATGACTATCAGTTTTGTTATTCCTGTAGAGGGAGACCTGGATACCGACCATCCATCCTGATGTTACATGGGTTCTCAGCCCACAAAGACATGTGGCTGTCCATAGTCAAGGTGGGACTCCATTTCTATCATGTTGCTGCTTAGCAATAGTTGATGGTCCTGGGCTTAAGGGTGGTGTGAGCACCCAACGGTTGCATGTATTGCATGTGATGATGGCTGTAATGTGCTAGAAACACCCTCCTTAGCTCTGTGCTCATTGCTTGTTGGATCCCTTTCATCCCTATGACATGCAGAGCTGCAGGGGAAGAACAGTACGTACCTGCCTCCTCCATGGGAAGCAAGTCTTGGCCATGGTTCCTCATCATGCCATCCTTGGTACATGAGCTGATTTATACTATACACGAGTAACCAGGGGCTGCTGAGAGTGTCCCCCCTGCTCCCACCCGTGGTCACCAGTTTCCATCCCTGGGCTTCGCAGCAGTTCCCCTGCGTCGTAACTGCCCCTGGTTTGTTTCTGCAGTTCCTGCCAAAGAACCTGCACTTGGTGTGCGTTGACATGCCTGGGCACGAGGGCACGACCCGCTCGGCCTTGGACGATTACTCCATTAGTGGGCAAGCTAAGAGAATACACCAGGTAAAGTTCCAGCATCGCATCACCTCTGCAGAGGGATGCAGGGACGTGAGGGACGTGGGGACATGAGGGTTGCTCAGCCTGGTGAGCCCTGCCTTGTGCAGCCCTGCTCCCTCCCTTCCCAGGCAGTCAGAACCACCAACCTCAAGCTTTTGGGCTGAATTTCTCTCATGACCCCATGCCGCTGCTTCCTCTCCCCTAACAATGCTCCTTCTGCTCCCCTGCCAGTTTGTGGAGTGCATCAAGCTGAACAGAAGGCCCTTTCATCTGGTTGGCACTTCCATGGGAGGAAACGTTGCCGGTGTCTACGCTGCTCAGTACCCAGAAGACGTTTGCAGCCTGACCCTCATCTGTCCTGCCGGTGAGCAGTGCAGGGGGGGCGAGACGGGGGGAGGGCAAGCAGGAGCCAGTGCAAAAGCCCAGAGTGGTGCTGGAGGCAAACCAGGGATTTAGTGGGAAGCATTTTGAAATAACTTGTATTTACAGTCTGAAAGTCTCTGGCAGGGCACGGGAGGAAATCACAGCCTTGTCCTGACTGCTTTTCTCCAGGGCTTCAGAGTTTGCCCACTGTGCCTTGGTTACAGCTGGGACTAGGCCAAATGGGACAAATCCTGCTCTGGCCAAAAATGCCTTTTCACATGGCACGTCTGCAGCTTCTTGGCCAGGGAAGAGGAACCAGGCAGCCATGGGAAAAGTCTGCCTAGTCTGGCCCCTTGAGAGCCCCGCTGTGATGGAGGGCTGGGGCTTCAGGAGCTGGGGGAGCTCTGCCCTCCCAGGGTTGGGCGCTCTGAGTGGGATGAGGGCTTAGGGGCTGGGTGCAGGTCAGCAGGGTGTCCCTCTGCCCCTGCAGCATCTGTCCATCCCCTTGGCCGGGGGGCTCAGGAGAGCCTGGCCATAGGAGGCATGGGTGGTTCAGCAGGGGCTTCTCTGCCAGGAAGGGCTTTGCTGCACCCCGGTTGTTAGAGCAGCTCCTCCCCGCTCCCAAGCAGGAAGATGCCTCCCAGATAACAAATAAGTAATGAAGCAAAGCCAAGGTTACCCAGCTATGGGGCTCGGTGGGCTGCAAGGTGCCCGGTGGGTCGTAAGGTACCCACTGCTCCCTGGGGGAGCTGCTGGCTGACCCTGGGTGTTTCTGGATGTGGAACCTCTGTGGGGGCTGCAGAGGGGTTTGGGGGTGAGGTGCCGGGGGATCTTCCCCGCCGCTGTGCATGCACATGGGGCTCCTGGAATGTTCTGTCCCACCCTGTGCTGTGGCAGTAATATTTGCATCTGCTGGCTGCATAAAAATACGTGCTGGGGGGTTTGCCAAAGTGTTGGTGCATGTCCACGGGGAATACACCTCACGTTGTGCCAGCCCGCGGGGCTCAGTGCTGTCAGCCCTGGAGCAGGAGGGAGGCCGAGGGGTCTCAGGTGCATGCTAAGGTGGCTGTAGGTACAGGGGGGGGTTTCCCCTCCCTCCCCGCCCACCTCCCTTTATGTTTTTTTAACGAGTAAGCAGGCAGGAGGCCAGAGGCAGAGTTGAGGGAGGTTGGTGCAGTGATACTCCATCATAGGGGCTGTTGGGGGTCTCATCTGGGTTTCAGCTTGTGCCCCCCTTCTTGTTTGACCCAGGCCTGCCAAGTACCACTGACAGCAAGTTCGTTAAGCAGCTCCGGGAGCTGCAAGAGTCCGAATGCATCGACAGGATCCCTTTAATTCCCTCAACGCCTGAGGAGATGGCGGATATGCTGAAGCTTTGCTCCTACGTTCGCTTCAAGGTGCCACAGCAGGTGAGGAGCCTGGGCTGGCTGTGGGACCAGGGAAGGGGGGCTTGGAGGTGGGCGGTGGGTTTGCTTCTCCTCAAGCCTGCGTGACGGCAGCTGAGGCAGTGCCAGGCGTGCAGCCAGCGCTGCCATCCCCACTGTCACCCAGGCGGCCCCCTGCCGCCCCGCACCCAGCACCTTTCCAGCACTTTCCCTTCAAACCCACTTTTCCCAGCTCTCTCTGGCAGCGTCTGCTGAAATTCCTCCTCCAGCGAGGTCTTTGGCAGCAGGCTGGGATGTCGAAGGGTTTTTTAGTAAGTATGGCTGCCAGGAAGCGTTAAATAACTAAGGCAGCTGTTGTGTGGCCTGGAGGGGGATTATTTGCTGCTTTTTAAGCAAAAGCCATGGAAATGTTAATCACCTCATTGTCAGGCAAGAGGAACTTGGCAAGGCCTGACCATTAAAGCTGGTTTTCCTTAGGAAGTCTGGGATGAATAGATTGGAGAGTAAGAAAAAACGTAAGGTAATGCCAAGACCTTTTTTGTTTTCTGGCAAAAGAATAAAAGAAGGAAGAAAAGCACAGTCATGGCTGAGGGGGCCTGCTGGCTACAATAGCTGGCCTGGGGGAGAAATCTGGGTTTGCATCATCAAAGACAAAAATACTTGTTGCTGAAATACGCCTTACTTAAGCACAGTCTTGACAGCCAGATGTGCTCAGGAAGAAGCTGTGCTGGGTTGTGCAGGGCAGGGGTGGTGGGGGCACGCTCTCGTGTGTGCTCAGCCCCATGCAGGGTACAGGTCCCCCCAGCAGCTCTCCTCTGCTCTCCCTGCAGATCCTTCAGGGCCTCGTCGATGTTCGCATCCCACACAATGATTTTTATCGGAAACGTAAGTGCGCAGTGGCAGCCCCTCTCACCAGGCTTTCCAGCCGGACCCCTGAAATGTGGGGATGGGCTGTCCCCAGCTCCCATGTCCCCTGCATGCCAGCCAGCCCCAGCACCCCCCAGCTGCCTTGCTGAGGGCGGGAGGGGGCAATGTCATTAATAGATTTGGGGATGCACCTTGGTTGCTGGTAGCAATGCACTGCCACCCCCCTGGGCAATGTGGTGCTGCTTCACCCTCACCCTCCCAGCTGGGTTAATTAGTATTAATACCTACAAGGAGATGGGCTTGGAGGAGGGTCTTTTCACAGCAGGGCTTGGTGGCAGTGCATGGACAGCCTGTTGAAGTTCTGCCCATCACCCCTGCTTGGGTTTCCTAGCGAGGGGACACTGGTAGGGCTGGCCCGCAGGACCCCTGCGAGAAGGGAAGGCAAAGCATCTCACTTGTAGAACTGACTCTCCTCTTGCCCCCACCAGTGTTTTTAGAAATCGTGGATGAAAAGTCCAGGCACTCGCTCCATGAGAACATGAGCAAGATCAAAGCACCAACGCAGGTCATCTGGGGAAAGCAAGACCAGGTAGGCAGCCCCCTCCACCTCCGGCAGGGGACCGCATTCCCATCTCTGCCTGTGTCCATCCATGGGGGCATGGTGTGAGCTGTGCTGCTGAGCTGTGCGCTGCTCCACGGGGAGCTGGCACATGTGTGGATGTCCACATCCCTGGTGTGTTTGGACACAGGGGCTCGTCGGGGTGATGGGCAGAAAGCTGACAGCCAGCGTGGAGCCAGAGGGAGGAGCGGGCAGAGCCGGGGCTGGGGAAGGCAAGGGGGCAGGTGCCAGTGCCGCAGCAGGCATGGGCTGGGAAGAGTTATAAATTGCCTGCAAAAAGGGTTGTCCTGGAAGCTGGGGAGAGATGTGTCTGTCGTTCATGGGCAAGCAGCAAGGCAAAGGCATGGGGCCTCACAGGGCCGGTTACAGTGGAAGGAGTGGGAGGGGGAAGGGAGCAAGCTGCAGGCATGCAAAGGGCTCTGTAAAGGCAAAGGTGCAAGCGTTTGCTTGCATTGACCCCTTTGCACTGAGCTGGCAGCCAGAAAGCATCCAACAGAGTTCCCTGCCACATGCTGAGACTACCACTGGGCAGCCCCCCTGCCACATCCCCAGGCACATGTACCATGGGACAGGGCTGATGTCGCAAGGACCATGTCTGCATCCCTGTTCAGCATCTTGCTTGTGTTTGCAAAGGCAGCTCCAACAGGGTTTTTGCAGTGTCCAGCAAAACCTAGCTCTGCCTGTGGGAGTGACTGATTTTTTTTCCCCTGCCATCCAGGTCCTGGATGTTTCTGGTGCCAGTGTTTTAGCGAACGCCATCCCAGACTGCCATGTGTACATCCTGGAGAACTGTGGGCACTCAGTGGTGGTGGAGCGGCCCCGCAAGACGGCCAACCTCATCCTGGAGTTCCTAGCGCTGCTGCACAGCATGGAAAACAACAAGAAGCAGGCGTGAGCGTGGTGGGGAGCCAAGAGGCCATGACGGGTCTTTTAAATTGTAAAGTACTGCAGCTTTGATAAGTTCTCAGGGATCTTGTATGAAGCGGGGTGAATGTGCCAAAGTCCCTGAGGAAGGCAGAATCACTGAATACCTAAACCTATAGTACCGCCAGCACAGCGACCTAGGGGTCATTGAGCAACCTCCATAGATACAGGAACGGAAGCAGAATCTCTCCCTTTTCTACCTAGAGATAAAGTAGAAACAAGCTGAAATCACCAAGCGCTAACCTTGCCATGTACTGAAGCTCCTTACGCAGCTGCCCATCTTACCAGAGTTACCAGCACATAGTTGTTAATGACATTTACCTAAACTATTTAAGAAGTGTAGAAAGGCGGAAGCATCCTGGACTGAGACTTACAATATTTCTACTACTTAGAGTCTGTCGCGTTGCATGCTGCCGTGCTGTAAGAGAACCCCAGTGCTCCAGGCGTCTGCTCGAGTGCTCTTTGTGTAGCTCCTTAACTCATGATTTATGCAGAAAACAAGAGAAAACTTCGTGTGTGGAAGTCCAATGACTGTGTGTACAAAAATGTTTACACTTCGAGTGGGTTTTTTTTAAATCCCCAAACAACTCCTGTGTATATGTAATGCCTTAACAGTGCCCCGGGTACGGCGTCTGTGCACAGCCCGCCTTGCCCAGGGGATGGTTCTCCCTGAGGGTGAACATAGTGAGTGAAAACTTGGGGCGCAGACAGCAGCTTCGCCGCCGTTGTGTGAACCAGAGGGATGGAAACCTCCCAGGGCGATTCGGTCCCCGAGCCCGAGTCAGCAATAAAGCCCGTGGGCAGGGTGCGAGTCAGCAAGCGGGCAAACTCCTGTCTCAGCTCGTCTATCACATTGCGCTGCTGAACACATTGATGTAAATAATGATTTTCTTAATGAATTCCGTGAATTCTGCGAATGCCAACATCACCGAAACCAGGCGTGAGGGGTGGGAGTGGGCTGTGTATGTGAGTAGCACAGGGGATGTGGGATCCGGGGCTCGCTGGGTGACGAGATGGGATCAGCTCGCCTGTGAGGTGCTGAGTGGTGGCATGGAACGGTACGGTGTGCCTGTGTGTCCTCTTGATGATCATAACTCCTGACCAAGAGAAATTATAGATAGAAACGGGCAATGCAGACAAGCTGTGCTTTGCAGCCTGCAAGGTGATGTACGGGAACGGATCCTGCACCTCCCCATGTGCTATCCCTCATCATGTGTCCCAAGGGGCAGGGGGCTGGTCCTGAGCTCAGGCACTGATGGCTGCTGGAGGGCAAGGCAGTGTGTGGTTGGAGCAGGCTGTCACCACTCGGTCACCCCCAGCCCTCCTTGTGGGTTGACGCTGGGTGCTGGTAGAGCCCCCCCGCAGGCTGGGTACGCACGCTGGCGGTGCTGACAGCCATCTTCTCGCCGTCTTTCTGAGGTACCCTGATCTGTCTGTATATCTGAAACTCCCTGACAGCTTCTCTGCTCTTTTTTAAGAGATGAAACTGTTCTTTTAGAAAATTAGAAATTTGCTGTTAATTGCTTGGTTATTGTTTCTACTACAGGAGTTGATTTAAAAAAAAAATAAATGCTGATAGTTTTATGTGGTAAAAGCCAGAAAAAGTTTTTGGGTATCTATATGATTTCTCATGTGCCATAGATTGCTGTATGCAAAGGATTTATATGGCTATTAAAATCTAGTGATTTAAGGAGTCCACTGTGCAATGATTATTCTTTCCTTTGAGGAAGAAGAGGGCTGTGGCGTGGGATGATGCATGACACAGGGGATGTGCTCTGCTTCTTTCCTCACCCCATTTCTGGGAGATGCAGGTATTGTTCCAAGGAATATTTGATAATGTGAAGAGAGGTGGTGAAGACTGGGAAGGCTTGAGTCTCATCTCTTCAAAGACAATATGAATTTTGCTTTTTTCTTTTTATTAAAAGGAGTTCACCCTAAACGCTCAAGCAGCAAAATAAAACCTCAAGGGGCAGGGGAGTAGGGTTTTAAGCACCAAGATTCCTCTTAAGACTCTTGAAAGCATGTTAAATACCAATTCCATCTGTAATTACAAGTCCTACTGAATTCATACACTGTGCCAGGAATAATGTTACATGCAGGCAATAGTATTTGCATTTCTCGATTCCTCAGGAGACTGTTGAGGCCTGGCTTCTTTGTTGGACAGAGGAGCTGCAGGGTGGGTGGGTGGGGAGCACCCACCTGGCACATAGTCCCCCTGCCCGCGCTCTGCCATGGCACCCCACCTGCTGCAACAGTGATGCATGGGTCAGGGTGACAGTGGCTGCAGGAGACCTATCCATTA
>JAVJGJ010000047.1:10417464-10428204 GCA_035590215.1 Microhierax caerulescens
CTGGTCCCAGCACACCCATGGGATGGCAGCGCTGGCTGCAGCCCACCCCTGGTCCCAGCACACCCATGGGATGGCAGTGCTGGCTGCAGCCCACCCCTGGTCCCAGCACACCCATGGCTATTTTTACAGCCGAGAAACATTGTTCTCAATGCCATGGGCTAGGAAAGGTACTGGGGTGGATCAGATTAACAAGAGCAGCTTCCTCATAACCTGGAAAGGTGCAGGGAGCCAAGGGCTGGGGTTAGGGGGATCTGAGGACCCTGGGAGGAGTCCCGCAGCCTCATTAGCTGTTGGGGACCCAGAGCCCATACCTGGAGTGGGGGTGACACGCAGCCAGGCTTTCTCTGGGATGCAACCCCATGAAATCCTGGCATAGGTGGCTGGGGAAGTCCCATCCTAGCATGGATGGAGGAGAGCCAGCTGCCCCACAAGGGCTCGCTGCATTGCTGTCAGTGGGTCCACTCACTGTTGCAGCTCTCCCCTCTCATTGGTATTTGCTTTTCTCGTTTGCTGCATTGTTATTTTGTTCTGAAAGAGCTTTAGGCGGTCGCTTTGCATCCGACCCGCTGAGAGGAAGCAGGGCCACTCCTCTGCTCTCCCTGCTGCCTGGCGTAAGAAGGCCTTTCTTTTCCCCCTTTATTTTAGCACTTTGATGTCCTTATAATTTATTTTTTTCAGCAGGGTTGTTTTCATGATAAAATGGAAATGTCTCCTGTGGGTGGCTTTAAAATGAAAGGCTGAGCAAGGAGGCTAAAAATAGCCCTGCGTGAGCCACTGGCTGCAGGAGCTGCTGGCTGGGCTTGGGCTGCCTGCTGGCTGAGCCGGCAGGGGACCTGGTAGCCCCTGGGCCGTGACCACGGGGACCCTCACCAATGGTTAACAGTCCCTGCACTGGAGCATGTGGGCTGCTTCACCGTCTGAGTTCTGGGTTTCTTTTCTCTGGAGCTAAGCTTGGTTATGCTGTGTTTGGGGCAGACGTGTCCCCTCTCCTGGTGTGAGCCCTTGTTGGCTGGGTGGGGACACAGAGACTACCCACGGGACCACTGCTAATGGCATGGAGCGCACAAAGCAGCTGGGGCAGTGCCAGCAAGGGAGTGCTGAAGCCTCCAGCCTCTCCCCACCGTCAGGAAAGAGAAAGCCTGGAGCTGATGAGCAGGATAACGCTAAAGGACCACAACTCAGTAGCTGTGTCTGCCCAGCCCCTGCCTGGCTGCCAGCCCCAGCCTCTCTTCCCAGGGGTGCACCGTGGGCTGCCTCTGTGGGAGCTGGACATGTACTGGGTGGGATGTGTCTGTCAGCCTTTATCCACTGGAAGTGCTGCTGCTGGGCAGAGCTTTCCCAGTAACGTCTCTTTACGTGAACCAACTGCCCCGCTAGTGGGAAAGTTCAACCCTGTTTACCCTGTTGACTCATCTTCCCCTTCGTCTTCTCTCAGATGTAGCTTATTACAAGGGGCTATAAATAGTTTGCTCCTGATTATGTGCCCAGCTATTACCATTTCTTGCCCAGGCATGACGTGAGCAGATAGCCTCCTGGCAGGGATGCATGACGCTTCATTATGGCTGTAGCAATGGGGGTGGGTGGGTGGTCTTGTCTGGGTCTACCCCCTTCTTTTATTTTTGATAGCAATAGCTCTGTGAGTGCCTCTGACTAAATCTTATCACAGCAT
This sequence comes from Microhierax caerulescens, assembly GCA_035590215.1. Taxonomy (NCBI): domain Eukaryota; kingdom Metazoa; phylum Chordata; class Aves; order Falconiformes; family Falconidae; genus Microhierax; species Microhierax caerulescens. The sequence continues at coordinate 10,419,134 of JAVJGJ010000047.1, forward strand.
CCCTTTCTGCTCATCTGCATCTCTTCTGTCCTCCAAGTGCTGACCCCAAAATCCCACTGTCATGTGCCAGGGCCCTGCTGACCAGCTTCTGTGTCCTGGGGCTATGGAGCAGACCTGCCCAGGCTGTGACCTTGCTCTGCAGTAGCTGTGAGTGCCTGGGCAGCATGGCAGGTCCCCGTCCCTGGGGATAGGGACAATGCAGCCACTTGGCATCCTGCGCTTTTGTTGCATCTCAGCAGGATCAAATATTTTTCCTGGGTGCGGCTTCACAACCCTTTAAGTGTGCCAGGGATGGCAGGGAGACCGCATAGGAGCTTTACTCCCTGCATAGGTACTTTCAGGCTGTGACTGAGTCACCATGCAGCCATTTCTGACAAGGAGGTGCTGGGCAAGCTGGTCCAGCATGGCAACACCCCTGGGAGGCAGCGGCACATCACTCAGAGGTGTTTGGTATAAATAGATGGGAGGCTGAAACCGAAAGCTGTAATCATGTGTGTGCCAGTGCAAGATGGGAGCGGGTAAACACAGGTGGCGGCTGCATCCGCCAAATGGGTCCCAGCGGAAATGCAGCTCAATGACGCAACTGGCATCCCACAAGTGTGGCCCAGTGACACAAATATCCCCAGCGGCTTCAAGATGGGGAGTGGGATGTCCAGCATGGCTGCAAGATGGTGCCAGCAGAGCCTGCAGCCTTGCTGGGGTGGCAGTCAGAGTCAGCAGGGCTGATGAGGACCTTCAGCATCCTCCTCCTTTATCAAAATCTACCCCTGGGAATTTATGGACATTGAAAATCCCAGCAGAGATTGAGCTGACCCTGACCACCAGCCCTGTGGTGCCAGGGGTGTTTGCTGGGGTAGTGGTTTCTGCAGATTTTGGGGTTTGGGAGCTGGTGGTGCAGCTCCCATCCCCAGAGACCCAGTGAAGTCAGCTATTTACTTGGAAATTACTCTCAGCTCAAGGCAGGCGAGGTAAAATTGCAAATGAAAGTCAAATATTTACAGCATTCAAATTAGAGCTGTGATCTTCCCAGCTGGGAAGCCTTGTGCACAGATCCCTATGTTGCACAGAAATGTTTGCAAGCTAGCTGGTCCTGCCACAGACAGCGTGGATCCAGCTGCCCTTCCTTCCCAGCGCTGCCCTTGAAGGATACCAGTTCCCTGCATGTTTTCAGTGCCAGTCCACAAGGAGTAAAGGTGCTGGGGTGCACTGCCAGGTTTTTAAGGCCAGGAAAAACAATGATTTCCACTTAGTGGATCTGCTCCATAATAGGGACCATTGTGACTCTTACATTCCTCGGTCACCATTTGGGTGGTTAATTACTCTTGCTCTTAAGTAAACAGATAATTGTGCCTTATTGAAGGGTGGATGTTGAAGAGACAAAAGATGGGGCATAGGCTCTGCTTTCCCCATTTGCAGCAGTTCTTCCTGACCCTGCCATGCAGGATGAGGAGCCATTGCTGCTGCCAAGCCTCTTGCATGGAGCTGCATCTCCAGACTACGGGCCACTGCTGCAGCTCTGCCCTCAGCCTCCTCCGACACTTTGAGGAGCCTGTCTCCAGGGTCTGGGATGATTTGGAATGAATTTGTGTGACTTGGTGAATAGGGAATTGATCACCTGCCAGCAGGGTTGGCGTCACCAGCCAGTGTGAGGGAAATGTGACAGGAACAACCAGTATTTATTAAGGAGCTGGCACTGGAAGGGAAGTACCCTGGTGAGAGCCCTGGGGAAGCGGCTGGGACCAGAGAGGCTGGGTTTCCCAGCAGATTTAGGCAGCGCAATCCGGGCAGCCTCAAGCTGGTGGAAGTGGAAAACCTTATTGCCCTGATTACTGTCGTGCCATGGTTTCCAGTTTTTCTTTGCATTTATGGCCAGAGACTCAACGTTTTTAACATAGGGCTGAGATGCTGGAAACTGCTCTCTCCAGCAATAAGGAGCCCTTCAGGGCAGGGACATGTGAGCTCATGCTGTGATGCCCCCAGTTCTCCATTTCCAAAGCCCTCAGTGATAAGAAAGGCAGGAAAATGAAAGAACCACAAACCCATACTTTGAAGAACTTCTGTGTTCACCTAAAATATAGGGGCGAAAGAGCCTGAGCATATTTTCCATCTTCCCTGGGGCAGCCTGCAACAGTGAGGACGCCCTGAAGCTGCCCAAGTAGAGATGCAGGATTTAGGACACTGCAGGCACGTGAGGAAAACTCCTGGATGGGTACCCGCACATCACACAGGTGCAGTCCGGCTCTGCCTGGGATGCCCATCAGCTGTGGCTCTCCCGTGTGGCACCGGCTGCAGCAGGGTGGAACGAGCTCTGCCCCTAAAGCCTCCGATGGGGCAAGCAGGGCTGGAGCTGCTGTGAAGGGAACAGCACAAAGAGGGTCCCTGCGGGGTGACAGTGGTAACAGATGACAATAATCCCTGCCAGCTGCCAGCAGAGGTGCTCCACCAGCAAGCATGAAGCCAGCTTCTTGTCACTTTTGAGGGGGCAGGAAACCCAGTGTGAGCCCTGGTCAGCTCCCTGTGGCTCATGGCACACGTGTAGGCTGCTGGCCTTGTGCCTCCCCACCGGCATGGCGCCAATTTGCTTGTGATGAAGGAACTAAAACGCTGTGGCCAGGAGGATTTTTCAAGCTCTTTCATTAACCTTGGCCCAGATACAGTTTGATTTAATAATCCCTACACAGATTGCCCAGATCAGGGCAGTGTTTGCCTTATCTCTGAGAGGAAGAGAGAAAATCATCAGGACTAATTTTTCAGGTAACTATACCAGCTCTGAGACCCCCACTGATAGATTTGGCCTAGGAAGGGGGGCAGCAGCCTTTGCTGCTTAAAGCATGCTAAAAACACGTTAAAAACCATGAGGCACAGCTCATGTTGCCCTCTCTAGTATAGCTGCTGTGCTCGTTCTGCTTGTGAGCCTGCCCTACTTTGGGTCAGCCCACATCTTTGATTTTGAGGTCAGTGACAGCTGCTGGTGGGCCTGGCCTTACACCCGCCGTGTTTACTTTTTAAGCAGCTCAATGCAAATACAAAACAAATACCTTCCTTGTTGCTTTAGGGCTGCTTTAACTGTTTCATTATTCCTGCTGAGGAATCAAGGATGAATTAGTATGGGGCTCATTGCCTCCACACAGCTGTGGCCATTTGCACTGAATGAGGCTTTGGTGCTATTTAATCCTGGGTTTGATTACTGAGCCCTCACTGATAACTGCTTTATGCTGGGCTCATGTATAATCTGCAGCGTGACACTGTTACTCCTTTTCTCTTCAGAGATGGAGGGGATCTTTGCAGTTCTCTGGTGACATTCTGCATCCTCTTCCCTCCAGGGATGCAGGGCTTTCTCTGGTGAGGCATTCACGCTGCACCGCTGGCAATGGACCCCCTGCCAGCCCTTCCCCAGGCAGAGGCATCAGGAGTATGCCCTCCAGTCCTTCTCCATGATCCAAACCCTGCTGCTGCCTTGCTGGGAGAGCCTTGGCCCCGCTGTGACAGGCAGCTGAGGAGCAGCAGGAGGCCAGCAAGACGTCATCTCTGTGCTGGGAGCACACACTGTTCCCTTCTGCAAATGATTCGGGAGGAAGGAATTTAACTCAGAATTTCCTCCTTAAGAGCTCCAGCCGTTGTTCTGGAGAGAGTCTTCTGGGAGAGGAATTTTGGCCAGCTGGGATGCAGGGGGAGGGCAGAGGGTGGCTGTGGGGACTAGGATGCTGCTGGGGAAGGGTGCTCGGACAGGTTGGATCCCCCTGTTTTCTCATTTCTGCTAATGGCTTCTGCACAGGTTTCCATAGCCCTGGCTACCAGGGAGGCTTAGACACAGAGAGGTGGGGAGGAGAGATTTTAAAACTTGCAGCAGCTCAGACAGCTGGTATGGGGTCCCAGAGGTGCTGGTATGCACAGTGTCAGTGTGCCTGAGGAGGCACTAAAAGCTTTTTCAGCCTTGCAGGCATGCCAAGGGCTAGCCAAGGAGATCCCCTGTCCCTCCTTGCTGCCCCCAGGGCTGCATTGCTTGCCCTGGGCTGGCTGGCCATAGCTCTCTACCCAGGGGCTGTTGGGACCCCTGTGCCTGATGTGCAGCATCTTTGCAAAGAGGTGCAAGGTGGATCTTCCTCTTTGCCACGTGGCTGCTCATGCCATCTCATGGCCTGAGCCACCCTTCCACGTGGCTGGTCAGCATGCGAGTTGCTCTTGCCCAAAAGCAAGAGCCAGTTGCCAGAGTGGAAATCGTGACCTCCCTGCAGGAGCAGGTCTCTCCGTTACTTGCTCCAGCCATTATGCTCTGCTTTTGCTTGCTGCTGTTTTGGTTCTGCAGTGGTCTGGGTACTGGGAACAGCCAGCATAATTACTGCTTTCAGTGCCACTTGCTTGTCATGGACATTGAAGCCCTTTGCAAATTTCTCTGTAAAGAAGTAGGTCAGTACAAACTCTCTCTTTGGAAAGAGGAGAAGCACAGAGGATTAATTAACTTGCTTGGTATTGCACAGCCAGGCAATGGCAGTACTGCCGGAAAGCATCTCCCGGTCCCAGGGGAAGTAGGGACACTCGCGGCAGGGTGCTCCTCTTCCCTGTTGGGTACCAGCACGATTGAGAGGCTTCTTCTTTGCTCTCCCACACCAGGCTCCATCCGGCAGCTCGCAAATGCAGCCTGGTTGTCTGCTGAGTGAGTGATAAAGTTCCCATCCTTACAGCCCTGTGGCTCGAGGTTGCTGGTGACTGGATGTTCACAGCCGGTGCCTGTTTCAAAGCAGCAGAAGCTGGCAATGATGTAACCCAGCACTAAAAATAGCCCAAGGAAGAGTCCCTGAAGCAGAAACTGCAGGGAAGGGATAGATGGGAAGGCTGAATTCACAAGAAATGACATTCCCAATTGATGCTGATTCAGTCCATTCTCTTAGCATTGCCTGGAGCACCAATGCTCCAGGGGTGATGGGCTAGGACCACTTGCTGCTGGCTCCCTGGGCCCTGGAGACCTGATGGAGCATGTTCATCCCAGCTGGGAGAGAGCATTGCTGGTCCCCATCCTTCCCAACTCTTGTGTGAGTCTTCTGGTTTGTGTCCTTAGCCATGGAGAGCTGGTGGGGAAATCTATAGCCAGGTGGTGGGCAGGATGGAGGTCCTGCAGCAAAGGGCAGAAGGGTGCAGGCCCCAGCCACAGACATGGACGTTAAGACATTCTTTGGCAGAAGACAGGTCTGCTCTTGAGTGGAGCAATCTACTTGGGAAGTCCTGCACGAAATAACTATGAAATTTGCAACAGCTGAGCCTATTTCTCTATGGTGCCCATCACACAAGGCTGAGCTTCCCTGCATGACCATGGCTTCGAGGGGGCTTATAGCCCTGGAGCTCGCAGCTGCTCCTGGCCTGCCCTGCAGCACCACAGCCATGAGCACTGTCAGCTCCTCAACAGGGACAACACCACCAAAGGAAAGGTTTTTCCTCTTCCATGAATAAAGAGGATTTATTCTGAGATGAGCTGGACCTCCTTGTTTAGGAAAACCTGCTAGAGTTTTTTGCTTCAAGGTGGGATGAAAGGGCTCACCTGCAAAGACAAAACATATATAGGATTATCATCTCCTCCCTGAGGGCTGGAGTAAGGAGCAGACTGGTAGGTGGCTGCTCAGAGGAAAGCCAACAAGAGGAGCAGGCAAGCAGAAGGAACAGGAGGAAAAGCCCATCCAATCTCCTCCACAGGAGGTAAGATGAGAGAACAACAGGTAGCTGCCTCCAGGGACAGAACAGAGGGTGGTTAGTGCTGGAACATCAGCATGAGCCGGCAGTTATTCAGTTGCTGCAGGCGTGGTGGGCAGGGAATGGAACCACCGATGAGTCTGGGCCATCACAAGCTGGAGCCACACTTGATTTCTGCAAGGAAGTAGGTATCACAGACCCATCTGCAGCGAGGTGGATGGTGGTGAGTGAGGCATCACAAGCCCTTTCCTTCCTGCACAAGAGGCGCCCTGTGATATGTGTGAACTCCCAATCGCTATTTTTGCTGGCATTTATTTCTCTTGTTTGGCTTGCGGGTACAAAATCTTGCAAGCATTAAATTTGTTGAATGGGGATGAGAAGTTTTCTGTAACCGGTTCTTCACCCAGGAGCACTCAATGACAGATGCCTGCAGCTGCCAAGTGAAAGTTTCTGACCCTCTCTTGCCTGCAGGCACCTCCCAAAGGGTCTGCTGGGACTCGCCCTGATCCCACAGAAACGTGGCGGGAGTGGGAGTTGTGGTGTATCTCTGGGCAAAACCAGGCTGTGCAAGGCGGAAAATGGAAATTGAAGGCTGGGGGTGGCAGGTTTAAAGCAGCTGAAGGACAAGATGACTTATTTCGATAGATATTTATATCTGAACTGGCTTTTCCCTGCCCTAAATAGTCTGCACGACTGCATTGCACCGAGCAGTACCGGTGACATTTCAGCAGTGCCAGGCGAGTAGGTGTGGCAGGGTGTGCGACCGCAGGACACCAGCCAAACCCCAGTGTCACCCTGCTTGGGAAGTTCCCAAAATGTTCTCTGAAGGAGTTTCAGCTCTGAGTCGTGCTCCCTTTTGCATACTGGGGAGTTGGGACTGTTTTGCTGAAGGTGAAGCCATGAAACTGTGACTGTGTAGAGGGCAGAGAGCAGTGCCTCAGGGCAAGCACGCCAGCTGCAAGGTCTGGGTGTGCTAACAAAGACCCCGGGGTCTCTGGGCAAAGCCTGGAGCAGAAAGCACAATCCCAGACACAGGAGTCTGGCCCTAAGCACCACTATGATAAACATAATTATTCCAATTATTCCACAAATAATAACACAAACAGAACTAATTATTCCAGGCCCTTGTGCTGCTGCCCAGCCCTGTGTTATGGGGAAAGGAGCTGGGGGATTTCTTCACCAAGGAGAGCGCCTAAGGGAGGCTCAGAAAAAGGAGAATCAGATGGTAAAGCTGCAGGAGGGCAGGCACTGGCGGATGGAGCTGCTGCAGCCTACGAGCACAAGAGCAAACCGAAACTGCCGGCTCTTTCCGGCTTCAGCTGCGGCTGAGATGGTCGCCCACGGAGCACAGCAGCACTGACAGGGAAGGCAGGAGCGAGGAGCTGACCCAAACCTATGGATCTGAGTTTCCATTCTGGTTATAGAGCCTGCAGCAGGGCTCCGAGCTGCCCCAAACATGCACCCCACCAGCCTGACAGATTGCCAATGCACTCACTCTCCCAGAAGAGCTGGAAGAGCATGTGTAGGTGATGCCACCGTGCAGGAGCTGCCACATCTGCAGACCACCGGTGGTATCTGCATGCACTGGAAGGTGAGGACCTGTCTGTGCGTTTAAAGGCTCTGCCTTACCCCACAGGAAAACTTAGAAAAGATTGTATGGAAAAAAACCCTCTGGCCTCTCCTAACCTTTGGGCACTTGCTATCTATGTATTATTCTTCTGGTGTGTTTTTTGGCAAGTGATTTTTTTATCCTACAATAACACGTAAATTCTGCCGTGGCAGCAGTTCACTAGGTAAGAGAGAGTCCTGCTGGAGAGCTACAGCCTCAGCAGACAGGACTGATGAAGGGAGGGGAAAGAGGGGACACAGCAGTAACTGCAGTTTTGTTATTGGGAGCACAAGCTGAGTCTCCATTAGCAGCCCACGGACACCATCTGCAGGGCTCAGGATGGCTGAGAGGGCAAGGCTGGCTTTCTGGGGCTGTCAGAGCTCATCTAGGACCCCCAGGAGTGGGTCTGGCAAGAGTCCTTACTCTCTGAAGAGGCTGAAGGTCTCCCCAGGATGGGCCAGCAAGTGGTTTGCATATGTCGCTGGCTCAGAGGAGGCTCTTCGTTGCTGCCTTCTTTTCTGATTGCTCTCCTGCATCTTCCCTGGGCAGTGGAGCAGGCTGCAGCAGGACACCAGGCACATGCAGCCAGTGCAGGACTTCTGCAGAAACCCAACAAGCCCAGGCAGGCTGGGCCATGGCATTCAGGCCTCTCATGGAAGGTAAGCAGCCTACCTGGCTGGGCACTGCCACTGTCCCCAATTTCAGTGCACTGTGGATCATGTGTGCTCCCCACTTGCCTGAAGCATAGCCAACAAATTAAACCTTAAACCATAAGTTACAGATGGTTTTGCTTGTGGTTTCTGGGTCTGGTCAGATCAGTTAAAAGGAACATGGGGTGGAGAAAAACCTTTTGATTAACCACAGCCTTTTGCAGGAAAGCACAGATCCTTCACCTGCAATCCCTCATGTCCTGGCTCGTTGAGCAGCAGCTGCCATCTCTCCATCTCTGCAGCTCTTGAGAAATCCCAGAGCTGAGCTTCCATCCCAGTAAACAGAGTCCGGTTGTGTTTTCCTTCTGTGACTCATCCATCAATTTGTAATTGCTCAGGAGTAATAGAAAGTGCTTAGCAAGGGACAGGCTTGCCCGGCGGGCGGCTGAACTGCTGGGGCTCGCAGCTGGCTTTGCTGCTGACCCACACAAAAGCAGCCCATCGTTACCCTTCTTCTTTCAGCTCTGTTCTCATAATTATTATTTTTGACCTTGAGAGGACTGAGGATAGAGCATGGAATCTATTTCCGTGCAAGACATCTTTAAAGCATGACATTTTCCTGCTACTTCATTAAATTAAGTGCTGTCCTTTAGTGGCCTGGCTTTTTGAGTCCTGAATCAGACACATCATCTGATGAAATGTTTTGCAAGTAAATAATAACTAGAACCATGTGCATTAATTTGAACTACCACAGGCATGGTAAAAATGGCATGGACCACACCATGCAGACAGACCATGGGATTAAGATTGTGGGTGAGGACTATGCAGTCAGAAAACTGTATTGGTTTGGAACTGGGCTGATTTGGTGAGAAGTGGCTGAACTTTGGCGGGGGGGAGGGGTGTTGAATTTTTTGATTCAAGGTCTAGGTTTTCACATAAATGAGATTTTGCATTGCTCAACATGGCAAGAATAATATTGAAATAGGGAACTTCATAAGACTCCTCTGCTCCCTGTAAAAGGAACAATTCCTGGATCCCTAGCAGGGGAGACAAAGAAATGAATATGCATAATATGCATGGACTTTATGCTCAAGGGTGTTTCTTCTGGATTGTGGATTTGAGACAGCCCA
>JAVJGJ010000047.1:10431015-10449125 GCA_035590215.1 Microhierax caerulescens
GGGGGTGGGGCAGGGCCGGCCACGCGCCGCACCGCCATTTTGACGTCTGAGGAACAAAAGAGGCGAAGCCGCCGCTGCCGCTGGCCTGACAACAGGTAACGGGCGGGTTCCACCGCTCTCCCGGGCCGGCCGGCCGGCCGGCCCTCTCGGCGCTGCGGGCGCTCGGCGAGCCTGCCGCTGGTCCTCCTCTCCCCCGCGGCAGCCGGCTCTGAGGAGGTGGCCGGGGGCTGCCGCTGGCGTGTAAGGTGCGGCGGGGCTCTGCCACTGCAGGCCCCAGCCCCGCCCGTCGCGGGAGGCCGGTGCCTGGCCTGAGGGAGGTGGGGGGAGGCGGCTACCCGGCTTCCCGCCAGGGATGCTCGGCGCCAGGCACGGGCGGGTGGTGGCGGCAGGGGGAGGGACGTTGCCTGGGAAAGGGGGGAGCACTGCCCTGGTTTCCTCCCCGGGGGAGAGGGAGCAGGGTTCTGGCCTGGCATTACCCCTGGGGATGCGCGTTCGGTCCGGGATGGAGATGGAGAGGGTGGGCAGAGCGCTCACGGAGCCTCCCCGCTCGCATACCTTACCGGCTTCCTGCCCCGCCTCGCCCCCCCCCCGCGGGGCGGTGGCGGGGTTTGCCGGGCGGGGGCTGTCGGCAGCGGGGGGGCCGCGGCTGTGCGGTTTTACGTGGGTGGGTGACCCTGGAGCTGGTTGTCACCCCTTGCTGTTACTCAGCAGTTCTCATCTGCCTGAATCACAGGACCTCGGGTTTCCCTTTTGCCTGGGTGAGGCATGTGCTGCAGGTTGGACGAGCGTTTCCTACACTCGGTAATATTACAAAATCAAAAAAGAGTGCTTCGGGATGCGTTGCATAATTGGACGCGCTGCTCACGAATACCCTTTTTTTTTTTTCTGTGTAAAATGGAAATAGTGGGTACTGTCATGTTAGGAGCTAGTTTGAGCATCACAGGTTTGTAATGCATAATGTGTCTTGGGGCCCTCAGGCTCTTAAAAACACGGTTCAGGGTTTGGAAGTCGGCATTCAGCTTAAGAAACATAATTAAGAAAATAAATGTTATCATTGTTGATAGAATAACAGCCCGTTGGTAGTTACATCCTGATATGTCCTTGGCCTTAATTCCACTGTGAAAAGTATGTGTGTTTTAACACCTGTATCTTTCCTGGTATGTGCTGGATTTTAATTACCCTCTACTTCTAGCCTGTCTTTTTTTTTTTTTTTTTGACACAGTGTTGCATATACTCAGGTATTTCAGAAATGCATCCAGTGCCTATGTGCTTTTATTTTTTTAGACTCATGAACATCTAAGGGGGCAGTTCTGTGTCAGATACTGTTAAATTGGAATCTTGCTTTAATATTTAATTCTGGAGTGTTAAAGCTAATATAAGCGTGCTTTTATCTTTTTAGTCAGTGTGTTATTGGTTGTTACTCAACACAGTGCTGAAGTAAGAGCATAACAGTTCAAATTTGATGCTCAAGGTCAGGGTTATTTTGGCTTTTAAACATCTAAGAATTGGCATCTTTGCTCATAACTTCACTTATATAAGAAAAGCTACTTGTAAAACGTGAAATTGTTCTTAAATTGAAATTCATTTGCATATTTTCAGGACTTATGATAGCATTAAGGAATTGAAACTGGGTTTATATATATGTGCATACACACACAAACATATATTTTTAAAATCGACTGATCAATTTGTTTACATTTGGCCTGTTCAGCGTCTTTAAGCTTGTTATTATAATTTTTTCTTGGTTAAAGTATATTACTAAAAAGGGAAGAACCCAATGATTTAACTGCCAGAATTCAGGAAAATTTCTTCAAAAATAGTAATATTATGTGCTCAGAAGTGTCTCCTGGTTAAGGATCATGGGAAGGATTTCAGGGAAGGATTATAGTAATTCATATGTACTAGTTTGTAGAAATTTCAGACCTTAAACTTGACCAGGTAGCTTCTAATAAATTTATATTAATTGATTTAATTTAAAAGTTGTTTTCCTACCTTTTCTGTTAACAGATTATGACTTCAGAAAAATGTAATCTTGTCTGTGTTATTTTGGTCGTAACAAGTAATGTAAGCTTCATGTTGCTGCTTCTTTTTGAGGAAAGGTAGATCAGAACAGAGCCATCATAATTTTATGGTAATTTGGGAAGGAGCTGTAAAACTGGATAGTGGTCAGTCATATGAATGCAGGGCCTTGTGCCCTCAAAATTCTTTCCCCACCAGTTGCTTGCAAGGAAGAATCCAGATCTGTCAGGCATACCATTTTGAAAAAACAGGATGAGAAAAGATGTTAAAGAAACTCATTGCTGCCCGTCAGTGGATGGGCTTCTGGCCGGGTCACTGGTATGGTCATGCTTTAATTGTTCTGTGATCAGCTGGAGAGTGTCAGGGGGTATTTCAAAGATGTTTTTCCTTTTGAAAAGAAGAAGGATGTGAATCTTGAGGCACTAGGCGTGTCTTGTCTGTCAACTATGGTGCTAAGGACACATGTCTGCCCTTTTGGTTTAGGAATAGGTGGAGGCAGAGAAGCGTATGCTGTCAGATTGATGGTGAAAGACATACCTCATTGGTGACATAAATTCCACAAGGATATTGTATCTAAAGGGATAAATTAAATAGAAGTCACTCTTAAAAGTCTGCAATTCTTTACTGTCTGAATACTTTCAGTGAATTGAGTTAGATAAGATCTGGGGAAATTTTGGAGTAACTGGTATTAAATGTCGTTTACTTTCAACAATTCTTATCGGGTGTTATTTGGAAATTGGGAGACAGCTGAAGTGTTTTCTCTAGGAGGTCAGGAGTGCTGCTTCTGCAGCCCAAGTCAGTGCCTGCCTGAGGTCAGGAGCAGTTCCAGATCCAGAATAGGCAAAACAACTATCTCCTTGGTAATGCTTTTGATGCTGTCCTGCCCCCAGGGAGCTGTGCTTTGGGTGGGGAAGGCTAGGGGCAGGGCTTTTGAAGTGAAGCATTGTTTAATGTGTTTTTTAATGCTAAGCCAAGGTGTAGCTTCTTCCTTTTTGATATATTTCATCGGTTTCCTTAATATTTCTGCACTAATGCTTAAACACAGGACTTATTTAATGGGTAGGAATGTATTCCAAACGTTCAATCAAACGATTGAAAGGGCAGAATTGAGTTGTGACTAAAAAATTTGACTTGAATGCATTCTGCTGGTCTAGATTTATCCAGAAGTGTGGAGGTAAGTGCACAGTACAGTGGAGTTTGAAGTTTTATTAGGCTGACATTTTACATTCAAAACAATTCTTGTGTATCTCATGAGCTTGGGCTAGAACCATTATCTGAAAGCTGTCAGGTTCTTACGATGGTGTGTGGAAAAACCTTACTGCCTGTCATTCAGTTCATCCACTTACCAGTTGTTGAATTTGCTGATGCTTAGCGCGTCCCTTTTGGCAAGAAGCTGCGGTTGGTCTCCAGGCAACGCAGGTCCGGCTCAGCATCTCAGTGCCTTGCTTGAAGAGATGAAAATTTTCCATTGCGGGGAGAGGATTTTTCCTCTTGCTAATTCTTTTATCTGGCTTTCTGTCTTGCCCAAGGTTATTGTATCTTTGAAACAATACAGGAATAGCTTTGAAGTATTAAGAGGCTCCATTTTAGAGTTTTGAGGTATAACTGCAGATGTACATTTCTATAGCTTTTGTTAGAAATACCTTATTAGAATGTTATTTTGGGCCTTTTGAAATAACTATTTTCTTCCGAAGTAATTCTTTCTCACCCCCCCCACCTTTGCAAAAAGCTGTATGACACAGTAACATGCTGTAAGTAGCTAGAAATTTCTCTTCCTGCAGAGTCTGAAATACTGGAAGACATAATGGAAGCAAAATTGCTTGGTCAAATGAAGGTCTAACATTGGTTGTGTTTAACTGGATGTTTAGGAGCTTGAAATCATCACTGAAATCTTTTGCAACTACTTGACTTCTGTAGCACTAAGTCTTTGAAGTCCTGATGGTGTTGCAGAAAGATGGGCTGGGTTAGAATAAGGTAGTTACAAAGAATAACATAACCCTTGTAATAGGTACAGAAAGTGCTCCCTTGCTCTCTGGTTATCAGATATTTAATGTGCAGTCTTTGATGACCCAGTGTCTGGATCGCTGGAGGATAGTCTATTTATTGGAGATGGTTGGTTAGTGCCCAGTTTTGCATTGTTTTACTGGAAAAAGAGAGGCTTGCTTGTAAAATGGTGTTGAGTACTGAGAGCCTTCCTTTATGAAGACAAACTCTGTGCATGTGCCATGACGAGTGGTTGGGCAAGAGACCCCACAGGTGGTGGCTGGTTTGGAGCTGTGTATGTGCTCATCAGCCAGTTAATTAGCTGATGTTAGCTGAAACAGAGCAGGAAAGTACTGAATTCATGCAGTAGTCTTTCAACTGTACTGCCTGTCTTGGTCCCTATCTTTTGTCCTGCTGTGTTGACAACTGAAAAGTTGGAAGGAATCTGGGGGGGGAAAAAATAAATAAATTTGGATGGCTTGCTAAAATGGTTACGGATGCCTCGGGTTGTTGAGATTTATAAAGGAGAAGATCAAGGGCAGAAGGTACAATTATTTGTAGCAATTTTTCCTCAGAAAATCACACTTAGAAGCAGCAAGGGTTTGGGGGATTTATGCCAGAATCTGCACTAGAGTGAGCACAGCAAAAACATTGATTTTATTTTCTTGGAGCAGAGGGCTTTGAGCATACTCAAATAGCTATGCAGTGCTGTGATGCAGAAATTCTCTACAGTGCCTTAAACCTTATCAGGAATTGTGGGTGCTGCCTGATTTCATGCTTATTGAAGATGACCTCTTTCTTTTAACATTTGCTCTTTTCCTTTTTCATATCTTTTTCCAGAAGAACAGTAATTTATCTGCCTTGTATCTTAAATATATGGGGGCAATGTCATGGCAATTGATTATTTTCTTTTTTTCATGGTGACATCAATTAGATTAGTGTAGTTCGTTGTTACAAAGTTGAGAAATGAAACTGCTGACATGATAGACATTATCTTAATGTCTCTGAGGTATTGGCTCTTTCAAATGGTTGATCCAATTTAACTGGAATTATGAGGTTAAATTGATGGGTGGAGGTGTTCATACTGACACAGCTAGCATTGTAATTGGGAATCTGTTCCAGCTAATTTAGGAAAAAATTTGGATCTGACTTAATAGAAGCAGTCTGTTTTCTGAAGAGACATCTGAGTATTAAAGTTGAGGGTATACTTCTAGATTGGGAGAGTACAAAATGTTTTGGAGAATCACTTCAGAATTCATGGAAATAAGTAGTCCCTCAAGGATGAGGGTTAAATGAAGTAAATGCTGATGGAAGTGCAGTGAGTTATGTAGTGAGAGGACTGATACAGTTCTGTTGAAACAAAACCTTTCATGTATTTAAATGTAAATGCTGAATGATGATTTCTTCTTCTAAAGTGCAAATAATGATGTAATATCACTAGTTCATTTCCAAAAAATAAAATGGTCTTTCATAAGCTTGACTTCTTGAAATTATTTTTTTTTTTTCCTGATGGTATGCTGGCTTTTTTAGAAATACAGAATTGGAACATGAGCACAGTGCGGATGGTGGTGCTATATTGCAGATTTTTTAAGAAGAAAATAGGTTTTTGGCAATCATCCCATCTGAGCCTTCCCTTTTTGGTTAGTGATGGTTTCTCATTGAAAACAGTTGTGCAAACCACACTTGTGTGTGCTGTACAGTCACTGGCTGCCATAAAAATTGCCTGTAAAGCAACAGATGTATTTAAGGGAATAAGACTTAATATAGTTGTGTCGCATTACCTTAGCTAGTAAAACTAGCTAGCTCTTCTGCATCAATAAATGTATTTCAGCCTGTGGGGGAATGAGAGCAATACAGCCAAGCTCCTGCAAAAGCTTCCTTTATAGGTTACTGAAATTGATAAGATTTTTTTTCCAAGTGGTTTTGCGCTGCTGTTTGAATATGTAAACTGTGTGAGATTAAAATGTATTAATTCTTTGACAGTGATTATTATGGTGAGCCTGTAATTGGCTTAGATGGTGTACTGTGAGATCAATGAAAGATGAAACATGAAATACACAAATTATTTTTTTAAAAAAAAAGCATTTTGGAAATGCCATGCAGGTGTCCTTGTCCCTTTTACTAGGGAGAAACTACTTGAAATGATGTTTAAGATGCATGTCTGGGTTGTGTTACCAGATTTGAGATGCATTTTCAGTAGTTTGAAATGTTTTGAAACATCAATATGATATAAAAGGATAATGTTAAATGTACCTCATCAACCCGAGCTGTTCTGGAGCAAAAACTCCATCCTTCATAATCATCAGAAGTATAGTGTCTTGGAACATACACTTGAAGAATTACTGTTAAAAATGTGTATGGGTGTTTCAGGTGTGTCTGTCTCCTGAGGTACTTTTTGACTTTTTCTGCAAAAAAAAGATAAACTTTTTCATTTGAAGTATGTTGATGGTAAAGACGAATATATGTATAAATGGGATGCATTAAGTGTAACTGTATTCTGGCCATCATTCTTCCTGTAATAGTTTGTTTATAAATGATGCTTGCTTTGTGCTTCTGGAAATTTTTGCTCAAGGAGTTGGACTGATTTGTAGGATTTGGGCATCTAATCTTAAATTTGACAGTTATGTCCTGTGGGCTGCTAGTACTTAGGTTTAAAAAGTATTAGGGATCAGGATTTCTGAAGGGAGTACAGAGAAAATCTTTGAATAGTTAAAGTGAATGTGATCTTTGAGCAGGACTGGACAGTGGTCCTCTTGAGCAACTTCTCAGATGTGGCAAATCGGTCACAACTCAAAGGGCCGGTCACAAAGACACAATGTTCTTTTATTGAGTGTTAGAAATACAGTTCCCAGACTGCTAAATTCATGGTAAGGAGAAAGGCATAGCCTTGGACTTACTTTAATCTTAATGCTGGAATTTCTGGAGGTTTTGGTATCTTGAATAACACTTCCTTGTGTAATCAGCCCAATGTAGCTCTTGCTGTCATATTTTCAGAAGATTAAAGGCTGAATGCTATTTTGGTTTCTCCACGACAAAGGGCAGTATTGTCTTTTTATAGCAACTGGTGGTTTTAGCTGCTGCTGCCAGAATACTGTTTTAAGATGGATCAGTTTCTAAATAGGAAGTTTTAAGTAGCTTAGTTTTGGTGGTTCAGGTTTCTTAGTTTCCATGGCATTTTTACATGGAAAAGAGGCAAGTTCTTAAATTACACAATCCTTGGAAAAACTGCATGGGTCAGAATTGCATACTCTCTTTTTGGCTGAACATGCTTAGTAACCTGTAACTTAGCTTTTTGTTCTGGGGAGATAAAATAGCTTTACTTGAGAGGTAACACTGGCATTTCTCCAGAGCTTTGTGTATGTGGTTAAGATTACAGATTACAAATGGTGTGGGGAAAGCTGAAAGCTGTTGCTCTTGGGGATCTTGAAATGTTAGTTGTACTGAGGTTTAAGTAATTGCAGCTGAGGAGCTGCTGTGTATACTTCTCTTAACCGAGAGCTAGAAGCTCTTGGAGACCACCTTGGTTACTTGCCTTGCTTTCCCAGGCAGAAGGTTTGAGGAACTAGGTTTCTCCTAGTAATGTAGAGCTGGCTTAAGGAAAATGGGAATAATGATAGTGCATGAAGAACAATAGAACGTTATGCAACTTCAGAACTTTTTTTAGTTTGCTGCCTTAATATATTATGCTTAATGTTCCGTAATTCTTAGTTCCATTTGTTAAGGTTGTATTCAAAAGTCTTTTTGGTATTTGCTGCAGGAGGTGTCTCTGCAGCTGTGCTGTTAAATTTACAGATGTGAATACATGTCTTAACCTGTGTGGCAGTGTTCATTTTTCATAGTAACTACTGCTGTGTTTGGGTTATATTTAGAGGAAAGCAAAACTAGAACTCCATGTTTAGAGAATAAAAGGAGACAGCATAAATATGTTGCTAGTTTAGAAAATGTTTTGTGCTGAAAGAGTGTGTCTTTGTATAAATTTTTCAACATCTCAATGCATCATTTTTCATTTCTATATTATAGACAGAATAATTCTTTGTTGACAGAAAAAGTCTGATGCTCTTTTTACCCCACCACCAGCACCCCCCAAAAAAAAAAAAAACAAACAACAACCCAAACTCTTAAGGGTGCTGGCTTTACCCCCTTCAGAAATTCATAGCAGAACAGGATCTTGAATGCAGCATTTGGGAGTAACACTTTGCTGTTGCAGCTAGTGTTGGAGTGTCCTCACACTTCTTTCAGTGGAGGGGGAAAAAAGATCTAAAGGATTAGTAACTTTAGGTGTGACATAACTGCCATGAGGTCCTCAGAAGAACCTAAGCCATTTCAGGATGTTTTTCTGCAGTTTTAAACTGCCTAGAGATTTTAAAATTATTTAGTGTTTTTTGAAGTTATGTTAAACTTAAAATGTTTACAAAGATGTTGGAACATGTTTTTTTAAAACTAAATACTATTTTAGCTGTTTGGCTTGTCATGTGCCAGTGATAGGTGAGCTCTGACATAGCGCATAGAATTTACTTGAAATCTAATGCCAGTGGTTGTAATTCAATTTTATTAAGTTCTTCCAATAATACAGCAGGAAAAATGTATATAACTTGATACAGGGAGTTCTTCTAATTTGTATGGAGGAGGTAAAGGGCTGCTGCTTTAATATATTGAACTAATGAATAGATACTTTCCCCCAGATAGTTAAGCATCCATTCTTTTTTGGTGGGCATCTTTTGTTTGCAGCCTAATGTTAAGAATACAATAAGCTTTCTACCTGGATGAGCCAAGACTGCTATCCAGTTAGCTCTGTAGTGTTTCCAAAGGGTTTTGCAAACATAGCTTGTAGAAGGTTTATACATGAGTTCATGTATAATTCTGGGTTCCTAGATTCAGTCCTTTTTGTGTGATTAACTAAATTAAAGGATTTTTTTTTTCTTTTTATCTGGAGGAGTTCCTTTATTTTTCCAAACTACAGCAGTGTGGTGCTGTAGTTACCAGCTATTTAATATGGACAGATTAAAAAAAAAAAAAAAGAAGAGAAAATTACACTATATCAGTACTTCTAACAAGCAGGTGGTTTCTTTTAATGGTCTAGTCCAAGCACCCTACATTGAAGAAGCAGCAGAATTTTCACTTTTTTTGGCTTTTTGTATCTGTAGGTGGTTACGATAGACTCATCTCTATAGTGGCTGACTTCCATTACCCTCATGATTTACCAGTGAAGGCTATAGCAAAAGTATTTCTGCTTGGAAATGGAATACGCATGTAATCTCAGTATGTAGGTGTGGAGGAGTTGTATTTTACTCCTGGACTTGCAGATGTTCCTGCTGAGTATTTTTACAAAACCTCATGCTTACTCATCTTTGAGCACTAAGTCATGTGGCGATAACTTGATGATTGTTACATTGATTGACTTGCTGCAGAAGAACTTAAGTAGCCTTGACGTGCATAGAAATTTACAGCTCAGCATCTTTTTTTTTTTTCCATCACATTCACTTGGGTTTAAAGTTCTACTTAATGAAAAAGGAGGGTTTCCCCCCCCACTCTAGTCCTTTAAAGTAAGCTCAGCGGAGTGGTTTTCTGAAGTATCTTATAGGTCTAGGTGTTTCCAGACAGTAGCCAAATATGTTCGCAGATATTGCAAAGACCTACAGCGTGTTGCTGCCTTGTGTCATGTTTTCTTCTTGCATTTAGAGAAAACAGAAAATGGCAACTAAAAAGCAATATGTTCACCTGTGTGATGTCTTCCACCCCCATGTACGCACTTGTTACCATGGCACTGCTCCTCTTCCCCCCATGATGTTGAAGGCTATTAAATCTGCTGTATTAAATTGCTGTTTAGGGGGAAGTGGATTTTTTAGAACAACAACAACAAAAAAAAATCCAAGAATTGACAATGTCAGTGCGCTCTTGTATTGAAGATAAACTTGTTTAAAACTAGGTACCAGAATGAGTGTTTGCTTCCTGTAATCGTGTAGAATCTAAGGCTGTTCTTAAGGCTTTTCTCAAACCCGTAGGATTCATGTGAGCACATCATTATGCAGGCTCTGCATTTCTACCGTAGTGGGATAAAAGTTCAAAGTTGTAGCTTTTATTGCTTACACTTGGTTATATTGTTACTATTGAAGATACAAAAGGCTTCAAAAGCCATACTAGTGTGGGACTTGCTTTGTATTTAGAGGTATAGTAAATCTTCAAAGCTAGGAATTTATTAACAGTTCTGATGAATGCAGAGGGTTTTTTTTCCATTAAGAATGAAAACATGTATTATAGAGGGTTTGCTCCCTAATCTATATGCAGTTAATCTTTAAAACAGAATCAGAAATACAAAATTACATTTTAAGGCAGCTGACTGGATGCTAGAGGATTTGAATATCTCCATTCTAATCATAAGAGCTTCTGGAGCAGAACACACCAGACAGAGTAACTTCAATTGGTGGGTGAAGTAGCAACTGAAGGGAATGTTAGAAGCAGTTTCTTACCAATGTTAGACAAGGCAAATTTGCTAATAGTGTTATGTGTAGAGGAATGGTATTGGTTTTCATCAAAATGAATCAAGTTGTGCAAGAACTTTGAGTCTGAGCATCTAAGGTTTTTAATGCTCTGATGTTTGTATCTTGTGTTCTTTGATTCAAGGAATGTACCTTGCTATTTGTAAACTAGCACAATACTTGTAATGGAGTATGTAGTTTGGTGGCATAAGGACTTGTAAAATTCCTGTAACTATTCCTGTTTGCCAAGTGTCTTGTAGGTTCTTAAGGTGTGTTTATTCTGCTTTAGTTGTGAGGGACCTTTCTCTTTGAGCATTGTAATGGCTTACCAACTCAGATCTGAGGTAGGTAGGTAGGTAGGTACCTTTTTGGTTTTGTGCATGAAACTATGGGTGCACACAAACTTACTGTACACTCCACATGATAGTTGCATTTTCACATGTCCTTTCTCAGCTGGTACTCATTTCTTCCTGAGTATTCTTTGAGTTGAAGCAGCTTTCTGTTTGGTTTCTCTAATGGGTCACTAATAATTTTTTTTTTTTCTTGTGTTTGCTGGCTGTGCCATTTCTGTTTTCTTGGAACCTTGGGAAGAAGCTTAGCTTTGTCTGGTTCACTGGGGTTACAGTGTCCTACAACAGCTCTGCTCTGAAGGTAGCTACCCGGTCAGCTTCCTTCTTTGTGTTACCCAGTGAACTGAGAAAAGGACAGGCAGAAAGCTTTGCTGCCTTGCTATTTTTGTCACTGTAAAGCTGACTTAGGGCTATTTGGATCTGCAGATACCACCTAAAGTAAAAGTCTGCACTTGTGAGAAACCCGGTTTTAACAGATTGCTTAGGAGGGTAGCTCTGCATCAGTAACTCCGCTATTACAAAGTTTTGGGAAGAGGTGTTATTTTTGATGTTGTTATGAAGGAAGGAGCAGCTGCTTAATTGAGATCTGTGCTCTCCAGAGGATGTGTTTGTCGGTGCAGTTATATACGGGACTAAGTTGCGGATCTGTAATGACATGAAATACCTTCCAAAGAATGCTGTCAGCTGAGATTAATATTCAAAGTCTGAAAACATGAGTTCATTGCCATATTCTTTCAGTGGTCGTTGTCACAGATGACTGAGAATAAGATGCGTATATGTCTTCTGTTTGAGATTTGGGTTTTAAACATCTTTTGCTGCTTACTGTAATGACGTTGCTCAAGCTATTGTTATTGTGTCTAGACAAATTTTTATTTGCTTCCTTCAAGTTATGTCAGATTTCTCTTAAATGCTTGACATGTGAAGAAATAGTACATCTGCTTTTTTTGGCTGATGTGTCCTTTGAACAAAAGATCTTCGCCAAAGGCACTTAAAAGCACATAAAAGGAAAAGGGCAGGGTACACTGAACCTGCATTTGGTATCTGGGAAAATTGCCTAAAACCAGCTGTTTTGTGCTCTTTCTTGCCCAAAGAGCGTTGAAAACAAACTGAGTGTAGAATCAGAGGAAAGGCAGTGAAGAACTATATTGTGCTTTTGCTGGTCAACATCATTGTCACTTGAAGCTGTTGGTCTTAGCTCAAAGTTTTTATTTTGAAGGAAGTGCAACCAATTTAACATATTTGTGAGGTTGTTTATGGAAGTAAGATACTTACAAATAAAGCACTGCAAAGCATTTCTGATCAGCATTGTAATTTTCTTCTGCAAGTTCTGTTAATCTGAGTGGCAAGATTCCTTATATGAAGTAGCGCCAAAATGACAAATCCTGATTTGTTGTGGTAATGTTAGAGCATGCAGCAGGAAAGAAAACCTTAAGATCTTACTCAAAGTTTTTTTGCAAGTGAATGAAAACAATTTTGGATGAAAACAAACTGAGGTAAACAGTGCTTCTTATCTTGAAAGGTTAAAATATATTAGTTGTTCAAAGACCACACTAAAACCTCTGGATTCATTAAAATCTAAAATATGGACAAGATTGTGCGGGCTTGCTGCTGCCGCCTTGAGTGCTACTGCTCTGTTCAAATCATACATACATTATAGGCTTATAAGAAGTCAGTAAACCCTAAATGCACAAACAAAACCAAACCCAAACCAACACTGCCTAACTATTTCATAACTGATATGTTATAAAAAAAATTGCTTTGTTGTCCCTCAAATGGGAAGTTAACGCTGTGTGATGTGCTGCCAGATGTTACTTTTTCAGGAAACAGTAAAGTAGCATGAGTAGTCCTGTCCAATTCAGTGCTTGGCAATTCGTTGCAGAGTGAATGTGGTGTGCCATGTACAAGTTTTGTCCAGACCACTTGGGCATATATATGAAAGTAAACAAGTTGAGCCTGCTGCTAATGAGCTCCCTGAAGATGTGCTGGGTAAACAAGGTGTTGTGCATTGTCTGTGTTCGAGGTGCTTTTTGCTGGAAAGTGATTTTTTTATAGCATAAACATCTGCAAGACTTAACTCCTGATGGAACTCTGATGCAGTAGGACTAGGACTAACTAGGTGTTTGAGTTTAAGGGATGTTGTGGGGTACTTTCTCAGTTTGAATCGCTGCAGCTGCCCATCAGTGTCTCTACATCGGGGTAATTAGGAAGGTTGCCACAGAATGACAGTGCTGGCTTGGAAAGAGTGGCTTTTGTAACGCTGATGTACTGTGATGCTGTTAAAAGTGGCTGTGTCAAGGTAAAGCTTTGTCACCACAAGATCATGTACATGTGTAACCATGCTGCCCAGTGAAAACCAGCACTCTTCTGGCTTTTCCTGGGAAATTCCAACAGACTGGAGGCATTGTTGGTTCTAGGAGGCCGTGATGAAAACTCTAGAGGCTTGTAAAATTACTGGTGCATTAGACAAACACAGACTGAGGCTTAAAATTTCTCTAATAGAAAATGGAAGTAACTCAGTCAGCGCTTACTCGGGAACTAATGTGGCTTGCTAGTGTGGGTTTGGTGAAAGCTTGAAGTTACGTTACACATCTGCTGGTAAGTCAACTTACAGTGGAGTCCTACGTGAAGGAGTAGCGTGGCCCTGCCTGGAGTGAGCAGTGCTGTGGGGAGCCATGGGGCAGATCCGTGACTGAGGTACTAACAGTGCCATCTGACGGCGACAGCTGCCGGGTCGGGTCGGGCTGCCTGGTGCTGGAGGTCACACCGGGGTACGTGGCTTTCCACACTGTCTGGGCACCGCGGTGTTGCTCAGCTTGGATGTAATTAGATAGCTTTATGGAAATAGCTTGTGTCCGGTCTGAGACTTACAGGATTTTACCTATCTCTCTCTAAGTTGTCAAATTGCTGATGTTGAGGTAGATGAGGAACTTCTGGGGATGCAGTAGCTGCATTATTGAAAAAAACCCCAAACACTAGGAAATTAACAGCAGTACAAATAGAGATGGAAAGCTTACTGGTTTTGCTCTAATCTTAAAGTGTAGAGTGTCAGAGTATTGTTTCTGGTAAAAGATTAAATCTTGCGTACTCTTGTAGAGGTGGTCTGAGTTTTGTTTTCTCTATTAAATAATTGTATTTTTTTAAAAAAGGAAAAGCTGTTAACAGCTTGTCAAATAAGGCTTTTGAAAGAAGGGGCCGGGGGGGGGTGGGGGAGTTAACTGGTGTGTAGGGAGTAAAACTCTATTGACCCGTTTGTTACCCTTAGGTGCAGGTAAACATTCGAGGAGCTGGGGTTCAATTGATTGATCTGTTGTTTCTTTAAGCAGTTTAGTTTAATTTAATTAATGCCCTTATGTACAGGGCATGCTGTAGGTGTCTATAGTTCTGTTGGTGACACTGCTTTAAGCCTGCAGGTCTCTGCT
This sequence comes from Microhierax caerulescens, assembly GCA_035590215.1. Taxonomy (NCBI): domain Eukaryota; kingdom Metazoa; phylum Chordata; class Aves; order Falconiformes; family Falconidae; genus Microhierax; species Microhierax caerulescens. The sequence goes on from JAVJGJ010000047.1 coordinate 10,445,263, forward strand.
TTTCAAGTTAATGTAAAGCTGCTAAATATCTAAGGAGGACAAATAAAAATAGACCTGTGACCTAGAACACTTTGTAGTCTCTTTGAATTAAATGCATTATTGTTCATGTAATGATCTTCACACAAAATAAGTAAGAGGCTGTTCTTAGCTGCAAAAAGTTAATCATTAAAGCTCAAGTCTAAAATTAGAGCAACTAGACTTAAAAATTTACTGGAAGGTAGATACCAGGACAGTCATGTTTTGGTTTTTAGCTTTGCTCCTTTAATTGCGTATTAAAGTGCAAGTTGCGTGAAGCTGGGGGCTGGCAGAATGGAGCAGTTGTGCGGTCACGGGCAGGGTTGGCAGCTCCTTGGGGTGCAGGTGGCACAGCCTTTTACATAAAAATAAGTCATTGGAAAATGGCTTATTAGCATTATGGGTTTTATCTGAAAAGTTAGCATCTGTGTAATATCTTAAATATCTGATATTTGTGAAATAAGTGTCCGGGCTGGATCTCGGCAGGTTTCTGTGATTGCTGTCACTGTCTGGAAGGGAGGAATCATAAATTTGGGTTAAATTACGGATTTCTGGCTGGCCTGGGCTGTGTGCTGCTAACGTTTGGCGGGGGGGTGGTGTGTGTGTGTCGTTGGGAGTGGTGATGCGTCAGGCTCTGTGAAGGGACGCTGGAAGGCTTTAGGCGTAACTTAAAGTAGGGCTCGCCAGGACTTCACATCAAATTTTTTTTTTTTTTTTTTTTTTTTTTTTTATTAAAACGGCAACAACAAAGAGGGCCGGGAGTTCCATCCGCAGCTCGTCCGCTGACGGGTGCCGCTGGTGCGCATGCGCGACCCGGGCGGGGGGGCGCCGTGGGCTGTCCGCCCCGCCCCGCGGAGGCTCCCATTGGCTGCGCGCGCTGAGGGGCGTGCCCACGGCGTGTCTGCCTGGCTGCGCCCCGCGCCGACCCGCAGTCGGCCGCCTCCGTCTAGCGAGCGGCACGCGCGGCTCCGCTCGCCTCGGTGGCGGCGCCTCGGCCTTGCTTACCTGGGCCTCAGCGTGCGGGGGACTGACGGCCCGGCGCTCTCTTGTGCTTGTCTTAACAGCCTTCTGAACCGGAATAAACTTTCAAGTCTCGGAGGCTTCTGGCTCTGAACTGCCTTCACTACTGTCGCCGCCTTCTGTCTAATGTGCTACAAGGATGAGCCCAGCTTTTGGAGCTATGGAAGTGGAGCACTATTCCAAGGGAGTTCTGCTCGAGCCTTTTGTCCACCAGGTTGGAGGACACTCCTGTGTCCTCCGGTTTAATGACAAGACCATCTGTAAGCCCCTTATTCAGAGGGAACACCAGTTCTATGAGACTCTCCCAACAGAAATGCGTAAATTCACTCCGCAGTATGAGGGTAAGTTATCAAACCTTGGGATGGGGTTGGGCTTTCTCTTTCTGTAAATACAAGCGTGCTGTACTTTCTGTTATCTCTGAAATCTCTTCTGTGTGGAAGAGATTTTAGGGTTTTCTTTTCATGTATTTTGATGTTGTCTGAGGCAGGCTGTGGAGATGCAGGGTGGAAATGCTTGCCAAGTTGGTGTTTGGGCTGACTAACAGCATTAGAGTAGAGCAGCTCTGCTGGTGATAGCCCATATATCTCCCTTAGGCACAGGTAAGTAGCTAACAGCTTGTGAATGTTTTCAGTAATTCTCTGCTGCTTTTTTTTTGTGTGGATTTCTAATATTGTTTTTTTGCTACTTGTTTCATGTTTGTTTACAGGGATTTTGTAAGATTGGTTGACAGTGTTTTGTGTAAGCTTAGCTGTGGTCTCTTGGTTTTGGATTTCTCCTCTGACTCTCATAATGATCGCAATAAATACATGTCAGTAAGGTGTCTTGTTGAATATTTGCAGTGTTGTTTCTGCCATTAAGGAAATGAAAATTCATGGCATTTAGGTAGGCAAGGATCAAGTAGCCGTGATGAGGCTGAGTCAGATGTTATGTAGGAGTGGAAATTCCAGTTCTCCTAAGAATTGTGCTAGTTAACAGAAACACTTTTCATTCTCTTTGCTATGCCTTTTTTAAATGGAGTTGCTTTTTAAAGCACGTTGTTTTAACAACTGTAAGGGTGATCAAGTTTTGCATACTGTTTGTGAAACTGGCAGAAGACTTCAGAGGAGATGTTTCAAAGTTAATACATCCTGCACGCTTACAGAGACTTTTTGATGCATCAGACTACAAGTTCTGTTGGACTGAAAGAAAATGTGATCTTTGAATGACACTTCTCCAAATGTAATAGAAGAATTGTACTAGTGTATGTGGCATTTTGGGGAGCGTGGGGAGGGATTTAGGGGTAAGTGGCCTCATTTGGTCCATCTCTGTCATTTTTTCCAGGATAAAGCCAAAGGCCATTTGCTAGCCAATATTCCCCTTTTTTCCTGTTGTCCTTTCCTTTGTGGCAGCAGGACTGTCAGAGCTTCTGTGCTCCTTGCCCCAGCTACTGTAGGTCTCGGAGCCACCTGCCCTGCTCAGAAGTGCCGAGACCTCTCCCCTAGCTAGTGATGAGCTGCAAGAACTGTGCAGACTGATTTGAAAATAGAGAGAGGACTGAAGAATAAAATTTTAAAAATTCAGAAATTGTGGCTTCTTTGTTAACCACTGAAACTTGGTAATGTAGCACTGAGTGCATCTGCATCTGTCAGTGTTCCACTAAGGCTCTTAAAATGCAATGCAGTGCTCTAGAGACTCTTGAGGGGAGGTTGAGAAAAAAAATATGCTTCAAGTTTCACCATGTTTCTGTACCAAAAATTTGTTTTGTATTGCATTTTTGTTACTTATTTCACAAGATTGCTGCATACCCAGTATCAATAAAATATATTCCAAAAAGGAGAAGAAAATGTGTAATTAAACGTAGTGATTCTAAGTGGAAGCTTTTGGACTAGTTTCTATTGTAATGTGATGTCTTCCTTGTTGTTTTGCTCTACTTGCAAATCTTTCCCCTGGGAATCTATTAACCAAATCATGTTTGGATAAGTGCTTTTTGCTTTGCTGTCATGCAAAACTGAAAGCTTTTGATGTGAGGGGTTTTTTTGTGCAGGTTGCTCTTTATTGCAAGATGTTAACAAATGTTTTAAATCTCATTTAGGGTCAGACCAGTCAGGTGTTTTTAATAAAAACTTTTATTGATTGAAATTGTGTCCTGTTATTATTTGATTCTTGACTGCATCAGAGAGAGAAAAGAACCTTTTGTATCATTGTTTTGTCAATATGATAAATTGTCTTTTGTGAGGTGTCACTTTTGTCTAGGTCTTTTGATATTTGTTAGGTTGGCAGATGAGGTTTGTCCTGTGGCAAGATAGAAACTAAGGACCGGGGTAAGAGAAAAAAACCAAAAGTTGCTATATTCTTAGTGTAAAATCATGCATTCTAAAAGGTTTCCTTGTCACTTCAGCAATTCAAAGCTGTCTGTGTCCTTTCTCTCTTCAGGTGTGGTGTCGGTGAGCTTTGAAGAAGATGAAGATGGAAACTTGTGTCTAATAGCATATCCGTTAAATGGGGACCATGATAACTTAGAAAACTTAGATAATTCTGACTGTGAACCCAAAAGTAAGCTGTTGCGATGGACTAACAAAAAGACGATGTTGTTAGAAAATGAGAAGATATCCAAGGAATGGGTCCGACAGCATAGGAAAGAGGAAAAAATGAAAAGGTAAGTTTGGTGGGGGGAACTGGGATGCAGAGGGTTGAAGCATAATTTTTTTTGCTGTCAGATGAGCATCTGGTCTCTAGAATTCCAGAGAATTCTCCAGAACTTTCTTTGCTTGTTCCTTTTGTTTTTCCTGACCTCTTCAGTACAGTTAGGTTCATTAGTGAAACTAGTATGTCCTCAGCCTAGTAGTGTG
>JAVJGJ010000047.1:10449181-10461432 GCA_035590215.1 Microhierax caerulescens
ACTGTTATTTTTGAGGCTTCCAGGGAAAACCAAACAAAAAACAATGCCAGAACAAAAAAGCCCAAGACCACCAACCCCAAACTCACAAAAAAACCAAACCAAAATTCATCTGCAAAAGCACAATAGTTATAAAAAACAAACAAACAAACTCCATGCAGAAATTTCATTGTTACTACACATGGCACACTTCTTGTAGGAAACTTGCTTTATCCCTGTTAGTGACATTTTTCACCTTGTTCATTTATGTTAATTGTGCCCACTGTAAACTGTGAGCCATGATGTATTGTGCTAGAAATGGTGACCTTAGCAAAGGATAAATCTTAAAGCATATTGCTACTTCTTGCGTTACATCCATTGAGGTAATTCACACAGGTCAAGAGTATGGAAGTAGAATTACTACATGTTTTGTAGCATTTGGCTATATGCTAACTTATATTAATATGGAAGTAGCTTTATAAAGGTTGAAATACTACTGATGGGCAGCTTGTCCCCTTGCACAGAGCAGAATAAAGCTTATGCTAGTTGTTAATGAAGGTGAGCAAAATAGTTTGTAAAGTTAAATCCACTGACAACCCCTTTAAAGTGCTTATTTTCTTGTCCTCTCATTTGCTGCTTCTTTCTGTTTTCTAGTCACAAATTGGAGGAAGAATTTGAGTGGCTGAAGAAATCTGAAGTCTTGTATTACACTGTAGAGAAAAAAGGCAATGTCAGTTCACAGTTTAAACACCATAATCCTTGGAGCATGAAATGTCACCAGCAGCAATTACAGCGGATGAAGGAAAACGCAAAGCACCGGAATCAATATAGTATCCTTTCCTGAAAATACCTCATAACAATGAAATGTGTAGAGCTCTGCTTTTTTTATTTCTTGGACATGCCAAATAAAGTACAGAGCAGGCTTACCTGCAGTCCAGAGGGACTCTCTGAAGGCACAAATTACTTGGTGACTTTGAAGGGATTAGCAGAACTTTCCAGAACACGGGCTTTTACAGCATGTAATAAAGTAGCTTTATTAGCTACTAGGAAATTCAGATAATCAAACATACTAAGTGTAGATTAGTTAGTAGACGGGTTTTGCAACATGCTGTTTGGGATCTTCTACAAAAACAGCTTACTAAGGAAAGCTTTCAAAGGAGAATAGTTCTGTCACTTTTTGTTACTGTTTTGGTATTGATGTTCTTAAAAACTAGGGTCATCTTTCCCTTTTCAGGAGCTTCTCAAATATAGGAGATACTCCAGTGCTTGGAGTTGTCTGCTTCTAGTTGTCTCTCTTTAATGAGCCTTTTTGATAAAAGCTGAATGTAAACTGTCATGTAGGATTGGAACATGAGAAACCAAAAATAGTGACTGAACCCGTGAATGCTGAAGCACACTGATTTTGTGCTGTGGAACCACAGGCAAACATCTCCAATCTGTGTGTTCTATGGTAAAAAAGATAGTGCTGTATGCAGGGTTGGATGCAACTGACACATCCTGCAAAAATATGAATACCTATGTACTTAGGTAAACAAATTCCTCATGTCTGAGGACTTTCAGTGAATGCATTACTAGAATATCTCTGACTAATAAACTGTTCCAAATGATAGAAAGCATTTTGTGGCTGGTATCATCACTGCTTCACTGTAGATGATGATTAAATTACCAAAGTAGAAGAGTGATATCTCTGGAGCAGTATTACTACAGATGTGCTGTATTCTGAAGTGCTTTTTAACTTCTGTGTTTCAGAGGGTGCTGTGACAATACCTGACTTGTGGGGGTTTTTTGTGTTTGGTTGGGTTTTTTTGTGTGTGTGAATGGTAACTGAAGCACACAAAATCTTCATTTTCCACAAAAAATGTCTTGCTAGACAGGAAATACTTCATAATTCCAAGTCAGCTGCCAGATTATATTTCTGTATGACCCTGGTTACTTTTTTTTTTTTTGCTCAATGTGGAAATTCACCTGTTTTTAGAGACCAGTGAAAGTGGAGCTGGATATCCCCTCTGCTTTATGCCAAGCTTATGTAACTATTTTATGACAGGCTAGGCTACTATGCACTGGGCATGTTTGGGGTGTGCTTAAAGTTAAGACTGTTGCATTGTGATAAGGATTTTAAAACCTGTGTTCCTCATAGTGTGGATTGTTCCTTAATTAATCAGAATTCATTTTGCTGGAAAACCTAACATCTCGATATGAAGTACCATGTGTGTTGGACCTTAAGATGGGAACCCGACAGCATGGAGATGATGCATCAGAAGAGAAGAAGGCTAATCAGATTCGCAAGTGTCAGCAGAGTACATCAGCTGTTATTGGAGTAAGAGTTTGTGGCATGCAGGTGAGAAGAAAACTGGTGATGTGTAGGGCAACAGACTTGCATCCAATTTTGTTAGTGAGGTTTTCAGCTTATGTAGTTGTCCCATGTGTCACTATCCTTGAGTTGCTGCACTATTTTTCCTTCAGTGAGGGAATGAGGCCTTCCAGTATCACTTACTAGTTGAAGGTGGCAGCATGTGCAAGAGCAGTCTGCAGCGCGCATTCCGCATTAGTGAGTGCATTCTCTGAGTATAAAAAGTCTCCTGTACAGTAGCAGCAATTCAAAGCTGTGTAGTAAATTACTGATTCAATTAATGTTTCAGGATAGCATAGGAAACAGTTGAAAGGAGGGTCTGCCAGTACGTGCATTTTGAATAAAGCATGTGGAAATTTGCCAGAATGTTAAGAAGTAATCTTCTGTCTTGTAGACTTTGAAAAGCCCCACAGATCTTTGACTGCTTTAAGTAGACTCGTTGCAAAGTGCAGACGAGAAGTGGCTTGGTAAATGTGATAAGACTCATGGTCAAATAAGGAGATAGAGTTGTGTGGACTTTCACCTCAGTTTTTTGTTTACTTGCTTCTGTATTCCTAGAGGGACAAATGGGAAACAACTTGTTTGTATTTGAGGATTTTTCCGAAGCCTTTCTCCTCCCAGCCAGTAGATTCCAGGAATGCCAGCAGTGTTTGCTAGGACTTGTTCCACAGCATGACTGTTGGCACATTTGGTGTTCAGTTCACTGTTTAACTTTGGGGAAAAGCACAAGGCAGAAAGGGAAGTGTGGTGGCTGCGTTTCTAACCACAGTGTGCTGGGATTTGAGTGGGGCCTGCTCCTGTTTGCCTTCCAGTATAGATCTTTGCTGGAAAACAAGAGGAACTTTGGAGGCAACTGTGATCCTTACTTGACCCAGATGTTTAGGCATTATTGAGCCATGTGTTGTACAGACTGCTTTCGTGTAGGAAGGAATCTTCCTGCAGGAGCACCTCTGACTTTTAAATACAGAGGATTATAGGGCACACCTTAGTTTTATATAGGAGTGTTTGCAGTCTCTTAGTTTGGGGTTCTGGGAATCAGCTGGTATGTCTGTGAGCAGAGGCAGGTAGTGAGCTGAATGAGTGGCAGTGGTACAAGTTGTAGCTTGACTTTGGAGATCTTGGCTGTGGCTTTCCTAATCTCAGTTAAATCTCAGGAGTTAAACTCCTCATTCTTACATTCCTGGTGGAAAAGCTCAAGTCTAAACTGAAGGAATTTTCAATTTCCTCTGTGCCTTGAGTTTCACAGGCACTGCTGAATCTGCTGTTAGCAGTTCCTGTAACTGTGCAAGAGCAATTTTGCGTGGTATGTCATCTTGTAAAAGTGTTCTGTAGCATGTCTTCCCCCCTCCCCTGGCTTTGAGTCAGTATTACCAGCAATTGTAACTGTATCTTTTCTCTTTTCTTGTGTTTGTATGTGCAGGTCTACCAGGCAGGCACTGGCCAGCTGATGTTCATGAACAAATACCACGGAAGAAAACTCTCAGTCCAAGGATTTAAAGAAGCACTTTACCAGTTCTTTCATAACGGCAAATACCTGCGCAGGGAACTCTTTGAATCTGTTATTAAAAAACTGACTGAACTCAAGGCTGTCTTAGAGAAACAGGAGTCTTACCGCTTCTATTCAAGCTCCTTGCTGATAATTTATGATGGAAAGGAAAGGCAGGAGGTTGCTGTCGACTCAGACCCGGAGGACTTAGAGGATCTTTCAGAGGAGTCTTCAGATGAGTCAGCAGGAGCGTATGCCTACAAACCAACTGCTAGTACTGTTGATGTCCGTATGATAGACTTTGCCCACACAACCTGCAAATACTATGGAGAAGATAGCGTGGTGCATGAGGGCCAAGACACGGGTTATGTTTTTGGACTTCAGAATTTAATAGATATTATTAAAGAAATAAGAGACGAAAGTAGTGAATAAACAGTGTTGAATGCACATCAGTAGAAAGCACTATTGTGACTCTTTGTATTCCAAAGTTATTGGCCACTTTCTGGTGGTAGGAATCTTTACAGGCTCTGCAGGGATGGTCCTGCCAGAGTCAGACTTGTTCAGAGGGCATTTACTTATATTGGTGCTGGACCTAGCACTGGCAAAACTTGGTATCCTTATTTATTTTAACTTTCTTAAACATTCCATATTTGATTACTCAGATACCTCTGTTATCCCTGTGTGTATATGTTCCAATAAAATTCTTTTTGTTCGTTGTAAGTGATGCTTCTGTTGTTGCTGGTGACTGAGGAAGAGATGAAGCTCAGACCTTTCTGGTGGTGTAATGTGAAGGCAGGGTGTGACAGCGATGCTTACTTGCCTTGTGAGACTGTGTGTGGAACAGCACTTATGTTCTAAGCCTCCTGTCAAGACCAATGAGCAAGTCCAACATAGAGCCACCAAGCTGGTGGGGGCTGGAGGAGCTAGCTTTTGAGGAGAGACAACAGGGCCTGCCTTGATGGGGGAAAAGATGGCTCAGAGGGACCAAATGGTAAAAGTTTGGATGGGAGACCCCCAGGAGGTTGCTGCTGGCCAGAATGATACATGAGAAGCTGTCTCCTAACAGATTTCCTGATTTGGGATCTTGTAAACTAGATCTCATGCTGTGTAACCTCTTTCTAGAGAGCTATTGATGTTTTTTAATCTAAGCTGAGCCAAAATAGGTGTAGAACTCCTGCAGGATTGGCTGCAATGGCAGCAGCTAGGGGATTGCTACAGAGCCTGACAGGTACCCTAAGCTGCTTAAAATCTTACTTGGGACAAATAGTCTGGAAGGGTCAGGAAAAGTGAGAGGACAGCTGACAGACCCATTTTTAGACAAATTACTTCCCCTTGTGAAGCTTTTAAGTCATTGAGATACTGCAAAAGAAAATGGGTGTGGAAGTGCTGCCTGTGGGGCTGTTGTTGCTTGTTCCAGTTGCCCGGGGTAAAGCAGCTGGTGTGTGTAGAAGTCACCTGGGGAGGCAGGTGATGGCAGCAGCATCTCGCTGGCGGATGCTTTGGCTGCTCACAGGCATGCTGAGGAGAGGTGGGATGTGACAGGAAGGCTGCAGATCTGCTGGTGGGAAGTCACCCTCTTCAACCGGCTGTAGCCCTGCAGCTTTAGTTTCATCCTCCCCAGCTGTTGCTATCAAGTTTTCCAGATCAAAGTCTCTCTGATGGCTGTCCTGTGCTCTTTTGTACTTTTTCAAGAGTTTTTTTTACCTTTGCTCTTAATGTTAGTTTGTGGTTGCTTGTTTTTTGTTTGTTCCGTAGTGTTCAGGCACAAACTGATGCCAGTATGAACACAGGTTATGTTTATTATTTTTAAATCTTTTCAGTCAGCTCACTATTTTATGCCTGCACGTGGAGGATTTCCTCGTGAAGTAGGTTTGTTGATCCTTAACTTAGCATTTTTTGCTCCTTCATGAGTCGCCAGTGCTGGGTGCAGCTGACAAGGGCCCCTGAGCTGCTCCTGGCACTGGCTGTAAAAAAATCTTTGGGGAAGGAGGATGGGGCTGTTAATTCTTGGTACTTTCTATTGCAAGATGCTTTGTGCAGTGATCAGCGATGCTTCCTGCCTGCTGTCCCCGAGATGTGCTGTAGGTGTGAGTCAGAGTGGCTGGCACAGGTTGATGTCAGGTTCAGGGCTGCAGCTGTTCTGCTTGGGATGTGATGACCTCTGCAAACGAGCTAATGATGATCCTCCTCTTGCTGGTGCTGCGTATGAGTAAGCCTGCCTGTGCAGATTCATCTGATGTACGATTTGACTTTGTAGTCTGAAATTAGCAGGGATAAAGTCCTCTAATGTACTTGTGTTACGTAGGAACTCTGGAGGGAATTCATAAAATCCGATGAGAACAATCGCATTTGCTGTGATGCAAGCTGCCTCCAGAACAAGTCCTCTTTGTGTTGCTGCCTGCGGGCAGGGCCCTGAGTACGGGCGGGGAGCTGCCCTCTCACACCCACTGCCAGCAGGGTGTGCTTGGGACCTGGGCTCAGACCAGTATGGTGTCAGCAGCCGGACTCGGAGCACTGGGGGGCACATATGATGAATACGTGCATCATCACATAATGATGAAATCCCAGGTGGAACGGGTGTTGCTCTAGGAAGGTAAGGGACACACCTGTCCCCTGTCCCTTGCGGGCTTTGGCCAGTACTGCTAAAATCCTTTTGCCAATATTCTCTTGAGGATTAGTGGAAATGGTGCCAGCGCCACAAGGCAGCGAGGGCACTGGGAGCTTCCTGGGCCTGCAGCAGTGCGAGGCGGGAAGTGGGGGCAGAGATGACTTCTTTTTTTTTTTTTTTTAATTACTATTATTGGTTGCTTTAAAAGGTGAAAGAGCAAACTGTCAGGAGGAAAAATCTCCTTGCACTTTGCTCTAAATCATGGGCAGCCTGGTCCAGACTGTGTCCTTAAGGGTTAAGGAGGGGGTGACCCAGGCGGCCAGTCTCTCTTGAATGACATCTTGCAAAGTTCAAGAGCAGGTTTGTTTTCCTTCCATGCTGTTCTGCACAAATCCCTCCAAGCAATTCCTTGTGTTTGTGGAAAGGCGATTGCGTAACTGCCAGCCTGGGACACTGGAGTGGGAGCGGAGCTCCTGCGGCCCCCGCCTGCCAGCAGCCCTGCCGCCCGTCACTCCTGTGCCTGGGCTTCTCGGGGACAGGAGTGGGACCAGCAGGTTATGGGTCTGGGGGCCCAGGGGCTGCCTGCCCATCAGGGCATAGTGAAGGAGTAATGGGAGAGCAGCAGCCAGGCTGGGAAAGAGTCTGGAAGGCTTTTCTGTTCCTGCTTTTCCTCCAGGCGGCACCAGGGTGACCTTGGAGCAGCAGCTCTGGAGATGTCCCTCCTGGCCCAGGGCTGGCAGTGGAGGCTGCTGAAGCAGCCCAGTGTCTGTGTTGCTGTGAGAGAGAACCTCCAGCAGGCTCCGGGGTGCATGTGCCATGGGAAGTGGTGCTTCTGCCTCTGCAGAAAGCGCTTTCTCCTCTGGGGACAAATCCTGCCCTCACTGCGTGTGCTTTGAGCGCTGCTCCCCGCAGCTCTGGGCCTGCTGGGCAGTAAGGTTCCCGCTGGTGCCTGCAGCGACGCTGGGAAGGGGCAGGGGCTGGCTCCCCGCTCTGTCCTGGGGAGTGCTGAGCCCGGCAGAGGCACCTCCATGGGGCAGCCCTGCAGGCAGGGGGATGGGGAGCTGGGGCACACCATGCCCTGGCAGGGACACCCCACTCTGTGGTTGCCGCAGCCTGTGCTGCTTGGAGGATGGTGCTGAGCGCACGTCCCCATTCCTCATGGCTCCCCTGTGTCTGGTCTCCTCCCTGGCTGCTTCCTGATGCTCGGAGAGGTCCCACCTTTTCCTGCCAGCCGGGCCCAGCGAGGCCAGCACCCGGGTGGCTGCAACGCGCTGGCCCTGGCCCCGTGCCGGGGGCTTCACAGGGCTGGTGAGTGGCAGCACCTGGTCCAGCCTGGCTGGGCCCTGGCCCCCCAGGCACCCACAGCCCTGCTTCCCCACGGCCTCCCCTGTGTGATGCTGTGCACTTGGGCTCACAGGGAGCTCTCCTGCTGTAAATAGGTCACTTCTAGCCCAAAACTGGGGTGGCTGTGGGGAATCGCCACAGGTCAGCTGGCCAGAGATGAAACACATTCCTGTGGCTGGCGCCAGCTGCGCCAGTGAATTGAGCTCCGCTTTGATGGTGAGGCACTGGGGACGGGGGCTGAGTGAGGTCCGTGGACCTGCCAGGGCATGTTGGTAGGTGGTCTCCTAAGCATAGGGGCTGGGCAGGGCAGAAGCAAGAAGAGGCAAGGGACAGCCCATGCACCCCTGAAGAGGACACCTCCATTCCTACACTGTCCCCATCATCTGCTGCTGCTTCTTGAGTAGCTGCTGGACTTCTTCCCCCAAGCCGGATCCCTGCCAGTGGCGAGGGACACACAAATGGCTTTTATGGAGCAAGAGCAAAATATTTCCTTGTGGTTGGGCAGCAGCATCCCCACAGGGCCGCAGCCATATGTTGCTGTGACTCATGCCCAAGGGAGAGCAGCACGCTCAACCCATGGCCCCAGGGCTGTGAAGTGCTTGGGCCCCAGCAAGGCACAGGGCATGTTCCACTGCCCCAAGCCTTGCTGGGGACATGGTGGCTCCCAGTGCGCAGGGGTGGAGGGACTCTGTGCCCTCACACTATTATGGTGCCCACTGCCCCAGAGACAGTGGGTGCTGTGTGCGGCTGAGCAGCTGTGCCTGCACCATTTCTAGTGGTGCTGGGGTCAAGTTTGTGTAACCGGACAGTAATAAAACAGGTTTTAAGCCATTGCTATGGTGATGCCATGGCAGAACTGGGGGTAGGTGTCTGTCTGTCCTGCATTCTTGATGCAGGGCACCAAGGGTCCCAGGCTGCCACTTGAAAAGCTGCAGTGGTCCTCAGCCTGGAGCCACCCAGGGCAGAGGGGACCAGGAATGGCTTGTGTCCCTGGCTGGGAGCTGCCAGGGCGAAGCCACCTTCCCTGAATTGTATGGAAATGAGGGTTGGCTGAGGGGCCTCCTGCAGCTGCCTCTTGCCTGGCCTTTGTTTGCAGCCTGCAACTGAGCAAGGGCAGAGCAAACCCCAGTGGGGTGCTCGGAGCCAGTCCATGCCATGCCATAGCACCCTGCTTCTCTAGCGGGGATCCCCATCCTAGCACCCCTCACCTGCCTGCCAGGGCCTGCTGCACCCACCCACCTGCCCAGGGCTCCCCCTCAGGCGAGAGGTGCAAGCAGGGACACGGTCCCTTTCCCCCACCTCCATGGGCAGCAGAGGATGATGTTGGTAGAGACCTCACGCGATTCGGGCTGGCACCCACCTTGCCAGGCTGCCAGCTTCAGATGAGACCACAGGATTTGTCCTCTTTCTTTCTTTCTTGCACCATAGCAATGTCCCCACCAGTCAAGCTGTGACAGGTCGTGCTGGCCCCACAGGATCTTTTCAAGCTCTCCTTGAAAGAGAAGCAGGGGAGCTCCTCCAGCCCGCAGGACCAGGATCTGCTGCTGCACCCCAGGCAGCCCCTCGCTTTGCAGCTCTTCCCTGGCCAACACATGTGCAATGGGGAAAGGAAGCAAGGAGGGTGACATTGGGCAATGTGGCATTGGCTTGGTTAGAGACCTAAGCCTGAAAGCGTGTCTCCTTCACCCTGGCAGCCCTGTGATGGGAAGGATGGTGCAGGGAGCACGTGGTGTGGTGCCACACTGCCATGCGCCCTGTGCTCCCACCACCAAGCACCTTAGCCCAGGTGTCCCACTCTCTTCTCTCACCATCATGCCGATGCCTTCTGTCCGCACCCCCCAGGTTTCACACTACAGGCAAGGTGGGGCAAGGAGCCTGGCTGCTGAGCTGCTGGCAGGAAAAGCAGTATTCCTCTGCTGCAGCCTGCAGAACTGCCCCGGGAGGGGAGAGCTGGGAAGGGGCCATGCCGGCAGGCAGAGGGTGCTGGGCGCCAAGGGGCTCATCGGGTCAGGATGTGAGCAGAGAGCTTAACAAGGAACATGGTGTTGCCTGTGTAAGGCCAAAGAGCTTGTTTTCCCCAAGCAGAGCTGTGGGGCGGGCTGGGCTGTGTGCTCTTCGCCTTGCAACTTCCAGCACCTCAGTCCTTCCCACAGCATTCCCCCCGTCCCCCCACCACTATCCGTCAACTTTCCCGACCTTCTGTCTTCTTCATTTCCAGGAAGCTCAGCTGTTGGCAGGAGCCGGCTGCTCCTTCCTTCCAGCCGCAGGAGGGGCCTGGGCCCCCTGCCAGCCCCGTTGCTGGCTTCGTGCAGGACGGGTTGTGCCAGGAGTCCTGCAGACACCTCAGCCTGGTGGGCAGGTGGAGCAGAGTGGGTCCCAGAGCCACCCACCATACCAACGGCTTCAGCTCCTCTGTGTGTTGGACTCAGCTGGCAGAGCAGCTCCTGGCTGGTGTTTTTGGGCTCAGCATGGAGCACCATGTTCCTAGCTCCTGCCTGGCAGAGCTGCCTCCTCTGTGGCTGGCAGCAGTGCTGGTGCTGGGGCTTCTTGCATAAGGGACCAGATGTAGCTGAGGAGTGAGGTGTCCTATAAGCGATGCTGGTACATGCACTGTGCAGGCTGGACGTGGGGCTGCGTTCCCCGCCGCCAGCCATTCCGGCTTGCTCAGGGCTGTACACGTGGCATGGGGCGCAGAGCTGCCCAAACCTGTCCCTGCCTCCCGTGTGCGAGCCCAGCTCCACGTCTCGCTGGGGAGCAGGGATGCGCACGTGTCCTGAGTGCCAGCCGCCGTGGCGCAGCCACCCAGTCCTGTGCAGCGCCCAGCTGCCACAGGCACTGGGGTCTGAGCTGGGCTGGCCGTGGGCGAGCAGGCAGAGCACAGCCCCGTGCCTCATGCAGCTCACCCTCCCGCTCTGCTGCAGAGGTGCCTCTGGCCCACAGCAGCCTTGGCAGCTCCCCCACTTGCCAACATCCTTCCCAAGAGGAGGTGGCCGGACCAGCTTCCAGCAGAGCTGCAGGAGCTGCTGGCACTGTCCCTGGAGCAGGCGAGGGCATGCGGCACTGCAGAGGGGCTGGGGCTGCTCCCACCCTGCCAGCTGTGCCATGGGGTGGCAGAAGTGAGATTGGGCTGCCCCTCCTGCCAGTGCCACTGGGCACTGTCCCCTCCCCAGGTGGTCCCACTCCACTCAGCAGGGTGCAGGGCTGATGCTGGCAGGGGGGGTGGTGTCTTGACGCATCCTGTTGTGGGGGTTCCATCTACAGCCTTTTAATGAGGTTTTTCCAGGAAGAAGGGCAGCCAAGGACATTGGGAAATTAGGGCATAGCCAAGAGACATCCCAGTGCCTACCCATCCCGCTCACGGACACCCCCAGTCCCTGAGGACATGCTGACGGTGGTGTTCCCAGAGCCACGGGCACAGGGTCCCCACAGCACCCCCTAACCCCATATGACTTTTTGCCCAGATAGGGCTGGCGGGAGTACAATAATATTTGTACACCTAAAAGTAGAACGATTGATCCCGCTGCTGTTTTGCAACATGTTGACGAGCAGGCGGTGCAGAATTATATAAGTCTACGTGGAGCTGGCAAGTTGGTGTTTCAATCATATGAGTGCTGTTGTGCAATGCTTCCCCTCTGCGGCCCCGGAGGAAAGCGGGTGCGTGGGGGGGCTGCCGGCGCTTCGGGAAAGGCTGCCATGCGTGTGCTGAGCCCCTCAAGCCCTTATGGTGGTCCTGGTCCCCACGGCTCTGGGGGCAATGGATGCAAACGTTATTATCTGAGGTCTCCAGGTCAGCTTTAAAAGTCACCCACAAATGACGCAGCGGGATCCTTGCTCCTTGCCCCTCCCTGTCCAAGATAAAGCACCCAGCGCTTGCAGTTTGGACCCGATTCCTCAGCAGCAGGAATCTGTCCTGGGTTCCCAGCACCCTTGGAGACTCTGCTCCACGTGCATCACACGTGGGTGCAGGAGGGGTTTGCAGGAGCCCTTGCAGAGGAAATCCGGGCCCCTTCTCGGTCACCAAGTGGCAGAGGCAGAGGGAGAGGCCAGGGTGCCACCACGGTTGTGTGGGAGGTAGGTGGCTGCATCCCCACCGCTGCCTTTGCCTGCTGCCACCGTGCCGATGCCCCCCGCGGCAGAAAGGGCCGTTATCCCAGCACAGGCAGGAGCTGAGCTTGTGCCAGGGCGTGAGGGGGGCGCACCTGGAGCAGGGGTCGGGCTGCGGGCAGACCCCGAGGCCGGGCAAATGCTGCAGCCGAAACCGGGGCGGGCTGCGATGCCGTGGGCAGGGGGTGGGCAGGCGGGGGGGCGAACGCAGCCCCATGGGATCCCGGTAATACCGAGTGAGAGGTTTGCCCTTCCGCAGTGCTGCTCCCCGGCTACCAGCCCCTTGCCCACTGCGAAGCCCCCCGTGTGCCGGGAGCAGAGCCTGGCGCGGAGGGGCCGCGGGCACACAGGGACTTTGGGGACGTAACGGCGCTGGCTGGTGA
>JAVJGJ010000047.1:10475350-10493652 GCA_035590215.1 Microhierax caerulescens
GGGGATGGAGTGTTGTGATTGAGTCAGCTCACAGGCAGCACATCCTCTGCTAGCAGCCCCTGCAGAATGCAAAAGGAAAGGAAGCATGTGTGTAAAATCCATTGATCTGAGGCAGTTCACAGCCCTCTTGTAGAGGCCTGGAGAAAGGGAGGCTTTTAACACATGTGCAGGTGCTTCTCTGTGGACCCTTGGTAAGGTCCTGCCTCTTCTCCCCTTGGTCCAGGAGGGATCTGAGCTGCAGGGAGTCCTGCATGGTCACCTTCCCCATGGCAGCTGGACAGAGGATGTTTTTTCCCCTTTCCTTCCCTTCTGTAGGAGGCTTTTGGTGTTGCACATCCTCCTCTTGGCCCCACGCAGCAGCTGAGGTGTGGGGCAGAGGCAAAAGGTGTCCATTGATTACCTCTCGCAACTCCTGACCGTGCAAGAGGCTCACAGCTTGGGCATGCATCAGCACAGGGAAATTCATGTGATGCCTCACGTTCTCATCACAGCCCTTGGACTGTTGCACATGGCCATCTAAATGAGGCTGGCAAGGCTCTGAGCTAACATTAGCTGTACATCTATTAATTTCAGCACTAGTCTGTAATAGCTGTGTTTAAACTTGCATGGTAAATTTGGAAGGGCTAATGAAGCCGTGGAAATACTCTGGAATGACCCAGCCCTAGCTATCTCCAAATAATGTCACGTGTCTGCTCTAAGCTCTGAGCCTGCCTGTCTGCTAAATCCCACTGCTTTGGGAATCATGGCCGTGCCGTGCCAAGCAGCTCTGACTCGTGCTGTTAGCTCCCTCGCTTTGCAGGGAGGGCTCTGCTTTTAGCACAGCTGAGCTTTCCGAATTTGGGACCAGCCTTCCAACCACGCAATGCCGAGACCCCTCCTGATCTGCTTGGCGTCTCAGCTGTGCAATCTCTTTTTGGACCAACGTGGATCATTTTTGAAGCTGTATGGAAGTATCATGTAGCTTTTTAACCAGAGGACAATGTGGGGTGGATTGACAAGAGCAGAAGAGCTCAGACTGGGTGTCTGCAGGAGTATCTTGGACTAGTCCACCAGCTGAAGGCACTTGTAAAGAAGCAACTTGCGCAGTTTCTTTTTTATGTCAAAATGGCATAGTAAAAGGATGGATGTATTAGGGTTGGGTGGGAGAAAGGGACCGAGAGATCTCTTTTTAAAAGTGTTTGCAAGTTGTGGAAACTGCTGTCTTCACTTGTCTGGTAGGATCCAGACATGGGCTGTGACCCCCATGTTAACATTAACATTTGAGGTGGTCCCCGAAAGTGTGTCTTATTTACAGGAATATCTTTGCTCCCATTTCAGAGGAGGCTTCTGCCCTTCCTGGATCCATTCTCCTTGTTCCAAGCTATTTAAGATAGAGACCTTTCGGGGGCCTGTCTCACTTTTTTGCTGCAGGGACTGGCAGTGCTGTGTGCCCTGCGTGGTGTTATAGGGCTGTTCAGCACTGGCAGGTCACAGAAAAACTTCTTTTCCTGTGCTAAACAAACCTGGAAAATTAGCACTCTGTGATGGCCTAAATGTCACTGTATATTTCAGATGGCTTCAGCCTGGGCTACCTGGGATATTCAGGCCATCACCTCCTCCTTTCCCTTTCACTGCAGTCCTTTGGGGTTTTGCTGCGGGCAGCAATTGTAATATCCCATAAAAACAGTCATGCTTCAGGCAGCAGGCTTCGAATCACAGAAGTCCTAAGGGACCCCAAATCGAGTCTCCTGGCCCTGAGCCACTGGGATGTGAGGATTAGAGTACTGATACACTGTGCTCCCACCTAGCCCGGATGCTGTGTTCTGTGGTGTCCTACTGATCGGGGGTTAACCCTGAGGTTACACCTCACCGGAGTAATTCTGGGTGAAAGCTATGTCAGTGATCATGATGTTTGGATCTGGCAGGAAAAGATGAGTGTAGGAATCTGGGTCTGGGGCTCATACACTGCTGGCTCAGCATTCATAGCAGAGGAGAATTACAGGAGACCCCAGAGGCAGAGAGTTAATGCAACTCCCTGGCAAAAGCTTTTCCCAGTGGGTCTTGCTATAGGTAGTGTAGGATTGCACAGAGGGTCTAGCCCTATTTTCTCCGTGCATGAGCAGAAATAGCTCTGAAAGCATGGAAAAGGCATTTACTTGTCTCCAGTCCTTGGCTTTGTCGTTCTGCAAGGGTATTTGTAGCTGATGTAATGGATCTCTCCAGAAAAGTGTCTAAATACACACCCTGTTTGCAGCCTCTGTGGAGCTGTTGAGAGTAATGTGGAGACACAGTGAGTGTGTGGGATTGCATTTGGAATAAAGGAGGAGTAAATGCTTGACAGGTCTACACAACGTGTGTGCTGTGTGCTGCTGAAGACAGCAATTAAACAAGGGCTGCTTCGCCTGTCACAGGGAGGGGATGAAGCCAGCTTGAGTCCTGCTTTGTTCTTCTAGGAAGCTGCCTATTAATATCTGTCCTCCTGAGAAAACTTCCCTGAATGATGAAAGAGATGTAAGGACAAATTTACACACGCACGCAAGAAAGAAGGTTTCATAACAGAGAATGTCTTCATTGTCAATGTCCTTTGATTGCTCTGAAATCTTTCCTTATAGATCCCACCACAGCCCCAGCGTGCTGCTCCTATCACCCCCCCACCTCCAGAGAAACGCAAGAACGCACAGATTGCTGCTCCTGTTAAAAGTAAGGACAAACCGCTTTCCAGATCTCGGGCACGAGACAGGCACTGGGCAATGTAACAGTCATGGTTTCCGGATGCTCGTGCTTTGTGCTTAGAAGATCAACCTTATATATCCTAAATTTCTATGGGTTTTATAGCCTTATAAATATATATATTTTCTATATTCCTACAGGTTTCATGTCTTTTTATATATATATAAATCCTAAATTAGTATAGGTTTTAATGCTAATGGTCATGAGCTGGTGGCCAGTGCTTCTTCAAGCCCTCTCTGATCTGGGAGTCTGGGCAGCCTGGCACCTGTGGATGGATGCCAGGTACAGCATCCTCCCAGTCCTTGGGTGCTGGTGGCTTTGGGAAACGTGGTGCTCTCTAAGGAGCAAACTCTCTGCCTGCTCGCGTGGCTAGTCTGGCCAGTGCACAGCTGCAGTGATTCTAAGATCCTTGGGGGTGTTTTTCTCCCACAGACACCATGGCCATCTGCCAGCAAGGCAGAGGGAGGCTGCCCAGCAGCGCAGAATGCGGTAGTTTATCATGGGGAGCTCACTGGTAGCACTTCTAGGACAGGCTCAAGTCTTGCTTTTGGCTCCCAGTCTGTCAGGCACTAGAAAGAGTTGTGCAGGGCTCACATGGGATTTCCTTCACACCAGTGGTGGGTGCCTGTAAGGAGCAGTAATAATAGCAGGGGCACAGCTGCCCGAGTGCTGTCCACAGGCAGGGCAGCAGGTGGTCAGGAGCACTTCAAAGCGGGACCATGGGGCTGGGGCAGGAGCTTCTCAATCTCCAGTGCGGTTGGGCTGGAAGAGGCAGTGCTCATCCTGCTGAGTTGCTGTTAGCTTGCCCAAGTGTTCTCCTGTGTTGTGATGGTCATACCGTTAGTGACACGCAGCCCATCTCCAGCCTGCTCACATCCCCTTGTGAGGAGCAGGGCAGAGCTGTTGACTTGCAGGTAGTTAATTGGAACCTGGGGCTGGCTTACCTAATGGTGCTCAATGGTATTGAGCCATTTTTCAGTGTGGTAATGGGAGTGTGCAAAGGTTAGTTTCCTTCGACTCATTATCTTGATTTTATGAAGCATGGTGGGAGCTATGATTCATGAATGCTCCTCTGTGAGGAGGAGGAGGAGGAAAAAAGAGGGATGCTGAACCCCTGTGGGAAGGAAGGGCCCTCTCTTTTTGCTGAGCTTGTACTTGCCTTGGGGTGGAGTGGTGGATGGAGTAGTGGAGGGTTCCCAGGACCAACAGGGCAGGAAGGGTTGGAGTTGCCTGCAGAGGTGCAGTAAAGGTGATATATGTGTCTGTCCCACTGGTCTTTCCTTTGGCGTGGGTGAAATGGCATTTCCTGAGAGCTGGGCTCCCCATGGGGTGTGCTCCTTCTCTTCCAGCGCCAACATCAGCTGCTCTCGTGAAGCTCCAATGAAGGTAACCCAGTGTGTGCCCAAGTAAATGTTTTCATAGTTGGGAAAGAACTTGGGTATGTATCTGCCCCCTAGAAACTAATGGTTAAGGTTTACCAAAACTATGTATTAGGCCAGGTTAAGGGAAATCTTGACATTTCTTTGCTTGTAGTGGATTTTTTTTTTTCCTTGGAAGGTGGGACAGCTACCACTGCTAGAGCTAGTCAAAACTAGAGGGGGCGGGGGAGGAGAAATACAGTAGAGCAGATATCGTGGAGGCTTGTGAAAGCGGTGGATGCTAGCAGGGCTGCAGGGCTCGTGATCAAATGGTAGAGAGTGCTGAAAGGAAGCAACTAGAGGTGTTGTCAGCCAAATGTTTCCTTCACTGTGGATGCTAACCCAGTGTGCAGTCGGTGAAGTGCATCCAAGGAGGTGGTGCGGGCTGGTGTGTGAAGCCTTCGGTGTCTTGCAGTTCTCGGGCACTGTCATTCAAGAGTGAGGGCTTAGATTCTGAATGCAGAAAAAGGGCCTTGCTAAGCCAGGGGGAGAAGACTTTTCTGTCCCTCAGTCCTGACCCTCTCTCCCTCCCTTCCACTGTGTAAAACACTAAGCCCTTTGAAGGGTATTCATTTCAATAGAGTAGTTTTTCCCTTTCTAAAGAGGTGATTGTGCAGGAATGCTCCAGAGAGAACTGGTACAATTTTGCTTTGAGATAAGCAAGGCAGGAAGAGGAGTTAAACTGCTCTGGTCGCATGCACAATGAGCCTTTTAATGGACTACGCTGTAGCAATTTGTTTGTTCTTTTTTCCTTTGATGCTGTTGCTAAGGCATTTTTAATTGTTCCCTTTCAGATGCTGTTGAAATTATCCCTGGGTCAGAGTCTAGTGCCTCCTCTATAAGCACAACATCCCTGGATACTCTGTACACCGCTGCTTCTGCATCAAAGACCGCTCTCCCGACGGCCACCTCCAGTCCTGCCAACACCCCACCCCCTGTCCCGAGCCGGAGTGTCCACACCACGATAACGCGCAATTTGGATGCCGGCTCTGTGGCCCACTCCCGCTGTGGGACTTCCCCCAAGGATGGGGCCAGCAAATCTCCCCAGACCAAGAGGGCTGCCCCGGCACCACCAGTGGAAGGGGGGACCCAGAGGTCCCACACTGTGGATGGTGAGAAGACTTCTCAGGTGAAGAAAGCTACCCCAGCCCCCACTACAAGTCTGGATGCCTTCAACTCCCTCTGCCTGGAGGATAAGAAGGTGGCTGCCATGGAGCCAGTGCCACCAGAAGCCAGTGCTCTGGTGGCATCTGTGCCCAAGACGATAGGTGCCGAACTGATCGAGCTGGTGCGCAGGAACACCCACCTCAGCTACGAGCTGTCCCGCGTGGCCATCGGTGTGGTCATCGGCCATATACAGACCTCCGTCCCGGCAACCAGCAGCATCATGGAGCAGATTCTCATCTCTGTGGTGGAGAGTAAGGTAACGTGGTGCTGGGCCAGGGGGGCTGCTGCAAACCACCTCCTAGCATTGGGCAGGAGGTGTTACAAGCTCAGTGAGTGCTCCTACCATTTGGTGTGAGAAGTGCAGTGAGATTGTAAAGGAAATAGGTGGGGGTAGATATCTCACCAAGGGAACCAGGGGTTGGAACCAGAGTCAGAGTACTGGAAGCAGAGAAGTGGGAAGCAGGTGAGTTTATTCCCCAAATGAACTGCTGATGTACAACATAACCTTGAGTTTGGAGCTGGGGGTGAGAGGGGAAACCAGCTGAGAGGGCCCTTGGTGCTGGAAAGCACTGGTGGACTGCAGCAAAGGGTAAGGACTGTGTCTCAGATAGGACTGTGGTTTGGGGAGAGGGAGGTGAGATGGATGGCAGTGAATTGTAGCGCATGAGCGCATCAGGTGGGAGATGACAACCTTCCAGGTCTCTGGGACAGTGCTGGTGACAAAGCTGCGGTGGGAATGGGTGCAGCAGGGCTTGAGGCACACTGAGAAAGCTCTGATATGAGTTGCGGACTGCTGATTGTGAAAGCTCAGAGAGACATTGTGGCAGCATAAAATCAGAGAAAGAAATGAATAGTGACTTTTTAGAGAGGTGTTTTGTTATGAACATATGACAAATAGAAGCTCAGGAAACTGGAACTTCCACAGTAAGTGCTTCTGTGTAGAAACCTTTTATAAAATAATACATTGTATAAACTTTTCTTCTATGGTGCTGCATGTCTTCTGTGTAGATTCAGCATGCCTATGCATGCTGTAAATCTGCACAGATTCTTGTGTCTCATGGTGGTGTGGCACCCAAAACTTCCTTATTTCTGGCCTGGTCTGTCATCAAAGTGATGAAAACTAGTTTTCCATAGAAGCAAACCTCTGTATTCTGTAACGTACGCCTCAGCCCTGTTTTGTTATTGTTTTTAAAAGACCACAGAAGACTATTTTTTCAGCCACTGGAAGAAGAGGGTTATCTTGAGCTTGTTCTAAGTAAACCTTATGCCAAAACGATCATGTGTGCGTGCTTCCTCTGCTGCAGACGTGTAAGGAGGGAAATGAAAGGATGCTTTTTGCAGCAGTCATTGAAATAGCAAAGTGCACCTGGGCAGCCCTCTGCTTAAGTTGGAGGGATAATAGATTTCAGCTCCTACTTGCTAAATACAACCCTGAGGAGTACACTTCATACAAACATCTAAGATTGGAGTTCCATTGCTAATGGCAAGATTATAATGAACTGTTCAGAGGCATTTGAATATGGAAAACTAATGGCATTCACATTTTAGATCAAATTGTAATCTGGTTAACTGTCTGCACTGAATAGAGGGTCCTATAAGCAATCATCAAGGCTCAGTTTGTGGCCATAACCCAACGGTTAATTGCTTCCTACTGCAATAACAATACTGTGTCGATGTATGCTCTACATTCAGCAAAAAAAACAGCTATTTCAAGCAAATATTCTGGCTCTGACTTGCATGTGAAGAAGTTCACTTTTCTGTTATTTGGACCTTGGACAAGATTTGATTATTTTTATCTTTAATACCTGTTCTTGGGATACAATAAGCTTAATTTCACAGCAGTCATTTAGTGCCAGGTTTCTGCAGAGGGGATTTGAAAACCTTGGATTCATGCCCATTGCTGCAGACCAGCGTGAAAAAGATGGGAAGAAATTCTGGTGCTGGTGCAGGGACAGGTATGGATCTAGATGGATCTAGTTGTAACTGATACAGTGTCTGTCATTTAGGACATCTACACGACTTAAAAAATGCCCGGTACTGTATGGAGACACAGCAGAAAGTCCTGTCCCATCTTGTTCATACCTCATCACACCTATCCTGAGGGATGCTGCTTTCAGAAGGGGAGCCTGGGTGGGCTTGCACAGTGCTCAGGTGTAGGTGTTGTGGTTGTAGTGTGTGTTTTTACTCAGTGTCCCACACAGAAGATGCAGCTCTGCTGAAGTGTAGGGGCCTGGTTCCAGATGAGGTTATTCACCTGGTGCAGAAGACCGGCTCTAACAGCTGAAAGGGTAGTCACATGTGGTTGTGGGGTGGCTGTATGCCACAGCATCACTAGCATATTTTAGTGGTGTAGATTATGCTCTCTCTCTATATAAAATTTACATATGTATATAAATTATGTGTATATATATACACAATAGTACCAATGGTACAAATCACTGAGTTTTTGTTCATTATACCAAATGATTCCATGATCTCAGGGGTTTCTGTGTAGAATTATTGCTAAGTTGTCAGCTCAAGGTTTGAGGCTGCGCATTGTAGCAGCTGCCAAGATGTTTCAGTAAGCAGAGACCTGACCCTGGTGGTGGGAGGGCTGAGAATGGTGCTGAGGGTGCACTGAGATGGTGTGTGGTGTAGTTACGCTGGTCGGATTGAAGGGCTTGTTAATGGATTGATCTCATCCGAGTCCATTAGGAGCTTGATGCTTGGTGGGGTCGTAAGGGCTGCAGATGAAGGATTAGAGGAAGCAGATTAGTGATAAGAAGCTGAATAGAGTGATCATTAAAACGAGTACTCATTAAAATGCTCATCCAAAAAGACATCCCAGCAGTGGACTGAGGTCGGACCAGCTCCGGCGAGGAGGATGTGAGTAATGTACATAACTGGAGAGCCCTCTCCCAAGCAGCTGGGATGCAGGAGGACAGCCGGGTGATGTTGCAGTGTTGTAGGTCCTCCTAAGGAGAGGAAGAAATGGCAAGACCAAGTGAGTCTCTTAACTAACATATTTGCCTCTGTAATTGCCATGCAGTGGGAGATTCTTTTGCATTTGTGCTCAGCTCCTGAAAGCTGCCAGCCTCTCTCACGGCTGGTTACCTGGTTTTCTGCTAGGCCATCCACAGCTTCCCAAAATTTTAAGAGTGTACAGAGGCTTGTGTTAAACCAGCACGCTCCTTCCATTGTTACCTGCCTGACAAAAATCATGTAATGAGCAGTGACAAGAATAATTTTTTATTATATAGTTGAAGCGCTGATTTGGGGTTGTAATTAGTTCACACCCCAAATACCCTGAAACAAATTGCTAACAATTCTGTCTCTAATAAAGCAGGCGAGACGTTGCTGTTAAAGCTGGAGTGGTTTTCCCAGAAGGGACTGGAGGGTGGAAGGTGCTCAGGAAGGTGGTGGCTGCTGCACTTGGCAGTCTTGCATGCTGGTGGTGTGGGTCTGTGACTGTGTGTGTGACCACTGACACAAAACATGGGCTTGTGTCTCCATACAAAAAAATCCTTCTGCTCTACTTGTGGTGTAAAGCCTGCTTGAAGTCTTGCTGCCCCCAGCCTCATAGTCAGTCTGCTGGAAGGGGCTGTACCAAAACAGGACTAAGCCTTCTCTAGGTTTCCAGGAGAAGACACCATGTAGTAGCAGGGTGTCCTGGCTGGTAGCAGTAAAGGCCTTTTCACACTGAACGATTATGACTTGTTGCTTCATGCTGCAAGACAGCTTCATCCAAAAATTGTAAAGGGTTTGGTCTCGGTGAGTGGGTTTTCCCTGTTTGAATTTCTCAGCTGGGTTCTCTTCCACTTCACTGATCTCCTGCTGCTTGCTGTTGCTGCTGCCAAACCCTTGTGTGTATCATTTAAGCTCTTCTGCAAATTAGTCCTTACCTCTCTTAATGGTGCCTGGGCTCATCACCTATAATCAGCCCAGTTGATGTGCTGGTCCCCCCTTCTTGCCCTGCTTTCAGGATACCAGGTAGTTCATATGATATCCTTAGGTCCTAGAGGCTTCTTGTAAATCACAGACCACAGCAGCTGTTGGGGCAGGGTAACTGCTGCCTGACTACTCCTCCCTCTTTCTCAAAGGAGAGGAACATTGTAGGAAAAACAACGGAAGATTGAAGCCTTCATGGCAAGGGTTACGTATGAGGTAGAAGTGGTGGGGGTGCAGCTGTCAGCAATCCGAGAAAGGAGTATGTGCAGTAAGACTTGCTGAGGTAGCCTGCGTCGTAGCTGCAAGCTGCAGAGCTGCTGTGGATGGTGGTTGGGCTCTGTTGTTTGGAAGAAAGCAGAACCAAAGCAGCCCAAGATGAACTGGTTCCCACCCTTGCTGCAGAAGATGGCAGACCTAGTATTGAGCAGTTGGCACTTTGGGTACTGTGCAAGCGCTTGGTCAATCCTTGCGTCAGGGATTACAGGAAGATGTGTCCCTTTCATGCTGGAGGGAGGGGGCAGCGAGGGGAACTTCTCCTTCAGGCAGTCGTGCGGGGGGTTGGTTTGGTGTCCAGGACACATCTGTTTTACTGGGGGTGAGCCTGGAGCTGTGCTCAGCTGCCGCCTGGCAGCGGTGCTGGCCCATGCCACACTGGTCTGGCTTTCCCCATTCTCAGGATGATTTTCAGTCCATGGCATGTCCTCTGAAGGGCTTCTGGACACCTGCCTGATGCCTGTACCTAGAAGGAAAACAGTGCAAGGTTTCGTGCAAGGATAATAAACTGTGTTCTGGTTCAGTGGGGTTGGGTTGCCCCCTGCTCTTGACATGTGCTGTACTGCTTTTGTGAAAGATGTGGTGGGTTTTGGCTGCCCCCTGGGAAGAGGGAGCGAGGGTTTAGCTGGCACTGAGCGTAGTTCTCTGGCCAGCTTGGGCTTTCCTTGTAAGTGTTACAAAATGTGCAGAGGTCTATGGTCATCTGAGTTGGCTTCTTGCCTTAAATTCATCTCTTATAGGAAATGAGCAGGAAATATAGGAATATATAGGAAAAAATAGGAAATTATTTATAGGAAATAATACTTATAGGAAGTAATCCCCTTACTGCAGCATTAACCCTCCCCAGGGCAGGCAGGCAGCTGGTGGTGTTCTGCAGACACCCTGTGGTTTGCTGTGAAGAGAAGTGGAGATTGTAATGCATATATGTGCTAAGAGGTTACAATTATGTGATCTAGGAGGGGCTCAGGTACAAATTTCCGTGACTTTGGGAACGTTGGCTTTCCTGGATCAGCCTTAGGTTACTAAATGCAATAAGAAAGCAGGGGTATAGCTTGCTTTGAGTTGAGGTTTCTTGGGTTCTTTAACATCCTCCGAAGACAATTAATGCTCCAGCAGAATTGTGGCTTTAAATCTTGGATTTAAAGACATTCTGACCATGGCCTGATTCTGGCACCTACCTCGATTCATTCACTACATTAGCTGTGTAAGGAAAGGAGATGGGTAGAGGCCCCAAAAGTATGAAAGCTGAAATAACATGTCTAAAACTTGCTGTTTTTTTGCTGGCAGCTCTTGACTGAATGGGGTCAACTGCCAGTCCTTAGACAAAGATTAGAGGAAACAGGCACCCAGACAACAGCTAGCTGTCAGGACCCCACTAACCAGTGGTTTTGCTATTGTGCAGAATCTGAGTGCGGGGCTGCCCTCGGGACAGATCTGCCACGATGAGCAGCGGCTGGAGGTGATCTTCGCAGATCTGGCCAGGCACAAGGATGATGCTCAGCAGCGCAGCTGGGCACTCTATGAGGATGAGAATGTCATCTGCTGCTACCTGGAGGAGCTGCTTCGCATCCTGGTGAGTCAATTTCTCTTTTCAGGCAGAGCAGACAGCCCTGGTGAAGTTCCTTTTTTTTCTGACTTCCTTCACCCCTGTATTGCCATTGGATCTGCACTGTTGATATGAAGCTGTGCCCTCCTGTGTGGGGTCTGCAGCGCTCTTGAGCTGCTTTCCACTCTACCTTGCAAAGCTGTTCTGAAAATCATTATAGAGCTGTTCTTCATGGCAGCTGCAGTATTTACCTATCACAGGAGAATATAAACCCTCACCTCAAAAAAACCCCAACCTCCCACTGTGAGGGTTGTTGCACTCCTAGGGCCATTTAAAATATCTTCTGTTTAAAACATCCTGCGTGGCTGGGAAGTACCTGTAGGGTGAGGGCCATTAAATGCAAAGAAAATTCTTTCATTGCCTTGAAAGTGAGCTTTAAAGCTATTTTTGTGAGAAAGTATAAAGTATCTCACCAATCTGTGTGTACGGGAGAGGCACCTCCTCATAGCAGGCAGCAATGGGAAATAGTGTCCCAGTGCTGTTGCTACCATGAACAAGCCCATCTGCATACAGGGAGCACGATGATATGGGAGCTGTCACCCACTGCAGTGACATGGTCTGTTACGGGTGCCAGCGTGGGGTTTGCTCTGCCACCTGTCTTGTATTCCTCTGTGATTCTGACATAAGCAGAACAGATATTTTTTTGTGTAATAAATGCCAGTGTCTTTTTTACTCAACATACAGCCTGTGCCGCCTCGCTGTGGACCTGCAGGGCAAGGCAGAGGGGGATTTTGTGCAACAATTTCCTCGTGATTTAGAGGCAGGGGGAGATGTATGAGACTTCTCAGGATGGGAATGGTACTGGAGCTGCCCTGTGTAACTGAGTGATGTGCTCATCAGGGTGCTGCTCGGGTCATGGGTTTTTGGATTTCAGCTGTATGGCGGAGATGTTTCTCAAGAATGCACTTTGATGCATAATCTGCAGGGTGGTGGTTCTTGAGCTGTCTTGCTGCTCTGCCTTGAGTTTATTCGTGAGATGGTTGGGCTGGGGTTACTGAGATCTGAAAGCAGCTGATCTCCCTTGAGGTCCCTGTAGCAGGCACCTTGCTGCATTGATGCACCACTAGGCTGACCTGTTCATTCCTGCTTCCAGACAGATGCAGACCCAGAAGTTTGCAAGAAAATGTGCAAGAAGAATGAGTTTGAATCCGTCCTGTCCCTTGTGGCATATTATCAGATGGTAAGGTGGCAGAATGCATCAAATATCTCTTTGAGATTTCCCTGAAAATGCAAAAGAGCAGGTGGATCCGATGAATGTATGTAAGACGTTCCCCCTGGATAGGGCAGTTCTGTGAACGAGGTGGAGCTCCAGCACGTCCCTTCTCTGTGTGCTGGCTAATGTCAGTGCTGTGCATGCAGGTTGTATGGAAGAGCAGAGGATGCTATAGACTTCAAAGCAGTAGCTGGCACTGTGAAGGGTAAAGCTCGCTGCTTTTATTAGCTCAATTGAGGGACAGAACCGACATTGCTAGTATCTAGAGGAAGGATTTCTGAGGATGCCTTGGGAAAGCTGAGAGGCTGTGACTGCTCATCTTTTAATTGATGCACTCCTGTGCATCACTAAATAGCTTTGCTTAGGAAAGCAGGTTGTGAGTAGAAGCCTTGGGAGTAAGGACGGAAATCAGTATTCAGAGGAAGAAATAAAAGTTTTGGCTTCAACGCCTGTGTGGTGTTGCTTTGCCCCTCTCCTTCTTGGAACGTGCTGTTGCAGGACTCAGGAGGGTTGGAAACTTGTCCCCATCTTGTCCCTAAGTCCCCAGCTACAGCACATCAAGTCTTGTGGCACTTAGCTTTCATCTGGCACTTCTGTGTCTGAACCCAGAGCTCAGCATCGGGAGGCTGTAGCATATCTGAGAGCAGTGGGAAGGCGGGCAGGGCACTGTGGAGCCTGCTGGCTTTCACTGCCTGCTCTCCTCTGACCAGGATTTCAAGGAAGCCTGACAAGGTTGAGAGAAATTGTCTCCTGTCCTGGCTGCTCTTGAGCCCCGTGCCAGGGCCTGGCTCGCTCTGAACCCTGGAGTTGCTGGCTGAGGCTGGAGTATGAGGGTTACCCCAGCACCAGAACTCCTGCGTGGGAGCTGCAGGTTGAGCGTCATCTTTGCTGGAATCTCTGCATGTCCCAGAACTTTCTGGTTATGCCCTCTGTTCCCAGCACAAGCCTGACAGCTTCACAGTGGAGGAGCTGCTCCCATCCTGTTCATTAACCATTGTATGCTGAAGAGGGTTTGCAAATATTGTGTTGTCCAGAAACCTCCTTCAGAGCAGCATTCATGAAACCTCAGTGTGCCCAGAGAATCCTGGCTACTCAACAAATTAAATGTTTGCTGGGTTCTGGTTATATGTTGCTGATTTGTGTCATATTTAGTGGATGCAGTGGGACATTTCAGATCTGGGCTCTGGCTGTTGCATGCCCTCTGACCACACATGCCAACAATCTGTATCTAGCTCAGTTGTGAATGCTACTGTAAAATGACTCCCATGCTGCTGTTAAAATCCAGTAGAGCTTCTGGGTCCACTGTCACCCTGGAAGGGTCTGTGGCTTCCCAACAGTGGGAATTTCTAGCCAGTTATATGCCTCTGCCTTAGAGTGAGCTCTCACCTGGGACATCATTTCATCTAATAAAATGTTTTTGCAGGAACACAGGGTGCCATTACGGCTGCTGCTGTTGAAGTGCTTTGGAGCCATGTGCAACTTGGATGCTGCCGTCATCTCAACACTTGTAAACTCTGTGCTACCAATGGAGTTGGCCCGGGACATGCAGACTCACACACAAGGTGAGCCAGAACTGCTGTACCCAGGTCCCCAGGAAAGTGTCTTTCTATCAGATGATTTACAGCAGCACTGGTGGCCCCCCTTTGCCCGACTGCTCTGGGTGCCCAGTGCTCTGGAGAGAATGGTGTCTGTTTTAAAAGCTGTTCAGGTTATTACGTCTGTAAGTGGAGAATGCACAGGAGGGGATGTTTCAGTCCAATAGTGCAAGGCCCTCTAGCTCTTGAATATGCCATTAATGATCTGCATCACTTTTTGTAGGTGTCTTAAAGTTGCTCCAGTTTTATTTCATGATGCTGACAAGAGACACTTGCAGATCTCAAGGAAGATCTCTGCAGCTTTTTATAGGCAGTTTTTCTCAGCACTCTACATCAGATCTTTGCAGTATTTCTTGCTGGTGAATGAGATGTGTGCTGGTTAAAGGAAAGGACCTTCTCTCCACCGCTGTGCCAAGGGAGATGGTAGTACTGTTAACAAAGTTGTGGTCCTGGTCCTCTGCAGGATAGTGCCACAGCCCTGCTTTCCCCAGCTTTTTGCTTTCCATACCTAGGTTTTGCCCTCATGTTCCTTCTACTTCATGCTTCTGCTCCATTTGTTGGGATGACCTGTCCCTGCTACTAACAGGAACATCGTTCTTGTGTGTGTGAGCTAGACACGCTCAAAAGCGTTGTGGTGGTGGTGGTATGGTCAGATTTTGCTGATCTTGGTCCCTCAGAGTTCCTGATTAGCACAGTGTCCTTTATTTCCCAGCAGCCAGGAGCAGATGCTGAGGAAGAGCCTGAGAACAAGATGAACATGTAGTAATACTCCCCTGACATTACCTTCGAGCTCCCCACGTACGCCTGGCCCTGGGCAGTCACAGCTTTGCTCCCCATTTTGAAGTCAGCTTGTAGGCCACCAGTGCTGGCAGTAGCATTACTACTTTTTCCCTTGAAGGGATATTGTAAATACATCATTTTGTGGTAATCATGATGCACAACTAAAGTAGCTGTTGAGTGAGCACATAGATCAAATTGGAAGAGCCCCAGTGTCTGGAGCTGTGCTGCCTTGATTGCAATCTGTAGCCTGTTGGGTTGCCGTGGGCATCGTGGAGCTGTGGAGAAGGAGAATTCTGGAATGAGACTGTGTAGGGATTGACAAGTCCACACAGAACAGGGACAGTCACATCCATTTCACATGAACCAAGTAAATGTCCAAGATGACTACCTTAGACATAATAGATGCCACTGTCCCCAGCATCCCACCACAGACTGTGCCAACACTGTGTGGTGGACAGGATGAACGGGGCTAATCTGATGTCTGGAAAGGGATATGAGAGGTGAAAATCAAGCCAGTTGCAGAAGGTTTTGCGCGTGTCTTTGCTTAGATGCTTTGAAGTGTGGGCATTTCAAACGTGGGGAGTGCCTGAAAAATAGCGTTTCATCTCAGGGCAGGGCAAAGCACTGGTGGTGTGTTGCGGGACTGAGACCACTACTCCTGTGCTGGCTACACTTTCTCTTTGTGCTACTGCAGCTTATCTGTGCTATGCAGTGAACTCACCACACTAGTGGTGTTTTATCTGGTTATGCATGAGAAGCTGCTTTTCTAGGCTGAGGTTTTACTGCCCGAGAAGGAAATAATAGTTGGTTGTGGGACTATGACTTTATTTCTGTGGCAACGTTATTCCTGATTTTGTGCTGCCAAAAATTGACTTTATCGTGCATCCGTCACCAATTCATAAAGATTGTTTCCAAGTGAGTGTCTTCTGCACCATGCCCGAAGAGGCTTCAGTTTCCTGCTCTGTTCCCCGAGCTGCTTTCGTGCAGGCAGGATGGACTGGTAGCCCTTTTTACTCCTTGTCTGGTTGCAGCGTTGCTCTCCAGGGGGTTTTGCCAGGGGCTGTGTCATCCCAGACAGCCTGGCTAATCCAGCCTCTTGATATGATGGAGCATCAAGCTCTGACCTAGGTGACTTCTGCACACCTTTGCTGATCTGCACATAGGACTTCTGGTTGAAGCAGGCCTGTCTCCCAGCAAGTGTGAGCTCTGCTTTGGGGACCTAAAAAGCACTGCAGTGGAAGTGGGTGTGTATTGGGTCTGGCTGAGATGGTGTTAATCTTCCCCATAGCAGCCTTCATAGCACTGTGCTTTGTGTTGGTAGCTAGAAAGGTGTTGATAACACACTGGTGTTTTGGCTGCTGCTGAGCAGTGCTCACACAGCATCAGGGCTGTCTCTCCAACATTCCCTCCTCACCAGGAGGCTGGAGGAGGGCAAGAGGACAGAGCCAGCGCAACTGACCCAAACTGACCGGAGGGATATTCCGTACCATACAACATCAGCTCAGCAATAAAGCTAAGAGAAAGGACGAGGAAGGGGGAGGCATTCGTTATTTATGACGTTTGTCTTCTGCCTCCTGGGAAGTGGCTGGCCACTGCCTGCTGACAGGAAGTAACATCTTTTGTGTTCCTTTGCTTCTGCACTGAACCTTTGCTTTTGCTTTATTAAGCTGCCTCTTATCTTGACCCATGAGGGTTTTTTCCCCATCTTATTTTCTCCCTCTCATCCTGCTGAGGAAGAGAGTGACAAAGAGACTTGATGGGTACCTGGTGTCCAGCCAAGGTCAACCCACCACAGAGTGGAAAGTGGTTCTGCTGTGTCCTCTGAACTGTCAGGCTGAAGCTCTGCAGCATCTCTTCTTTCCCTAGCTTCATCTCAAGGTGAGGGGGTTTTCTCCTCCGTGCTGTAATACATAGGCAGTACAGCTGAAGGATGGTAACTGCTCTTACTTTGCTGACAGGCTGCTTTTGGTTACAGGAGCCTCCCAAATCGGTGTCCCAATCCTGTGCTGCCTTCCTTGTGCTAAGCTTATGGCAGGCACTTGCGCAGATGTCATCTGTGTGGCATCCAGTCCTCTTAGCCTTCACAGCAGGGCTGCAGAGAAGTAACCATCCTTGACCCAAATGTGTCCGTCCTTCACAGGTGTTTTAGGGCATTAGTAGTTCCCTCCTGCCATTCTGGTGCTTACTGCGCCATGTCCTGCCAGCAAATGGCAAGCGGTACCTTGTGTGAAAACATGACCTTGAATCCTAGAATGACTTGAGCTTATTTTGGTACTAAAAACTGGGGAATAGCAGCTGATCCGTGACATGCTGTGGAATAGCTAATCCCTTCTGCGGATGGCAGGGACCAGAGCAATCAATGCCAACGCTAAGCAACTGGGGAGCATTGAACTGGCTGCAGCAGCACCGTGGGATCCCTCCTGGCTTGTTACAGCCGAGGCAGAAGCTCTGTGTGTGGATGCTGGGTGCCTTTGATGAGAAGGCACTTTACCCTGGGGCTGATACAAGTGTGTTGGCTGCTGGCCAGTTCTTCTGCCAGATGCTTGGGTATTACTGCTTCTGGACAGCCCCTTCCCTCCGCTGCGCCTGGCCTGTACATCTATCAGTGTTAGAAGAGCTTATAATAAGCCACAGCAAGACAGAATTAGCCAGAACAATTCCAAAGAAAAGACAGGGATAATGCAGTTTGTAATGGTGACTTTCTCCCCTGTTGTAGCTCAGTGTACATGCAAGTGAGCTGTCAGGCTCTTTTCACTTCAGTTTTAGACGGTTGTGTCTGCTCTCAGTGCCTAGATTTTGCACTGCTGTGTTTAGAGGTTGGAAGGAAGGTCTTTGAAGGCCTGTGAGAAACAACTTCCAAGCATCATAGCAGCTTTCTTACTAGTACCTCAGCTGGCTTCAGAAATGCAGGCTGGTGAGCAAATGGGCACATCTCTCCTGCCCTTCATGGCCACTTGAGTGATGCTTCATCAGTCTGTTGCTGGCAGAGTCCTTCTGCTTCAAGAGAGTTGCTGTTACTATGTATTGTAATGCTATTTACATGAGTAATGCTATTTACTTTCTTGAGGCCACTGGTGCTGCTCTGGAAGAAAAAAAAACCACAGCTGCACTTTGGCAATTACTCTGTTCTTCAGCATGGAAGAGCCTTGGATGACTCTTGCTGCAGCTGGGACACTCCAAAAACTTCTTGAGTCTGTGCTGAGTGAGCACACCAGGTTAATGTGGATTTGCCTGAAGTTCAGCTTTCTGACCGGTTTCAGCATCCTTTGATTTGGCATCCTTAGGCAAGCATGACAAGATTTGTCACATACTAGTGGAGTCTGCTGTCAGCTGAGATGAATGGACATTAGTTCATGGCAGATGGGCCAAGGACATGTAAAACTACCCTCCCCCTTCCCATCTGTAATTAATCTCTTCCTCCATATTTGCTACAACCACATGTTTATCACTGGCTTCTCAGATCATTGTTTCATTGCTCCTAATGTGATGAGGGAGAAAGTTATTTTCCTGAAAGCCTTACTAGGAACATGGGAACAGCAGGTCCCTACCTACTGCAGTAACCTGCCTCTGATACCCAACTCCTGAAACCATGGAGGAAAGAATGAAGGAATTGT
>JAVJGJ010000047.1:10493752-10504611 GCA_035590215.1 Microhierax caerulescens
TACTTTCTTTCTCCTTTTTCCCCTATCGCATATGTGTGCTGATGAGCACACAATAAAGTGTTTTTGGTTGTCCGAGTTCCTGATGTATTTTTAACCTTTTGTACTCCGAAATCAAATAAAAGAACCTAATCATGAATCCTATCTTTGGATCGTGACAGCATCCTCCCTCTCTTTACCAGGAGTAAACAGCAGTTTCCAGCTTTCCTTTGCTGCCACGTGGTCTAGAGTGCTCTCCTACAAACTCTTAATCTTGTTAATGCTGTAGTTTCTCTGGTTAAGCCCCAGATGATCTCTTTTTACAAAAAAGTATTTGCTATTTGAAAACTCGGGCATCTTGTGGAGCTCTGACAAAGTCTGTGCGTTATTTGTTTATAGAGGCTTTTCTCACAGAGCTGACTTTCCAGGGATGCAAGGCTGGAACAATTACCCGTGCGAACAGTAAATCTGAGAGCTGCCGAGTGTTGCAAGTCTTTTGGCCAAGTCCAGCAGTATGTGTTGACAGCAAAAGCATCAACCTGTGCAGTGAAAACCAAACTGCGGGGTGCAGGTGCTTAGAGATGGATCAGTTTGTGCATAGGGAAGTGAAATGTCTTGAGGGGCTTGGAGGGGGCGCTGGAACCAGCGCGTATCGTGCAGGGAAGCAGTACTGTTGGGAGAAGCATCATACATTGAAAGGATTCTTTTCTCCTCTAATGAAAAGTAGGTTTGGTCAGTTTTTTTATAAATACATGCTCAGTTTCCTTGTAACATGCACCCCTAGGCTCTCCCTGGCAGATGTAGCTGAACTTTATTTAACCAGTATGTGTGGTAACCTACTTGATAAAAATAATACTCCTTTTCCTATCATCTTCAGACTTGCTGAACTGGATGGAGGCTACATTTGATGATGGCGCAGATCCTATTCCATTGCTTTTTTTTTTTCTTTGCAAATATCTGTTGAGGTATATCCATTAATTAAAATTCAGGAGAGGCACCGGCTGTGGTTCTGTGGAGCATTCACGTATAGCTGCTGCCAGCGAAAATTGTGTTGGACTAGCAGACTGTGGGACATACTAATGCTGGAGACACATGTGGCCTGGGAGGTGGGCAGATGCACAGCCCGAGTCATGAGCAGTGATCTGGTCTCCCCAGAGACCTTTTATACCTCCAGGCAGAGCTGAGGTAGTGAAAGTAGAGCAGTGCAGAGATGGTAACAAGCAGTGTAGCTGTCCGGGGGTGGTGTTGGTTGGAACAGGCAGTGTTTCAAGGTGGCCAGATGGATGCTTTTTCTGGGTTCAGTAATTATATAACTATGGGATGTGTCCTGGGACTGTGAAGGGGAGGTTTTTAATTATTCAGATCAAGTTTGCTCAGATCCTCTTAAGTGGAGGGGGGAAAAAAATTGTGAATTCTTGTTGTGATTATTTTTAAATTGCTTTGGAAACGCATGGCACAGAAGGCGTGTGGTGTGCTTAAACAGGGGAAAAAATGCTCTTATAGCTCAGTAAATACAGGAATGAAGAGCAGTCTAATCAGTGTTAAATGTCTGTATTAAATGTGTGACTTCCCAGCTGCAGCTGGGGAACAGTGTCTCACATCCTCAGAAGAACTAATGGCAGAACCTTTGTCTTGCAGATCATCAGAAGATGTGCTACTCTGCACTGGTGTTGGCAATGATGTTCTCCATGGGGGAGCCCCTGCCATATCATCACTATGGTAAGAGCAGCTTATGCTTATGGCTTGCTAGGAGAGCAAAGCTGATGGTCGGACATCTGGAGCGTGCTGGGAGATGCAGGGAAGGGACCTTTCCTGGTGGCCAAGGTGACGACAGCCAGGGGAAAGCCCAGCAAGACTGATGCCATGTTGCAGAAGACGTGGATTTGCCTGCCACTGTGACTAAGTGGCATTTTGTTTTACCTATGCCCTGTGTTGAGAGCATGCACCTCTTACTTGCCTCAGAGACACTGTGTCTGTTGAAGAGGCTGAGAGCCCAGATCGCTCCACAGGCTACCACTAAAGCTGTCAGCTGCATAACGTGGACTCTGTCTGGTCTCCCTTCTAACAGGATGGTGCAGCCCAGTGTATTTCAAGTTCTTGGGGAAAGCAGAGGTGATTAAAAGTATTGCAGTCAATAAAGAAGCACAAACATTGTGCCAGATCTGTTTTCTTCTCTGTCCTCTCATTCCAGCCTTCAACCAGAAATTCCTGCCTGCCTGCTTCTTCCCCAGGCCATCCTGTGTTTCCCATACTGGGAAAACTCTGGGCTTAGTTTTCCTAGGAATGCAGTAGACTTTTATAAGCTTCTTTTCAGAAGCATCACTTTAACAACCCAGTAAACGCATTCAAGATTTAAGTTGGTGCAGTACAAACTGTGGAATGAGCCTCCACACCTCCTTCTTTATCTCTCCTCACGTAACCGTGGCAATTATTTCCTGCAGGTAGACTTACTTGCATGAGTTCCTCAGCTTTCCTAATAGCTACATTGAAAAATGGGTTATTGCTAATGATCTGGATGATTACTCTTTTTTTAAATAGATGGATTAAACCAGTGGTCAAGAATACAAACCTTTTCCTACCTGAAGCCTTCTCTGGCAGCAGTGATGCTGCAACAACAGCTAGAGCAGGATTTGGTGTTTTATTTATTCCAAAAAATTGCTAGTGGGGGACCAAATTTCAGAGTTCCCTGCACTGTGAGTAGTTCTCTGAGCCATTTCTCTCTTGCACAAAGACACTTCAGTGGTCTCTTTAGTTCACTTGCAGTGTAGTTAATTCCCTGGAGGCTGACACTGGCACTCCACCAATGTTTTTTAAGCACAAAAGCATGGAGAAGTGGCTTGCATGGTCCCTTGTTGCTTGGTTTATTTTCACTGTGCTGTAAATACCCCTCTTTCTCCTTGTGCAGAACATCTCAACTCTCAGTTTGTGCAGTTCCTGCTGGATGTGATTGAGGACGGGCTGCCCTCGGACACCACCGACCAGCTGCCTGACTTATTTGTCAATGTCCTTCTGGCCTTCAATCTCCACATTCCAGGTTGGTTTGGTGCTGCTCTGCCTTGGCAGAATTTCAGTGGTCTGGCATGAGGGTGTGAAGAACGGAGAGGGAGAGTTGCTGGGTCTTCATGGTGCTGTGATAACCTCTCCAGCTTCCTAGCCTCTGGCAACACTGTGCTTAAATATTGTACAAAACCTTAGAGGAAAAAATGGTCTGAGAGCCCATGTCAAACCAACTGACCCTCTGGGGCACAACAGCTCTGTGAAGCCCAGCAGATTTCTCTCTGTACTTCCACATTGCCTGGATCAAAGCAGTTGCTGGGCTGCACTGGCAGAACGATGAGTGGTGTTAAGTCATAGGCACAGCTGATTTGGGAGAGAAAACGCTTCAATGGGTGTTTCTTGGTAACAGTTCAGAAAGAAAGCCCTTTGCCTTCTTGTAGGTCTTGACAAATCTGTTTACCTGTCTGCAACTCCTGAAGCTCGTTCAATGGCTGTGTGTTGGGGCCAGGCTCCTCAATCTCAGCCTGAGCTGTGCTCTCTCATGATTGCCTTTCTCTGTTCTGCCTCCCCTGCTGATGTCCATGAGAACAGACAACGCATCTGGTCCCTAGAGAAGGGCATTTGCCCTCTCACTGCCTGCAAGTTTTGAAGCCTGTTATTGGAAGACTGGAGAGTAGTTCCAGGTCCTGCTAAGAGAGGCCACTCTTTACCTCATAATCTCCCGTTGCTCTATTTGTCTTTAGTCAGTTACTTTCCCTTGTTCTACTTCATGGCTTTATCCTTGGTTTCATGGAGAGAGGGGAGTATAAGGCAGCAAGGACGTGTCCACTAATTTACTTGTTATTTTGAGTTGTGCTTCATTAAAATTTCTGTGAAAGTTTCTAATTTCATGTGAAAGTTGGTTGCACAGAGACTGATTAAGTATATCTCTGCTGCTTTCATTCATTACCCCTTCTCACACTTACCTATATACTTTCTGGCTGCAGTAATTAGGCAATAATGCATGACAGGCAGTGTGTTTCTGGGGGACTATTGCCCACCTGGGGTGTAGCTGAGAGCAGTGACTTGTTCTTTGGTGCTAAGAACATGTTAAATGATGTTCAGGTTGCTTACTAGTGAATTGGATTTTTTTTATTTCTCTGTCTGCAATATTCATCTATCATACAGTTCAATGGTGTAAATTAGTTCAAAACCTCCTCAAAATACGTTATATTGATGCCCTTCAATGTAAAGGACCCTAAAACACTCTGCAGTCTGTGCAGTGTTTTAGGGTTGCCAACTCTGTGCCACAGGAATAGCCACACCATGCTGTTTGGATGCTTCTGAGTGTGCACACTCACACTTATGCATAAGATCTGCTAGGGTGAGCATACTTTAGTTACAACAAATCACTCCCAAAGCCAAGCTAGCAGACGTTTCCTGGAAAAAGTCTTCAGCCCCTTGCACAGCCCAGTGCAGTGCTGGAAAGAACAACTCTTCCCTTCTGGCATACTCCTGGGACCTGGTCATCCCTTCTTATGAGAGCTTGCAAGGCAGTAAATTCCAGGAGGGCACTGTTGATATAAAGTAAGAAGATAGCAGGGAGCGGAGCCCTTGGCTTCAGAGCGTTGTGAGTAGAGGAAATGTTTGACGACATGTAGCCTTTGCAAGGTATTTCACAATATTTGACTGGCAGGACTGGAGCCCGCATGTGAATCAGATGCACACAGAAAGCACAAAGTCCCAAGGGTTTCCTGTGGTGTTTCCTGATTTTTCACCTTCCCTCGCTCTGCCCACCCGCTTTGTGGGGCTGAAACTTTTTGTAGCCCTGGTAGACTGTGGTTTCACTGAGATCCCCAGAGCACTGATGCAAAAGAGAAGTCCTCCACTATTTTTTATTACTGTGGCCTTCAGGAAACAAAGGGATGTGGATGTGCTGAACAGGTTTCTTCCTTAGTTCCAGAACACAGTGTGATCATGACTACAATAAGCAAGCACTCGAACGTCAAGACTTTCACAGAGAAGCTGCTGCTGCTGCTGAACAGGGGAGGTGAGTGGCTGCAGCACTGTTGCGTGCCTGGCAGTGGGTGCAGCTAACGGTGACTGAGGGATGAGCCCAGCGCTTGTTAAGGGGTCAGTCAGATGTGTTGGGGATGCAGGTAGCTGGGGAGCTGCCTGCTCAGGCAGGACGTGCTGCTTCCTGGTGAGTTTGTGAGGGTGACAGGCTGCACTGCTGAGGATGGCGCTGCACAAAGAACAAAGTGATGCTGATGGCATCCAGGGAGAGAGGAGAGGCATCTGGCCTGTGTTTCCGTGTACTTCTGGGTCAGATCAGCCCTGTCTTGTGGCGTGGCTGGCTGCAGCGTAGGCAAGCTTTTGTCTGGGAGGAAAGCTGGTCCTAGTACAACCCTCAGCCCGTGCTGGCAATCATCTGCCCTGGGGGACAGATCCAGAGGGAGGTCTTGCCTTACAAAATGCTGCTTAGAGTGGCACTTCCCGTTTCAGAATTGCCGGCAGAGGGTTAGCTTTGTGGCTGCTCCAGCCGTAGAGTGAAATCCACTGTACGTGTAGAGCTTGTGCAAAGCAGATTGCTAGAAAGCTGGAGATCTCTGCAGGAAGAGCAGTGCCAGGTATCTCTGCCTGTGCTGCATGCCACTATTGTGCTCTTTAATACCTTCTGGAGCACAGGGACTTTGCTGTCTGAGATTCATTTTGTTGATTTGCGGATAAATAACTCTTCCTGTGATGCTTGCAGCACATCTTATTCTGGCTTTAGTTCTCTTTGGGGTTGCAAATCACTGTCTCCACACTGTATCAGCTTGAGGGCAGCCAGCATCTCTGTGCTCTTCTGTCTGGCCTCCTCCCAAAGCCTTTGTTTAGCCCTTTCCCTGCAAGATTCCCTGCAGGGATCACCTTACTGTGAGGGGCCGGGGGGAAGAGAGAGAGGGGCTGCAATCTAATGAAGATGCTTCTCTTTTGCCCACCTTCCTGACAACTGCAGGGGCTACAGTGTCTCAGAGCCCTTCTTGGGGTCTGCAGGGATGTGGTTTTGAAGAGAACAGGTTGTGGTGACTCTGGGATGTACTAGCCTGGTCTCTGTGGTGAAAGCTCATTTCTGGCACTGGCTCTGATGGGCTTTTCAGAGGGGTCATTGGACCAGACTTAATAAACCAGGGAGAAAATGAGTGGTAGCTGTTGAGCAAAAAAGGGAGGCACTGAGAAACAATGTGCTAATGAGCTCTCACCTGGGATGGTAGGTGAAACATAAACAATGATTAATGCTAATGTTAATGAGTTTGGTCTCATCTTGGTACCCTGCAGAGCTGCCATCCTGATTACAAAGCTTTGTGCAAGGCACTAAGGTCTGCCAGCACAAAAGGTAGCCACAGGCAGGGAACGGCAGGCCAAGGGCAGGGACAGCCTCCTCTCTGAAGCCTGCAGGGTCTAATGAAGGGGTATGCACTGGAGATGGAGGAGGGGGCAACGGGGAGCATGTGGCTTAGCCTGATGTCTCTGCTTCCCCCAGATGATCCAGTTTGTATCTTCAAGCATCAGCCACAGCCACCACACTCAGTGCTGAAGTTTCTGCAGGACATCTTTGCCAGCAAGGATACAGCCAGCATCTTCTACCACACGGACATGATGGTCCTGATAGACATCCTGGTGCGGCAGATTGCTGATCTCTCCCCAGGAGACAAGGTGCTCACAGTAACCCTTAGGCATTAGGGAAGGGAGCACAGTCCCAAAGCAGTGGTGTTTCTCCTGGCCTTCCGTGGGGCCTGCTGGTGCAGGCAAGAGTGGAGTCCTGGTGTGGGCATGACATTTCTGTTCAAATGTTCAAGGTGTTCAAATCAACCTTGGGGTTGAGGAGAAAGGGGAGATTTATCCTGCTCAACACACAGCAGTAGAAAGGCAAGTAGAAAGGCATGTTTTAAGAAAGATTTGCCAGGCTTCTGGTGGTCTGCACCCTTCTGTTCAGGGACCTTTGGGAACAGGGACCTTCTGAGTAGTAGAAGTAGGAGAGATATCTCTGTTTTGATATCACAAGAGGCAGAGGATGTGCACATGTTTGAGAGCGGGTGAAGAGCAGCACTGAGTTGCTGTCAGGAAAAGCAGTTTTCCATAGCTATTAATGAGCCTTAAAGGAAAAGCAGGTGCCTCTGGAGTCACTTTCTGGCTGGTGGTGCAGTGGCAGCTGTTCCTGTGCTCATGCTGTAATGGAGGCTGGCCATGCTTGTTTATCTCACTTTAAATCTTTCATTGTGCTCTGTGTTTTGTCTCCCCTCCCGCATGGCAGCTGAGG
Organism: Microhierax caerulescens; assembly: GCA_035590215.1. Taxonomy (NCBI): domain Eukaryota; kingdom Metazoa; phylum Chordata; class Aves; order Falconiformes; family Falconidae; genus Microhierax; species Microhierax caerulescens. The sequence continues at coordinate 10,501,008 of JAVJGJ010000047.1, forward strand.
ATGGAGTATCTGTCTCTGATGCATGCCATCATCCGTTCCACGCCCTATCTGCAGCACCAGCACCGCCTCTCTGACCTGCAGGGCATCTTGCAGCGCATCCTGGGGGAGGAAGAGGAGGACCAGCAGTGCCAGATGGACAAACTGATCATCTTGGAGATTTATAAGGAGTTCCCAGAAATCTCTCCTGGTACCAGCTAACCGCACCTCAGCTTGGACTGGAGTTTGAACCACTTGGATCAACGACTTCTCTTGTTGACACTTCCTCCCCATTCCCTTCCAGTACAGCTCATACCTTATACCCCTCCGTGCGAGGCCTAAGGTTGGGACAGCGTTCACCAGCCCTGTAGAAACGTCAGTGGCAGAAAGGGCATGGGGTGCCCCCAGAGCCTGGTGCTCAGGGGAGGCTGGAGCAGGGTGGGTTACTGGCATGTGGTTTGCCTGCAAGACTCGGGCAGGAGGCATTTAGGCAGCTGGTGTTAGCGGGGAGGGCAGAGAGCTTGCGAGGGACTTAGCGGTGGGGGGGTGAGGTGTTTAGCTGCGCTGGTGTCCTGAGGTCCCGAAGAGAAAGGCCTTTGCCTTAGAATATCACTTCTTTTCCATGTGCATCTCTCTCCCTGCAGTGACCAAGTGGAGTCTGCTGGTGCTTGGAAGAAGCTTTTGTAACATCTGTTTTGTTTTCTGCTGCTAGTGCCAATGTGCTGCAGCCCTGCCAAGGGGAGGTAGCTCGCTTGCTGTCTAATGCCTTTCTAGTGAGCCTTTCACTCCCTCCTGGCCCTCAGCTTTGCCTCTGGGTAGCAACCCCCCTAGGGTCGTAGAGGTCTTACCCCAGCAGCTGCTTTTTTCAATCTGCTTTCTATAGTGACGTTTAAATCTGAATTTCTCGCACACTGTGGCAGCCTACAAGTAATGACCGTGTGGGTAACATTGCCCTTAGGAAGCCTTTGGCCTGGACACAATGCAAAGATGTGTCCTGCCAAGTGAAAGCTGCTGCTTGCCACCTCTCGCAGCGTTGCCCCTGGGCCCCGAGCAGAGGGGCTGCACGTGGGCAGGCGCACTCCGTTTGTGAAGTGTGTGGATTTCTTGCCTTGAGCTTCATAGTAGCTCTGCCTGGCTGCCCTCCCTCTCCATGTGGCAGCACTTGGAGGCAGTGTGAGCCTGGTGTCCAGTAGCTGTTTGTGACTCTGCACGAGTGTGGGGAACCCTTATTTATATTTCCTCTAGGTTTCTAGCAAACAGGATTAACCTGTTTTCCTCTTACAGGTAGTCACACACACTAACATGGGTCTCTTAGATATTTGTGTGCACAGTCTGGTCACTCCCTGTCCCCAGCTCTCCCTTCGCAGTATCTGGTGTAGGAGCTATTGGAAAGTGGAACTGGAAGTACTGAGCACTGTATTTGATTTTTTTTTGTTGTTTTTTTGTTGTGTTGTTTTTTTTGTTAGCTTGAGGCAATGACAAGCAGGCCTGGACTCTGGGCACTGGGCAGTGATGCTCAGGAATGGAGGGGGTTAATAACCACCCTCGCAGAGAAACCTATTTTTCCCCTGTAAAAATGTATGAATGTCAAAAGGGATCCTGTATTTTCTTAAACACTAAGTGTAACATGCAGAGGAATAAAAATGTCTTAAACTGGACTTCTGTGAGTGTAGTCCTGCCTGCCCTGTCTTGTTTGGGGGGGGACGGACGGACGACACAACAGACCAAAACAGTGGGGGCAGCTCAGGTGCCTGCTACCTGCTAGGGCAAAGCAGCGGGTGCTGATGAACAGCAGTAATGCAGTAGTTCTCCCACACTCAGCCGCTTGCATTGTGTTTTCCTACCATGTTGCTGGCAACAGGGAGTGCTGGAGGGCAGCAGCCCTCGCTAGGGTCGCAGCCATCGCTCCCGCAGGCCTGCCCAACATTGCTGCCCTGCATTAGGGGTCTGGCAGAGCTGGACTCAGCAGTTTGCTTCCCACAAAGCACATACAGCCTCAGCTGGCTCCCGGCAGAGGTGCCGAGGCAGCAAGCCTGTACAGCAAGGGTGTAATGGTCTGTATCGAGTGCTAATGAATCACGCTCTGGCTGTGGATATCTGTTCCCAAACCTCGGCCCTGCATGGTGTTGCTTTGGAGGGTGCCTTGGATGGTGGTGGGAGGGGGGTGGGGTGCATGGGGGGAAGGCAGTAGGTGCTTGATAAAGCACCGAGTCGGCAGCAGAGAAGCTGGTCTCTGCTTCTGGCTGCGTGCTGGGGGAGCCAGCTGGGCAGTGGGCTGCAGACCTGGCCAAGAGGAGGGGTGTAAATGCCAGGTGCAGGCTGTGGCCCCCACCCCAGACATGGGGGCTGCCTCAAGCACAGCTGCCTGCAGCAATGGGGCCAGGGCTGTGTTCCAGCTCCTGCCCCTTTGGCCAGTGTCCCCCAGGTGCCTGGGCTTGTGGCCTTGCAGCGTGTCAAGCTGCACACCTAGGGGGAATTGCGATATGTGAGGGCTGCCAGCACTCGTGGGTGCCCACCCTGAGCTGGCTCCCCTGTGCCTCATTGCTCTGTGCAGCATATGGTTACACGTCTCCCAGAGCTTACTTCAGCTTGCTTCTAGGTCCTGCCTGGGCTGGTTGTCAGCTTGTGCCCTGCTGTGGTTGTGGGATGTTGCTGTGCCACTTGCCCTCAGTGACACAGCCCAGGCTTTGCTGTGTCAGGCTGGGGCAAGCCCAGAGCCCAGCAGAAGACCAGAAGTGGGCAGGGCCTGTGGCTCTGCCGGACAGAAGCACACCCTGGGCAAAGCTGCCTGTGACAAGGCTCTGCCTGCCATGGGGGGCTGGCAGAGCCCTGGCCGGGCTAACAGGCAGAGCTGGCTGCTCCCTTCAGCATCCCTGAGCGGCTGCCGTCCCTGGGGCTCACTCACCCCAGGTCCCAGCTGCACGCTAAGCATGACCCCCTTTGCCATCCCCGCAGCCAGGGCTGGAAGAGCTGGGGGGCAGCCTGCTGGGGGGGGTCCCCGCTGCTTGGGAAAGGCCTTCACACATTGCAGGGAATCAAACCACAGCGTGTAAACTCTTTATCCCTGAGCCTGCTCAGCAGTTCATGCTCCATGCACGGGTGACGGGCACAGATAACACGTTTCCATTAGCCGTAATAGGCCACTATTAGAGCAGTATCTCCTTGTGTTGGTGTGTTTTTATTGTGGTGCAGCAGTGAGGGGTGTTGCGGGGCTGGCACGAGGGAATGACGGGCTGCCTGTGACCTGTGCCTCTGCTTTATTGTCTGGAATGATTCAATTACAATTATTTTGTGGCAGTTAATACCCTGATGATTTTTTCCTCCTCCCCTGAGCTGTCAGCTGGGTAATTAGAACAAATAAAGTCGAAAGCCTTCATAATTTTTTAAAAGTATCGCCTCTCTCCTGATTGGGTTTCTTGATGGCAAATCCCCAGTTTGAGGAGGTGTGATGTATAACCCAGCCGGCAGCCGGGGCTCTTGCAAAGCTCCTGTCACACACGGGTGCTGCGCTGCCCTTTATTAGCTGAGGTTTCTCGGATGAGCCGTGCATGGGGCCAGGGCTGCTCTGGCATTAACCTCGGGGGGGGGGGGGGGGGGGGGGGGGGGGGCCGGGGGGCGGGGGGGGGCC
>JAVJGJ010000047.1:10520413-10567322 GCA_035590215.1 Microhierax caerulescens
ACTTCACGCTGCTCCTTGGCGCCCTGTTGAACCCAAGAGTATAGACCTGGGAATAAGGAAGATGAAAAAAAAGTTGCTTGACTGATGTCATGGGTACCTCTGGAAACACAGGAGCAGAAAATGAACCTGTAGTGCACCATCCTTGCATCAGGCACAGGCAGGCAGTGTGCACCACTGCCTTCATCAGCCTTCTCCTCAGCTGGTACCTCAAGCTTCAGCCTAATTCGCTGCTCTTCAGAGCACCCACAGATCTGATCGCTCCCCCATGCTGGGACATTTCAGCTGGAGCACCTATTGCGTGAGAAGCACCAACATGTTGCTTGATGAAATTCCAATTAGCGCTTCACACCTTTTAGGATAAAAATAACCAAAGGAAACTGGGATCCATCCCAAAACACACGAGACAATTCACATTCATCAGGGGACAATATACCTGTCTCATTTCCAGCCCTTCACCTCCTCTTCTCCAGCAAGATAAACGGCAAAGAAAACAAACCAACACCCTCTGCATTTTTCTTCTGCAAGACCTAGTTTCCATGAGACTAGTCTGCCTTGGCTGTGAGCTGGAAAATAAACCAGAGCTCTGCTCTTTTTCAAGGGCCAAGATGAAGAGGCTTTGTACAACCAAGAATGAAAAAGCCCATGACTCTCTACATTTTCCAGGCTTCATTCCAGGCTGGTTGCTTATAACTGAAGGTGTGAGGGCAGTACAAGGAGCTCTCTTTCCGGAAACAATCTCTTTTGGAAAAATGTCACAACATAGGCATCTTCTAGCATCTTCTACAGCTGCCTTTCCAAATCAGCACCACAGTAACCTCCCAGCCCAGCAAGGTTTCCCAGCTCCAGGTGCGGCAGACACCAGCGTAACAGCCCAAAACATCACAGCCAGAAAGAGTCCCGACTCCCCAAGGCTGAAGCAGGAAGGTGATCAGCTCTCCAAGAAGCCAACGCTGATGTCTGCCTCTGGAACTCCAGCGTGAGGATCATGGCAGCTGTCAGAACTCAGAGCTTCTGAAAACTTAGTTGCTCTCCTAAAGGACGAGACACCAAACTGCAGGTTCCTGGTTTCAAAATGTGACCGAATGGCTCTCAGTGGCAGTTTGGTCCATTTTGTGACCTTCAAGACAAAACCATGTTGGTCTTTCTACTCTGACCTATTACTCAGTGTTGCTTTTGTTGACACAGTGCCAGTACAGCAATCCCCACATCCCAGTGAGGGGCTAAGAGTTGGGAGCAGTTCTCAGATTCCATACATTGCAGGGCTTCAGGTGATGAACTCCTAAAGTCATAGGATCAGCCATGCTTTCTGCAGGGAAAAGACATGAAAATCCAGGTCTTTCCTCTCCTCTTTCCCTGAAGGATGAATCAAGTGCCTTAACTCTATTTTTAGCTGAAACCACAATGACCAGCTGGGAGGTCTGCAAGTGTGGAAAAACTTGGGAACTCTGAGATGCAACCTACATCATCTCTGGACTGCATCTGCTTGACTCAGCAAGCTGTAAGGGGGTAAGACCAGCATCTGTGGTAACTGAGAGCCGCCTCCTCCTCCCCTTGCAAAAATGTGCAGTTGTGGCACAGCCAGATTCTAAGCAAGCAGTGTATTCAGAGGTGAAAGGGAGGTGAAATAAGAATACTTTCCTTATCTAGCAGATTACAGCAAAACTTTCTCAGCAAGGAGTGTGAAATGTCAGCTGTCTCAGGGAAGCAGCTCTAGCACCACAGCTTTTATGGTAAAATGGTTTAATTGCTCTGGCTGCTGTGTATCAGGCTTGAGACAGCCAGAGAGGGACCCCGTGGCAATGTCAGCATCCACCGAAAGATGTGACAAACCTCTGTCTTGGGTACATTAAGAAAAGACCAAGAGTTGTTTCCCCCTTATATCCCACTCATGGATTTGGTATTTGGTTAGGTCAGCAAGACCATCAGCAGAAGCACAGGATGGAAACAACTGGCTGTGCTGATGAATCAGCATCTGGCATGGGAAGGAGATACAGAAGAAACACAACATGCATTGCAGGCAGCAATTCACACCTGCTGCCCCCACAAGTTTAGATCAAACGTTCACAGCTGGCTAATGAAGAGATAATTCTTGTCCACCTGCCAACACGCACACTTCAGCCCAATCCCCACAGTGCCGTGAAGCCTTCCCCTTTCTGCAGTTACCTGCAATGACCATGTGTAGAGCAAAACCTCCCACCCGCACCTGAGTTTGAACAGCTGTACCTGAATGGCTGAAATTAGTTTAAAAATTAAGAAAGAGGGGTGGACATCAGGTCACTGTAGAGACCCATGCTGCCTGGAGCAGGGCACGGAGCAGCCCTGCTGGTCCATTCGCCATTGCTACCCTTCTGTCATACATCGCTTTTGGGAGCAACTTTACATTTGCTATGGGAGCCAATCTAATGGGGCCTTTTAGCCTTCTAAACTGAGAAATTCTAACAAGCTGTGGTGTGATCTGTGGCAAAGCACACGATCAAACTTCTAGTGTCTTCGTATCTTTCCATTCTACTGGGGTGGTAGGTGTCTGATGCCCAGCAGATTCTGCCCCCAGTCAGAAACCGAGAGCAGAGAACTCTCGTTCCTCCTTTCACCTTGCTGAACTTGTACACTCTCAGTGATTTATCTACCACACCAGTGCAAGCACAGCAGGCTCTTTGAGATGGAAGTCTATCAACTCCAGAAGTCTGTACACCCATTACTGGTGCTGAGCATCCCATCCGCTAGCACAGAGCAGAACCACACACTGGCTCTGTGCAGATTACACACGAAAAAATCATTAGCTGGAGGAAAAGAAAGCCGTCAGCACCATAAAAGAGGGAAGCTATTAGATGAGCTTTGTGTGCTTATTTCCTCAGCTAAGGTAAGCTTCTTGCCTTGGACCCCCCACAGCACATACAGAAGTAACAGTTCTTCTTTCTCAGGACTGAGAAGTCTTCTCATCCTTTTTTTTTTTTTTTCATACTCCCAACAGCTTTGCATCATATATGAGTAAATAACATCAGTCATTTCTGTCTGGTTGCTACCTTGCTGCTTAAGCAACAAACAGTGTGATTAATGAACCTCTGAGGGAGAAAACAGAGGCTTCTTCACTAAAAACACCAGCTAAGCACTATGAACTTCGCGAAAAATGAAAAGCAGCTGCCTGGCACCAATTCCCCCAGCAGCAGTAACTGCAGCATTCAAAGCTGCTCTGGATGCTTCTGAAAATAGGCATGATCTTGTGCCAAAGAAAATAAGCCTTTAATTTTATAGGTGTCTGAATAAAAATTAAAAAAAACCTGAAAATGACAGGGTTTAGGGAAATGCATATCATGCATTGCCTGGCATCTAAAAAGGCCTTTGCCTCTCTCCAAGCATCAGCAAGTGGAACTTGCCTGAATTTGAACTGAGAGTTCAGGGGGTTCGAATCAAAAACCTTTTCACTTGATGTTCAGTTTGCCATTGACTTCGGTTGTTGGGGGTCAGGCCACTCAAAAAAAAGAAGAAAAAGGGGAAAAAAAGGCAAAATTTAAAATCTTTCCCAAGCCCGAGCAGCATCCCACAGCAAAGTCCTCGGCAGCTCCACGTATTGGTTGCTGGTAGAAGTCTGCCTAAAATTTTTAAAAGGAGATTTTAGGCTTTCTACATAGTAGTGGCATATACTGTCACTGCCTCCTGGTGCAAAACTAGCTGGGATGAAGAACTGGGCAAAAAAATACATTTTTTGTTCCTGGGTAAGTCTTCTGGCCTACGTTACTGGTGGCAGGAAGAGTCAGGTTGGAAGCAACCTTAATGGGGCTTGGTGGTGAATGCGGGAAGGGGATGTTCATGCCTAGAAGGACATGTGCCCATTCTGGGGAAGGCTGATGTCCCTCTGCCAGGAAACCTGCACCCAGCAGAAGAAGCAATAAAGGAATCTTGTGACGGCCCATGCCACAATGCCCTGCTAACCCAGTGACGCATCAGTGAAGCAACACATGAGCCTCTGGAACAACTTCTAGGGAGAAAGTAGGGAAAACTCCCACCAGAGCATGACACGAAACTCTGCAGTTATTTAAAGCATGGAAAATACCAAGAATGGCCCATGAAACGGCAGCTGTTTGGGACTGGTCTTTTATAAGCTACTCTAAAGAAAGCACTGAATATCCTACTTATGCTGAAAATTACACAGGTCATCTTCCATATTTAGTGCAGAGTTGCACAGAGGTAGCCAGGGGGTAAGGCACATTCATACTCCATCTTTAGCACAACTGCCACCCACAGCCATATGTGATCTTGGCCTTCTACCCTGTATTTAAACTACAATAAGCTGTGCTCTGCATTCAAGGAAAAAGGGGGGAAAAAAATTAAAATGAATCCAGACCTTTGTGGAGAGGGTTTCAGTGAAAAGACTGGCTGCTTTTCTGTGGTTACTGATGTAATGAAACTTCAACAGGGGCTTACACAATGTCAGCATGGAAGAAATTCTAAGCATCTACTAGAAAGGTTTTAAGTTACTCAAAAGCCTTACTGATAGGATTTCAGAGCCAGCTACTCTTCGGACACTAATGTGCAAGCGAACACGTCTTTCAAAACCACATGCGGCCAGGCTATTCATACTCACAGTCTTGTTCCCTACCATTCATAAGCAGGAGTGTGAAGCAGCAGGGCAAATCAAATAAATGACTTCATTCCTCTGGGGATATGAGCAAATGCGAACAAAGCAGCATGTTCGCAAATGTGAACAAATTCAGGATGCCATATTTTTGCCAAGTTTTCTTCCACTGTGGAACTCTGAAGGATTCAAGGAATACAACTGCTATCTTCTTTCTTAAAGCTCTGCACCCACGAGTGTACACGGGTGTGTATGCACAAGCAAGCTCTGAGATCTCGCAGCTTAATATACTAACACACTTGTGCAATTGGATACAAAGACGTACGTCTCAGGTAAAGCAGAGTTTGGGGTGCTGCACCACATGCCAGGTAAGTATATCCTTTTTGCCAAAGCGAAGGCCAAAAGCTGCTGGAAATCCTCACTTTGTAGTAGAAAGGGTGTTTATGAACTGATGCTCCCAACTGCTAACCTGGGAGCCATCAAAAGAGCACTCAGCTCCGCTGTGAATTTTTGTCTGTAACGATTCAAATAACTGTAGCTCAGAAAAGAAATGCGTCTGTGCTCACTGCTGAAGACCAATGCCTGAGAAAATAAAGGTTGGATTATAAATATGAAATCTTCTAACGGGATCCAGACACACACACAGACACAAAAGTTATCAACTTTTGGACATGCTTCAGTGATGGGAAAACCTGATGCGCACTATTTGAGAGCAACCCTGATTGATTCTCTCCAGCTATCCTGCTTGGAGGACCTGTCCGTCCCTGGGGGCAGGGCCAAATTCCCTGTGTGACAGCGCTGGCTTTGCCAGACACCTGGTACACAGGTTTACAGGGGTGGAAGCAAGGTTACACAGCCTTCAAAACTGTGACCCAGACAAATCCAGCCTTTCTGCAAGTTTGAACAAATCAAACCCATCACTACTCATCCTCCTCAAACCTTGCTATAGGTAAGTGCCCCGCAACATGACAACATCCCCATGACCTCCTCCTCCTCCGGTTTGGCACAGGAGTCTGGCAAGTACATTTGATGCTGTGACTCGTTTCCCCTGATTCCTCTGCCATTTCTGTTCCCTGTCCCACTTCTCTCCTTTACATTTCTCTTTTGACACTCCCATGGGAGGAAGACAGACTGAAACATGAGCCAGAGCTGAAATTACAGTTCACTCCGTGGACTTGAAATTAAGCAGAATATCAACTTTCCAAAAAACTCTCAATGAATGTTGAAATAATTATTTTTCCAGAAGTGCTTCTTCTTTTTTTTTTTTTTTTTTTTTTCTCTTTCAAAGCGAAGCAATATGAAACATAGCTAGTGTTGCTGCAAAGGTAGGGTCACTCTCAGTAGCTCTCCTCAAGCAGCACAGCTGCAGACAGGATGAGCTGCCTGCTCAGCCTCATGGCTGGTTGGGCTATGAAGATGGGTTTGAGTCTCCTTGCACTAGCTCATGCTGATTTTTAGGGGTTTTGCTGATGAGGTTCAGCAGAAAGAAAACCAGAGATGCACAGAGCAGATTCCCAGGGGACTTTGTGGTGTGATGATGGGATGGGATTTATGGCATGGTATGACGATATGACAGAGGGGTGGGACACGACAACGTTCAAGACATTGAGGACCTCCAGTTCACCTTTCATCCTCAGCCAAATGTGTCCTGCTCTGTGAAATGAAAGCTGTTGCCCCTGGACGAGGCAGCTGGCTTTCCAGATTCGGTCCAGGTCTCAACCAGAAAGTGTAACTCGGGAACCATTCCAAAAAAACCCTCTTGGGCCACATTTCCTACAGTGATCCTATCAGGCTTTAAAGGCCCAAAACAAGGAGAACCATTATTCTGCAGCCTGGCAATAATTTAGGGCTCCCACTCATACAAGATGCTCAATTTCCCCCAGATCCCAGGGACATCACTGGGTTTTGAGGGCCCTTTAAACAGCAGCAGCAGCTGCTCAGGGAAAAACATCTGGAATAAAATATAGCGAGGGTCCCAAAGTCAAAAAGATCTCTGCAAAGGTAATGAGGAACACATAACCACAAATGTTGGCTGTATGGAGTACAGTGCTGCTGAAACACACGATACTGCTCCCTGCAAAGGAGCTTTAACGAAGGCTCGTGTCTGAAGCTAAACCTGTCTCGGACTCTCACGGCTGTCACACATGCCTCCTCTTGCACGTGTGGGACAACTGTGATGGCTCACACTGCTGGGTGACCCGTTTCCCCACAAAGACCCCAGGCAGCACTATCGACTCTGAGCAAACCTCATCCGTAATTGGGCTTTTCTCTTGCAGTGCAGCACATCTTTAATTAATCTGCTACTGTTTATGCATGCTATTCCCAGCAGAGCTCACTCACAGACATCACGCGGCACATCTGATACTCTCCAAATGCGTGGTGTCAGTTATGCCATACAATGCCAAGTGCCTGGTGTATAATTACTGCACATCAAATGCATTCCACTGACAAGCAAATCAGGGCATGGCATGCTGGGCTGGACCAAACCCAGCCATTTCTGTCCCGTCTCACAAACTGCTGCTGGTGGCCATGGCCGCATTTGTCTGGATCACACACTTTCAAATAAAATGCAGCTGAAACCATCAGGCAGCTGCTCTGTAAAAGCATAAGGTCTGCCAGATCACACCTGAGCGCTGTGTCGAAGGAAGACCCAACACACCGAATTCAAAACACGCGGTTCAATGCACAGTGCAGTTGCTGTGCTCTAGTGAGACGTCAGGCACCAACCTCAGCCGTGACAACTGATGTGCGTCTGCAGCAAGTATGGGTACCAACTCAGCTAACTCCTTCTTCTTTCTGCGTAAGCTAAGTCACACTCCCTTCCATTTATACCAACAACCTCCAGCTCAGTGCTTTCAGATTAAGGGACAGATAACACCTATGCCATTACACAGTATCAAACTGCAAGTTTTATTGCTAATATCACCAGATATCAAATCCAGACACCTGTGAGGACACTGCTAAATCCATCATCAACCTACAGTGCAGTCTGGCACTGTAGTCTGATGTCAGTCTGGCAGTCAGAGTAGTTGTCCTCAGGATGGACCAAGAACAAAGTGTGCAATTCAGGAGGCTCCAAACCCTGCTATTTTCAGCAGCATTTCGTGCATACCTCTGCCTGACATTCGCCAGCACTGACATCCTTCTGTTGTCACCCATCACTGATAGGACAAAGTCTCTGCTTGCACTGAGCAGCATCCTGGCTCTGAAACAAGAGATAGCTGAGCACTGCTTTATGAATCTTAATGCTAAGTAAAAGCAGATCTAGTTCTCCATGTTCAAGACTGCTAAAGCACTAAGTGGATATAAGAGCATAGGAAAAAACATATAAAAGCAGAGAAAAGCTTGCTGGGACATAAAAGGGAGGGTATAGCACAGCCTAAATCTACTGCAGTTTTGCCACAGAAGAATCTACAAGGATAACCCCCAAAAGGCCTGATGGTCCTCCCAACACAAAGGCAACACTATGAAAAGAGAAGCAGCTTCTCCCTTCCTTGTCTTTCTCCAAGCTCTACCTTTCCCACCCCAGGCTCCAAGAGCAAATAGAGCAAAATTAAGTATGGTTGAGAGCTCAGCTGTCTGGGCTTAACTCTCTGCCCTCAGTAGCAGAGGATAACCTCCGAACTTGGCATTACACAGCTTAACCAAGATGGATAGCGAAGTGGTTCATATTGACCATATCACTATTCACCCAGTTGTACCATGGCACCTGAGGCACTGATAGCTACACCAGCGTACTGCTTCACTTGGCACAGTAACCCTGATCACTTCCCAAAGATGCTTCTTTCTAGCCTTCAGTACCTTCTTATCCCAGTGAAAGAATCCCTGACTCACAAGGCCAAGCATCGCTGGCTTTTACACCTGAGCAGTCTCTCCTGTCTCAGGTGTGCAGCATGGGCAAACACCAGCAGGGTGTTCCTGTTCATCACCCCCCAGCTTCAGGCATATCTCTGCACGTGAGAAGAGCCTATGACGCACACCTAGAGCATGCAAGGGCACAACTGTCAATCCTACTTAGCAGGACTCTGTTACTCAGCACTGGCTGGCTGCAAGACCAAAGCAACCCCAAAGAGCAGCACAGAAGATCCTTAAGGACCTGGAGCCCTTTCTGAGCACAGCTCCACGACATGACTGCTGACAATTCCACGTGGGAGCTGAACTGCAACATCCACTGCGCAACACAACAGCAAAGGAACAGGAATGTAAACAGTAAGCCTGAAGCATGTAAACCTTTCCTATCTGATACTTCTCAAAAGCATCATGAAAGACAGTACGGTTTCTACACTGCGTTTTCCAAGATAACCAAGTGGAGATAACTGGCAGGTCAGTGACAGCTTTAAGGGCTGTAACTTCCAAAGAAAAAGTCCAGGCAAATGACTATTCAGGTGTCTCTACCTGGTTTGGTTTGATTCAAAAAACATCAGAGGCTACAAATGGTTTATTTAAGAATCTATAATCTAGCTAGATTTCACAGCAAGGATCCAAAAATGGATTTGGAAAACAGAAGTACACTGATTAAAATAACAGTGATTTGGAGTTAAAAACAGCACTGCGGGAAGCCTTGTGCTACAGTGCAAAATTCATTTTCCAGGGACTGTTTTGTTGAACATCTAAAACCCAAACAGTAATCAGGCTGGAATGAGTCCCCTAGGATGGGGAAATCTCTTCTGGTAAGCTCAGACCTGAGCTTGGGAACATTCAAAGAATCATAGAATAGTTCAATTCCCAGAGCTTCAGCTGTCACACTCCAGCTGCCAAAACAGAAACTCTCCTGCACATCCCAGGCAGCCGGGGAGCTACAAGCCTTGTCCTCTACAAACCGCTGCCTTGCAGAGCTGCCCCCCGCCCCCAGGCACCTCCTCTCACGCTGCTCACCGCAGCCCTCCCATCATCCTGATCTGAACAACCCACTCGGGCACTGGGGAATCACCAGGAACCGATGTCACATGTTGTGCCTTAGCTACACCCAAGTCACTGAGGCTACTGGAATGAGACCCTAACCCAGCATTAAAGCACCGAGTATGGATAGGATCTGCCCCTTTATACAGCAGTGAGTCAAGTCTAGGGATACTCAGGTCAAAGTGATGCAGATTCAGCCAGTTTGGGTGGTGGAGAGCAAACCTGAGCAGCAGGAAGGATGGCCAGGAGAGCACAACACACAAACAGAAGCAGTAGGAGAGCACGAGGATCATGCCGATGGGAACCAGGGGTGCAATACCTTCAGCCCTCCCATGCAGGCAAGCGTGCTGCACGAAGCCTGCCTGAGCCAGGCTTCAGCTGTAACCCAACTGAAGGCTACAGGCCAGGCATGGACATTACCCGGGGAAGGAGCTTTGGGGCAAAGAGAGTTAGAACAACTGTCCGTCGGATGCACACACAGATAAACAGGGCACGGCCGGCCCGCCACAGCAGCCGGCCGGAGGGGACTGCAGGATGCACGGGCAGCTCAGACAACGGGCACCGCTGGAGCTGACCACCTGATGCAGAGGGGTGGGAGCCTGAGGATGTCCTCTGCATCCTTAAAACACGCAGACCGTGCTCACGGAGAACTACCAGCAGCTTGCGACACAGCCTGAGCTGCACAGAAGGGACACACAGTTGACAGCTGCCAAGTGGACAAACTGCTTCCTAAAGCACCGCACTGCTGGTTTATTTGCTATTCGCCCGCCTTATAAAAGAGTGCAGCCTGAAAACAGGTTTTATTAGCAGTACCCTAGTGAGCCAAGGTGGCTGGCTAGAGGAAGAGACAAACGCAAACGAGCAGTTGCAGCCAGCAAGTCTGCAACTGACCCTGGAGCACCAACTCCAGAGAAGCTGCAGAGCCACCAGCATCTGGACATCAGGATGCAACACTTATGTTAAAGGAAACAGAGTGAGACTGCCAACCAAGAGACGAGGGGAACTACCAGCTGCCAAAAGACATTAATATTTAAAGCAAAGGGAAAAGAAGTGACCAAATGCAAGAGCAATTCGACTCTTGCCATGCTGTCTGCTTGAGGAGGCTGTGCTGGCTGATAGGCGCCCCAGTCAGCACCACCACCAGTGATGCTGGTGCTGGGAACTGCATTTTGACCCACTCATCCCCCAGCTGAGCCCCTTCAGAGACAACCTGGGGGGGGCTTAACACCTTCTGCACCATGCCAACCAACCTCATGGCTGCACGCAGCTGTATTGAAATGGGTACCCCCTGCCTGCCCCGGGGGTGGGAGTGCTGGAACGGTCCCTGTGAGGCTACAGACCAGCTTCTCCAGAAGCCCACAATGGGGATCTGCAATCACTGCAGCACCCCAAAGTGCTTATGCACAGTGTGCTGACTCTGCACCATGGTAATTCATAGCACAAGATGCACCAGCACCGCAGTGAACCCTGCCCCAACCTCTTGCCCTCAGCTGGAGTGATCAGCAGGACTCAGGACCACCACCACGCAGTAAAAGCCTTTCCTAAAAGCAACATGAGTGCCCTTTAAACAAACGGCCTTCTCTCACCCAGCTCATCTCACAACTCGTTTAACAGCCTGCAAACCCTTCCCCAGGATCAGTGCTGCCCACATGTGCAGCAGCTCCTGCCCGTTCTCAGCCCCTGCAACACAGAGACCAGCAGTCCTGACAGGTAAGATGCTTTGCAGCACGCCTGAAAGGGACATGGGTCAGGTGAACTCTCCAAAAAGAATGTGTTTTAACTAATTCTAGTTTTGATAAAACAGAATGAGGTTTTATAGAGACCTTAAAAAGAAAAGCAGTCCCTCCTCACCTACCTACACATCTCCAAGAATATGCCTAGAAAGACTCTCAAGAAGAAAATTAAAAGTTTCCTTCAACGAAGCACCTCAGGAATACCAGTGCACAAAAAATTCCACTTATTACACAGCTCTATAAGTAAGAAAAATGAGGATAAGACACAATGCTTTTTCCTCCCCATCACTAAAATATTTTGCCTAATGACAGAACCTGGATGAGGCTAGCAGCCCTGAACGAAGAAGTTTTCCAGCAGCAGTGCAGTGCAACGTACCACAAGTCAGGGCTCTTCCTTTCAGACTATTTCAATGAAACTTTGCAGTTTCTCATCTGCTTCCAAAGAAACAGAGTAACTCAGGACACAGATGCCCCAGAATATATATAAGCCTTAGAACAGGCAGTGCCTTGGCAAAAACCGCTTTAAAAACAGAGCTCTCTAAGCAGGGGAACCAACAGACTCTGCTTCAGTCCCTGGGCATTCACAGAAACACCTTCAGCAAATATTTTGAAGTATGTTTTCCAAGCTCTTTCTCTCTGTACCACACTGATCTTTTCTGGGAAGGGATATGGCTGTCTCTGTCTTCAAAAGAAGTTGCACCCACAGCCCTGGGCTATGAACTTCAGCACGTCTCCCCATCACACCCTCGGGAGTCCAGCCCCGATCTCAAAGAGCTGTGGGTTTAGGCAATGCCCTACCTGCAATACTGTCACGCAGAATTTGCCCACTCTGGTTTTGCAGCAAATCTGCAGGCAGAAGGCTCTCTGGATTCAAGTGCTCCTGCCTCCGACCTTGACAGGACACAGCATGGCCTCAGGCTCATCTTTCTGCAGGGACACGATGTGAGATCAAGGCCACCACTGTAGCTGTTTTGCAAAAACCATGGTGAAAAGCAGCATGTTGGTGTCTAATAGCAATTTTTGTGATTTTTGTGATTATTTCTTTTTTTAATTCTGTCGCAAAATCCCCATGTGCTAGGAGGGAGAGAAGCACTTGCAAGACCCAGGGTGGCTTTGCACTGGAGAGCAGCAGAGGATTTCCATGTATCTCCGTGCAAAGAAAGGAGCAATGCCACTTGGCAAGGCATCAAGTAAAGGTTTGGCTCTGCCAGGGCACAAACCCACCAGCCTCATGTAGGTCAGCAAGCAGCCATTTATTGCAGCCCCAGCAATTCCTGATGGCCATGTTGTGTCCGATCCCCCTTACACCAGCCACACACTGCAGTACCACACTCACAATACTACCGGTAACTCAGACATGTATGTGCCAGAGGGCAACTGCACACAGCATGGTATCACCCTGGACAAACCTGGTGATGGTAGAGAGGCAGCAGAGCACCCCCAAAACATGCTTCTGATTTGGTGCCAAATTATAACTCCATATCCTAAGGATTCAATTTGCTACAGTGGGAACAAGATTTTTTTAAAGGTGCAAATTCAAGTTTGGCTTTGGACCTAAATCTCAGTTTTCAAGCACTGAACGCATCTCCTGTAGCAGCCACTGTCATTCAGCACACTCAGGGAAACCATTCACTGTTCAAAGCTGACGTTAGCACCTTGGTTGAAACTCTTTGGACAGAGATGCATTTTGGTGGTGCAGACAGTCCATTTCTGACAATGTCACTTCATTTTCTTCTCCTTCAGAGGTTTTCTGCCACCTCCCAGATGTTCCCCCACTTGTAATAAAACCTTTAGTGCTACAAAGACAGAAATTTCTCCTGTCTGTGGCTACTCCACATTTAAGCCCCCCTCAGCTGCCCTGCACCCCTGATGCTACTGATGTTCTCCTGACCAGCCCGTCTGCAAACTCTGCCTGACCTGAGAACTGGCATCAGGACAGGGAGCGGAGGGCAGGGGCAGCTGCCACCAGATCCCCCCTCAATGGCCAGCCTGTCACCTCCATGCTGTGAGGGGACACGTTCCTCAGCGTGACAGCATGGCCAGCATGCTGTCCCACACCCTATCTGCTTCCCATCTCAGCATAAACACAGATTCAGCCTTTCTCCCAATCCTGAAAGAACGTGGTTTTCTCCTTTTTTTTTTTTTCTTTTTGAGTGAACAAGAAGCTACAAGCAAGTATTTGGCCTTCACAACAAATGGGCTGCAGCCAAACTCTGCCATATGTTCCAGCTAATACATGTGGGCTTTGCTTCCCATCCAAGAAAGGAAAAAAAGGGCATTTATGAGCTAAGATTCAGCAGGAGCATGTGGGAAGGAAAGGGTGGGGAGGGGATGCTATTTTTGTTGCTATAATTATTTGGTGGCCAGATCCTTGACCCTTGACGTCAGCTCTGGAGTGTCTGTTTAACTGACCAGTTGTCATGGAAAGGAGAAGGACTGGTTGGGAGGTACAGGCTGATGAGGAACAGCTCTTTGCTGCCTGAACCCACCCACAGGCAGACCCCCTGCCTACATTAGTCATCACCAGCTCACAGCCAAGAAATAAAAATGTCAATACCTTATTGCCAATACGTTGGCTGGAAACAAAAGCATCCAAGGAACTTTGCACCCTCCATCCTGCCATCGGTTACCGCTAAAAAGCACGGGCCAAATCCTGATCTCAGTTTCCCCGGGGTAAAGGCAGAGAAACTCCACGGCCCTCAGCTGGGTCACTCCGGGTTCACATCGATTAATCCAGACTCAGCCTGGCCTTAGTCCAGACTACATACATGGAAACATGCCATGTGCAGAGTACAGGGGTCCCTACTCCTAAGGAACAAACCCAATCACAATGATGAATTCATACCACCTCCAAAGGAAAAAAGCTAAGATAAATAACCCCCGAATCCCTTGCTCCAGATGTCAAGCACTGCCTTGAGCCCAGAGTCCTGCTAACAAGGCTCCTGTAACGCTCAGGAGGTTGGCAGCAAATGGCTCAGTTGCTGACACGATGGTTTCTCATTACTGCCCATGCCATCCACGATGAAATCACCACTTGTACGAGGAAATGGGAATAATCCTTGTTGAAACCTCAGCCACAGCTCTCGAGTACTGGGCATAAGTTTGCTTAGCAGGGCTAAATTGCATTGCTCATTTATATGCAGTTCATTATCAGCTGCCATTAGTTATTCCTGTGGCCAAGGACAACAAAAGGACTCGGCAGAAGCCAGGGCAGAGCTCACTGGGACGTATGGATGAGATTTAACAGGCAGTGAAAAAAGCCATTTAACACATCCCAGTGCAATGCGGCACACGGACGGGGCAGTTCAGCAGCAAGGCTCAGCCAAGGAGCAGTCAGCGAAGGAAGCCACCGTCAGATGAGTGAAGAGCAAGGCGCAAAAAGCATGAGACACTAAGGAGATAAAAGAACAGAGAAGGGGCAGGTTCCCAGCTTACAGCGCAGCAGCAGCGGGCTGTTCTCCAAAGCCAGGGGCTCTCCTGCGCCATCCGTGCCCCGTTTTGCCCAAGTTGGGGCATTAACCTAGCCCATGCACTGGGATGCCTTCAGATCAAGATCTCAAAAGATCCAGTGAAACCACATGAGTCGCACCGCTGTCTTCTCCATCATCCAAGCCACGGCACCAGGGATTGCTAAGAAATAAGGAGAATCCAAGTTGACCTCTTTTTCTCCAAAAGACTGAGAAATTTTGCAGGCTGAGACCTGCTGCCAGTATATTATGCCCTGGCACGACTGCATAGCTATGAGGTGAGAAAGAGGAACTTGGCAAGACAAAAAGGTGTCCCTGGCCATCAAACGGCTGATTACCAGCCTGTATGACATGAGCTTAGTGGGTCTAAGATCAGTTTGTGCTAACTGGTTGTGATTTGCAGTGGTGCCTAGCAGGGCTGTGCTAATTTACTATCAATTGAAATGATGTAGAATTCTGCAAATATCATGGGTTTTCTTTTGGATTTGCTCTATTTGAAGAAAAGAGAAAAGGAAAAAAAAAAACCCACAGCAGAAAGTCTCTACAACCATCTAGTCTAACTTTTAGTACAGCACCAGCCCAGAGTCAAGTTCAAAAAGTGAAGACTGAGTCTCTTATGAAGACTGCAGGGGAATCCAGTGTATTTCTTGGTACACTGGTTTCAACAGCTAGCTCACCTTCTCCACAAAAACATGTGCCTAGTCTGCATTTGGTAGTGTCAGTATTGTACCACTGGGCTACCTCCTTCCCTCTCTGATAATACTTTCAACCCAAAATGAAACATTTCAGAAACATTTAATTTAAAGTGGTCAGCAATAACAGGGGCAGGGGCAGTTGGGTCAGTGTCCTGGGTTTAGGGCAGGATATTTAGCCCAGCCCTAAACCCAGGACACTGACCCAACCATCAAGACCCAGAGTTTTCCATCCCATAAACTGAGTTTATTTTTGTCTACATAATTTTAACTTTCTGAGCACTAACATTTACCCTCTGGTGAGGATGAGGAATGCTCTCTCAGAAAATCTAAATAAAGAGACGTTCCAAGAGATTAGTTCTGGGATCTATTTATTTATCCAGTATCTGAGTAATACCGATCCTCAAGATCAAAGATAAATAAACACCGCTAATAGTAATAATCCAAATAATACTGATTATCTGACAGTTTTATTACAGGTCTTTGTCTGGGATGTGTCATATAAATCCTGTGAAAACAAGACCAACTGACCAGGCAGACCTTGTAGGACAGGTGGTGGCTGTGGTGAGAAATAGCCTCAGTAGGCTGCTCCCACAGAGACATTTAAGTAGTGGAGTTTTGCAACTTATTCTGCGTCAAGATGTCAGAAGTGAAATCACCACCTTTCCCCCAAAGACTGCAGTTCACCCCAGGACAGGACCCTATTATCTGCTTAAGTCCATGCAGCGTTGCTGCATGAAGCAAAACAGAACGTAACATTCACAGAAATGTATCAGCCCTTCAGTGAAACAAACCAAATTCCCAAACTGTATTGGTGTGAATCCAGAGTTACTCCATAATCCCTAGGCAGGTAATCCAGACAGCTGTGAAGAAGACAAAAGACTGTGCCAGTGCAACAGCACAGAGGTGGGCAGCAGCAGTGAGTAGTTACTGAAGGCTGAAAGAATTTGGTGATGTCTTAACAGTCACCCTGAGGCTCTGCTACAGGCGCTCTGAGACAGACACCCAAGAATGGCTGAAGGTAAGGCTCATATAAGCACTGGCAGAAGACAGAATAATCTGTCTGGAGTGGTTAGGGGCCTGGTTTTACATTCACAAGTCTCCTCCCTTGAGTTTGGATTCTCATAAATAGGAAGTTTTCAAAGGCAGACCTGGAGCAGAGCAGTAATTTCTATCACAAAGGTTCTGAAGTTTGGGCTAACAATCCGTTTCTGGTGGTTGTTTTTATTCTCCTATGGTCTTTTATCAAGTCTGGGTTTTTTTCCTCCTATGGTCTTTTATCAAGTCATTATTGTGTCTGTGTTGTATTTCAGAAATCTCAGTGGCACAGGTGGGCAGGGCAGCATGGAGCAACCCAAGGACACGCTTCCACCGGTGCCTCCAGCACTGCCCCATCAGCTGCAGCGCCCGAGACCCAGCAGAGCAGGTAACACTGCAAAGTCAAAGTGCTCCTGAAACAAGCCCACTGGAAAGATTAAACTGCTTGTACAAAGTTTATTTGACTAGAAAAGATTAAAAGAAAAAAAAAAGAAACAGCTTTAAAGAACAAATAAACAACCTCTCCTACAACTATTGTTTTATGCTTGCAACACATGAAATCATGATGATAACGGAACTGATGCACATCTCTGACACAGCAAGGGGGAACAGAGTAAGCCAGATATAGCCAGACTCTTGCACCTTTTGTTCCACTTGACATCTGACGTTACTAAGAGGGGAGAAATGCTCTAGGTGCTGCAGACCTGCTTTATTTGTTGTTTTAAACCCAAGCACAGTCTAAAAGGCTTTTCCCCATCCCGATCCAAGGCTGGTTACAGAGTGTGTACCCACGACTCCTGCCACGCTTCACTGGTGTGCAACGGGGCATGCAGGCAAGTGGGAAGACAAGACCATTGCTAGTCAGCATTTACAAAACCTGAGCAAGCCCTCAGTAACAGCACACCAATATACAGAGAAAATTAAAACGGGCTATAGCTATCAACCCAGCAAACAGGCCAGAGGATGCTGTGGCTGCAAACAAGATGAGACAAGGAAAAAAAGAGACCCCGAGGGAAGGGTTAGTAGGGTAGAAGAGAAGCAAAACCTGGTTTTGTAATTGATACAGTGACCAGCTTTTCCAGGTTATTTGTTATTTTTGGACCAAGCTGACTTCCAGGAGTCAGTACAGGGACTGGAAGCGATGCTCTGTCACAGGGTTCATGGCAGCCCAGCCACAGCCAGCTCCAACACAGCTACTGAATCAGCAGCTTGCGGCCAGCACATGCTGTCACAGTGTATGGTGTCTCCTCCTCCCCTGGCTCTCAGAGATGGAAAACTCCCCAAAAAGGGGAGGTTAGAAACATCATGGCCTGCAGGCTAGGTTTTAAGAGAAACAAGATGACTAAGGCAACAAAGTAAGGATGATGTGATTAACAAAATATTTAAGAGGGCAAAGAGATCCCCACCACACCTGCCTGCCAAGCCTAGCGGGTATTTCATTTACAAAGACCAAGCAGTCAGCACACAGCAGAGAGCTACCAGCATAAGGCAAAGTGCCCTTCTGCCCATGGGGTATGACATCAGAAACCCACAGAAGGACCCTTTCTCTGTGGGCTGGAGAGCCCCCTAGCCCACTACATGCACTGTAAGAGTTAAATCTCATGTTCTCATCACCTTCTCTGTTTCCACATCTTCTCAAAATCCATCCCATTCTAACTGCTTCAGCTATCTGTACCCAGTGTACCTTTAAATGACCTGAAAACACGACCTACCCTAGCAAAAGGAGTCTTCCTACTTAAAATACTCAAATACGCATTTGGAAGCTGCAAGACTTGAGAGCACATCTGCACTTGGGCTGCTTGTTCAATGCAATTTATATACTGTTTCTTAAGACACTGCCATCAACCTCAGAGGCCTTATCCAAAGCCTGAAGTCCACAGAAAACTTCAGCTGAACCCACAAGCTGTCCCAGTCCTGCAGTGCACCACAGCCTCCCCTGACACCATGCTGGAGTCACCAAACACACTGTTCACATCTGTGAAACAGAACCAGTTTCTATTTCAGAAAAGTACAGACAAAAAATAAACCTAGGAAATAATTTAGGGAACACAGACAGGATGACATGGGTTTAGAGGCAGATGGGACATGTTCTTATAGAGGGATACCATCAGTATTTCACTTAACCACATCACCACCTCCGTGCCCCTTTACAGTGCTCCATGCAGAAGTACCTCGAGCATCTATCTGTTCAGCAGCAGCAGCAACACAGCCCAGGGCAGCCACTGCCACGGTCCAGCAGGCAGCAAAAGGAGTCCCAAACCTCCAGTTCTAACACAGTTTTCCACCAATTCACTGCAGAGACCAATTCATGTCACCACGACTGGGCCAGGCTGTACCAGCACTCGCTTTGCAGCGAGAGCCTGGAGGCGGTGGGAGACCCCAGCCTGCTCAGGTTGGCTCCACTCACCACGAGCAGCGGAGGCACACACAATGCTGGCCAACACTGCCTGTGCATCTGTGCAGCAGGACTAAAAGCTTTTGCTTTGCATACCCCACAGGAGTGTTGCAAGGATTAGCTCATGTATATTCAGCACCATTTTTCAAAGCACTGCACAAAAGCCAAACCTTTCAATTTTTTTTATTTTTTTTTTCTTCTCTGTTCCTTGCTCTGTCACTCCCTCCTGAAGGGATGTGTTTCTCCCCTCCTGAGAAACAAACAAGCACAAGGTCAGCAGCAGTGGGAGTGGGGAAGTACATTCCAGGCTGCTCCTCCTCTCTCAAACCAAATGCCACCAAACCCTGCCATGTGTCCAGCCCCACCAGCACCTTGCACAAGTGCTCAGCACCCTGACCTCCCCATTCAGCCTGGGGAGGGCCAGGCAGGACACACTGCAGGATGTTTAACCTCATCTCACTTCCTTTTTTTGGTTTCAAGGAGCAAAACAGGGGGGTCAAACAGCCACCCCTGGAGCCATGCTGCCTGCCCACACACCCAGAGCAAGGTAGGGGGTCTCTGCGCAAGCCCCGCTTTGCAGCCACCCTTCTCAGCTAAAACATCGAGCAGATGCTGCAGCGGAGGTCTCCCTGGAGGGTGTGTGTATGGATGCATCCCAAGCCTCGGAGAACATGCCAAAGCCTTGGCACTCAGCCTTGGCACGAGGGGATGGTTCACATCCGAGTGTATGCAAGCGTTAGGCATTAGACCTCCTGTTTTGGGCAAGTGCAGGCAAATCTGATGTGGGGCATTTTCTTCTGCGCACAGACTTGTTGAGCCAGAGCAAAAGAGCAGTCTTGAGAGCAGAGCTCGGGAGGAGACAGCAGCAAGGTGAGCATGTGGACAAACCACTACAGGCTGCTCTGCAGGACAAAGCTGACTTGAGTCCTGCTTACAAAACCCAAAAGTGTCAGAAAGGATTAAAAAAAAAGGTATTAAAAACATAAACAGCTCTATTCAAAGAGCACCCTCCCTCAGCTAGAGGGCCCGACACCTGAAAAAAGACTGTTTTCAGCACATTGCTTTTATAAGTTTACAATGCATTTTTAAATGAGGAAAGTAAAAAACGCAGGCCCAGTAGAAGCAGAAACGGAAGAACAGACCACATCCCAAAAGTATCTGGATTTTTGTGTATCAATTTTACTGAAATGGGAGCAAAAACTAAACCATTCCCTAATTCAGAGGAAAGTATTTTGATGAGCTTGACACGAGCAAACCTTTGTGACTCTAGGAAAGGCTCTGAATTCAGAAGAAATCACTTAGGTTTTTTAGCATGACAAATTTAGTGTCACTTCCCACACATGGTAACTTTACATAGAGCATCCTTTAGGAATGCTGGAAAATTCTGCCAGCTTCACTGGGATCACATACAAACTGAGCTATAGTCCCAGTTCCCTCCCAGGATTTCTTTCAGGAACTCTATGCACGGACACCAGAGTTTAAGCCAATGCAGTTCTAGCCCCTGATGTGTAAAACTGACATTAAGGCAATGGCAGAAAATTACAGAAAAGGCAACATAGCTACAATTTTCCAGAAGGTTTTAAAATGCAGTAGCTGATGACTTGCTTCCTTGATCTGCTACTACGTAGACATTGATTGCACCACAGGCACTGCCTAGGACAGATGTTTGCTTCTCCACCTAGAAATGGATTTCAGCAGAATCACCCTCCCCATGCTCCGCTGTGCAGGTCTTCACCTATTAAGTTGCCTATAGCAACTAAAAGGCTATAAATGTGCTCAAATAAAGCAGAAATCCAGAGGGAAATGTTCCAGAAATGTTTTAAACATGCAGCTTGGCATGAAATAAAATTCCCACAGTTTCTGTCCTTACTAGTTATGAACAGGAAGACTTACTACAGGTACTTGGCTTGAGAAAGCGCAAGTCTTGAACTACAAGAAAAATACCATTAACTATGCTGGCGTGGGTTGGGGGTTTTCTGTTGTTGTTTTTCCTTCCTTTTGGCAAGGAAGTTCAAAGAATAACACCAATTTCCTCAGGGAAGGCAACAGCTACAAGGCAGAAGTTACCAGGATGATACTCAAGATGTCAGTGGCTGCTAAATGCCGCCTGTCCAGTGTTACGCAAAGTATTTCATATCGTACAACAGCACAAAGACCATCAGATCCCAGCAGCAGAGGTTACGTATCGCCCAGCTTCGCACACACTCCCAGCTCCGGCAATACACCAGCAGCCCAGTTTGCCTGAAACACGTCTGGCAGAGGGCACTGGGGGGTTATACTGGGGGCTCTGCTCTTCTCTGCAAACTTCAGGCAGACCGTTTTTCAGAATTATACAACGTTTACACTAAATGACAAACAAAAACACCCCTCCCACAAAACAAAACATAGGAAAAGCACAGGTGAGCCAAGGCTGGGCACAGTCCGCACTGCCATCCGGGATGCTCCAGGCCACCCCCAGCCCGCATCAGTGAGGACGGCGGGATGGGGGGGCAGCCCCGGGCAGCCTGAGCGGGCTGGGGCGCGGGGCGCAGCCGGGGGGTTGTGGGAGGGCAGGACTGGAGCCTTGCACATCTGTCCTAGCTTCACTCTGAATTTGTTGCCTGCATTTCAGGGTGTGCGACTGGGTGACAGTGTCACTGGGACTGTGCTGCCCAAGCCCAGCCATGCCCTGCGGGTGGAGGCTGGCTGCAGTGTGCCAAGTCCCTGCGACTCCAGCCCCTGTCCAGCCAACAGCATCTGCAAGGATGAGTGGCAGAGCTACTCCTGTGTCTGCCAGCCAGGTGGGTCCTGTGTCACCCTGCCACACCTTTGCTCTCCATGCCCGTCTTCTTTTCCCCCTATGGCTCCTTCCTGGCCTGTGACTGCTTTCCTGTCTATCCCTTGGGCAAGTCGCATCCCTGTTAAGACACTGTCATTAATTTTTCTGGAGGGCAGAATCCCTCCTGAGCCCCCTAAATCCAGTCCTTGGTGCTCTGGCACCTCTTGGGGGGAACGTGCTTGCTTTACACTGTGCTCTGTCCACACCTCAGGGTACTATGGAGGGGACTGTGTGGATGTGTGTCACCTCAACCCCTGCAAGAACAAGTCGGTGTGTCGCCGCAAGCCAGGCTCACCCCTGGGCTACGTGTGCGAGTGTGGAGGGAACTTTTTCGGGCAGTACTGTGAGCACAGGTGAGATGCAGGGCACCGGGCAGGGCCACGGCCCCGTGCCAGGCTCTGTGCTACCCTCACATCCTGACTATGTGACCAGAGACTTCTCAGTGCCACCTAGCTTCTTGGAGCAGCTGAGCTTTTGGGCTGGTGGAAGGAGGTTCAGGGACTTTGGTGGTTGTAACAGCAGAGCTATTTCTCTCCCTAGGATGGACCAGCAGTGTCCAAAGGGCTGGTGGGGGAACCCCACCTGCGGGCCCTGTAACTGTGATGTGAACAAGGGCTTCGACCCCGACTGCAATAAGACCAACGGACAGTGCCACTGCAAGGTGAGGGGCAGCTGTGCCCATGGGGACATGGTCCATGGTTTGCCTGGAGCAATGCCTGTCCTTGGTGCTGTTCCTTGTCTCCTGCAAAGACTTGGCAGCTGCCTAGGCCCTGCTTTGTGTGCCCGTTCTGGGCTGGATCCCTGCTCAGCTCTTCTGTGCGGCCCTCCTGCCCCAGCACAGTGAAAATGGGGGCTGTGGGGGCTCTTGAAAATCAGGAGAACCTGGCTTTTCTCCTCCCTGGCTCCAGTGGTTCCCCAGGCACCAGCCTCAGCTGCTGTCCTGCTGTGCTGTCTGATGGCTGTCCCTGTCTCCTCCCAGGACTTCCACTACCGCCCCAAAGGCAGTGACACCTGCCTGCCTTGTGACTGCTACCCGGTGGGCTCCACCTCGCGCTCCTGTGACAAGGAGACTGGCCGGTGCCACTGCCGGCCTGGGGTCATTGGGCGCCAGTGCAATAGCTGTGACAGCCCCTTTGCTGAGGTGACGCCCAGCGGCTGCGAGGGTGAGTGTGAGCATAGTGGGGAGCTGGTGCCTGGGGCTCGGCATCAGTGGCCTCCCCCTGTGACATGTGTCTCTGCAGTGCTCTATGACGGCTGCCCCAAAAGCCTGAAGGCGGGTGTGTGGTGGCCCCAGACCAAGTTTGGCTTCTCAGCTGCGGTGCTGTGTCCCAAAGGCTCCTTGGGTGAGTGGGGGATGCGATGGGGAGGGGACAGCCTGGCTGTCCTGCGGGGGCTGTAGCAGCCCCAAGAGTATCACTCTGTTTTGTGCTGTCGCAGTCCCGTTTAGCTGAGTTTGAGGGTTGGGAGAAGGAGGCTGGAGAAAATGCCACAGCCTGGGGGAGAGCAGAGGGGTCTGGGAACAGGCTGAGCGGTCCAGGCCCATCACCCAACCCCAGGGCTGTGCTGTTCCCTCAGCCTTGGCCCCCAGCCTTGGCCCCCACCTTCTCCCCACTGCTTTTTGGTTTCAGTGGGCTTGAGGCTGGGGTCAGGCCTGGCATGGCAGCTCAGCACCCACAGCACCTTGCTGTGGCTCCGCTGGCCCTGTCCTCAATGTGTGCTGCAAGGGGAGCGGGGCACAGTGTGCCATTAGGTGAGTGTTGGGTAGGAGTCAGTGTCTCGAGCTGGAGGAGGCTGTCCTAAGTGACAGCGAAGGCATGAGCAGGGTATCTGGGACTGTAGGGCAACACAAGCCCCAGGGGACAATACAAACCCTGTCCTTCTCCAGCCATTCGCCCCAGGAGGAGGCAGGTTCTGCTCCTAACTGTTGTCGCTTCTCTCCCCGGTTCTCTCGCCCTCCGTGCTCAGGCTTGAGGGGTGCAGGTAAGGTTGTTCCCATCTCCTTCCCCCTGTGCTGTAAGGGCCACACCACATGGCTTTCCCTCCCTGCTCCCTGCCTGGCACCCTGCACACCCCTGCGCTTCTCCCACTGCTTCTGGAGCTGCCGAGTGTCTTCCCAATGCTTTGCCTGGCCTCAGCACTCCTACACGCTCTTCCCTGCTCCCAGACACAAACCAGTGCAAACCTGGCTGCAGCTGCATGCAGCCCCTGCCACCCACAGTCCTG
Source organism: Microhierax caerulescens (assembly GCA_035590215.1). Lineage (NCBI taxonomy): Eukaryota > Metazoa > Chordata > Aves > Falconiformes > Falconidae > Microhierax > Microhierax caerulescens. The sequence continues at coordinate 10,544,252 of JAVJGJ010000047.1, forward strand.
AGCCTGCAGTGTTGGCTTCGGGCAGGTCTGTGCTCTGCTGCCTGGCTGAGATGGATGCTGGCTCTCCTGGATGGGTCCCTGCTTGCTTGAGCTGGAAGGGGAAGGAGCTGGTGATAAGCAATGGGTAGTGAGGCCAGTGAAGCCACAGAGGAATGGCTGTGGGGTGGAGGAAGGGGGGAACTGTTTGAGCTGGGGGCAGTAGGATGGGGTGCAGGTACTGATGGCATGCACAGCACAAGGTCCTGGTCCATCTGCCCAGCTGGCAGGAGGAGGCAGAGGGACCCAGAGGCCAGATCCTGTGCAGATCTGCAGCTGAGCTGATCTCTGTTCTGTGCCGATCTCTGTTCTCTGCCAGGGGGAGGCCAGCAGTGTGGAGATTTCTTTGTTCTCCCTGCTCCCAGAGGCACTGGTCCCTGTGCCTCTGCAGCTGGGGGAAAGATGGTTGGGGAGGACAGGTAGGAGCTGGACATGGTGGGAAGGGGCATTCTAGTCACTGGGGCTTTTCTGAGCAGCGACTGGACTCTGCTCCAGGCTCCATCTCCCTGCCCCAGCCATGCTGCTGCTGTCTCCCAGCCATGGGCACCTGGGTGGGCTGTGCCCTGGTGCTGCCCCCAGGAGGGCCTGGTCCACACTCCTGCCAGGTACACTGGGGTTGCGTGGGTTCCTCTAGCTCAAAGTAAAGTGTGCATGGCGACACTTCCAGCCCAGGGTGCTGCTGTCCGTGTTGGCTTTAGCAGCACTTTTGGTGGTGGTTCCAGAACGATCCCATTCATTGCTGGTACTTCCATTGCTGTGCAGTACTGCTTGGGCCCCAGCCAGGGACTGGGGTCTTGCGCTGGGTACGGAACCCACACTGCTGGATGGAGAGTCCTCCATCCCACTGGACTTGCAGGGGCTTATCTCTTGCAGCAGGTTTGCCAGCCCTACAGCAGCTGTGTTGTCCTGTGGTGACTTTGCCCTGTAGAGAGAGGCAGGACCACAGCAGGCATTGAAGGCTGTCAGCCAGGGGATGCTTAGAGCTACATGGGCTTCAATAGTCTGGGGTCAGGATGGGCCCTGAGGGCACAGACACGTCTCCATCAGGAACCAGGGGCTTCTCCAGCCTGATCCCTGCCAAGTCACTTATTCCTCTTTGCAATTCTGTGTGATAGCACCTGGTGTGATGCAGCCCAGAAGCACACATAGGAACCCAGCTCCTGGAGGGTGGTGGTGGGGGGTGGCAGTAGCTTGCTGAGGTGATGCAGACCAAGGGTGGAATGCGTTGCACTGGTGCAAAGCAGGAGGATGGTCTTGGGGTGTTACAGGCCTTCCCTATCACTTGCTGGTGCTGCTCTTTGGGATTAGCTGGTTCAGAGGGTCCCTGCTGAGGAGGGATGCAGCAGGGGAGCCATTTATCCTGTGCTGAATTTCAGACATGCCCTTCTGGTTTTAGGTGCAGCCGTCAGACACTGTGATGAGGAGAAGGGCTGGCTGGAGCCAGATCTCTTCAACTGCACTTCACCTGCCTTCAAGGAACTTTCCATGCTGGTAATCCTCTCTTAGCTCTGCAGCCCTGACAGAGCAGGAGCCGTATGAACAAGGGCTCACAAACAGATTTCAAAGAGCTGAGCTCTCCTTGGGCACCTAGAGTAGGAGAGGGCCTTGCCACAGTGCTCAGCATATTTCTCTTCTCATCTCCTGCCCCCAAACCCATCCTGTGGGAGTACTGATCAGAGCTGAAGTTCACTTGGCTTCATCTAATGTGAAAATAATGAAAATTCCCTGTCAGAAATTACCTGTGCCCTGCCCCAGTATTTGAGAGGAAAACAAATAACCCTGAGCAGGGCTGAACGGTTTGAAGCTGGCGGGATGTCTGCTCCACAGGACGTCGGTAGCCCCCCAGACTTTGTCAGTGACAAATCCCTTTGAAATATCTAGGCAAGTTTATTGAACACTTGCATCTCACCTAGGCTGAGTTGTAACTGAAGCCAGGAATGTTTCCAGGAAAGTAACACTAGGTGCTTGCCCTGCCCTTTCATCTGTCATTTATGGCACTGGCTTGGCTGGCCCAGTGCAACCCCTGGTGTGCTGGTTGGCTGCTGGAGATGCTCCCTGTTCTAGTGACCACCACTGTGAGTGTCCGTGGCAGGTGCCATGGTTTCATAAATAATCTCTGGGTCTAGCAGGGCCTGCAGCATTGCAGTTTCCCAGTGAGGTACCTGCTTAATTGTTTAATCCCCTCCTTTCTCCCCACTGGCAGCTGGAGGGCTTGGAGAGGAATGAGACTGAGCTTAACACAATTGAAGCAAAGAAGCTGGCCCACCGGCTCCGGGCTGTGACAGACCACATGGACCACTACTTTGGCAATGACGTGCACATCACTTTCCGCCTGCTATCCCGCCTCATGGCCTTTGAGAGCCGGCAGCATGGCTTTGGCCTGACAGCCACACAGGATGCCCACTTTAATGAGGTGAGTCCTTCCCCCAGATCAGGGTGGCTTCTGATGCTGCTCCTTTATCAGCCACCCTGAGCCTGGGTCTCTTGAGGGGATCAAGGATGTTGTGAGACCGCATCAGGGGCAGTGGGCTCCCTAGTGCCACACAGACATTGGCCCACAGGAGCGAGACCCATGGAGGTCACCTGCGTGGCTGCAGCTGGAGCACAGAGTGGATGAAGAGGCAGAGAGCTGGGTTTGTTCAGGCTGGGAAGGCAAAGGGAGGTCTTGCTGCTGCCTGCAAGTCCCTCATGGTGGGGGTGCAGGGAAGATGTCTCTGTAGGACACTGGTTGATGAGCATTGTGGTTGGTGGCCTATTGTAGCAGAAAGTACTGCTCTTCCCCAAGCCCTTATGCAGCAAGCTGGGCAGAGAGCACAGTGCTCCAGCCTTGGGTGGTCGGGACAAGGGCCAAAGGCAGTGCTTCCTCACCCCTGTCCCCATGTCTCTCCTATGCAGAACCTCCTGCGTGCAGGCAGCTCCGTGCTGGCACCTGAGAACCGGGAGCACTGGGCCATGCTGCCACACAGTGAGCATGGCAGTGCCAGCCTCATGGAGCAACTGAGGGACTACTCTGGCACACTGGCCAGCAACATGAAACTCACCTACCTCAACCCTGTTGGCGTCGTCACCCCCAACATTAGTGAGTAGGAGCTGGCTGGTGGTGGGTCCTGGCTGGGGTGGTGCAGAGCCATTCCTCCACCTCATCCTGTCCCCTTCTCCTCATCTCACTTCACCTCAGTGAGGGTGCTGATAACGTCCTTGGTGGCTCCCTCAAACGTGGGAGGTGTTTGTGAGAGGCACTGGAGTAGCTGACATACCATCAAGAGCCAGCAGAGCCAGGAGTGTGGTGCCTGGTCCCAGTTACCTCTCAGTCTCTAGTGAAAAATCTGCTGGCCTCAGTGGCAGAAGTAGTCTGTCCTGTGGCAGAGCAAGGATCTGGGCTGGGAAGGAGCCCATCATGCCCAAACACGGGACATATCCACAACCCAGCCTGTGGCTCATATGGTCTCTTTACCAGTGACTTCAAACCTGGGGTGCCCTGGAGCATGGTTGCTCTCCAGGTGGCCACCCTAGAGCTGACTTTTCACTCCCTTGCTCCTCTGCAGTGCTGAGCATCGATCGCATGGAGAACCACTCCCATATCCGCCGGCGCTACCCTCGCTACCACAGCAGCCTCTTCCGTGGCCAGCCCGCCTGGGACCCACACACCCACGTTGTGCTGCCACTGTCAGTGCTGAGCCCCCCGAAAGCTGAAGGTAAGCATGTGAGCATCGCTCAAGGAACAGTGTGGGTGGGCATGGCTGGCAGGAAATATGTAGAATCATAGAATGGTTTGGGTTGGAAGGGACCTTTAAAGGTCACCTAGTCTGCATATGCCCCTGCTGAGGCCTGGCTCTGTCAGAGGTGTGCAAGTCACCCTGAGAGCTCAGGGCTTCTAACTTACACATCCCAGAGGCTCCTGATGGCCTCACAAGTTGCATTCAGGGAGCGTATGTGTGTGTTCTCACCACCCCCTTGTATGCCTCAGCTGCTTCCACAGCAGTGCCCACACTGGCTGGCAGTGAAGGAAACTACACTGTGGAGAACTCCTCCCCGAGGCAGGCGCTGCCAGAGCCTGAGCCCGCTCTCACTGTGATCATCCTCATCATGTACCGCACCCTGGGGGGGCTGCTGCCTGCACGCTACCAGGTGGATCGACGCAGTGTCAGGTACATCCCCCACCCCTTTATCCTCCACAAGCACCAGTAGACAGAGACTGGCTGGACTCTGCTCTACTCCCTCCAGCAGCTGCTGGGTCTGTCTGCAGTGGTTTCAGTTTGGTTCCCACCCAGACGGTCCTGCATTGCTCTGCCTGTTCCCCACCTTGTCATTGCTCTGCCCCAGTTTCCTGACCCCTTGATGTGGGCTGGGCAGAAATATTTCTTCTGAGACATCAGTGCAGGGCATTTGGGAAGGTCCCAGAGGGCTGCAGCTGCCAGGCGTGGTGACAGTAGAGCTCCATTGCTCCTTGCAGGCTCCCCAAGAACCCTGTGATGAACTCCCCCATCGTGAGTGTGTCTGTGTTCAGCAATCACACCTTCCTGCGGGGGCCCCTGGACACCCCTCTCGTGTTGGAATTCCACCTGCTGGAGACTGCCAACAGGAGCAAACCTCTCTGTGTCCAGTGGAACCACTCCAACCCGTGAGTCGAGCACAGCTGGGTTGCTCTCTTTGGGCTGCTTTTTGCAGACACCTTCTTGTTCCCTGAGTCGCCCTGGCTATGACAGGCTGTGTACCTGGGCAGCACTGGGACATGGGGGTTTCCCCCTTCTCCCAGGAGGTTCATTCCTGCTGGGAGGGTACAGCAGGGTCCCTGCAGGGCTCTGGCTCCAGTAATTCAGCTGTAGGAGTGCAGTTGTATCTGCGGGTAGAAGCCTTGGCCATCACCCCTCTTCTCTGCAGTTCCTTCCCCACACACCACATTCATCTGTCTTCTCTCCTAAGTGCACTCTGCTTTTTGGTGGCTGCAGGACCAACCCCTCTGGCTTCTGGACAGCCAGGGACTGTGAGCTCGTGTACCGAAACACCACACATGTCCACTGCCAGTGCTCCCAGTTTGGCACCTTTGGAGTTCTGATGGACAGCTCACACCGAGAGGTAACCTCGGTCTGCAGGGCTGTGGGGGGTGGTGGCAGCTGTTAGCCGCTGGGTCCCAGAATAAACGAGCACAGGCAGAAAATTCCCTGTGGGACACAAGCAGAGTTTGAGAGCTCAGCAAGCTTCCTGTGTCTCCCCCTAACATCGCCATTTGCCTTTGGTTCTCTGCTGCTGCAGCAACTGGAAGGTGACCTGGAGACCTTGGCAATTGTCACTTATTCCTTGGTGTCTCTCTCCTTGGTGGCTCTGCTGCTGACCTTCTTCTTCCTGACCTGCCTCAAAGGCCTCAAATCCAACACACGTGGCATACACTCCAACATATCAGTCACCCTCTTCTTCTCTGAGCTGCTTTTTCTCCTGGGCATTAACCGCACTGAGAACCAGGTCTGTGGGCTTGAACAGGCATGCCTGTGGGGGTGGGGGGTGAGGTGTGGGTGATGCAGTTAGCCTTGGCACAGTGGGACCATCTCAGAGTGGCTTTTGTCTCCCCAGTTTCTTTGCACTGTGATTGCCATCCTCCTCCACTGCTTCTTCCTCTCCACCTTCGCCTGGCTCTTCGTCCAGGGCCTTCACATCTACCGCATGCAGACTGAAGCCCGCAATATTAACTTTGGGGCCATGCGTTTCTACTATGCCATTGGCTGGGGAGTGCCTGCCATCATCACCGGTAAGAGCCGCTTGTCCTGCAGCCATGCCCAAAACACTGCTTCTCAGCAGCCTCCTGGTCCCCCGGTGTTGCCCAGCTCACTTAGTCGATGGGGAGAGCTGAGGGTGGACTTGCCACGGCCAGCAGTGCTGGCAGCAGGCAGTGGTCAGCTGGGGACCACATGCCCAGGGCTGTCATCTTGCCTTCTGGGAAAAAGTAATTCCTCAGCCCATCTCTTCGTGGCTTGTTTGATGGGCACAAGGCTGCTGCACTCCCAGGGCTTGTGGTTAAGGTCTCCTGATTTCCCAGACTTGCATGCTTGGGTGACCTGCTGCTGGCAGTGAATACCTGCTGGATTGGGCTGTTCCAGGGACGCCTGGAGAAGAGGAAATAAAGGCCCTGATGCTGTGGCTCACAGTCCTGGCTCTTTCCCCTGTGGTGGGGAGACCTGTGCACAGAGCAAAGAGTAGGGAGAGAGTCCCTTCATAGCCTTCAGTGCCAGAATGGGATCGACATGGCTTGGACAAGTCCAAGGCTGCTAGGTCTGGACCTGACCTCTTGCCTCCTCCTGCAGGGCTGGCCGTTGGCCTGGATCCTGAGGGCTATGGGAACCCTGACTTCTGCTGGATTTCGATTCATGATAAGCTGGTCTGGAGCTTTGCAGGCCCCATTACTGTCGTCATTGTGGTAAAACCCTGTCCTGTTTCACCCACAGCCCTCTCCTGCCTCCCTTCACACCATGGGCACTCTCCCCTTCCTCGGCTGCCCACTGCCTGCCCTGTTCTCTGTACTTTCTTTCCTCAGTTAGAGACCCTCTCTCTGTCCCTCATTGCTCCAGCCAACCCTGGGGGAGGCCACGGCTCGGGCATGAAGGGGAAAGGAGGGGACACTCACATGGGCCTGGCAGACCTGGAGTCTGCCCATGCTCTGCCCTGGGGATGTCAGGTCAGAGTTGGCCCTTGGCACAGCTTCTAATACGTGCCAACGCTTTCAGATGAATGGGGTCATGTTCCTGCTTGTGGCCAAGATGTCCTGTTCCCCAGGCCAAAAGGAGACTAAGAAGAAATCGGTTCTGTGAGTATTAGTGGCCAAACTCCCAGCAGAGCTTCTGTGGCTCATGGGTTTTAGCATTTTCAGTGACCATCCTCCCTCTTCCACCATTGCAGAGTGCTCCTCTGTGCATCAGTATTAGCCTTGCAGCCACTCTCCTCTCCCATAAACTGCCAGCCACATTAATCCTTCCTAAACTTTGTCCTTCCCTCTTGTTCCTACATCCCTAGCTCCACACTGTCCCACCAGCCTGTCCCACTTCACCACCTGCCCTCACAGCTACCCCTTGTGTCTTCTTGGATTCAACACTCAGCCCTTGTCAGCTCTCAGCATCTGCTTCTTCCTCTTGTACATGCTCCTGAGAGCTTTCCCCGCTCCCTCCTGGGCCAGCCCTGGAGCTTGGCTCTGCTCGGTGGCTCCAAATGACCTGTGTTGTTTGAGCCCCTGTGTTTTGCCATGTGTGATCCAGAAGGGAAGGCCTGGGAGTTGTGGGGAGCTGAAGCACTGTGCAGAGACATGTCTGCGGTGCTGGGCTGAGTAGGGAGGGCTGGGCAGGAGCACGCTTTCCCCTCTGGATCTCTGTCTGTGAGCACTAGACTGTAGATTAACAATACGCACTAACCTCTCGGTGTGTGTTTGTGTGCCTGTCCTGTCTGTTTGTCTGTCTGTCTCTCTCTCTCCAGCATGACGTTACGGAGCTCCTTTGTTCTGCTTCTAGTTATTAGCACTACCTGGCTGTTCGGCCTCTTGGCTGTCAACAACAGTGTCCTGGCTTTCCACTACCTCTACACTGTCCTCTGCAGCCTCCAGGTAACTGCCCGGCCTCTGCCAGGGGAGGGCACAGGTCAGCCCAGGAGAGCATCCCTGTGGTGCCCACACCATCTGTGAAGAGTGGGTGCCTTGCATTGAGCCCCCAGCATCCTGTTGGGCTCCCTCTCCCTTCTGCTGTCACCACTGTGGCAGCAGGTGACTCCTTCCAGTCCTCACTGCTGTGCCTGTGGTGAGCAATAGTGTGGAGCAGGAGGTGGCTGCAAGGCACTTGGTTCAGAGGTGACATCCAAGGGGCAGCAAGGACCATCTTTAGAGGGAAGGGGACTGCCTCCATGCTCTCAAAGGGCAGAGCAAGAGAGTAGCCTACAACAGAGGTGTTGGACACCCCAGATATGACCCATGGCAGCACCCCACAGACCTCCTGCCACCACCATGGCTGGTGTTGCTGCAGGGGACCCTACTAGCTGTTCCTTGGCCACTGCCAGCCAGGAGGACACCCCACCCTTTCCTCCCTCACCTGTGCTCACCGTGAGGATTAGCACCGATCAGTGTTGGGGGGCTCTGTAGTACATCCCAGTCCTGGTGGCTATCGGGGCAGACATGCTGGGCTCTGGAGGAGCCAGGGACTGTCCCAGCACTGGTGCTGTGGGCGAGCAGGTCGGCTGGCACCAGGATCTGTCTCTTACGATGTGTCTCCCCACAGGGCCTGGCTGTGCTGGTCCTGTTCTGTGTGCTGAATGAGGAGGTTCAGGAGGCTTGGAAGCTGGCCTGTCTCAGCAAGAAGGGGCAGAGCGAGGAGGCCACAAGGAGCACACAGGTGGGTGAGAGCAGGAGCAGCCAGGCATCTGGGGACAGGCTGCCTGCCTGGGACTGGAGCTGATGGCGACATTCTTGCTTCCCCAGGGGGTGGTAGGTGTGCATGGGAAGGGCATCCCTTGGGCTGCTGCGGCACCTCCTTAACAGGGCACGTGCCTTCTCTCTGTCTGCCTCACCAGGGCCCCAATGCCTACAACAACACTGCGCTGTTTGAGGAGAGCGGGCTCATCCGCATCACCCTGGGGGCCTCCACCATCTCGTCAGTGAGCAGCGTGCGCTCTGCCCGCACCCACTCCAGCCAGCGGGCTTACCTCAGGTAGGGACCTGCACGGCGCTCTGGGGTACCAGGAGTGCTGGGCAGAGCTGGGGGCTCCTGCTGCTGTGACCGTTCGGGTCCTCTTGTCTTTCAGAGACAACGTGACAGCACGGCAGGGCTCAGCCCTAGATCACAGCCTGCTGGCTCACGCTGGCCCCACAGACATTGATGTGGCCATGTTCCACCGCGATGCTGGGGGAGGTAAGGCTCAGCCCTGTGCCTGGGCTCGGGGCTAACCGCATGCATCCTGAATGAACTCCTGGCTTAAGGAAATTCTTCCTAGTGCAGGTTCTGCCTGTATGGTTATGTCCCCCACCTCATGTTCAGCTGTGAATTTCAAACACATGCAGATAGGAGGGAGAGGCAGCAACTGTGTCACTTAGCACAGCCGCCTCCTGGACAGATAGCAAAAGAGCTAGAAATGGAGGAAGCCAGAGAGGGGGCACAGGCTGTCACAGGGTCCCTGGGGACACTGGGCTCCCCAGTACAGCACAGACATTTGACTTGCTGGAGTGAGACTGGTAGGGGCCACCCTAGTGGCTGGGGCTGGGCTGTGGGACAGGTGAGCAGAGGCTGAGGGAGGTGGGTTTGCTCAACCTGTAGGAAGAGGAGGCAAAGGGGTTCTTATGGCTATTTGCAACTTCCCTTATGGGGACGTGCAGCTAGACAGCACCAGGCTCCTCTCAGTGATAGGGCCAAGGGAGCAGGTACGAGCTGCTGCCAAGGGAAGAGCAGTGAGGGGTAAGGCAGACTGTTGTCCTCATGAGGATGGTCATTCCTGAGGTGGTTCTACCTTCCTGGCCCCGCTACCGGGAGCCTCTCCTACCTTCATTCCAAATGTCTCCCCCACCCACGTGTCCCTACAGACCAGGACTCGGACTCAGACAGTGACCTGTCTCTGGATGAAGAGCGCAGCCTCTCCATCCCATCCTCGGAGAGTGAGGAGAACGTACGCCTGCGGTGCCGCTTCCAGCGCCAGTTCAAGCGGGCAGCGCACAGCGAGCGCCTCCTCACTAACCCCGCCAACACCACTCCCAAAGGCAAGTCCCAGGGGCTCTGGCAGGGGAAGGGGTGAGCTCAAGTCCCTGGGGGCCAGGCTGTGTCTTGTGATGGCTTCAATTGCTGCTCACACAAATACTCTCTCCCTCTTCTCTGGGGCCTGTTTTGCCACGTCCTTCGCCAGACGTGGATGGCAATGACCTCATGTCATACTGGCCAGCTCTGGGCGAGTGCGAGGTTCACCCCTGCTCCCTGCAGAAGTGGGGCTCTGAGCGGAAGCTGGGCTTTGACATCAACAAGGATGCAGCCAACAATAATCAGCCGGACCTGGCCTTGACCAGTGGAGATGAGAACTCCCTCACCCAGACCCAACGGCAAAGAAAAGGTAATGGGCTGGAGCAAGCGGACAAGGGTGGCCTTGCCTGTCTTAGGCTGACATGGCCGTGGAGGCTCAGCATCAGATCCATCTTGTGTCCTTGGGGAAGTATGGCTTACCTCCCCTGGCTCTCATGCTTTTTTCACTGTTATGCAAAGATTTGACTTCTCTTTCTGTCCGATGCAGGGATTTTGAAGAACCGCCTCCAGTACCCTCCAACTCTCCAAGGCCTGCCATCCGTTGGCAGGATGACCAATGAACTGACGTGGTACAAGACCTCCACACTGGGTCACAGGGCTGTCCCTGCTGCCTCCTACGGCAGGATCTACTCTGGGGCAGGCAGTCTGTCACAGCCAGCCAGCCGGTACTCGTCGCGGGAGCAGCTTGACATGCTGATGAGGAGACAGATGTCCCGGGAGCAGCTGAGCAGACACAACTCAGGAGAGTGCTTGGAAGCTGTGCCCAGCCAACATGGGTCCAGGGAGGAGCTGGGCACTATTCCCAGAAGGCACGGGTCTACTGAACACCTGGAAAGTATTCCAAGCAGACATGGGTCCAGGGAAAACTTGGATCTACTCGCTGCTAGGCCCAGTCAGAGAGATCATGGGAACACACTGCCCCGGAGGCAGGGCTCCAGAGACCACCTTGACACTTTACCCTGCAGATTTGGGTCAAGAGAGCAGCTAGACTGTGGGCCAGTGAGAGAGGTCTCTAGAGAGTGGCTAAACACATTGCCAAGTAGGCAAGTGTCCAGAGACCAAATAGGCACATTGCCAAGTCGAGATACTTCTCGAGAACAATTGGATTTGCTTTCTAGAAGACAGCCTTCAAGGGACCAGCTAGCATCAGCCAGACAAACTTCAAGGGAGCAGCTGGACTTTCTGTCCAGAAGATCTAATTCCAGAGAGCCTCTGGACACAGTGCCTAGCAGGCATCCCTCGCAGGACAGCCTTGGGAGCCTCTCTAGGAGGCAGCTGTCTAGGGAAAGCCTAGAGCCACTGTCGAGGAGACAGCCTTCTAGAGAGAACCTGGAGGCCATTCCCAGCCGACATCCTTCTACTGAACAGTTAGATATCCTTTCTTCCATCCTTGCTTCTTTTAACTCCTCTGTCCTGTCCTCGGTGCAATCTTCCAGCACGCCTTCAGGCCCCCAGACCACTGCCACCCCTTCTGCCGTGCAGGCCTCCTCAACACCCTCTGCAATGTGCCCCTCGACACCTCGCTCTGCCACCTCCCACAGCATTTCGGAGCTGTCACCAGACTCGGAGTAAGTGTGTTGCTTCCTCAGCCAGGCCTTGTTCAGCTGGGCTTGTGCATTGTTTACCTGCCTGGCTTCCCGAAGGGAGTTTGGGAGGAGAGGGCTGTGTAAGGATGAGCCCCTGGAGTGAGTGGCAGGTGTTTCCTGGTTCTGAATAGTCACTGGGCAGGGAGAACCCTCAGATACAACAGTTCTTGGTGCTTGCAGTGCAGTGCAAGGAAAAACATCAGTGTACCCGGGTCTGCCTGCTCTGCCAGAAGTGGTGGTCCTCACTTCACATCAGGGAAGACACTGTGCAGCCAGGCTGACCTCATGGCTGGTCCCCTTGCTCAGGGCCAGCTGTAAGTCCCAAAGAACAGATGTGTGTGATGACCTGGCTGGCTGGAGAGGAGGATGGGGCCCAAGTGCTACAGGAGCCCTGCCTGCTCCAGCCACGTTTCTTCCCCCGGTCCCTGTCTCAGTGTGTCACTTTTTCCCCTCCAGCTCTGCTCCCTGCTAGTACTGCTCCCATCCCATCCAATCCCTCCCCTCCTTTCCTCTTCCCTGACATCAGGGACTTGGAGACAGTTGTTCCTGCCCTGACACAGGAGTGGGTTTCTGGCATAGCTGGGGGAGGCAGCTGGAGCCCAGGGGAGATGCTATGACTTAACACTGTTTTTCTTTCCTCTGAGAAGAATAACAAGAAATGAGGGCCATTCCTGAGGGGCCGAAGCTGTCCACAAGAGAGACAGAAGAAGCAGGGCCCTTTGCCTAGCCAGGTGCTGCCAGCTGAGGTTTGGTGTCCCCAGGGGGCAGGGGCCAGAACTGATGGTGGTCAGAGGCCCAAAACCAACCCTGCCTTCCCCTGCCCTCTGGGCTGAGGGGCCAGCAGTCTGCATCACCCACCGGCTGCCACCGTGCTCCTCATCTGCTCCTCATCGTTGCCTGCCTGGTACGACAGGTAAGGCAGGAGCCTGCTTGGCCGAGGGTGGCACCTCCAACCCCCTGGGGCCAAGCTCTTCCTCTGCGAGCTGTTTGTCTGCAGGGTGTGCGTGTGTGTGTGGAAGGTGAGCAGGGGCAGGGGGATGGAAACAGAGCCCAGGATGTGGGGGCAGGGGAGGGTTTTCTACCTTTTTGTATCTTTGTAATCAGAGAGAAGAGAAATTTCTATGGTTATTTTTACGGATGGTCTGTTCCCAGGACCTGGAGCATTTGTTTCGCCAACAGCCCTTTGCCAGCTTCCCTGGGGGTACCAGGGACTGCGATCCTAGTGGACTGGAGAGACAGTGCCAGGCAGCTCTTAGGGCTTTGCCAGCACTGCTTTGTCCTATTCCCATTACAGGGCAGCTGGCCCCGCTCCCCCTCGCCCTCCCACCACGTAGCTCCATGTGTGTCGGCACCATCCTCCTGCCTGGCATCCCTCAGCCCCTTGCAGCCATGCTGGCCCTGCAGCCAGGCCCCCACTCTGCCTTCCCATGGGACCCCCCTTGGGGCTGCCCACCACCCGTGAGCCAGGGTTGTGTGCCAGCAAGAGCACAAGAAAGTGGGGCAGCAAGTTCAGTGCTAGGGACCCACCAGGGGGGAAACAAGCTTTGCTGTTCAACCCCATCCTGTACCAGGATGGTCCTGCTCCTATAAGCGCTGGTTTCCTCCACTCAGCAAATGAACGCTATGTTTTTACCCACTATATGTTGTGCTCTTTAACCTGTATGTTATAGAGCAAACCTCTGTTGGCTTGTGGGTCCAGACAAGGAGCTAGATGACCCTAGCTAGATGACCGTGCTCAGCAGCAGGTTTGATTGTTCCCAGAGCTGATGCTAGCCCTGTGGAGGGTTAGCATCTGCCTGAACATGCTGTGGCTCCAGTCTTGGGGCCCAGGATTGCCTACAACAATTGTATCTAGCTGGTTCCCTGTGGGCTCTGAGTACATACACCCGTGTCCCTGTGATCTCTGGCTGGCAGAAGACCCCAGCTCAGAGTGGCCTGGATTTTGGGAGACAGAGATAAACAGCACTTTGCCCTCTCTGAAAATTCAGGCCAACCTGGTGGTTTCTCTGCTTGACCAGGAGCCTGGTCCCAGGCTTTTACTGGCCCTGCCGTGAGGCAACACTCCTCTGTGCCTGCCCCAGCCTTGTGCCAGGGGAGCTGGCTTAGGGGGCCAGCACGCTCCCTTTCACCTGCTGAGTGTGGTGCCTCTGCTCAGCTGCCCCCGTGGTGCTCTTGGGGCTGCATGACAGCATGCTCCTTACTGCCTTACTACCACACTGCCATAGCATCTTACTGGAGCCCATTCCGATATGTTTACAGGAGGGGACTTATGCTGTTGTCCTCTGGGACCTCTCGCCTACATCCTCGAGTCAGCGGGGAGAGCGTGGAGGGAACAGAAGGGCTGGGTGATGGGGGTGCCGTGGGCCTGTTGGGGGCTGTCTGCCCCCAGCACAGCCCTGATGAGGCAGGCTTGCTGCCGCCCTTCTCCCAGGGATGGGGAGGGAAGGGACTGCTGACATGTTTACATGCCACTGGGGACTGGCGTGTGGAGGGAAACCCTGCCGGCCCCACGGCAGGGACAGCTGGCCCCCTCTATGCTGCCCATCTTCGCCTTCGGGAACAAGCTCGTTTACATGTTTCTCTCCCACTGCGCAGCACCAGTCCCAGAGTCCTGGGCTCCTGTCCCTGCCATGCTGTAGGGCCCATGTTTCTGCCAGGTTGGGCACAGGGGCTCTTTGTGCTGGTGCCAAAGGGAGAGCAAGTGACAAGTGCCAAAAAGAAGAGAGCAGCAGAGCTGGTGGCTGTCCCCACAGAGCTGGGCCGGTCAGGAGGCGGGAGTCAGTCTGCGGCTTGGTCCCTGATTGTAGTGCTGTGGCCTGGGCTCTGGGAGCATCCTCCTTGGGTTTGGGTTTGTTTCTTTGGGGGGTTTGGTGGCTTTCTTTCTTTCCTCTCTCCATCTTCAGATTCTGTGGGCAGGGAGATGCCTGTGCCCCGCCCCCCCCCCCTCGCTGCCCCTGGCTGTGTAAAAGTGTATCATGGAAGCGCCAGATTTGGAAATAAAAGTCTATAAAATGGTGCTGGCCTCTCTGCTGTCTCTCCCTGCACTCGGGTCCGTGGCTGTGGGTGCAGCACCTGGGCTCAAGGTGATGCTGGGAGGGGCCTTGGGCAGGAGCTCGCAGCCAGCTCCTGGGCTGAAGGGGGGTCTCTGTGGCCTGAGGTGAGGTGACCAGCTGACAGGGACTTCAGGTGCTGCCAGTTGCTTGAACTTGGCTGTGTCCAGGCTGGTTCACCCAGGGGTGGAGTCAGCTGTGGTGGGGTCCAGTGGCCCCAGTGCTGCAGTGCTGCAGTGGCTGTGGTTAGCCATGGGGCCCGTGCCTGGTGGCAGCCAGCAACCTGGGTGCCACCAAGGGGGGAAAATCCACTGTCTGAAGGAAACATGACCTCGGCCGGGCCGGTCTGGCCTGTGGGCAAGGAGAGGGAAGTGTGAGGAGGAGACTTCAACTGTGATCCTGGCGCCCTCCATTCCTCCCTCCCTTGCTGCTGGAGAGGAAAGAGCAGGTGAGCAAAGGGCAGTATTGATCCACGGCACCCTGAGCAAGGGTTGCCATCAATCATCATCCCTCAGTCCCTAATGGGCTCAGTCCTTATCACTGGCCTGAGCCTGACCCAGCCCAGGGCGGCCCCTGAGCTCGGGGGGCCGGGCTCACAGCAGCCCCCGGGGAGTTGCATTGGTATTGGGAGCTGTGGTCCCATCCTGTAGCCCACCCGAGGCTGGCTTGGGGGTGAGGGGCTAGGGACAGCTGCGGGGGGGGGTGGGGGGCTGGGGGGGCCAAGGGGGAGCCACAGGCAGAGTGGCTGGCTCAGGGAGCAGGTTGGGGCTTCAGGCTGGGGCACAGGAGGCAGTGGCACAGGGTGGGGACAGGTAGCGGTGATAAGGAGGTAGTAAATGGCACCCAGCGCTATCAGCTGCTTCTGAGCAGGAGCCCTGTGATGGCCTCTGCTTCTGTGCCAGGTGAGCAGATAAACAGCGGGGAGGCAGCAGCTGCTGTCGGCATCGGCGTGCCGCTACTCAGCCAAGGTGGGACTGATGGGCCTGGGGGTGGGACAGTGGGGGAGCTGAGTGGGGGATGTGGGAGAGGCTGAGGGGAGCAGGTTCAGCCCCGCTGCTGGGAGGCAGGTGAGGAGCCTGCCTGTGGCTGCTGCCAGACCTGGGTCGTGCCAACCAGGTGGAGAGCCAGGGTGGCAGTGGTTTGTTCCCAAACCAGCCAGCAGGGATGGGAAGTCCCTCTGACCCTAGAGAGTGCAATCCCACATGTCACGACTCATGCTACTCATCAGCCCCATCCCACCACCCAGGGCACCCAGGACTCCCTGGCTCCTGCCCTGCTCTGACCCCTGGCTTCACCCTGCACCCTGGCACCAGTCAGCCCAGCCCACGGTGCCTGGATTTCCGTTACTGTATCCCCATGGGCCTGGGCCAAGCATGACTCAGAAATGCTCCAAAACCAATGGCAGTACCAGGTCGTGGTGGAGTGCAGGAAGGTGTGCTGGGTTCAGCAGGACTCTGGTGCCCGGTGGGGACCTTTGGAACAAGATAACGGCTGGGTCTGTGCACACTGCGGGAGAGTGAGGCGATCCACAGGGCTTAGCACCCCCATTTCCAGCAGGTAAGCAGGGACCGGAGCCCGTGGAAAATACCCTAGATGCCACAGCTGGAGGCTGCGGGTAACCCTCCTTGCTTGCCCTGGACACAGCTCCTGCTCCAGGACATGCGGTGGAGAGGGGGTGCCCATGGGAACCCTGGGGGCACACAATGGTGATGGTGGGACCCTGAGCAGTGCCCCGGGTCTCACCCGTGAGTGCCTGGCAGCTGTTGGCAGGGAGTTGGCACCAAGATATGCCCAGCAGCCAGAAGACCCCTGACTTGCACCCAATGGGTGCTGGTGCACAGCAGCATCCCATATGGGGCCGTGGGCCAGGAGCTGAGACTGGCCAGGGCAGTACCCAGGATGGGATGGCCCTGGGGACAGTAGTGACAGCCCTGGGCCCACCACAGCTGGGCATCTCAGTACAACAGGGCACTGGGGGAATATGGCAGGTGCTGTGCAGCAGTGGGGCTGGGAAGTGTGCAGTTCCTCAGCAGGGCAGGAGGCAGGGAGCGGTGTCTCAAAGATCATGGGCTGGTATTAAAAAACAGGAGGGAGCAGAGCGTGCACCTGGCTGGCAACACCTGACCAGCCTGGGCACAGCAGGTAGGAGGGCTGGGGGCAATGTGGGGGCTTGGGCTGGCACAGCCCTGGCACCCCACAAGTGGTTCACGGGTCCATCCGGTTGCAGGTGGGTGAGCATCTCGGGACCAGCCAGCGCTACTGGCTGGGTGAGCCTGGCAGGATGGGAGCACTCTCAGCTGGAGCCTTAGTAAGGCCAGGCTGTGCCTCCACATGGAGATACCTTGGGCCCACCATCTCAGCCCCATGAAGCGAAAGACCCCAGCCCAGCCCCACTCCTCCACGCACATGGGCTCAGAGTGGCTGGGGAGGGCACTGACGGAGAGATAGTGAGCCTGTGACGCTCACCGGGGGTTGACATTCCTTCTCCCTTCATGTGTAAAGGGACAAAGTCTGTGGACAGGTTTGCAGGGTGGCTGGGGCTTTGCCGGCCCACTGCCCTGGCTGTGCTGTGGTATGAGGAGGAGAAGAAGGGTGGTTGGCAGAGCTGGTGCGGGGCAGGAGCGGGCAGCACTGGTTACTGAGGCCTTGGTTCCCTCTGCCCACACACCCTCTGCCTGCCGCTCTCTGTTGCGAGCTGCTGCCGCTTCGTCAGGACTGCCAAAACTCAGCTCAGCCCTGGCCTCGGGGCTAATCCTGCATGCCTGGCTAGGATGGGATGGCTCTGTGGGACCAGTGTGGCTGCATGAGGGGCTGTGGGGTGGGTAGGGTGCCAGGTGCTCCTGGCTGTAGGGACGTGGCTGAGCTCTTGTCTCCCCACAGCGGGCTGGCACGCAGGAGGGCCAGGCGGCCATGGAGGGGGAAATGATGCTGAGCCATCGGGCGCCCTGCAAGGTGCTGAGTGAGGCCGACCTGGAGGAGGTGGTGCAGCGGAAACCTCCCACTGAGCCCTCGTTGCGTGGCTGTCTCCACAAGACCAGGTAGGACCATGCTGGCGGGGGGGGATGTGCCTGGACCCTGCCAGGCACTGTGCACCCCAGCCCCACTGCCACAGGGAGCCTGGCTCTGGCTGTCCCAGTCCCTCTGGTGGACACAGTGCAGACCTGGGGGTTGGTTCCCCCATGCCCAAATTCCTGTGTCCCCACTTTGTCCTTCTGCCTGGAAGGACACCTGGCTCCAGTGGATGGAGCTGGGGGGTCCCATGGGATCCATTGCTTCCCATGGGGCCCCATCCACCTTCAGTGATGTCCCCAAGCCCCTGAGCTTGTGCTCAGCCCTGGCTCTTGCTCCTTCCCCACTAGATGTTCAGCTTCCACTGCCAAGTCCCTGCTCTTCCGCTTCCTGCCCTTCCTGCACTGGCTGCCCCGCTACCCATTCAAGGACTGGCTCCTGGGTGACATTGCCTCAGGCTTCAGTGTGGGCATCATGCACCTGCCCCAGGGTGAGTGATGCCGTGCCCAGGCTACTGGGGGCTCCCTGCAGGTGCGGGGCCAGGCCTCGGCCATCTGTGATGTGTCTCCCTGTTCCATTATGTCCAGGGCTTGCCTATGCGCTGCTGGCCGGGCTACCACCTGTCACTGGTCTCTATTCCTCCTTTTACCCCGTCTTCCTCTACTTCTTCTTTGGGACATCCAGGCACAACTCTGTGGGTAAGCTGAGGGACCACATGCTCCCACAGGGATGGTGGGGAGGGAGTGAGGATGAGGGGGGTGAGCCTTCATTCACAGCACAGCATTGCCACATCAGAGGTTGTGGGGGACCTTTCTTGCCTTTACTTTGCACCACCAGGAAATTGGTTGTCCAAAGCACAGTGGGTGCACTTTGAGCCTGGTCCAGGGGACAGATGCCTGTACACCTCAGAGAGGTGCTGGTGCTGACCTTGGGCTCCCTGCCCACACCCTGCCTGTCCCCAGGCCCCTTCGCTGTCATCTCTGTCATGATCGGGAGTTTGACAGACTCTCTGCTGCCCAGCGAAAAATTCCTGGAATCTGTCAATGGCAGCAACGTGACAGTCAATGAGGCACAGCAGGATGCTGCCAGGGTGGAGCTGGTGGCCACCATCACTGTCCTGACAGGCATCTTCCAGGTAAGGGGGCTCCAGCCTAGAATGGCAGGGAATGGGGGGCTGTGATGCACCAGGGCTGCAAGCGGTGGGTCACTTTTGCCACCTCTCTTCCCAGGTGGCCCTGGGCCTCCTGCAGTTTGGCTTTGTGGTGACCTACCTCTCAGACCCACTGGTGCGCGGCTACACCACTGCTGCCTCTGTGCATGTCCTTGTCTCCCAGCTCAAAAATGTCTTTGGGGTCTCTGTTGGGGAGCACTCAGGGCCGCTCTCAATGTTCATGGTGAGTGGGGGCTCGCTGCTGACTAGGACCTCCTAGGTGCTCATCTGTGGAGCACACAGAGGCTCCAAAACACCTACTGTTGAGGCATCTGCTTTCCTGAGCCAGTTCCCTCCTTCTGTGTTCTCTAGACCTTCATCGAGATCTGCCAGAAGCTGCCAGAGACCAATGTGGGCACCCTGGTGACAGCCATCATTGCCATGGTGGCCATCTTCATTGTGAAAGAGCTCAACCACAAGCTGGCCACCAAGCTGCCCATGCCCATCCCCATCGAGCTTATCACGGTACCCAGAGCTGCCTTAGCTCACTGTGGGGATGAAGCCATGGGCAGCCCTGTCCCCTCCAGGGTGGGGAGGAGTGGGATGGGGTGCCTTGGCGAGTGCAGTTCTAGGGCACGAATTCCTTCCTCCTCTTCCTCTGCTACGGTCCCTGTGCAGGAAGGCCCTGCCTCACTCCAGCCATCCTCCCTCAGATCATCATCTCCACTGGCATCTCCTACGGTGTCAACCTGAACGCCAAGTTTGGCATCTCTGTGGTGGGCAACATCCCCAGCGGGTGAGCAGGGCCAGGCAGTGAGGGTGGCTGTGCCGGGGCACCATGCCGCCCACGGGACCCCCCATTTCAGCTCCGTTTCCCTGTTTTGGCTGTAGGTTGAAGCCACCTGTGGCCCCTAACGTCAGCTACTTTGGGCAGGTGGTGGGCAATGCCTTCGCCATTGCTGTGGTGGGCTATGCCATCTGCATCTCCCTGGGCAAGATCTTTGCCCTGAAGCACGGCTACAAAGTGGACAGCAACCAGGTGATGCTCCCAACGTGCAGGGCCCTTTCCCTGGGTGAAAACCAAGCTTGTACTTGCAGCCAGGGGAAGGCATGGTGCTCCCTCACCGCTGCTCTGTCCCTGCAGGAGCTGATTGCGCTGGGCCTCTGCAACTTCCTAGGTGGCTTCTTCCAGTGTTTTGCCATCAGCTGCTCCATGTCACGGAGCCTGGTACAGGAGAGCACAGGGGGCAATAGCCAGGTGGGTCTGGGCAGCACTGCCTCCCTCCGTGGGTGCAAGGAGCACAGTAAGTGGTGGCAGACTCACCCCTCGCCTCCCATTTTCCTTCTGTGCAGGTAGCTGGTGTCATTGCATCACTGGTCATCCTGGTGACCATCCTGAAGGTTGGAGAGCTCTTCCGGGACCTGCCCAAGGTACATCTGATTCCACAGCCTCCATGCCACGTCACACCCTGTGCCCATCCCATGGCAAGGTGGTGTGGCAGGGGAACAGGCAAGGGCTTCCCTATCCTCATAGCTGCAGGGTCTTCTCTCCTAGGCCATCTTGTCTGCTATCATCATCATCAACCTCAAGGGCATGTTCAAGCAGTTCAATGACCTCTGCATGCTCTGGAAGTCCAACCGGGTGGACCTGGTAAGGTGCTGACCAGCCCCAGGGCTTTACTCTTGTCCCTGGAGAGGGTTTCTCCACCCTCCCTGAGGCTTGCAGGTGCTGGCAGGGAGGCTGTGCCACAGCTGACCATGTCCCCGCTTCAGATGGTCTGGATTGTGACATTTGTGGCCACCCTCATACTGAACTTGGACATTGGCCTGGCAGCCTCAGTGGCTTTTGGGCTGCTCACTGTCATCTTCCGCACCCAGCTGTGAGTACCCTGGGGCTGGGGCAGCAACCCGAGGGCTGGGGAAGCCTGTGGTGACCTCAGCCTCTTGCTCTGCTCCCCACAGCCCCCACTACTCCATCCTGGGGCGCATCGCCGACACTGATGTCTACAGGGATGTGGCTGAATATCAGACGGTAGCAGCACCGGGGACGGGAGGGGAGCTGCCTGCAGTGGGGAGGCAGTTCAAAGCACCCCCAGGGACTGTTCGCTGGGGAAAAGCAGCAGGGGTTATTTTGGGGGAGGGAGGGAAGGGGAGCAGGAGACTCCATCCCTGGGGTAGCACCCTCTCTATCTGCCCCCAGGCACAGGAGGTCTCCGGTGTGAAGATTTTCCGTTCCTCCTCCACCCTCTATTTTGCCAACGTGGAGCTGTACGCTGAAGCCCTGAAGAAGAAGGTAGGAGAGCCACCAGCCCCCGAAAGCTCCCCAGGGTGGTGACGGGGTCCCTGAGGACACAGGGCTGCATTGTTTTGCAGAGTGGCATCAACGTGGACCGCCTGATTGAGAAGAAGAAGAAGGCCCTCAAGAAGCTGAAGAAACAGCAGAAGAAAGCAGAGAAGGAGAAGGCAAAGAGGAAAAAGGTGCTTTCCTGCCACCGGGACTCCTCTGGTGCCACCCTGCACCACCTCCCTGCCTGGCCCTGGCCCTCCTGCCCATGCATTCGACTGGCTTGGTGGCCTGTAGGGCTCCCGCTTCAGTCTAGGGCCACTGGGTGTGAAGGGGCCCTGGGGCAGAGGTGGGCCACAGCCTCACACCCAAGGTTGGCAGGGAAAGGCTGTTAATGATTAGGTCCCGGAGCCAGTAAGTCATTAGCCATTTGCTGAGTTAATCAGAATTAAGAGCAAGAGCAAAGGCTGACCTGGTGCCAGCTAATAAGCCTGGCTCTGGAGAGGGTCACTGGGAAGAGGGGTGGGTCTAAACACCTCCAGAAAGAGCCCAACAGTGCGTGAAGGTGCAAGTGAGGCACCCACTCCTACAGCCACCCGCTGCCTGTGCCCTAACATGACCAAAGAGCCTCATCAATCCCCACAGCACTATAGGGCAGGGCGAGCTCAGAGGCAGACACTGCCCAGCCAGGCGTGCTGCCAGCCCACGTGCTGCGAGGCCGGGTCTCATTCCCTCCCCTAGGACATAGAGGATGGGCACAATGGTCCGGACATAGCAGTGATCGAGCTGAGTGGGGCAGAGGGTAGCACACCCACCAAGCCCACCCTGCGTACCCTGGGGCTGCCCCAGCCCGGCTTGCACGCCATCATCTTGGACTTCAGCCCCGTCAGCTTTGTGGATACTGTCTCTATCAAGATCCTGAAGAATGTAAGGAGCAGGGGATGCAGGTGGGCCTGCAGCTTTGCTGAGGGCATCACCAAGACGGCCCAATGGCTGCTACCCATCCCTCTTCCCAGGTGAAACATTTTCTGCCATTTGCAGATCTTCAGGGATTTCCAAGAGATAGAAGTGGACATCTTTGTTGCCGGCTGCCCGGGTGAGGAGGCTCTGCAGAGCCATCAGACCCTGCATACGCACCCCTTCGGAACACAGCTGCTGGCCTGGGGCTCCCTCCCTCCATGGTGTCTATATCCCCAGGGTTTTCCCAGGGGACAGGTGCTGCAGGGTGTCCCATGGGCCCAGTCTGAGCCCCACAGCCTCTGGCAAGGCAGCTGGATCCCTGGCAACGGCCCCGGTGTCCCCTGCAGTGTGCAGGGGGAGGGAGGCTGCTTCAGGTGGAGGAGGGTTGGCTCAGCCAGGTGCTATAGCTTCCAATATTTCTCCCTGCACACAGTGCCTGTCCTTGACCAGCTGGAGCGGGGCAACTTCTTCAGTTCAACCATCACCAAGCGCTGCTTCTTCCCCTCGGTGCATGATGCCGTGGTCCACATCAGCAGGGAGCAGCGTGGGGCCTCGGTAAGCACCCAGCCTCGCTGTCCCCATCACTGTGATGGAGGGGGGCGCAGCCAACTCCTCTTCTGTCCCCCTTAGGTGGACCTCAGCACTAGAATGTAGCCCTGCAAGAGGAAGATGTCTCCCCGAGGAGCTGGGCGGGCAAGGAGGGCTTTGCTTTGGCACCAACTCACCCACCCCAAGGCCCGGAGGCCTTGTACCCCCACCAGAGCCTCCAGACTGTGAGAGCTGGGGCTCTGCCCTGGCTGTGGGCTCCCCCCGACAAGAGCTGCTGCAGCTGTCCCACCAGGGTGCCCCGTGCCCCTGCTCAGGCCCGGCCCAGCGGGCCAGGCCTGCTCTGGGGGGTGGCAAAGGGGCCCCCAGACCAGGCCACGGGGGGTCTGCTCCCGGCAGCGAGCTGGCATCACGGATTAAACGGTGCAGCATTTCTCAGGCTTTGTTTTAATGCAGTTTCCTCAATAAAGGCGACTTCAGGCAGGGCCAACTGGCTGCACCCTGGCACTGGTGGGCACTGCCATGTGGACCCTCTGCCGCTTTTGTGCCACCTTTCCCTTCGATCCGCTCCGGGCCCGCCGGGACGCGGCTGGGGAAAGGGTACGGGTGAGGACGCGCCACCGCAGACCGCAGACCCCCAACCCCCAGGCAGCCCCGCAGCCCCAGCCACCCCCGCGCCCTCCCGCCACCAGGGAGCGCCC
>JAVJGJ010000047.1:10571262-10583145 GCA_035590215.1 Microhierax caerulescens
CCACTGGTTTCCGTTCTCTGGAATTAGACCACAGAGAAAACAGTGACAGTGCAGTCTTGCTTCTAAAAAGTATTATTACCCCACACTAAGAGAATGAACAACATCACTGCTGTCTCTGCACTGTGAACTTGCTTCTCCTAAGCCTGTCATCGCTGCAGTTCAGAGATGCTGATATACTGGGTCTCTCTGTGTTCTTCCTAGGCATCTGACTCGAGCAGATCTAGCTTCATATGTTGATACTCACTTCAAGGCACCTCGTATGGTCTTGGCAGCTGCTGGAGGTGAGTTTAGATCCTTGTGATTCTGGGAAGCCTGGGTGTTTTCAAGCTGGCGATCAAACCGCTGTCATACATCTTTAATGTGAAATCAGATTATTTTGTTAAATTAAACTGTTTAAGACTGCAAATCTGTTTCTCTCTCCCCCATTGCCAGGTATTTCCCACAAAGAGCTGGTAGATGTAGCTAGGCAACACTTCAGTGGAGTACCTTTTACATACAAAGAGGATGCTGTGCCTATCCTCCCACGCTGTCGCTTCACAGGGAGTGAGGTAAAGTTGTTTTGGTTCTGAATAAAACAAGTAGCTGTTGCCAAACTGTTGAATGAATGTGAAACCAGTTACAGCTGCTTCTGAGAGGAAAAATCTGTTTGTGTGTCTCAGAGAAGCTGGTGATGCAGCATCTTGGTAGTGTCCCCATGTTCTGTTCTTGGGGTTTATTGCCACAGTATGTTGGGTTTTAGATAGGACCCAAATCTGTTAAGAATTTGGGGCTGCTGCTTACATCATCTGCTGGAAAACTCATGTCAGAGCAGCTGGTTTGTGCTCAGTAGTGCCTGAGACTGTTTCATTTCACTGGGGTAATATCAAGTCCCCCAGTTTGTCAGCCTGGCATTGCAGCAGGCTGCAGACAAAGCTTCAGTGCTCATGCTGTTCTCCCCCACTCCTGGATGTTTTTTTAGATCCGTGCCAGAGATGATGCTCTGCCTGTTGCCCATATTGCTCTCGCTGTGGAGGGGCCAGGATGGGCTGATCCAGACAACATTGTCCTCAATGTGGCTAATGCTATCATTGGACGCTATGACCGCACTTTTGGAGGTGGTAAGGTAAGAGACTTGTGAGTGCGACAGGGAGAGCCTGGAGCCTTTTAATATGAAGTATTATGGGAGAATCCTAGATGAATGTACTTTATGGGACGCTGTTGTGGTTAGCTTCCAACTGTGAAGCTGGTTTAGGAGCCTGGAAAGTAGGGTAGAAGTGTAATCAAGGCTAATCCAGGACAGTTCTTGAGAGGTGATGCTGGTACATGAACTGAACCTTCTCTACTAAGTTTGGAAGAGGTTTAGCTGATGAATTCTCAGCAGCTTATTCCTACCTTGACAAACTAACCACTTAGTGGGGGTGGTGATGGAAGCAGGCCAAGAGCAGTGTATAGTCTCCTCATACAAGCTTGTCTTACAACTGCAAAGCAAGTAGAATTTGTTAAACCCCCAGTATTGCATCCATTCTCATCTGGAATCTCTCTGGCCTGCATAACTGTGCTAACCCCTGCTAGTGGTAGACCTTGCACTTCCCATTTTCTCCCACTCTATGGTGGTATGCATACCAGCTCCTCTTCTGCGGCTGGGAAAGGAAATAGTTCTGCTGGATGGACTCTTAAGCCATTGTCTGTGGCTTTTCCACCAGTGAATCTCATCTGTTGACCACATGAAGGGTCCAAATTAAGCTCTCCTTCAGCAAAGTGTTCCAATCTGTCTTGTCTGTGGTCTTTGTGAAAACAGCTCAGTTGGAAAGAATTTGAGCTCTGAGGAAGCTGTAAGACTGAAATGGCTGAGGGTATCTCCTTATTTACAGAATCAGTCTAGCAGGCTGGCTACACTTGCTGTGGAGCATAATCTCTGCCACAGTTTCCAGACGTTCAACACTTCTTACTCTGATACTGGCCTCTTCGGTTTCCATTTTGTTTCCGATCCTCTGTCCATAGATGATATGCTATATTGTGCTCAGCGGGAGTGGTAAGTACAACTTTGGCAAAAGTTCCCGTTTAAGATCTGACCCTCTTGTGGGAGACTGAGCTGGTGTGGGGGAGCGTATTAGGTCTTCAGAGAGTTGTGTCTCTTTTATGAACTTCTTGATAACTTGCATTCTGCTTAAGTGAGCCTTTAAGTGGTTTCTGTAAATGTCTTAGGACGTGGCTTTTGAGGAGCTGTTTTATCACCTTAGGGCTCTTCAGGTCTTTCATTCATGCTTCCAAGTGTTAGCACTGAGGCTTTGGGTTTTTTATATACAAGTGAGATCATGCCTTAGAGACAAGGCTTTCCCAAGTGCCCAAGGGACAGATCTCCATTGTCTTGTTAAGCTTGAGCAAAGCAGGCAGAGTTCCTGCCTTTGAGTGCTGTGTTGTGGCTGATAAATGCTCCGCTGCTGGAGTCATGCCAGGTTGGGGGGCCTTCTGTCTGTCTGTCCTATTGTGTACATGTGTATCCTATGGAACAATCCAAGGCTACACCTAAGACTGAGCTGAGCCGTGCTGTGTATGGAGCAGATGGAGTTAGCCCTTGCCCCAGAGACACTGCAGTTGGCAGGGGAGGAAGGGATTTAGCAGCTGGAGTCCAAACAGACTCTGTGGAACTGTCTTGTTCTTTCAGCATCAGTTTCCATAGCAGCTTGCCATGTGTGGGAATAGCTGACATGCCTTCCTTCTCTTGTGATAGCGTACTGCAGACTGCTTACTGCTGTGCCTGATGGGCAAGCTAGAGCTGGCACCAGGGCTGCTTAGACCTTTGTGAGTGTAACTCAGCATGTAACCTGCTGGCTGATATTCCCTGCCTGTAGGCTTGAGCTCTTGACTCCTGCTGTTCAGTGCTTCCCAGTTCTTAGCTGCTCTGTGGTGATCAAGAATGAATCTCAACCCTGCAAGACAATTGATGTTGATAATAGCTATTTCTGCAGAGGCTTGGGAAAGGGAGGAATTCACTTTCTGTCTGCGCTGACAAACATCTTTAAGAGCTTTAGTGGACTTTCCCTCTCCTCTCCAGGATGCGTCTGTGCACTAGTACAACAGAGTCAGAGGTGAAGAGAGCCAAGAACTATCTCCGAAATGCCATGGTGGCTCAACTGGATGGTATGTTCTTGTTTATGGATTGACCACTCTACCACTCTGCAGGTTTCTGAGGGTTACTGCTTATGTCTTTCCTGGGGAGCAGGGGCTGTGCTGGACATTGCAGTACTGCTGACAGGCACTGGGCAATACTTTCTTTCTCCCACTTGGTGTTCTTCCTGCCATGTTGCGAAAGCAGCTGACCCCAGCTTGCTGTGCTCCAAGCTAGCTCTGACTCTGTAAACTTCTAGTCATTCTGTTGCTGAGAGTGAATAACGTGCTGCCTGGTGAAAGAATTGAGACCCTCAAACTGGTCTGCCTTGTTTATAACACTTTGGAGACCAGTGAAGCAATCCTTGTATGCTTAACTCCTGCTGGAGCTGCTTAGAGTGGTAAGTATGACTGGTACTTCATGAAGAAGCTGGTTTAATGGCTAGAGTTTCTTTTATCTCCTTTGACTGATAGTCGGACTGTGCAGTTCTGGAAGGCTTTTTGCTGTGCTGACCATGTGATTATCGTCAATATCTAGGTACTACACCAGTATGTGAGAATATTGGAAGCCATCTCTTAAACTACGGACGCCGTATCCCTCTGGAGGAGTGGGATGCCAGGATTGCTGTAAGTATCTCTTTTGGCTGGAGCACTTGCATGGTTGGTGTCAGCATCTTCTGGCCTTAGTTTGCTGCAATAACATGAGGCTTACTTATCTCTTTGTCAAGCTGTCTGGAGTCCAGGTGGTTAGCTCACTGATGCCGACATAAATATGTCAGAATCTCTGGCATAGGCTCAGTCAGTATATCCTGTGTTCCTGTGGCTGGATTTAGTCCATCCCAGAAACAGGGCATATGCCTGTGTTAAGCAGCACAACTTGAAATTCCTTCAACAGTTGCCCTAGAGGTGGCTAGCATCTAGTCTCTGTAATTCTGCAGCTGCTGTATCACTTGGAAGGCTTCTGATTTTGGACTGCCATACCTTCTGTACCCTCAGAAGAATGCACTGTGTAGAACGTTAGACATCCTCTCAGACAAGAGCTGGACAGTGGGTCCAGATGGCCCCCAAGGGTCTGACGATGTCTTTTTAGTGATCTTGATATGTAATGGCAACAGTAACTTCCAACTTTGAGAAATGCAGGTCTGCTAGAGGGGTCATTAATTGCTTGTTTGGTATTTATTAGGACGTTGATGCAAGAATGGTGAGAGAGATCTGCAGTAAATACATTTATGACAAATGCCCAGCAGTTGCAGCAGTTGGTAAGTAGTATGTGGTAATTAGTGCACGGTAGCTCAAAAACCAGTAAAAGGGTCAAGAGCTGAGTGTAAGCGAGTTGCAGGCAGTTTTCGTGTGTCTCTTGTGGCCTCCCAACTGCTCTGGTTCTTCGCTGGTATCCTCCTACCTTTGTACACTACATGTGCCAAGGCACATATGCCAAGAGATCAAGCCTGCAGGTGACGGAGGCACAGTGGCAGTGAGCTGCTGGCTGTCCTCCCCACCCGTCTCCTTGCTGCAGAGCTCTGACTAAGATTGGGAGTCCCATAGCTGGGTGCAGGCCCAGCAGGTCTGCCAGGTGTCCTTACCCTGGGGTCACGGTGGTTTATGTAAGGGAAGTGAAGGGACCTGATTCTCCTGTGCTGCTCTGGCACGTCTGTCTGGCCAAGGACAAATTCCTTTCAGAAAACCTGCCTGAGCAGCTCAGCTCTGCTCTGCTGCCTCCTTCCTGTGTGTTGTGGATTCCCCTCCTCCATGCAGCTGTTTCCTCAGGCCTTCAAAGTGGAGCAGCTTAGAAAAAGGAGACAGTTTTTGAACAGGAAGTTGGAATGAACTAGCCAAAATTTCCGTGGCTTGGTGGCTCCCTGTCTTTCATACCATTATGTAGAGCTGTACTGAGCATTGTGGAGCAGTGCAAGAAAACAGCTTGCTCTGATGAAATAAGTAACGGTTTCTTGGTCAAGAGATGGTATCTGCTGGTTTTCCTGATGCAGGTTTGAGGTGTAGTTGCCTGGTTTTGTGCATAGCTGCTCTGGATTGTGAGCACAGTCTACTCTGCCACTATCTGCTTTAAGACCATGGGAAACTGCATAGGGATTTTAACTATGTCTCCAGTGACTAACTCGTTTTTCTGTTCGTTCAGGTCCTATTGAACAGCTCTTGGATTACAACCGTATCCGCAGTGCCATGTACTGGATCCGTTTCTAGGACGTGTCCCTGCAGGTTGGAAATAGTGAAGTTGTGGACTGTGACAGGTTCCCTCTGGCTCTACATGTCTTGTGCACCAGGGGCAAGTCCCATCAAAATGGCTGTCTTCTCGGTGTTAAATGTGTAAAAATAAATACATCCTGTATGGAGTTGGTTCTGCTGGGAGTCGATTGTGTTTTGCTGGGTCACGCATGCAGACATTATCAGTCTTGCCAAATTGGTGAGATATTGGACTCGTCAGTCTTGGTGTGTCGGGCTTATGCTAGAATCTTGTCTGTGTCTTGTGTGCAGCCCTACACCTCTGTCCTGAGCTGGCAGTGTCCTAGTTCAGAGTTTTTGTCTTTAGGCAGGTTGAAGAAAATCTTTCCACTGGGACAAGGGGAGCTCTAGCTGTTTCCACTGTGCCTTCCTTGCAGGCAGCAGCGTGGTCAAACTCAGGCTGTAGCACTGCTGTTTGTACAGACCTAAGAACAGAGGGCCCTCATCTGAGGGGACCTCTGTGCTCTCCTGTTTGTCGAGGAAATCAAAGTGTATCTATGGAAAGTTGGTCCACTCCTGTCCCTGGAGTGTGGTGTTATTGTTTCTGGCCTGGCTGTTTGTGACCCTCTTGTTGGAGTGGCCATCTCTGCAGTAGGGGCGGTTTGTGCAACCCCACTCTCCCTGATCAGTTACAGACAAAACTGGTTGATTGAGTTCCCACCACCTCCTGAAGCTGGTGAACGTGATCTTAAGCTTCCTGTTTATCTGTAAACCAGCTCAATAATGAGTGGAGATTGTTGTGGAGTATCTTGGTGTTGGTGTACACATTCCTTTTGCAGATGAGCCTCTGTCTATTCAGTCATTCTCAGCTATGCAGTAACTGAGAAGCTGCTGACTGAAGTATAGGGTGCCCTGGCCTGTATCTGGAAGAAAAACCTCTAGGTCTGAATAGCTGAAAGAGCTACCCAGCCCTTTCTGCTTTTTCTGGTGTTAATCTGGTTGTTGCTCCCTTGTCTTGCCTCCGGGAAGCTGGAACATGGAGCAGAAAGAGTGAAACCGAGGAAAGGGGATGAAGGAAAGCTTCCCACCAGGTGGCACTAGCCTGTCACAGCTACCCTTGGAAACTGGAAGGTACCTCTGTTTAATTTTCGTCTTTGGGATAAATCTTCCTGGGATTCTCATTTAATTTCCAGGTGCTGCCCTGACAAGTGGGATTTAAAAATAGCGTAAAAGTTTCTAGGAGTTAGTCATTACACTTGAGACTAATCCAGTGTACTAAATCATTTATGCTGAATCTGGATTTTTGATGAGAGAGTCAGTGTGTCTGAACTCATTGCATATACTAGGCAAGTTTGAAACTGTTAAATGTTCTTGATGCAATTTGGGTTTAACCATCGGCACAAGCTCCGGCTCGTTACAAGTGCACTGAGGGCTGAAAAACTAAACAAGCTCTCTTATGCCTCAAGCCTTGTGGAAACCAGCAAATGATTCTGTCTTGGTTTTCTGACTGCAATCAGACTGTAATAGTCTTTTGTCTTCCATTGCTATATATTCTCCCCCTGCCCCCCAGGGTGAGCTTCCGGGGTGTTTTGCAGTTGGTGAGAAGTACAAGGAAAGGGACATGTACATCCTTGTTTTAGCATTTCCTACAAGTTTTCTTCTCTGGAGGTTTCTGCTTGGGAATGATTGTTTTCCTTGAGTAATTCCCCGGGCCATCCTGTGCTGCTTTGTACTAGGAACTGATTCAAACCACTCTGCAACTGCTGTTTTCCAAACTGCTCTGTTTCTCTTCAAAAGCAGCAGCTTGGCTGTGTGGAGCAGCATGCTCCCAGCACTTCAGCAAGGTTCCCTCCTCCTGACCAAAAGGCTGCAGCTCTGCAAGGTTGGCTGGCTTATGCAGCTTTAGAAAGTGTGTGTAGATTCTTTTATCCATGTAGAAATCTGAGTGGCCTAGGAGCTCTGCCCTGGTGAGTGGCATTGGATGCAGAGTACTGCTGGGTGCCTGCTAGCAACTAGGATTTGGGGCTGAGCTGTGCCCAAGGTGTTAACATCTTCTGGCTACAGTTCCCATGGCACTCTGCCTTGTAGTGCCTGTCGTGTTTGGGTGCTGTGCCAGACCAGTGCTTCCAAAACCAGGGACTTCTCACCAGCTCTGAGGATTGAGAAGTTTATGATACCATTTTTCCTTGGTAAACAAGAAGCAGCCAGGCTGGGGATCTAAAAGGTGGGGAGTGGAAACCCATTCAGGAGTCAAGAGTGTAATTACATGGCAAAGACACACGTACTCTGAGCCTTAGTGAGGGGCTTGGGAAGCATAGCCTGGAACTGGTGCAGAGTCGTCAAACATTTGGCAGCTGAATCCCTTGGTGCTGGAAAACTGAAGCTCTAATCTCGTTGGCAGGTCTCTTGCTTTTTGAGCTGTAAAGGTGTGTTTCTGTTCCTCCCCTGGAGAAGCCTCAGTCCAAGGGAATCCAAACTGGGAAATTTCTGGCTTGACGGAAGTGTCCTACCTCAGTGCTTTTCCCAGACCTTGAAAAAGTGAGATCTTTTGCTGAACCTCTCCCCTCCCCTTCCTGCGGTTTCCGCTGCCCAGTGAAGGACAGTGGCAGTGCCAGAGGAGGGAGTTGGAACCATCCCTAGAACAGGGCAATTTCGCTGAAACTGGAGATGGCCTGAGTGACCTAATAAATCTGTTTCCTGGCTCCCTGGACAATGCAGGATTGTTCAGTGATGCTCTTTGACCAGTCTAGTTTTCAATGGCTTAAGTGTTTTATTTTGCTACTTCACTTGGAAGGTTACTTGGGATCCCATTAGACTGTGCTGATAAATTCAGTTTGGTGTATGAATTGGCCTTTGCTCCCTCCCCTTCTGCACGGTGCTGTCTTCAAAGTTCCCTCTTTGAAGCTCGCACCCTCCGCCTACCTCTAGGCAGTTGCTTTCCCTCGCTGACACCTTGGCACTCTGTCTCTCGGCTGGAAGAGAAGAGGATTTGGAAAAGAAGATACTGTGCATAGTTGTGTGCATCCTATGCAAGGCTCTGCAATGCCACCTGCACAGCGCTTCAGTGATTTTTTTTTTTTTTTTTCTTCCACCATACAGAGCTATTCAGGGTACACAAAATCTAGCAGTGAAAACGGGGAGCGCTTGCTAGAGACCTGTGCTAAGTGCTCCAGGTTTCCCTGGTCTCTAGCAGGAAAAGCTGTTGGTACCCCCAGCGCGGGGCTGTGAGGCTGGGGCAGATGTACAGGGTGGATCTGCTTGTGTAGCAGGCAGCCCCTTTGATATGTGAGCTGCTTGTTTGGGATTCCGGTGCCTGCCAAGAGAGGGGCCACAGCAGCCAATTGTCAGTAGTTGCCTCACCTGAACTAATTACCCACCCTGGAAAGTACAGTTGATAGTAATCATAGGTGCTGAGCCAAGCCTGTCCTCAGGGGAGCAGGGAGCTGCAGAGAACCTTTCACAGAAATGAGAGGCTTGGAGCTGTGCCACTCTTTGGTGCCAGAGAGCTTTTGGGAGGAGAGCCTGCAGCCCTCCGGGCCTGCTTCTCTGCCCGCTGGCCTGCCAAGGCTGGTGAAAAATGGCAGTGGGAGCAGAGTTTAGAAGACAGGGCAGAAGTGCAGCGCTGCTGGTGTCTTGTGTTGCTGGAGCCTCGCACTGCTTGGACCCCTGAGTGCAGGGATTGACCCAAGGCATCAGAACGGCTGTGACCAGGGATCTTCTGCCCCGGCCAGCCCCTGTATAGCGTGGTGTGCTCAGAGGAGGGCTGAGTTCTCCCTGTGGTGCAGGTCACCCAGCAGGGTTGCAGGATTGCTGGGGTGAGGGTGGTACCTGATGCTTGGCAGACTCACAGGCTTGCCCTGCCCAGGCTTCCTGGATTTCATCTTGTCCTTCTGTGCACTGCAGGGACTTTACGCTGGGAGAGAGGAACAGATGCATGTCTAGAAATCCGCTTTCCTATTTGGAAAAGGAAACAGCTCATCTAAAGCTGTAGTGTATTCATTGCATGGGAAAGCAACAGACAAAGGGCCTATCCAGGCCTGACTGCCAGCTACAGCCATCCTGGGCCGCTGTGAGACACGAGGCTGAGCAGGCCATGATGGCAGGACTTGTCTTTGTCTCAGCTCTTGTTTCGGTGGCTTGTCTGGAAGGGGGTGAGGCTGAGCCCTGAAAGCCCTCATTAAAAGCTGCTTTACCCAACACCATCCAGAGAGTATCAGTGGTTCTCACTTTTCCGTGCAAGTTTCTTCTTTCCAGCTCTTTTCCCTTGTATATTTTCCTTCCTCAGGGCTCTGAGATTTTTAGTGAGGCTGCCAGGCAGAGGTTTGGCTTTGCTGCCCATTGCTGAGGGTGCCCAGAAAAGCTACTAGAAGTGTGGTGCCTGGAGGAGGATCTGCCTGGGTTCCTTAGCTGCCTAGGAATGGGAAATGGAGCTGCTGGCACAGCTCTAGACTGCTGGGGTGGCAGCCTGGGCAGGTCCCAGCTCTAATCTGTGAGAGAAGGAGGGATTTTGGGGGTTTTTTGGTTCAAAGAGGTGTCAATCAGAGTAGTACTTGTGCTGGATCACCCACCAGATGCTCTGGAGACACTGCTCCTGCTTGGTGTGACAACTGCATAGCACAGACGGCACGAGGACAGCAAAGCAAGCTGGATCAAATGCCACGTGACCTGTTTTGAGCGAGGCTAATTACGTAATAAAGATATTGAAACAGGAGCCTGTATATCTGAGTGCTCTTCCTAGTTTTGCCAAGAGCCTACAGTGTGATGTGGAGCACTTGGCTTTTCCGGGTGCTGTGTTGCCCTGCTGCGCATGTGGGTGCTGACACTTGGTGCAAGAGGCACAATAAAGTTGCTGTGCGTGCACTGCCATCAGCCCACGGCAACTCAGATGTGCAAAGCATTTTGTGAAACAGCCCCAGTAATGTGCTCTGTTTTCTACTTTGCGTGTAATTTTTATTCAGAGTAGGCTCTTGGATAGTGCTATAAAGGGAACAGGCTGTTTATCTTTTGTTTGTTTTATTTAGGGAAGAGTGAGCTTACTTCAGAGGGGTATTTTTTCCTTCCTTGTTTGAATGTTTAATCTAGGAAATTAAAGTTGTGTTTCTTAAAGATTTAGCAGTTGATGTATTTCAGCTTCAGAAAACTGCATTCAGAGTTTCTCAGGGTACAGTTTAGCGTTGTACAGACTCATACATGCCAAACCCATGACCTCTCTGTTCAGACTGCATCGCTCTTGAGCAGTGCTCACAGCAATTGCAAAACAGACTTGGTGCTACCGATGAAACCTGGAGGGTGTGATTACCAGGTAGGCATCTGTGAAGGGATAATTGCCCACAGACATGGTGAGTGGGGCTGGGGCCTCTTGCAGGAGGCTTGGTGAGCAGTGGCTCAAGGAAGTGGAGCAGCAGGCAGAGCCCAACAGCAGGCAGTGTGTCCATGGCAAGTTCCTGCCTTGGCTCACCTGGCACAGAGGATATCCTGGCGTGCCAAGGGGCTTCCAGGAAGAGGCAGTGGGTGAGTGTGCTTGAGCCACGGGCATCTGGGCTCCACATGGCAATTCTGCATTTCCATCCCTTCCCCCTTCACCCCGCTTATGCGAAGCTGGAGGTCCCCGCTGCCCCCAGCTGCTCTTTTCTGTGGCTCTCTGGCTTCCCCTGCTTTGTTTACAGCTGTTCCAGATGTGCAGCACTTGGCAGGAATGCCTATGACATGGGAACACAAGTATCTCTTCTTTCTGCCTTGCATGCACAGCAGTGACTCACAGGTGACCTTGCCCTGGGTTTGCTGAGGAGGATGGAAAGGGATGAGGTCCTCGTGGTCCCAGACTGGTGATTTACAAAAGTAACAGGGCCAGAAGCAGCATCCTGTACTCCTCCCTCCTTGATGGTGACAAGGAGCAGTGCAGAGGTGCTGGAGACATTTTCCGCAAGGAGTGGAAGCTCTGAGAGCCCCAAGTTGTTCCTGGTTGTTCTTCTGGGGATGTGCTGTCTGGGTGCAGGCTGTACCCCCATCCTCTGTGGGACCCTCACCTGGGCTGCTCAGCCTTCCCTCCGGAGCTCTGCAGCATCCTGCCCTGTCTGCCGCCGCAGCTGCACAGGTCCTTGCGTGAGTTGTACATGTCCGTCTGCCCCGTGCCATCCTGGTGACGCAGCCCTCCTGCTGGATGGAGATATGAAGTCATCCCGGGGGGGGGGGGGTCTGGGCAGCCGGGCAGCGGTCCCTGCCTGCGCGTCAGGTCACTGCAGGGCGCAATTAAAACCAAATAATAAGAAATCCCCCAGCCCCATCTATGCGTGTGCGCGGGGGGGGGGAATAAGCGGGCAGCCCGGGGGGGGGAGCGGCCGCCCGCCATCCTGTAGGGCTGAAACTCACTTTCACAATTAGGAGCCGGGGATTCCCTTTGTTTTTCTGTCCGTGGCTCTCGCCCTCGCTCGCTCTCTAATTAGGCTTGATTAAAGCCTGCGGAATTGCGCGGTGGCGGTGGCGTTTCTGGAGTGAGAACTTGCGGTTTGGAGTTTGCCGGGCGCTGGGCTCCGCTTTTTTGCTTTCTTTGTGCTGGGGGGGGGGAGGGGGGGCTGCCGGGGGTGCTCCCCCCCCCCCGGTCCCGCCGGTGGCCCC
>JAVJGJ010000047.1:10640668-10654155 GCA_035590215.1 Microhierax caerulescens
AGGCTTCGGACCAGGACAATATTGCCACAAGTCAACCTTTTTTTTTTTTTTTTCTTTTTTTTTTTCCCCCTGCCTGGTGACCTGAATCCTTTTTTTCACCTACCCTGCTTTTCCTCCAGGTTGTAGTGGTGCAGGCCATCAATGCACTGTGTCAGAAATACCCTCGCAAACATGCCGTCCTCATGAACTTTCTCTTCACTATGCTTCGGGAAGAGGTAAGTTGTAGGGCGACTACTTTTTCTTCCTTGTTTGTATCATGGACTGCAGGACTGCATGGTGACCCCTGTGAGAGTCAAGCTTTTACTGATAATGCTGTGCAGCGAGAGCCTCTCTTTAAAAGGCTTGCAGCCTAACTGGCAGAAACGGCCAGCTGTGCACAATAGTTATATGCATACTGACAGGCATATTTTTAATGTGGTTTTCATTCTTTTATTTTTCTTGGGGTTTATTAACTCTCAAAGCAAATGCAGGCAGCAGCAGATCTGTTGGCAGTCCGTGTGTGTTTCACATTTGAACCAGCTTTCTTTTATACTTTGACAGCAAATTCCAAGAAGTTTTGTCTTGTACACAAAGATTCTATAGCAACCTATTTATTGATGACATAGGACCACTTTTGTTCTGTCCTCTGTGGTGTGGTGATGAAGGCATCACGAGTACTTATAATCATTCTCTGCATTCGGTCTGACATAAATTGCAGAAAGACAGCTTTACAGAGGTTTGCTGAAGCTGTTTCTAAATGAGCTAACATGCCTGCAACACAGCTGGCCCCACTGCTTGCTCTGACATCACTTTCTGCCAATTACAGCCTCTCATTTGGGAACAAACTAGAGCATCTTATTTTGCTCCTGTGAAAAATGGACTATTCTCCTTTCCAGATTTTCTGTGAGTGGATGGTATCATTTTTAATGGGGTTTTGTAGCTCAAACCGTTTTATTTTAAAGCCTTTTTTTAACCCAAAGTAGCTCCAGAAGGATCCCCCAAATGCCCAGCACTGCACATGTAATTGGCAGAGGATAATGTGCAGTTTAATCCCCTGGTGTGTATTGAGGACACTAGTAAATGATGTCTGAAGATAACCAAGCATCAACAGCATGTCAGGTTATGGGGTGTGCCTGGGAAGATACTGATTTCCTGTCTTCCCATACTAATGGGCCTATTTGCTGGGTCCTGCTGTGGCAAATATGATCCTTAATATATTTCTCTTGTGATTCATCCTCAGATGTCTGGTGCTAAAGAGGAGAGGGTTGGGCTTTTTCTCCTCCCATATGGCTGTTTTTATGCACTAATTCTAGTAGCAGAGGATTTTGAAGGAGATGTAAACCCTTCAGGCAGATGCATTCTTTTACCCTCTTTAGGACTTGTTTTTTCCTTCACTTCAGCCATTCTGAAGGGAGCTGACTGTTCAGCTTGACTGTTAGCTGGCCCTCTGGGTGTAAAGAGGGTCAAAAGTGGGGACGGCATTACTGCCTTTCTCATTTCAAACACAGATTAAGAGCGCTGAGTGTGAGTGACCTTTTCGAAGAAAATTCTTTCCTGTCTGGCTAGTTCAGAGTCTCTAAAATACTTTGAGATTTCCAGCTGAGCAGTTCCCTTTTGCTCCTTAGGGTGGCTTTGAATACAAGCGAGCTATTGTGGACTGTATCATCAGCATCATTGAGGAGAACTCCGAGAGCAAAGAGACAGGCCTGTCTCATCTCTGCGAATTCATTGAGGACTGCGAGTTCACCGTGCTGGCCACTCGTATCCTCCACCTCCTGGGGCAGGAAGGGCCCAAAACCAACAACCCCTCCAAATACATTCGTTTCATCTATAACAGGGTTGTCCTAGAGCATGAAGAAGTCCGGGCAGGTAAGGGACAGGCCTCGAAAGCTGTCTGCCCTATGACAGATCTCCAAGGAAACAGAGTGTATGAACACCTTTGCTTTTGTGATTCGCTCTAG
The DNA here is from genome assembly GCA_035590215.1 of Microhierax caerulescens. NCBI lineage: Eukaryota > Metazoa > Chordata > Aves > Falconiformes > Falconidae > Microhierax > Microhierax caerulescens. Next base: position 10,642,609 of record JAVJGJ010000047.1, read on the forward strand.
TTCTGAGCAGCGAGATGCAACGACCAAAACTAGACAGAGGAGCTTTGCAGGCACTTTGCTGGAATACATCTGCCTCTTTCTAGTCACAGTAATGCTTTACGTGGCGTTTCATCAAGGCCAGGAAATGGAGGAAACTTCAACTGATTTCGTTGCTTTCTAATACTGTTTTCATGACTTGTACTACAGGTGCTGTAAGTGCCCTGGCCAAGTTTGGAGCCCAGAATGAGGAGATGTTACCCAGTATCTTGGTGTTACTGAAAAGGTGGGTTGTACCTCAGAGGTTTTCAACGTCCTGGGTGAAAAACCCTGTTTGCTTGAGAGCTTGTTAGCATCCCCACGCATGTCTAGTCTCTTCCAGCTGTGGATCGGAAAAGGTGCAGTGGGTACCTGGGATCCTGTGATGGGATTCCCACTGGATTCAGCACCGCAAAGTGGACAGAATCCAAGTGTGGCAGATAATTGCTTTTCTAAACCAATTACTAGTAGACTGCTGGTTGTCTCCTATTGGCATGTTCTTTCTGGCCCTGTAAGGTGGCTTAGTCACCTGGATGCATTTGCATGGACTCTACTGCCTTGCACTGAAGAAAGTTTTCCACTTTTTCCTCTCAGGTGTGTGATGGATGACGACAACGAAGTGAGAGACAGAGCCACCTTCTACCTGAATGTTCTGGAGCAGAAGCAGAAAGCCCTCAATGCTGGCTACATCCTGAACGGTAATGCAGGAAGCCCTCAAAACAAGTCTCATCTCTTTCCTGGTTTAACGAGTGACAAAGAGCTGATGTTATCTGTGATTTCAGTGACTTGTTCCCTTCTGTCCCCAGGTTTGACAGTGTCTATCCCTGGCCTGGAGAGGGCTCTGCATCAGTACACCCTGGAGCCCTCGGAGAAACCCTTTGACTTGAAATCTGTTCCTTTGGCAACAGCTCCCATTACTGAGCAAAGAGCAGGTGAGAAAGTCCCCTAAATGCTGGTCAAAACTGCTAGTAACTCCCTTGCAGCTTAGCCCTCAGACAAGAGACTGCACTGGAATTGCTGGGAATTGCTGAGCTCCATCCTGTTTGAATTTTGTGGGATTACATCTTCTGCAAAGGCTAAGGCCAGCAAATCTGGTTGCTCCCACATTAGTGTTTCAGTTTAGTCCAACTGCTAATAATAGTAATAGTTGGTAATCCTCATTGGAGCTGCTGTAGTTCCAAAGGTGTTTAGGAAACTAAATATGGGTGTCTAGTCCATAGCAAGATGAGAAATGAGCTTTCCTCATTTCCTTCCTTAGACAAATTCCTCTCCAGACATGGATCTGTTTTCTTATTTAGTTACTACTTACTCTTCACCTTCAAATCTTTTGTTGGGTTTGTTGTGTGAGTGTGTTTTCTTTCTGTTTAGCAGAAAATGCTCCTGTTGCTGTAGTCAAACAGCCAGAGAAGGTGGCAGCGACACGGCAAGAAATATTCCAAGGTAAACTGATACAAGGCCTCTCCTATGCCTGTGTGTGAGAACAACATAGCAGCTTCTGGCTGAGCCTGCCTTAGCCCCTCTGGCTTTTTCCCATCTGCTTTCATAGTGTGTCATGGGCTCCCTCCCAACTTTTAAGTCAACTGTTTGCTCCAGGGAGGGTGGGCATGCCTGCAGTCCTCTTCTTTCTGTCTTGCAATAGATGTGGACTCAGCATGACTCTGCCTTTAATTTTGAAAGTCCCTATTGAATCCTTATGGATGTTTGATGGACAGTTCCATACTGCAGCAGCTTCTGGCAGCTTAAATGAGGGCTTTGAAACTGCTAACACCTTCCTATGGGGTGGGGAAGGCCATGGTTTCTGTGTCCTCTGTTTCAGAGCAACTGGGGGCGATCCCAGAGTTTCGAGGACTGGGCCCGCTTTTCAAGTCTTCCCCAGAGCCTGTTGCCCTGACAGAGCTGGAGACAGAATATGTGGTTCGTTGCACCAAGCACACATTTGTCAGCCACATGGTGTTCCAGGTGGGTAGTTGTGGCATGTCGTGCTGAAAGATGATGGGGAAATAAGCTGCTGACCAGTTAAAAGCTCCACTGGGAAGCTCGGGGATATCTGTGTGCAGAGCATGTCACTGCAATGAGGAGTCCTTAGTTTCTCATCCAGGGCAGCAGAGCCCCAGAAAAAAATTAATTAGGGAGCCTGTGTGTGTGGCTAAATAATGCTTACACGTCGGCTAAATCAATCAAACAAGCGCTAGATGGGGCTATTCTCACTGAGCAGCTGGGGCCGGGGGGGGGTGGGTGGGGGGGTGGGGGGCGAGCGAGCTGTGTTCATTCCTCACGGTCCCCAGGCTTGTGGTTTGGGCATAAAAGAGTGAAGTTTGCTGAAACTCTGAAGAGGGTACCCAGGAAAGGGACGTGGTGGGGGAGCTCTTCATCCCCTGCATTTTGTTTTAGCTCGTGTAGTACATGTGCTTTTTCTGTATGTCTGGCCTTGGCTGTAGCCAAGCAGTAGTGTAGCAGCACTGCCCTGCTGCTACGTGTGAGATGGTAGGATTGGTGTGCAGCATCTTTGGTCCTCGGGCAGTTCAAGGCACAATGAGTCTTCGAATAGCTTGTGAGCAGCAGTGTTTTGTCCTTAGCCAGCTCCTTCCTCAAAAGCTCAGAACTGCTTACACAGTCCTTGTAGGGGCTGATCTTTGTTTCTGTTTCTACCAGATGCAATTGTGTGAGGTTGACTTGTCATTGCAGCTGGAGCAAAGTCTGATCAGCAAGTTTAGACTTGCTGAAACAATCAAGCTTGCTGAAACTCGCAAAGGATCATCTTCCCATCTGCTGTGGGGCACTGTTCCTTATAGTGTCAAGTGAAGTGTAGGCAGCACAGTACTCAATTTCCATACAGCAAAGAGTTAACCTGGAAATTACCATCCAGGGAGAAAGGACAAAGTACAGTATAGTCCCATACTAACTGGTGACCTGAAACAGGCAGAAGCTGACACATCCCTGCCCTCGCTGAATTTGTGCTTCTGCCTGGGTTGCAGAGGGCAGGCCTCGGATAGTTGTGTGCTGGTTCATTGTAAGTGTTATTTCCTTTAAAAACCAAACAAACCAAGCAAAACAGTTTGCTGGAGCACTGATGTCCCCTGCAGGGTTTTAGTTTCTCCCCTAAGGCATTTAAATGAGTAGGTTTTTGTCACAGTTGCTCTGTGAGTAACCTGGAACAGACAAGCCCTGTGACTAGCCAGCTGATAGCAGGGTGCCCTGCTGAAACACAAAGAGCTAGGGGTTCATAAGTTGACACCTCACTCCCGCTCTGCCTAAAGTGAGTCTGCTATTAGATCTATAGTGAGCAGCTTCAAGCTGTTGCTGCTTTCTGCTTCCCTGTTTAGTTTGACTGCACAAACACCCTGAACGATCAGATCCTGGAGAATGTCACGGTGCAGATGGAGCCAACAGAGGGGTATGAGGTCATTGGCTATGTACCTGCCAAAACCCTGGTGTACAACCAGCCGGGTACCTGCTACACACTGGTGGCACTGTCTGAAGAGGATCCAACAGCAGGTAAACAGTTTGCCCTCTGTTTTCCTGACGTTCTCCAAATTAAGTGTACCGTATTGCTCACCCCCACAGATTCTACCTTGCATCCTAGCCAGATATTTATAGCCTGTGTGTGGGTGCAGCCGTGAGTGATGCTGAGCATGACTTCTCTCTGCTGTTCGGGGGATGTCAGGCGTCCCTTCTCCTCTCCCCGTTCCCTTGTGCTGTAGCATTGACGAGTCGGGCAATGAGAGCTGGCAGATAAGTATTCAGCGCTCTGCTGAGTTATCTTCCATGCACCCTGGCATGTCCTTTAGCCTGTCTGTTCTTTGTGTTAGTATGTGAGGAGCTGGTTCTGGTAAAGTGCTGTGAGTGCTCAGCTCCTTTGAGTAGCAAAGGGGTATTTTAGAGAAACTGCTAGAATTTCAGGGATGTCTATTTGAACTGAGCATCCCCTCATTTGTCACTGTCCAGAACGTGACCCAGGCCTTACCTGTGCTTTGGTTTCCCTCATTTGCGTTCTGGGACTGCACACCTGTGTGTGTTGCTGCTGTTCACCCAGCAGTGCCCATCTTCTTAGGGATGAGTCATCACTTCCTCTCCCAGCCGAGTGGTATTAATCAGCTGCTGTGTTGCAGTGCAGGGTGGTTTCATGTCAGAGGCGCATGAACCGATCCCTAGATAAGGATCTTGCCTCTTTACAAGGCACTGGTGGGCCATGTTTAGTTAGTACTCCCAACACAACTTGAGGTTCATCAGTAATAGCATTTAATCTGAGGATTATGGTCTGGTACAACCATCGTGAGCCGATCTTTATCACTATTTGCTAGCCTTAATATTACAAATAAATACCTTGTCCTTGGGAGACAGAAACTGTGGGAGAGCCCTCTCTAGGTCACTGGCTAAGCCTGTACTGCTGACAGTGACAGGGAGAACCCAAATCTCCCAGCCCCATCCTGCCACAGGGGAGTGCGGATCTGGCAGTAACGTGAGATTTGCCTTTGCCTTCCCTGCCTCCAGTGGCCTGTACCTTCAGCTGCATGATGAAGTTCACTGTCAAGGACTGTGATCCGAACACGGGCGAGACAGACGACGAGGGTTATGAGGATGAGTATGTGGTAAGGAGCTGGGCGTGTACCTGATCATGGAAAATGCTGTCATTTTGAGGGGTTTTGTGATCTGTACTCGGATCCCTGCAAGCAGTGATGTGACCGCTGGCACTGACATGAGCAGTATTACTTGAAGAGGGGGTTCTTGCCATCTCTGTGGTGTCTGTCCCGGGATGCAGATGTGGGTTTGCAGAGCTTACTTTGTCTTGTTTGGAATATCTGGCAGATTATCTGACTGTGCAGGATACCTATGTTTTGGGAGACCATGGCGTGTCCTCCAGGTTTGGCTGACTGTGCCTTATGGGCTCTAGCAATTGCATGATCAGGTTCGTGGATACAGAGGGCCTTTGGACATCTTTTGTTCTTCATGAGTTGCTCTTCATTGGTGACGCAGTTAATTGCCTAGTGGCTTGCCTGATACAGGGAGATTGCTGGCCTTGTTCTTGCTCTGGGGAGGGTGGGTATCATGGTTTAACCTCAGCTGGTAACTAAGTACCTCACAGCCACTCACTCAGTCCCCCCAACCGGGAGGGATGGGGAGGAGATTCGAGGGAAAAGGTAAAACTTGTGGGTTGAGATAAGAACAATTTAATAATTAAAATAAAATAGTAATAATAATAACTGTAATGAAAAGGGGAGAAAGGAATGAAATCCAAAAGGAAAAGCCAAACCAAACAAACCTCAGGTCATGCACAATACAATTGCTTACCACCTGCTGACCGATGTCCAGCCAGTCCCCAAGCAGTGATCAGCAGGCCTCAGCCACCCCCCACCCCCCTTAGTTTATACACTGAGAGTGATATTCTATTGTATGGAATGTCCCTTTGGCTGGTTGGGATGAGCTGTCCTGGCTGTGTCCCCTCCCAGCTTCTTGTGCCCCTCCAGCCTTCTCACTGGCAGGGCTTGAGAAACTGGGAAGTCCTTGACTTACAGTAAACATTACTTACCAACAAATGAAACCGTCATTGTATTACCAGTATTATTCTCATACTAAATCCAAAACACAGCGCTGTACCAGCTACTGAAAATTAACTCTATCCCAGCTGAAGCCAGGGTGGTGGGGCTTTTCCCTCTCCAGCACCAAGACTGATGAAAGCACTGATGCTGCAGAAGCGCCTCTCTTCCAGATTTGCTGTTTCCAGGGCAGTCTGTTTTACCATAAAGCAAGAAGCTGAACTTATGCTTGGTCAGAAACTGAGGCTGGCTCACAGGGGGTGGTGCTTACTCTCCGGTGAGAAAGGGATGTTGTGACACACACTCAGCTTGCCCTGTTAGCTCTAGAGGCTATTTTCTATGGATTGCCTGTCACTGCTCTGAATCTGATTTGAGGTACTGCTGTGCAGTGAGTCACTGAGGACACAGCTTCCTCCCAGAAGGAGTGGGGAGGGTTTTTCCTGATGGAATGTGCAAGGTTAACCCCTCTCTCTGCTTCTCACCAGTCATCAGGGCGTCTGAGTGATATTTAAACAAGCTCTTCTATGTGTTTCAACCAGAATTGGGAGGAGATTCTTTCCTGCAGTGATTGCTGAAATGAATGGTGTCCAGCCAGCTCTGGCACTGCCTGCCCTGCGATACATGCTCTGGAGGGACAAGCTCAGTTCTGCTTTGCACAGATCTAGTCACAGCAGCAGTTCAGCTAACCTGGCGTGCAGCGTTAGGTGATAGTGAGTGTCTGACAGTGTCTCACTGTACTTTACCAGCCTACAAAACCGTAAGCCAGAAAGGTGAAATACAAGCTTATAAGCGTTCCAGGGAATCAAATGCTGCATCTGTGTGAGCACAAGCAGCTGTTTCTTAGCTTTTGTTTTTTTCCTTTGTTTTGGATGTTTTTCTAGTGCTTTGATCTCTGTCAGGCCAAGACCTTTGCTTAGAATGGGAACCTGCTTTGTAAACACTGGAAATGACATGACCAGTGGCTTTGCCAGGCCTAGGGGTTGCTTGACCAAGCGGTGTTTGCTCAAGCAAACCAGAAGGGGCAGGACTTGTTCTGAGGTATCCACGAGTGGAAGTGGAGGCTGTCTCCTATGTTCACCTGATCTCAGGGAATCCAAGTCTAAAGTTCTCTCTGGAGAGAGCAAGGTTAAGAACAACCATGTTTCACTTGAACCTCTTCTGCCAACAGCTTGAAGACCTGGAGGTAACAGTGGCTGATCACATCCAGCGAGTTCTGAAGCCAAACTTTGGAGCAGCCTGGGATGAAGTGGGTGACGAGTATGAAAAGGAAGAGACCTTCACTTTATCTGCGATTAAAACCCTTGAAGGTAAGGGGGTGTTGAGCCCAGCAGAGCTCTTAACATTCCCTCCAGCAGGCAGAGTCTGGAGGCACAGTCTGGCTCACTTTAGATCTCTCACAGAAAGGCTAATGGGACAAAACCCTTCACAAGCTATTTCACCACAGCTGTTAAATGCAGAGCTACAGTTACTGTGGTAACAAGTTAGTTCAGGTTTCAAAAAACCCAACGAGCATTCTGGGCCCTGTGGAGACCAGGCTGGATCATGAGGCAAGATAACATCTTGCTTTGCTCTCACACTCTGCCTTCCTAAGCAGACAGACTGTAGTTCAGCTGTGAGCTCCCACTTTCCTTTTTGAGACCAGTAAGAAAAAATTCAAAGAGCAAAAAACATGAGGTTGGTAGGCAGGCTTATGGTGTAAGCCCTCTTCGCTTCCATGATGTGTTAGAGTCCTTCTATTTTTCCTGAGTAAGCTGCAGAAACCCAGTCCCTTTGATGGCTTAGAAGAGTGTCCTTGTCCTGTAACCATCGCTGTGCTTTCTTGCGCAGCCCCTTGGCATTTGCAATACCCTCCCTAGGCCTTTTCAAATTCTCCCTGAAGACCTGTATCTCCTGCAAGATGTCTCCTTCCTTCTGCAGCTGTCCCCAGAGAAGCAAGCAGGCTGTCAGGGCCGCACAGTTAGTGCGCAGTCAGCTGCCTTCTGCTTCCGTTGTCTGACTCATTCACCCTCCCCTTTCTGTTGCACCTTTGCTGTCTCAGTTAACAGAACTGCCGTGTGGTGGTGGGCTTTTTGTGCATTGCCTTTGCCTCCCTCATGGCCTCCAAAACCACAATACTGGCCAATGCTGTGTGTCCCTTGGGACCAGGAACATGAACCCTAACATGTAAGGAGGGCTTGAGTCACTTTTAGGTGCTCTCTGAGTGTCTCTGTTAAGGTACCTGTCACATGGAGCCCGTTTTATTTATTTTTTTCTTAACAGAGGCGGTTAGTAATATTGTGAAGTTCCTGGGTATGCAACCCTGTGAGCGATCAGATAAAGTGCCAGATAACAAGAACTCCCACACGCTGTACCTGGCAGGTAAGTGGGGTGAGGCCTCTGCCAGAGGAGCAGCTCTTTGGGAGGTCACACAGAGCTGCCTGTTAAAAATCAAGGCAGGAGTTTCTGATGGAGCCCACTGTGCTCTGGGTAGGATTTGGAGGCTTGTTCCTGCCATGGCTTCTGTCTCCACAAGTGTACAGCAGCTGGTGTTGGGGATCAGTGAGGGCTGTGATGGGGGGGATGTCAGCTGGGATCATTCCTAGGCTCAGCTGGGTGGAATTTGCTGCCTTCATGACCTGTGGCATCCTGGTTTGTTGTGAGCCTGCAGGGGAAAAGTACGGCACCTTTGCCCGGCAAAGTGGATGTGTACCAGAGCTCTTGGCCAGGTGACTGGTGGTCACTGAAGGATTGTTGTGCCTGGGTCTCTTCTCAGCTTGAGTTTAAGTTTTGCTTTCATGGTTTTCACAGTAGCAAGAGTCCCAGATACATGATAACCAATGGGAAATGTGCTGCTTGGGGGGTCTCTTCTGGCTCAGTGCTGGGGATTTGCTGGACTGCCTGGGGACCCCTGCCCTTGCCAAACAGCAGTAGTCATTTTTTTAAGCTTGCAGGAGAGGGTGACCTGCGACATGCTCACTCCTTCCTCCCGCTCTCCCTCGCAGGTGTGTTCCGGGGTGGCCACGACCTCCTGGTACGGTCTCGTCTCGTCCTGACCGACACTGTGACGATGCAGGTCACTGCCCGCAGCGGAGAGGAGCTCCCTGTGGATGTGATCATGGCCTCTGTCGGATAACCCGCCTTTTCCAGGACTGTCGTGACACCGACCCCCCGCGGGCGATGCTTCTTTCTCTGGCAGCAGCATAGGGATCACATTCACTACAGCAGCTTCTGTGTCCTCCGCCGTACGGCCGTGCCCGGGGCTCTGTCGATAAAATAACGGCGGTTTTAACGGCTGGTTTGACGAAGGGCCCGGCGGGTGCCCACTTGTCGCCGCGGCGGGCAGGCGCCACCGGCCCGTGACCGTGACCGCCGCGCCCTGTCCTTTTTATGTCGTTCAAATAAAACCCTCTCAAACCGTTGCCGGTCTCTCTGGGGGAGGGCGAGGCGTTCCGCTCCCGGGGGCCGGCCCGCCCCGCAGCCCGCCCCTGCCCGCAGCCACCTCCCCGCCGGGGCGGAGCGCTGGGCCGTGCCGAGCCGAGCCGAGCCGAGCCGGCGGGATGTGCGGCCGCACGGCCTGTTCGCTGGGCGCCGACAACCTCCGCCGGGCCTGCGCCTACCGCGACCGGCGGGGCCAGCGGCGGCAGCCCGAGTGGGTCCGGGCGGAGCGGTACCGGCCCTCGTACAACAAGGGCCCGCAGTCCAGCGGCCCGGTGCTGCTCTCCCGCCGGCACCTCCAGCAGGTACAGCCCTCCCCGCGCTTCGCGAACCGGAAGGGGCAGCCGGGTGTCCTGGGGCTTCAGTTCGGGGGGGACAGGGGGTCGGGCCTGCCGCGGTGGCGTGGTACCGGTCTGCGTTGTAACGGCTGCTTGGGCTTCTCTTTGCTCAGGGGACGTGGCGGGTGTTGAATTTTCTGATTGCACAGATGCCACCTCTTGTTAGTATTTACGTGTTGGGGGATCGGTGCCGTGCTTCCAGCGTAGTGCTACATTTCCTGAAAAAAAATCATACGTAAGTGATTAACTCTGGTAGAATTTGTTTCCTAAGTGGCTATAACTGCTCTGCTGGTTTCATTCTACTTCCCTGAGGATTTTTTTTTTTTATTTTTATTTCGTAACGCTGCAGGGTGTGTTCAGGTTGCATTGGTAGGGGAGAGTAGAGAAAAAAAATCTCTGCTTCAGAGCTGTAAAATAACTGTACACCTGTGGTGACCGTTATCCCGGTTAATTTAAGCCTCACCAGACCTTCCTCAGACAACCGGAGCAGCCTGTACAACTGTTTCTGCACCTTGGTTGGTTTCCGTGTGAGAGGGTGCCCGGCGAGGTGCTGCTGGTTCCTGTTCAGCGGGGTGAAGCTGGGTGCACTGAGTTGGAACACACCAGCCTGGGCTCCCCCTGCTCATCCTCCCCTGGCCCGTGGGGCAGTGAGAGGGGCTGCTGCACTGGGCAGCCAGGACACCTCACTGGGGCCATGTTGGAGTGCCATGGGCGATGCTGGTAGCCTTCATACCCTCCTTTCTTGCCTTGGGGTCCCACGTCCCCCCGAGAGCAGCTGTTGGAGCAGAGGAATGCAGGGCTGGGAGCGTGATAATAGGTCACAGGCAGACGCTCGGTTGGCCAACTCTGTTGGAGTTGTTGGGATGCAGGTGCAGTGTAAGGTGCCCTTTTTTGCCACCCATGATCTGTGGAAGGCTCTGGAAGACTTCGCAAAACTGGGCACATACACATACATATATATATATATATATATATACACACACATATATATACACATGCCTATGGTAGGCATATATGTGTGTATCTACTGCATTTCTTTGGGAGCAAATGCCCCCCCAGGGTCTTGCTTATCCAGCTGTGTGCTGCTGGGGCTGGCAGCTTGTGGGCAGAAAGTGAGAGCAAGCTGGGGGAGAAGTGAAAGCCACAAGCCATTTCCATTGTCCGAAGGCAGATGATATGCAAAGCGCAAGGAGTGAAAGTGAACCAGGTCAGCAGAAATCACGTTATTAAAATTAAGGTGAGGTTTACACCCTTTGGGACACTCGCTGTAAAGAGGGAAGTTTTGAGGACCTTAATGCCAGCCTGATGTGACCATTTGCTCAAGAGCTGGGGAACTCGTGCATCCAGGCCCTTCCTATAGAAGAAAAAACATGTTTGTTCCTCCAAGAGTTGTTGGGCGAACCTCACTGAAACGTTTATTTATCAGTTAGTTGTTCCTGCAAAATATTCTTGTGCTTTCCACTGGAGATTAATTCTTACAAGCAAGCTGTTTAGAATATGTGAAGTGTTACAGTTAGTGGTTTTTTCTGCTGGTTTGTGAGTGGCAGCCCTGCAGAAGAGTAGAGGCAGGTTTGGTGTTGGAGGGGCTGCGAGCCCCAGCTCAGTTCTTGGCAGAGACACCAGCATGTTCCCCTTTGCTGGGGGAGAAGCTGCATCCACAAGGCTCTGTGAAGCCCCTCTCTTAAGCTGTGGGGATGCTGATGGTCCTTGAGCTTTTGATGTGGCTCTGACCCGAGATGTTTGTCTGTCTCATTGGAAAGGATGCCGACTCCTCTGAGAGGGTCCTCATGGACATGCGGTGGGGCCTGATTCCCTCCTGGTTCAAAAAGGACGACCCCTCCAAAATGCAGTTTAATACCTCCAACTGCCGCAGTGATACCATGCTGAAGAAGTCCTCCTACAAGGTGAGTTGCTCTTACCTTTGTGTCCAGCTTAGAGAGATCTTGTAGCTGGCAAAACCAGAGCCAAAGCATCTCCCTAGCGAGTACTGGTCACGGTACCTGCTGCCCTGGGGAGTAAGTCCCTGTACTGCAGAGCTGGCAGATTTCATTAAAATAGAAGAACTGAAAAGGCTGTTGCTAGTGAAGCTCATCTTTTATCACAGCACTGGTGGTGGCAGCATTTGTGCACCCTGCAGGGCAGTTTAGGGGAGCCCTGAGAGGGAGCGAGTGGGCTAGGTGGTCCCAGGAGTCCCCGTCCTCCCTCGCAGGCTGACCGAGGCTGGTGTTCACTGCTCACTTGTGCCT
>JAVJGJ010000047.1:10671886-10691809 GCA_035590215.1 Microhierax caerulescens
CATACCCCCCCCCATACACTTTATTTGTTTACTTATGTACGTAACAAACTGTGTGTGTCTATTTTCTGTCATTCTGTCTTCCCCTCCTCCTCCCCTCCTGAGGGAGGGAAAAAGACCTGCACAGAGAATGGTAAAAAATATTACATACACCCCCCCAAAATATATATAGGCTATATGTGTGTGAGAGCTTGCAGTCTCTCCCACCCTCTCTTCCACCCCCGCGTATAGTATCTGGGTTGCATATACATATGTGTATGTATGTATGTAGACAGACCATGAGGGAGCCAGTCATTCCCCCCTCCCAAATCACAGGTAGATATACCCATATCCACCTCTACATCAAATTTATTTAAATATTTACTTATGTGTCTATTTAATTTTTCTCTCCCCGCCTCCCTCCCTCCCCCCTCTCTTTCTCAGAGAAATATAAAAGTAGCTAAACTACACACACGTACCCACATGTATATGACCCGTTTATGTATCTAAACCACCTAGAAATATAGAATAAAACATAAATATATTAAAATATATAAATAATATATAAAAATATATATTAAAATACACATGTGTATAAATATAAAAAATATGGAGGGTATCTGTGTGCAGACAAAGAAAAACCACATATGCACACATAGAAATATAAAATAATTTAAAATGTGTTAGTGTGTATGATCATGTCTGCTCTCCATATATGGGGTCGATAGATAATACACACACATGTTTTTATGTGTATACATATATACATTTGTATTTAAATGTTTTTATATAAATAAAGTATATATGAGGGTAGCCATATCTGTGTGAGATAATTTTTACTCTTTCTCTGAAAATATATGTATATGGAGAAATAAATGCTTTGTGTTGCATATGTGTACACCATTAACCCTGCAACCATCTATGTCTCATAAATGGAAACCCATAACACACGCGCTCCCCCAGTCCCCGTGTCCACGATGTCCTGGTTGTGCTCTTGCACGTCCTTGCTCTATTGCTCTGGCTCACAACAGACGTGCCTTGGTAAATATGTACATACACACATCACCGCTTGTGATGGTGTTCAAATATGTAAACCGCATCCACGCAGATGTATCACTACAATATCTGTCTGTGTACCTATAGAATCCTGGACGTATTTTTGTGCTCCTATCACACACTTACCTACAAGCACCCTGAAGCGTGTGTGGAGTATGGGGTCCATGCTGCACACCTGGGTGCCGGAGCCCCGACCACACGCCTGGGTGGTGGGACAGGAGCAGCAGCAGGGTGGCAGGGGTGGCCGTTTGGGGGTCCAGGTGTGTGGGGCCAGGGCTGGCACTGTGCCCACCCGCGGGGGCTGCAGCAGCAGGTGCTGGGCTGGCAGGGCTCCTGCTGCAGGGTCGGGGCAGGGCACAGCGCAGGGCACATCTAGCCCCAAAGCCCAGCCAGGTGCCGCTGCCAAGGCACAAGCAGAGGTTTCCCAGCCTGGGCTTTGCAGCTGGGCATCTTCACGCTGCTTTCCATGCACCAGTAACAGCGGTCAGTCTTTCATTTTGCTGCGGCTGCTCCCCCCCGCCCCAGCAGCACAGATGCGGTTGTGCGATTCCCCAGCTTTCATATTTGCAGCAGCATCTCACAAAACGCAGCTGCCTTTGCCAACAGCTCCAGCCCCTCGGTGGGGAGCAGCCACAGCCAAGCCCCACACCTGGCTGCCCTGCTACCTCCATGGCTTTACCCACTGGCAGGGGCCCCGATCACACCACTTTTGCAAATTCAGGGCACTGGTTGTAGCTATTGCTTATTACACTTGGTGCGGACTGGGGAGCTGATCCCCTCGCACCAGCCCACCTCCCTTGTCTGGTCTCTCCCTCCTGCCCAGTCAGGACCTGGGCAAAGAGCAAAACCACCCCTGGAGCTCAGCTGCCTCAGCACGCTGGCTGACCACCACCTCTTCCAGGGCCAGGCTGCCTCTGTGATTCACCCAGCAGCAAGTGACCCCTGCACACATCATCGTAGCACCTGCAACTCACCAGGCAAAAAGGTCAGTACAGAAGTGAAAGCCACAAGTTCTCACTGATGCTAGGAGTGCTTTTGAACAGTGATTTTAAGCACGCTTGTACCCTGCAGGGGCAATCAATCCAGCCAGCTTCTCCAGTCCCAAGCTTCTTCAGACCACAGCAATGAAATTCTTGCAGGAACACCAGTTCTCATCTTTGACACCATCAGCATCAGCCCTGAGTGCAACAGCAGGGCACCAATTCCCACACTGGCTTTTGTACACGTGCATATACATCATATTCCCACCTGCAAAAACATCCATTCGTAGGTAGTAAATTGAATCCTCCCCTTTATCACCCATAACATCCTGTGGCAAGGAGCTCCACAGCTGTCCTACCCCCTGTGAAGCCCTCTCCCTTGGTCTTGTGTCACTGCCATTTTATTTAATGGGTTAGAAATTAAACATAGGGTCTCTTCAGGGCTTCTCCACAGCTGCACCATGCAGCTCTTCCAGCCTCAGCTCCACAACCCAAGCCCAAGCAGCAGGAGGTAGGTACAAGACTTAAGACCCTCCTCTTTTCCCAAAACATCACTTTATAGTTATTGTTCCCACCTCTCCCAGTGTGGCTTTCTCTACACTATAACCGTATCTACGGAAAAACAAGCGTGGACTGATGCTTTAAATAGAGATGAGCAGAAGGTCCAAGTCTTTAAAAAAAGGTGCTGACAGGAAAGTGGTCCCACCAGGATACGTTGCTATTGCGGAGTAGTTATTTGAAATTGATGTGGACAGCAAAAGCCTAGTCAAGTGAGAGAAAAGCATGACAGGTCAAAGCCGTAAAATAGGATATAGAGCACAAAGACTGTTAGAAGACTCTTGAAATAACTGGCCTCATTTCACTACACTTTGTTTTCCATCTTCCTGTGGGCACAGTAGTAGTGAGCTCAGCCTTGCTGAGCACAGAGAGCCAGGCCCAGCATCTAGAAAGTAAAGGCTTAACCTTGACTAGGCTGGACCAAGGCAAGGTCCTCAGCTCTAAGATAACTTGGCCAGCATTGCCTCCCTTCCAGCTGAAGCACGTAACTGGTGGGCCAGGAAGGGCTGAGCTTGCTCTCTTTTCACCAACCCCTCCAAGAGGAGGGTAGCAAGAACAACAGCGCTGCCCTCCCCTCCACCCTTCCACAAAGGCTTTTTATGTGCCCAGGACAGGGCTGAAGGGCAATGTCCATGACAGAACCATCAGACCCAGCACCATTCCTGCCACTGCAAGCAGCTTCAAGAGGAACAGAGGGGCAGCTGCCCTGCTACTGCCTGGGGTCAGCCAAGCAAGCAGGGCCCGCTCAGCCCACTCCTGAAAACCAGTTTGGATGGCACAGACTTAAGAGTAAGGAAGAAGCACAAACATCCTTCAATTAGCAAGCAGTAGCTTGCTGAAATGGTGACTAGACAGAGGAAAGAAAGCATGTTAGTGAAGAGGAAAAAAAAAAAAAAGTCAGAAACAGGAGTAAACAAGAAGGTTTGTTCTTGTTAAGTTTATTGGCATCATGTTTGTCTCTTTACATAAGAGCTCAGCCTACGTACTAGAATGTAGACCTCTGGAAAACAGGTAGAAGGGCTCCATTTAAGCAAGCTACAAACGCAAGAACAAATACCAGGAAGAAAGGAAGAAAGGAAAGGGACTAGATTGCCAAGTTTTTCCATACCAAAAATCCAGATTAGCAGTCAGTAAGAAGAAAGGGAAGATTCATAGTCCAGGTCATTCATCAAGAAACAGCTACCACAACCCAGGTGGGACAGGAGCTCCATCACAGTACAGCGAGCCACTGGGGCATCTCAGCTCTGGCTCCTTCTCACACTCGCTCCAGGATGTTAGGAGTTAAGCAGTAGGGGAGGTGAACAAATGAGGTCATTTCATAGCTGTATTTAATTTTAAATCCAATAATCCAGTGTGCATATCAATGCTGTTATGCAAATCTGAGAATTTAGATACAAGGAAGCCAGACAGATTTTCCAGAAGATGAAGCCTTTTTGGCCTCGAAACAAGAAGGCTTACATAGTTCATCTCTACTGTACAGAATACTGCCTCTATCTGGACTTTGTGTTGCTAGCACGCTGCAGTTCACAAGTGTCCTCCTCACTTTCTACACAATCTGTGTTTCAGTACTTGAACATGTATTTCAGGAATTTTACACTAATTTATACATTTTTAATTGGTTGCATATATTAACATGTACTATAAGATTTTTCCTAAAGAAGCATTACATAATACATGGATACTGTAAAAAGATCTGATTAGTTAAAAGTAACAAGCATTAAACAGAGATACATACAAAACTCAACCTAGTTGGACTGAGTGCTGAGCTTGCAATGAACTATGGGTAATCAGCCTTTCCAGTTGCAGCCTTCACAGGGGAAAACACGAGACAGTTAAAAATGTATGTAACTTGTTACACAGATTACCTGTAAACAGTTTCTCTCCATTGGACACCTGGAATTAGATTCAGTTCCAAACATACCTAAGAGTTTCCATTTTAAACTAAGAGAAAGGTCTGTTACCATGAAGTGTGATGTGGATGATGTGGGGACACAAGCTCTGAAGTGCGGGACCCAGATGCTCGTGGGAGATGGGTGGAATTTGGCAGCTGGAGATGGAAATTTTTTTAAATTTCATTTTAAACACAGAAGAGGGGCTGTGTGTTTGAAGGCCTAAGTGTGATAATCGTTTGTGAAGGACTGTGCTCAACCCCTCCCTCTCCCCTCAGCAGCTGCAGCTCTCCGCAGAAGCCTTCACTCGGTCATTCTTGTCTAGTTTGATGGGTTCAGGGAATTCATTGTAAAGCTCCACTTCGGTTTCCTAGTGAGAAAGAAGAGATGAGTTAGTGCCACAGCTCTACACACAGCTCCTAGCATGCAAGGAGCCATTCTTGGCTGGGGAAAGCTGTTGGAGAGTCCAAGGCTGCCTGCAGCAGCCCAGCTCAGCAGGCAGGACTGGCCCCCACCAGCCCCCTCCCTACCTGTTTAAGTGCGTTTCGTGCAATCGTCTGGAAAGCTTGTTCCACATTAATGGCCTCCTTGGCACTGGTTTCAAAGTAGGGGATGTTGTTTTTACTGTAGCACCAGGCTTGTGCCCTTTTTGTGGTGACCTGGGTGGACAGAGAGTAGCATCACCACCTTCGGCTAGGCAGGAAGGGGGGTTTATTTCCAGAGCCAGGCCAGAAACCCTTTATATCCAACCTGAGCCAAGACATCAGTTCTGATCTCATTAAAGCTACAGCCTTGATACAGAGCACAGGAGACTGCTGCCCACCACCAGATATGCTCAGCCCTGAGGCAAGGAACACCATGCCTGAGGAAGATGAGACCACAGGGCACAGAGCGCTCAGGTATCCACACAGCGGGGACCTGCTCACATAGGAGTTTCTCAGCAATTCTGGAGGAGAATCGGCTCCTCTCCTTGCATCTACCCAGGAAACTGCTACAATCCTTCCACCAGTGGGCAGGAGCATGCTGTGCACAGCG
The DNA here is from genome assembly GCA_035590215.1 of Microhierax caerulescens. Taxonomy (NCBI): domain Eukaryota; kingdom Metazoa; phylum Chordata; class Aves; order Falconiformes; family Falconidae; genus Microhierax; species Microhierax caerulescens. The sequence continues at coordinate 10,677,381 of JAVJGJ010000047.1, forward strand.
GTTTGACCTCTCCAGGCAGTAGAAACTCTTCCTTAGTGACACACAACAGCTGAGCCACGAGCACCTCCCACTCCCGTTTCTCAGATAACCCTCCCACATTCCTACAAGGTCTCCCACTCCAGGAATTTAAGAGGAGGCTAGCAAGTCCTACTACTCACTTGTCTGTTTTCTAGGTCAATCTTGTTTCCCAGCACAACAAAAGGAAAGTTCTCAGGATCCCTTGGACTGGCCTGAATGAGGAATTCGTCCCTCCAGCTGTCTAGGGTTTTGAATGTGTTGGGGGCCGTGACATCAAACACCAGCACACAGCAGTCCGCTCCCCTGTAGAAGGCAACTCCCAGAGACTGAAATCGTTCTTGTCCTGCTGTATCCCATATCTGGAGCAAAAGACAGGTCAGATAAGCCAGCTCTACTCCACATAGTCAGTCCACGGTTAGGGCATTCATTTCAAAACTCCCTACCAGAGTCTACAGTCCCCAGCTACCCAGATGGGAGCACCTGAAGGCTTGAGAATTTCTGTAGGCACTAAGTACACTAGAGCCAACAAAAGAGAGCCAGAAACACCACCCTTCTAAAGATAGTTAACCTCTTTTGTGTTTAGCCTCTGCCAGGGAAATATCCTTGTTCTGGGCAAGCAGGACTTTGGTATTAGGGTCAGCAGGTGACCAGCCTGCAGTGCTGGGGTACACTTAGATACCAGCACAGTCCAAACACTCCTGATGACTGCAAGGCAGCAAAAGCCTTGTTGCAGGGCAGTCTCACCATGGAGAGGTGAAAGCTTCAGATACTAGAGACATAAGTAGACTGGCAGGTTAAAACTATACCCACAGGACTCAGGGCAGCACCAGTAGTTGTCCTGACTAAGGAGTCCCTTCACATCTCCTTAACACTAGGGAAGCAAACCTTTCTAATGAGATCTAGTTTACTGACTAGTCAAATGCTAGTTTGTAAACTGGGCCTGCCCAATCTGCTCTTCGCTGAGGCCAAACTGATATTTGCTTTCCCTTGCACAAACCTGTTGAGAAGTCCAGCAGTACCTACAGCCAAGAGAAGTTCAGTGCAAACAAGGTTCACACAGAGTACACTGACCCCTGCACCACTCTGGACTACACTAGAGCAGGTACTTCCACACGAGTGTGGTCTAGGCAGCCAGGTACCCCTTGCAGCAGGGAGCAGAGTTACCCCTTACCTGCATTGTCACTAGCCTGTCATCCACCATGACCTCTTTTGTCAGGAAGTCTGCGCCTATCGTAGCCTTGTACTGGTTACTGAATTTCTTGTTCACATACTGGTTCATGAGCGATGTCTTTCCCACCCTGTACAGAAAGACAAAAAGACTATGTAGGCTGTTTCTACAAGTGTGTGAGTTAACCACCCTGAACAGAACGTACCAGTGCCCTTTGCCTTCCACCATAGCACCCCTGGCCTTTCACCCAGGGAAAAATGCACCCACCTCTGCAAGAAGGTGCTTTTACAGCAATAGATGCTGAAACAACATACTGAGTAAGAGCATTAGCTACCTAAGGATACCAAGGATTACAGTATTGAGAAACCTTGTTTCCCCATCAGTAATCTGATCCCCAGGAAGCAGTTATGCATCACATTATCATCATGAGGGCAATTCTGGAAGAAGATGAAGTACCCCAGAGAAACCCACCAGAAACAGTCACCTTCAGCCTCTGCAGAATGAAGGGGTGGAAGAACAGACAATCTCAGCTGGCAACAACTCACATACACATCAGAAACCCAGAGATGGAGATCCTCCCAAGAGAGCCAGCTTAGAAGCTCACATGGCCTCTCAGCAGCTGAGAAACACTCCCTGATCAACAGCTTGCTGGACACCATGGTCCCTGATCAACAGCCTGCTGGACACTAAGGTATAAATAAGCTTTATGTCAAGGGAGTCCAGTTACAGCCTGCAGGGTAAGTAACCTGTAACAGCAGAGCAGGCTCCTGCTGCTGACCAGCACAGAGCAAAGCCTTTCACTCCAAGGGGCAGGCTCTAGCCATATCAGACAGAAGCTAAGCAGATGGCTCGCTATAAACTGTCTCTGACAGAGGCAGAGTTTTAAGAAATCACCTAAGATTGCTTACTAGCAGTTCTGGGATTTAATTTTTTTTTTTTTTTTTTTTTTTTAGTGAAATACTCATTTCAACACCACACATCCTCCTTGCAGAAAGGCTATCCAGTTCTGCTACTGGAGTGGTCTGCACTGCATTTTCATCATATATTATTGTGGCAGGACTTCAAGATGTTAAATGTGGGAATGCATTCAGGACAGAGTGGTGAGGAGTTCTTAAAGCCATAAGGTAACACACCTATCTGGGGATGCAAAATATCTCCTCCCAGCACTCCTGGTTACTTACAGAGCATCCAGGCTCCCACTAGGCAAGAGCACTGCTCCAGTCAGATGCAGATAGGCAGCTTAAAGGCTCCTCCACTTACCCAGAGTCTCCAAGGATGATGACTTTCAGTAACACTTTCTTCCTAGAAGTCATCTTTTACACTAGAAAGGAAGAAGAACAATTCCATCAGACACCATTAGCACATCATTTCAAGACAAAAAGCAGCAAGTTTGCAGTCTGAGAAACCTGATTCCCAGCAAGAAGCCAGCAACAGGCAGGGTCCAGCACCCCTGAAACCCTCCTTCAACTCAAGAGGCCGTACTTGAGCACTAACCAGGTGTTTGCCCACTTCATAGGTAGAGCCATGCCAGACCAGTAGTGGCAACTTAATACCAACAGGTAAGTGAGCCAAGCACTTGTCCTTTATGGTCCATTTTCAAGCCTATTTCCAGGCCATTTAGCAGTGCTACACTAGCCTAGGGCATCTCCCAATGCCCTACTGGAGGAAATTAAGTACAGCATACCAGCTCCCAACACAGGCCAACTCTTACACACACTACTAAGTGAGATGTAAACAAAGAGGTGTCTAATAAGATAATCACTTTTTCGTGCTGTTAAGTAGTTTCCCAGTAGGAAAAAAAGCGGGCTTCCTTCACCTTCAGGTTTAGCTTGGAGAAGCAATAGCTTTCTCTAGCAACTGTGCTTTGTGGAGGCATTAAGCCCCAAGGATACACTGTGGTTGAAACAGTTGCAACGCAACCACACAGGCCAGCTGAACAGCTGAGTTACAAGGCAAACTGCTTTTTTTTTTTTTTTAACCAGACTACACAGCTTTGCTGAGAGCATGTGAAGCTAACTACTGCCACCTCACCTTCAGTGGAAGGACACGTAAGGCTGCAGTGACAAACCTCACAACAATCAAGTCTATTGCTCTGTTAAACAAGGACTTGTTAGTTTAGTTGCATCCTGCCATGACTCCAGTCTACCTTATAGGCCGCTAACGGTCCATCCAATTAGCTGAGCTCCAGAGATCCACACTCTTACTTGCTCCCGGGTCCCCTGAAGAGGGATAAATGAAGAAGCTTTAAGTACAACAGCTGCAGCAGGCCTGAAATATACTTCTGGGTGTGCTTTAGCATAGTGAGAGCAAGTATGAAGTCCTGCTATGAATGGTTGAACATGCCCTTCCTACCACAAGGCCCTTCTCTCCACCTCTGGGGAGGTGGTGGGACAAACCATTCTTAGGTACTCAGGCTTAACCAGGTCACAGATCCTGGTTTGGTACTGACCTGATCCACAACACGGACTCCTTGGCTTTCACTGAGGAGCCCTGCAGGTTCTGTACAGCAAGAGGATCCAAAAGATGGTTATAGCTGTGCTAGCCTCTTAAACAACATGGATATACACATGTTCTGAGCAGCTCAGTCCTAAGTGTTTCCTAGGATATGCAACAGCCTAAGCTGCTAGACAACTGCAACCTGCTTCATCCCACTACTACTGGAGGTAACATGCTCCAAGCTGTAAAAGCCTCTTACTAGATGCAGAGTCCGGTTGCAAAAGGTCTTATTTATCCTAAGCTCTGAGTGTTAGAATACATGCAGTCTTTTAGACTCTGCCAGCAGTGAATGCTGCAGAAGCTGAAGTCCTCCTGTGGCTGCCACAGGTAGTGGTACCCTTACAGCTACACCTTGCTGGGCTGCACCCAGCTCACAATCATAGGATCATTTAAGTTATGAAAGAACTTGAAGACAGAGTCCAACCATTAACACTGCCAAGCCCACCACTAAACATGTCCCTAAGTGCCACATCTACAGGTCTTTTAAATACACCCCAGGGGTGGTGACTCAACCACTTCCCTGGGGAGCCTTTTCCAATGCTCAACAACCCTTTCAAGTGAAGGAATTTCTCCCAATATCCAATCTAAACCTCCCGCAGCACAACTTGAGAGAGGACAAGAGGCAATGGCCTCTTGTTACCTGGGAGAAGAGACCAACCCCCACCTCACCCCAGCCTCCGTTCAGGCAGTTGCAGAGAGCAGTAAGGTCCCCTTGAGCTTCTTTCTCTCCCAGCTGAACAACTCCAGTTCCCTCAGCTGCTCCTCCTAAGACTTGTGCCCCAGACCCTTCCCCAGTTCTGTTGCCCATCTCTAGGCACATTCCAGCACCTCAGCATCCCTCTTGCCAGAGGGCCCCAATACCAAACATAGTATTCAAGGTGCAGCCTCACCAGTGCCAAGTTCAGGGGGACAGTCACTGCCCCGGTCCTGCTGGCCAAACTGTTTCTGATACAAGCCAGGATGCTGCTGGCCACTGGGTACACAGTTGGCTCACGTTCAGCTTGCCTCAACCAACATCCCCAGGTCGTCTTCTGCCAGACACTTTTCCAGACTCTTCCACCAGCCTGAAGCACCGTGTGGGGTTGTTCTGCCCCAAGTGTTGGACCTGGCACTCAGCCTTGCTCAACCTCATACAATTGCCCTCAGCCCATCAGCCCAGCCTGCCCAGACCCCTCTGCAGAGCCTCCTGCCCTCCACCAGATCAACACTCCCCCCAACTTGGTGGTGTCTGCAAATTTACTGATGGTGCACTCAATCCCCTTGTCCAGGTCATTGACAAAGACATTAAACAAGACAGACCCCAGCACTGAGTCCTGGGGAACACCACTTGTGGCTGGCCACCAGCTGGATGTAACTGCATTCACCACCACTCTTTGGGCTCAACCACCCAGCAGAGGACATTCGTCCAAGCCATGAGCAGCCAGCTTCTCCAGGAGAATGCTGTGGAAAACTGTGTCAAAGGCTTTACTAAAGTCTAGGTAGACAATGTCCACAGCCTTTCCCTCATCCACTAAGCAGGTCACCTTGTCACAGGAGAAGACTAGGTTAGCCAAGCAGGACCTGCCTGCCATAAAGCCATGCTGACCAGGCCTGATCACCTGGCTGTCCTGTATATGCCACATGATGATGTCCATGATGGTCTATAACATCTCTCAGTACCAAGGTCAGACTGACAGGCCTGTAGTTCCCCAGACCCTCCTTCCAGCCCTTCTTGTAGATGGTGTCACATTTGCCAAAGGCTTCATTCTGCTCCCTGTCCCTGTCTTCCAGATCAATGGGCCAGGTACCCAGAGAACAACTGGTCTTACTAATAAAGACTGAGGCAAAGAAGTTATCAAGTATCCCAGCCTTTTCCTCATCCCTTGTCACTATGTGTGTCTGCCCTGCTTTGAATCCAATGAAGGATGGAGATTCTCTTTAGCCCTCCTTTTAGTTGCTAGTGTATTCATACAAACATTTTTTTAAAAAATTGTTGTAATCTGGCTACTGCCATAAATTTGGTGGGGCTTTTCCCCTTCCAATTTTCTCCTTGCATAACCTCACAACATCCTTATAGTACTCATGCACCTAGTGATATATCTAGTTGGGAAAAACTGTTGAGAAGGTAACAGCCAGAGGCTGCTGAGTGAATAGCAGTGACAGGCCACCCGTAGAGCTCATGCTATCCTTAGATGGGTGTTAACAGATGACAGAGCCTGCACAGGACAGTTACTCCAAGTGTAAACACCTCTCCTTTCCAAGGCCGTCTATGCTGGACTGCATTGCTCAATGATCCAGCTGGCAGCACAGCTATACTTGCAAAGATATGGCCAGCTGAAAGTTGTCAACAACCCCAACATTTCGTCCTGCTTCTGGTCTTGCCAAGATCCACAAGCTATAGCTCGTTTCCTCTACAGCTATGGGGACAACAGATCATGTAAGCTCCTTCAAGCAGACTGAACCTCTTGTGTTTTCAAAGTGCACAGCACAAGTGACACTTGTGCTAACCAAGCCAGAGACTTCTGCAGCACAATTGGCTCAGATGGAGCAAGAAGCAAGGGAACGGAGCTTTGAAACTGCTTAAAGACAACTGTGTACACCAAACTGTAGAGGAAAACATCAGGTTTTCAGGTTTAGTATGAGAATCACCTGTTTTCCTCAGGACAGAGGAAAAAACTCACCCTGAAGTGACTATGCCAGAGCCCAGCATGTACTGCTTCTATTTTTTTTCTGAGTGTTTTCAGTACTACTTGCCACCGGCTGCTGCAGCTCACTGCTTCCTGGTATTCAAAGCAGCTTTGGACAAGCTGGCACTAGTTCTCATGCTCAGGAAGGGATTTGCAGAGCCCTAAGTTACACCACTAAGTCACATTGGATGCTTAGCACCCAAGTTCAACACAGTCTGAAGTCCCACTATGAAGGGAGGGGAAACTGCTGTCAAGTCCCATTACCTTGGAAGTAGCTCAGCTGAGCAGCCACTTGCAGACATGGGAACAATGTCTGAGTCACTAACACTGCCTTCTTGTCATAGCTGATGGGCTGCCCCATCGTGTGAAGGGCTGTTACTGCCTCATGAACACCAGTCAGGCAGTACACTCAGCTTCCATCCCAGGTGATGGAACGGATATGAGCCATAGCACAGAAGGAGCTGCCTCAGCTTGGTATTTGGTTTGGGCCATGAGACAGTGAGGAACTCCAGTCCTACCAGGGGGCAGCAGTGGACATTACTCAGAGCTTCCCACCCCTGTTCTACTAGGCAGTTGATGGGTCATGCCCTCAATCTTCTCATTACAGGTATAAACAGACCAACACTTCAGAGTTATTCCTTGCCCAGTACAAGAGATCTTGCCTTTGGAGAGGAGACCACATTTGCAGGTCTTGGAGGAAGCACCAGTGTTTGATCTCCCGGAGCTTTTCTACAGAAGGAATCCACTCTAAGTTTAAGTGGCATCAGGTTGCTCTCTATAGCATCACCTTTGCTATTTCCCCCTTAACCTCACCATGTTCTACATGGCTGAGCAGGTCTCCAGCTCCAAAGCAGCTGTTTATGCTAAACAGAGCTCTGACTGCTTCTAGTGAGATCCTCACTCTAGACTGATTGAAGACATCCTCATTATCTTAATGTCGGTTTCTTATGAAGCAACCCAAAGGGTCAAACTACTGCACAGACAAGATACCATGCCTCTTCCAATATTCACTTCCAGCCACTTTGCTTCCAGCCAGTGTTTTTAACAAGCCAAGGTACTAGAAGCGGAAGACACTAGAGCTCTCTGAGCATCCTGTAAGTAAAGTCTACAGTCTCCTTAGCATCATGCAAAGGATTTTGATGACTGCAACTCATACTAAGCCAAAAGCAAATACAGTGTCTTCACGGTAGAGGATGCTTCCACACATTGCAGTTCAAGCTCTGAAATATCTCAATCCTGGTTATAGCATGCTACCTGCTGTGTCAGTAGAACAACATGCAACCAAATGAATGAACCCTTGGTCAGGTTCAGTACTCAAAGATTTGCTTGCCTGAAGTCAGAGGCAATTTATGATTTCTCCCTTGTTAACACAGGCTGTTCCTCACATTACATGACACTGAGTAGGTTCATTTCTGCCTTTCATCCCAGAAACAGAGCCCAAATACATGCTATAAGCTATGCAGATCTTGTTTCTGGTGAACGTTGCTAGTACAAAAATCAACTAAAGGCTGAGAAGATCATAGCTTTAGCTCACAGATGAAGCAGGTTTGGATACCTGAAGGAGCAGTTAGTTGACATGAGGAGTTTCTCTAGTAACACCTGCAAGAAACATTACTGAGCTAAGGAGAGATGTAGGCTATGCAGTATTTCACCCACGCTCTTGCAAAGATCAAGCTCAGCTTGAGTCCAGATTAAAACTGTCATAGTGCTGAGTTAGTGGTATCCAAATCCAAGATTATTTAGCACAATATATGTGGCTTGTCTTGCTTTATAACATTTGGTACGATTACTCTAGAACAGCATCCTGTACAAGTCACATAAGCCCTTAAGATGGCACTGTGCAAGCTCACACAGGGCTCACATCCAGCCCCAAGAGCACTTCTGAACACACACTTCCTTTTTCAGAGATATCATAAAGAAAAACTTGTTTGTTAAGATTTGATCCAAGACATCAGTTCTGTTTTACACTGTGTGAAGTCTCTTGTAGTGAAGTCACCTGCATGAATGCTCAGAACACAGCCTACCAGCACACCCAGCTAGCCATGCTCAGGAACTGGCAGAAACCTCCAGTCAGGAGACCAGTGAGCATCATTCCCCCTTCTGGCTTAAGTGGTGCCAGAGGAATGACACAGCTGCCTCTAATACAGGCAAGGGGTCCTTCCACTCATTTTTTAATGGCAATCCCTCTAAGCAAACAAGCCATAACAGTTTGTTGACCCTCATGAGATAAGCCTGACACAGCATGTTCTTGCCCACAGTAGCATTACTACCTTTGTAAGGCTGGCCTGCTGGGGCAGCAAGGGAGAACCTGTAACATCTGACCTTGCAAGTGTTACTGGCTTAACCGATCTGAAAGGAAGGGTCAAGAACTGTCCTATGAAGCTCCATAGTGCTACAGCTCCTCAGATGCAAGAGCAAATAAAGCCTATGCCAAATCTAATTAGGCTTCCCTTGTTGCTTCAGAGTACAGTACTATCATCCTTTACTTGCTATATCAAGACAGCTGCTTTGAATTAAAGCATAAATGGATGGTTAAGGATTCCTCAGAGATGTTAACATGTGTCAAGTCACAATGCAGGTGTTTTAATATTAGACTGGTAGAAGCAAAGAACAGTAGAAGCTTACATTGATGGCCCACCAGCTCCTTGGATTAGCTATCCTTTAACAGAAGCAGACCTCACAATAAGGACACCCTGTTAAGTTGCTCATTGACAATTTTAGTATGAAAGTAGCTAGCCTTAGGGGGAGAATCTCACCTCCATGGAAGACAGACAACAGCTCCCTAGGCAGCAGCATATCCATACCAGTTTTGAACCTTCTGACAAGCTGCTGGAGCAGTCCTTACTGTTGCAGCTTTGCCATAAATCAGTTCAAATGACAATCCTAACCGAGAACCAAAGCATGTTTACACAGAGGCCAGAAGAACTGGGACATTTGGCCAGGAGTTCCCTGCTCCTACAACTACCAGTCTGCCATTTGCATCTTCCACTAGAAACCAGCTAAATGCTGAAGCAAGACCATACCTCTCTCCTTGTGCCCTTTGCCAGGGATATTTAACACTATGCCAACAAGGTGCCAAGCAGCAGGTGAGCAAGCATCAAGCAGAGCTAAACTTACTGCAGCACTGAGGAATACCTAGTTCTGCACTCCTGTCCAGGCACGCAGCACAGAAGTAAACAGATATTCCACAAAAAGGCATATTTGAACCTGAAGCACTACCGGTCTGGTCTGGGTGCTGTGGCTGATAAGCAGAGCACTCACTTCTTTGCTATATTTTTGTTTGATACAGTGGAGTACTCCATTAGGGGATACCACACACTGCAGTGGACTCACCACAATAACCAGACTCAGAAGACAGCCACACTTGAACACTGGAAGAACCTCCTGTCCTAAAACATAGGAAAAGTATCTGAAAATGCAGCTAAGTGTGTTTCTGACACAGGAATGCCACCTCTGCTCACTGTTCTCTCACATGGGGGAGGCTGCAAAGCATTAAGTCTCTGTACTACACCAGAAAGCTATTTTTACACCCACCCCCCCCAATGGTTCTGCATTTCTTCAAGGAAACTGAAGCTGGAAGAATGATTCAGGACCAGCTCAGTCAGACTGAACCAGTTCCTTCCCAGAAGTAGCAAGTTCCCTAGCATGCTTGTCACCTCAGAGGGGTACATCTGCTTAGACCTTCAGCCACTGGAATGAGATGCCCACTGGATGTTTATCCTGGCCTTACTGGATCAAGCACACCAGACAGGCATATATCACTTGCCCTGTAGTCACACTGTACCCTGCCATGACTTTTCAAGCAAAGTTTAGCTGAGGCTTTGAGGAGATAGTTCCAACTGAGCTACCCTGAAAATGCAAGGCCGCATCCTGAGGAAAGGCTGATGGTCTCCAACTGCCATCAGCTGACCAGGATCACAGGTCCCACTTGCAGAGTACCATGACACCTTTTGTATTGAAGCCTCAATCTCCAGTTGCAGCAGGAACTCAAGGTGGAGCTGAACAAATCTGACCAATACATTTTAACAGGAACAGCTTGGTTCTGAATACCTGGCCACACAGACATTAACAAGGTGTCTGCTAATGCAAAGCTACATGTTGACAGCCTGAGCAATTCAACATGAACGACTAGCAGATATCAGCCTTTACATCTCACATTCTTCCCAAGTGACACAACAGCCCACCAGCAAACAGAAGCCCTGTCCTTTCAGTTGGGGAAAAGCCGGAGTGCTAGCCAGAGAACAATCAGCAGGAGCCATTTCTTTCATGTGAAAATGGCTTAAGAGGTGCAGAGCTGCCTTTAAGGAAGAAGCTAGAAATAAGCCTGCCTTTGGTGTTTGCTCGTTGGGGTTTTTTTTGCGGTTTTGTTTGGTTTTGTGTTGGGTTGTTTTTTGGGGGGTGGTTGTTTTTTTTTTTTGACTGCTACAGAGCCTGAATATTTTCCTCACCAAATCTGAGTGCTCTACAAGTGGGACAAGTGCCTGGCATCCTCACACTGAGGACTGCTACATAAGCACATGAAGATGTAACAGCAAATTCAGTCTTGTATCAAGAAGGGCTGCACAAGCAGGACAGTAGCCTCTTCCATGCCCATGACAGGTCTACTAGTAGCTCAACATCCCCAGCTGGCTGCAAGATCCTACATAGGAAAGCTTCACATTTAGTGGGGACATGTGCTGGCTTTGTGCCCAAAAAGCAAATTAGGAACATCTTGCCATTTGGGTTGACAACTTGCAAGAACTGCTCTCTAAATAGGTTGCTTTTTAGGGCAACAGGCTCCTACAGTCCATAGTTGGAGGTGCTTCAGAGGTGTTTTCAGGCCTTGCTGATGCACCACAGAGCAGCTATCAAAGTAAAGCCCACACCAAAAGCAGCTGGCAAGATACTCCTGTGACAGCTTCACAGAAGGGTACACTCTAGCTACTGCTGTATCAGTAGCGTCTCAAAACTGCTTTCCACCTCCTTCCTCCCCACTCGATTATGTTGCTGTTCTAACAAACACATTCCCTCCTGCTGGTACCCAGCCAAGAGCTTAAGCACAGCTCATCATTCCCTCCTCAGGAGGGGCAGCTAGGCTGCCTGCTACCTACTGCAGTTTCACCAAGAGCAAGCTTCTGTCCAGTTGGTGCCTTTCCCAGACAGCCCTCTGAGGTAGGAATTACCTCTTCAGGGAGCTGGGAGCCTCAGCTACAAATTAATTTTTGATACCTTATGTAAAATATTATATTGCAAGTTGTCAGATGTAGATATGCTGTCCAGTGTCTCCCGCCCCCACCCAAGTCCACAGCCAAAAGCTTCACCTTCTTTAAGAACAGCCTAGAGCTTTTGATGCTTGCTAGCACACTGACACGGCTCAGATCAAAATAGAATCTTAAAACATGTTTCAGTATCCCAGAGGAATTGGCTTTTTAGACTACAGCTGTCTGCAGTAAGCTTCCACCTCATTTTGAGGGTGGAGTTGCAGCCTCCCATACCAAAGGAGCTGCACTAGGACCAAATGAAGTTCAAGAATCAGCCAGCAACAGCCAGCTACAGCTCAGGCACGTAGCTTCTAGTTCAGGTCACTGGCTGCTTCAGTGTGAGCACCAATCTGGCATGACGTGCCAACAGCTAACTGACCTGGTCTATGAGCTAACTACCAGATAGATATGACACCAAGCCCACAGATGCTCTGCTGCATCCTGTTGCCGGATAACATGCTCTTAAGACAGCTCAGGAGAGAATGATGGGGCAACATGCAACTTAGGGAAACATGTAGGACCCAGCTAGAAAGCAAAAGCTCTGGAACAGCTGTGAGCAGAATAGGCTTTGGTGTGATCAAAGAAGTTCCAGAGCTGGTGCTGAGGAAGACACTCCTTTCAGTGGCAATAAGGTTTTAGCTTGCCCTCAGACATCCCCTTCAAGCCTCAGCTGAAGGCTCTAGGACACGTCCCAGCTGTGGGCAAAGGCTCACAGAGCTCCTTGGAAAAGTATACGCCAATGGCCAGTTTGCCAGAGTCCAGACACATGTAAGGCAGAAGCAATGTCGCTGGTAGGAAGCATGTCTGCAGTGGAATCACAGGACTCGCACATGAGAAGGGGTCTGCCACGCCTCAGGTAGCAGCTCAGCTGCAGCTGGGTTAGGGCTGAGATTTGGAGAGCACTGCATTCCTGAGAGGCACTGATGCGTATGATCAGTCAGGCTCAAAGCCCAAGTTCTCAAACCCAAGTCCTCCAGCCCAAGCCTCACTGATTCACAGCCCTGTTACACCTCCCGGCATTTCTCCAGATCAGAGTTGTTTCATGCCTGCACAACGTTTAAATACTAGATGTGGAACTGAACAAGCTTCTTGCTCTACAGCTGCCATTTGAGTCATGACTCTAGCCTAGAAAAGTCCAAACTATGTAGGACTAGCCCCCACCCCCACATCCAGGAAGGTATAAAGCTTAGAAACTGACAGTTTAGATATCACAGCAGCCACCTTCTCTTGAGGGAGTATCATGTTGATCTGACTACATGGTTTGAAAGCAGGAGCAAAACAAGCATAGAAGTGTGTTTTCTTACAGCACTAAGGCTGATGTATCACTGCACGTTTAGTCAGACCACCAGTGTGCTTAGAAGCAATGGGAAAGGTCTGGAGGTCATTTCTTGCTGTCTACAGGAACACTATTGTCCAGACTGCTGCTTAGCCTTGGATTACAGCAGCACATGTAGGATCTTCTAGGCGATAAACACCCTGAGCCAAAAGGAGGAAGGGAAAGGAGTGCAGGAAGCGTCCCTGGCAATGCACAGCCATCCTGGATGGTCACTTCGCTCCTCAGCAACATGAGGATGATCACCATCACCTCCACAGCAGGTAACAGGTATTTTGAGACTGCAGCCGTGTGCAGGACAGGAGTGCAGGAAGGCCCTTTTAGAGCTAATGCCACACAATAACAAGACCAGGATTCCCAGGCAGAAAGCCTACTGAAGAGGTAGTCTTCAGGCTTTAGGAAGGCAGCTCTGTGAGAAAGCCGTACCTAGAAGCTTCACCAAAAGCTAGATATTTCCAGTCATAAAGTTTCATAGTCCACCAGCTCCTCCAGCAGCTGAAGGGCCCTTGTATCACAGGATATCTTTCTCCCAGGAACGGGCAGACATATACAGAGCCCTAACAGTCTTAGATTGACTGACTGAAGATCTTCAGCTACCCTTCTTTTGGAGGTTCAAGTTATGCTGTCATCTAAGAATCAGTATTGCTGTGCCCCTACCTTCCAGGGAGCAGTTCCCCTATAAACACTACAGGATTTCAGGTGGTTCCCAGTTAATTTTCCCCCAAGGATCAAGCTGTTACAAGAACAGGCATGCCTGCTTTAATACCCCTCCCCCTTTATCAAAGCAAGCTCAACTTCCCCTATTCTGCCCTGGGGGAGACAATCTCAGGATGTGGGAGGAGAGTTGAGCACATTGCTGGCTGCTGGGAGACACTAGGCAACAAGCCATGTGTCTTGACTAAGGGCCTTGCCTACGCAAAGCGTTTCAGCTATGCCAATATAGCTTCCATGTTGCCATGCCTCTACCAGAACAGTCTCCTTGGTGGAGAGCTTTCAAATCCAGCAAGACAAATCTTCTACTATTAACTGGAACATAGCTATAGTGCTCATACAACCTTGTTTATACAGTCATGTCTGTCAGCCTTTTGGCACACAGCCACCTAACCATTAGAGCTAACCAACAGTTTCAGTAACCCCTATACTGGTACCAATAGCCCAGCATGGTTCTCACATCAAACTATACCACTAACCACTATTCCCCTGTAACTTTCTATAAATCAAGCACAGTGCCAGCTGAGTTTTAATTCTCATATCCAGAAGATAAGGGTGACCAAATCAAAATACTGCCAGTCAACCAGTCCACTAAAACAGTAAAGTTGTTAGATCTTTATTATATCTGACAGTATTTTTCAAGTACTCAGATTAGTTTCTAGTTTTGTCTACAGCTTCCTAAGGTTTCACACATTCCTGTCGTGCCTTCAGTTTTAGAAACACAAATAGGAGGTGTTGGATAACCTTGGATTACCTTAAGTGGTAAGCAAAGCACAGATCTTACACCTCGTCAGTGC
>JAVJGJ010000047.1:10691909-10705754 GCA_035590215.1 Microhierax caerulescens
GTAAACAAGCCTTGTTTATCTATTCCTGGCTGCTAGCTTCCACCAGTTCCTAGAGGTTGGAAACAAGTGACTGAAGGGAGGCTGACCAAGGTTCAGGCCTTCAAGTGAAATCATGACCCTCAGGAAGACTGCCAGGCCCTGTAGCTTACATCCAAGACTCAGATCCAAGAGTGAATATTGTCTCTCCTTCAGCACCAGCACCTTGATAAACAGATAGGACAAATACTGATGAGAGATCCTACCGCCAGGCAAGTAGATGTAGAAAAGTACAAGACCAACACTAATGGCAAAAACCTTACTCCCATACATCTATTCCAAGAGGTCCTGTTCTCAGTAATGAGTCTTCCAGAGAGAAGGCTTCCTCCAGGGCCAGGTTGCAATCTAAGAACTAAACCTTGATCTGCAAGCAGAACTCATGATCCTACACACACTCAATACCTCTTACTATGCTAATGCAGTTTGCAGAGCAGGAAGGACAAGTATTTCAGTACCAGTCCCAGGATGGGAGTGTAACAGGTAGCCTGCCTTGACAGCTGAGTCAGTGCCTAAAAACAAATTCCTACTGTTAATACTGTTCCAGACACATATTTCATACCTTTGTATCTCTTGCACAGATTCTGCATTGATAATTCACCTGCTGAGCTATTCTCTTGATGAAGCTCCACAAAGGACAAAAAAAAAAAAAGTGGGTTTTTTTTGATTAAGAGATTAAGAGAGCAGTGCTAGTAAACTCCATCTTAGTGGGGGGGTGGGGGGTTGATCAGGCCTAGGCATGCCTCAGCTACAACCATCTCACTGCTCATGCTTGAGACACTGTCACCACTGCGCCAGTTTGGACTTCAAATATTATCATCCATGTCTAGGAGCTGACAGGAAAAGTGAGCTACAGAGCCAAGTGACTCAACCCACTTGAGGGAAACAAGCACCAAGCAGGTTACTTTCAAGAGGATGCTGCTTCCCAGCTGGAAAGAGATCAAGGGTTCAGAACAGGCTTGTTAGATAAACTGGTAGCCCCAGCAACCAAGGTCCAGGTACTCCAACCAGGAAGCCTCTGAAGGCAGCTCCACCTGCCTGCTTTCACTTTTGTCCACCACTTCACTAGTCCTGCTTGTCTGCCAAGCAATCAAAGTATGCAGTGATATAGGACGTCCAGAAAAATACCGTTTTCTTAATTGACAGCATAAAGATCTACTAAATTTTATGCAGGAATTTCTGCTTGAAACTCATGCAAGTACAGTTAGATACAATTAGTCACCTTCAGTTGGCATTTTAAGTAGTTATGGTGAGGCAAGAGCAAATCACTCACTACATCAAGTGCCTTTAAATTATACAAACAGGAATCTGTGCCACAAGTTAATACTTCAATCCCATCTCAAAGGCAGCACACCCCTCCTGAAGTTTCGCTGCCCTGTGAAAACAGCCATGGCCTCCAGAACAGGTTCCCTTGCAAGCAAAGTCAAGGCTATTTGAGATCAGCTGTAAATCAACACACTCCAGTGACCCTCACAAGCTTGCTTCCTCCCACCCCATCACTGACCAGCAGTTAGCAACAGCAGTGTTGACACAGCTTCCCCCATGGACAGCACGGAGTGCTCATTGCTGGCACTGGAGAGGAGCAGCAGTCTCGCAGGAACAGCGCTAACAGCAACAATGACATCACTACGGCAGATCTCCACCGAGCAGAAAATGCAGCAGCACGCTGGGTTCAAGCACTGCATCCCCACCAACAGAGCGCAAAAAGCTACAAGCACACTAGAAGCCAGAAAGCAACCATGTGATAGAGGGGTATTCCTTCACTGCCTGCTATTTCTGAACAGCACCGTGTAGAGTCGCTGACCTTGGGCACTCATTTGGAAGTTTTATTCAAGGTGCATTTAAAGGGAAATATAATCTTCAATAGGGCAGCTAACTGCAGGGCTGAAAATGGTGTATTAACTATGCTTATTCCATTCGTTATCCATACCTAATTCAGTTTTGAGATGCACAGCTCACATTTGGATTGTCACTGCAGAAAGTGACCCATTTATCCTCACAACCCACCATTACACCTTAACTACATCTGAAGGCAGACTGTTATATAGCAACTACAAGAAATCATTTTAGGAAGCTGCAGGGGGAAGCCAACTGAACTCCAACTCATCAGGCAATTAAACTGCAATTATCAAAACAATGCTGTGCAAGAATGAAGTACTTCAGCACCTGAAGGATGCAGGACTGCTGACAGACAAGCAGCATGCAAGCATGCTAGTGCCCAGCCAAGCTCATCATTTAGGTAAGGTTTATCCTGACTCCCTTCCATCAAGGCAACAAGCTTTAAATTACTCTACAGTCCCACAAGGGATTCTTAGATCCATCAGGCCCTAGCAACAAGGGTTACAAGCAGTTAGGGTCACAGCTAAGGAGAAGCCCAAAAGACCTTAGGGAATGCTGGCAGCGTGCAAGGTGAGGGTTCTGTACTCATTTATCAAATGCTGAGTTTTCTTCAGTTACTGAAGAAATTGCTACATTTTAACATCAGGGACTGCTATCAGAAAGTATCTCAGATCCCACACATCCACCAGTTCCAGAGAATGCAAATATCCAGGTGCCCTATTCCACAGCCCTCAAAGCTTGCCAGACACCTACCTCACAACGCAGCATTTAAAACTGCACCCTCTAATAAAGCACAAGCAGCTTTGTTTACAGCCCAATGTTAAGTTCTGCATCAACTAGTCTCATTTTCACATAGAAGTCAGACCAAAGCCCCAAACATGTTAGAGACAAAGCTATTTATAGTTTTGCACAGATGGTTTGACTGTAATTGTCATGTTTCCTCAAGGACAAGCTTTGCCAGAGATTTGCACCAACAGGTAATTCACATGACCTTCCAACACAGGAGTCTTAAACCAGGAGCTTTAAGAAGCCACTGCAGAAATTTAATCTGGTAGCCTTCTTGCCTGCAAACATTCATTTTGGGTAGTAAACCAAGCACCATGGTATTTTCCCTAAGTGATTTCAGAGGAGAGCCTGTAGCAGAGCTTGTACATTTGCCACTTTCAGTTAAGTATTCAATGTTATAATAGGTCTATGCTACTCTGCATAGTTTGATTCACTGGCAGAGCAGGGATGCCTGTAGTGTAGGCTCTGCAACAGTTATTTAAATTCTTAACTTGGTACCTTTGCCTTTTAAGGTACAACTCAGCATGCCATGCTGAACTATTAGTAGAGTGTTTGAGGACACAGACCACTGCATAACACCAAAAGGGAAGAGGAAAGTTTAAAGTAGCTACTGCCTGGCATCTCACCAGTTATACTCCTCACTACAGGCTAGAAGACCAAGAAACTACTGTTGGATTTTAAGTCTTCCTTACTGAGGGGTCAGATTAACCCCATCTTTTCTACAGAGGAGCTTTTCTACACCAGAAGTAGAGAATTAACATAAGAGCACAAAAAAAAAGGGGGTAGCACTTGAAAGTAACAGTATTAGAGCTGCTTTGGATTGTAAGGACTCAGGCCAGGCATGGTGGGTCTACTCATTAGTTCATGGAGGGCAAGTCATGTGTTCAGTCAGCTGTTGGAAGTCACAAGGGGGAAGGGGGGGAAAACAGAAAAGAGAGACAAGTATACTCGTTCTTCCTGAATAAGTACAGCAATGAAGCCTGATTATTTAACAGGGAATATTCAAATAACTCCACCCACTTTAACCTCAAACACAGCCACCGAGAGAACAGGGTACACTGACTCCAGCAGCTTGGCTCTACTGGAAGCATAGCCAGGCTACAGCTTCTACCGTTCACTACCAAGACCACCTCAGTCCATGAGGATTGTACAGCCGCAAGTAAGCCTTTAAGTCATAGCCAAACACCGTGGCATAGCTAGTTATGTACGATTCCCCTAAAAAGAGAACTCTCCACTTCCCCCAGTCCCAGTTTCCACACAGACAGATAGAATGCTAGGCACAGGCCAGAGCTGGCTGGACAGGGACAAGTACCAGAAATTTTAAAGCTTCCATATTGGCAATTGTCAAACAAAGAACAACTTGCTTACAGTTGAGAGGACTTTGTGTTGGAGGTCATATGTTCTCAGTTTACACATAAAAAAACCCTCATACACACATATCAACAGCTCTGCTTATCAGCAAGTATTTTCAGTCCTCAGGGAAATAATACTGAGAATTCTAGCATTGACTTGAAGGGTTTAGAGTTACTGTGTAAGAGATACTCATTTTGATGAGGAAGTTACTCATCTTACTTCAGATTAAGCCTTTTCAGATAACAGCCTTTTACAGCTGTTTTGCTATTAAACTAATCCCTCTATCTGTAGGGAAGACAGTGCAGTCGTCTTAACTAAAACAATTAGGTATTTCCATATTTATTAGTCTATATATACCTGGAGACCAGTAATGCATCTATCGCTTAATTTACCTTATTATACACTCACAACCAAAAGCACTTCTAACATGCACTCCAATATTTCTTAGAACTGACTCAGACTTTACACACGCCAAGAGCTACTTTTGCAATAACTGCCAGTCTCTTCAGCCGCCTGTTTTGTCACATTAATTACTCCCAGGGCAGCCTGCTCATCTTAAAAGCGATATCCACTGACCACCCAGAGCAGCATTTCACCCCAACCCCCACCCCAGGGCTTCCCCAAAGACCAGCACTCCAGCCATCTTCGGCCACCAGCTGCCCCAAAGCCTCTTCAAGCTACAGGAGCAGCAGCACATGTCACAGACAATACGCTCCTCTTGCCGGGAGGTGCCACTTCGGGCCTCTTTAAACCTCTCAGGAAAGGAGGCTCCCACAAAAGGCCTCGACAAACGCGCATCCCGGGGAAGGCCTGTGGGTCTCCGCTCCGGAGCCCCTGCCCGGGCAGGCCCCCGCGGCCCAGCTGTATTGTTCCCGGGGAAGCCACAGGCCCAGCCCAGCTCCAGAGAGCTCAGCACCCGGCAGCGCCGGCCGCCTGACCCCGCCGTGGGGACAGTCAGACGCCACCCCTCCCCGGCGGGCCAGGCCCCGCTGCAGCCCGCCCCGGTAGCGGGAAGGCAGCGTCTCGCCCGCCGCCCCCCTGCAGAGGGGTCCCCGACCGCCCGCCCCGGCTGCAGGGAGGGGCCCACAGCGGCGTCCCCCACCCAGCGTCTCCTATGGCCAGGGCGGAGCCGCCACCCCGCACCCCGGGCCCCGGCGGGAGGGGATTCCCCCCCGCAACGGCACGGCCCCAGCCCCCCGCAAGGCCTCACCTGGTGCGTGTGCCGCGGCGCCCGCCCGAGACTCACTGCCACCCCCCCGCTCGCCTCGGTCGGCTTTAATGGGCCCAACCGCCTCCCCGCTTTCACTTCCGCCTCCCCCCCGACAACTTCCGGTCACGGGGCCCGCCCGCTGCCGCTGACGTTAGCGCGCCGCCCGGCAGCCGGCGGGGGGGTTGGCGGTGGAAGGGGAGAGGTGGTGCGCGCGTCACATGACCGCGGGCTCTCGGCCGCCATCTTGGGTCGCCGAGGCTGCCGCGTAGCCGGGCCCCGCACCGGTTCTGGGGCCCGGCGGTCTCCCGCTGGAACGGGCAGCTGCTGTGCGGGAGGCGGGCCCGGGCCGAGCACGCCTGTTGGGAGCCCAGATGGTGCCTGTGGTACCGCACAAGCTGCTGGGCCCGCCCCAGCACGGGGTGGGGAGGTGGGAGGGGACCCGCGGCCTCCTGCCACACCGTGCCCTGCGCCCGCCGCCAGCCCTCGCGGTCCCGAGGGGAGGAGGGGAGGGCTGGAGAGCCTTTCATGCTTTCACATATAAAGGATGGGCACAAATCTGTGCTATGGCATTTTTTTATTTTCAGCTGTGATCTGGAGTGAGGTCATAGCAACAGCATTTGTCAGGAAAAAAAGAAAAAAAAAAAAAGGATAACAATTTAAGATGCATTCAGGTTGATTAAGGGAGCAGTTACCAGTTCCAAGAGCAGTACTGCAGGCGAGTAAAATGGACTAGGTAAACTCTCCAGCACCTGAATCCATGGGACATTGGCCACCCTGGTCATACCAGAGATATCCACATTTCCTACTCTGCATGTTGGCAGCAAGTTCATTTTATTATTTAGCAATTACTTTGATATTCTCTTGCATTCATTCAAGTCACGTGACTGTTGTGTTTAGTTAGCCTGTGAAGTCAGGAAAGCGACTAAGGAAGAGAAGTATTTTTAGAGCTAATTAGAGCTAAAAGGGCTGAAGCTACTTATAGCTACATTAAAAAGAAAATCACTTCTGAGCAATATACAGCAGACAGCTTCTAGCTCTGTAAGAGATGGGGACTGATTTGCAGGGAGATAACAGAACTGGCAGTCAGAAGACCATTGCTTTTCCTTCTGTCCCAAGACAAATCTGCTACATACTGCTACACAAATCACCTGCCCCCTCTGTAGGGTAACAGAGTTTCCCTGTGAGCCACCTGGAAACAGGAACGGTCACCTCAAAAAGATGCTGCAGGGTTTGTTCATTAATGCTCACAAAGCAGTTTGAGATCAATAGCGTAAAGGTAGCACAGCATAGCAAGCATGCTGTTCAAGTCATCGTTACCTGTCGGGTCTGGCCTGAGTCCCACCAGAGGAGTATCTTATCACAAAGCATGCAGGGTATCCTTACAGCGTCCTACTTTAGAAAAATCAGGCAACAATGGCATAGGTGTGTGAGCCTGATTTGGCATCTCTGTTGCTCAGAGAAGCTGCTGCCTGCAGTGGAAATCACCTCTGCTGCAAACCAGCCCAAGCCAATTTCAGGTACTCACCACACCGTCGCACTCACCCTCCACTATGCCAGTGCTAACTCTTGACTGAGCCTGCCCTGAGTCACTTTAGCGCTAAATCTGCTGATAACTAGCAACAAAAGCAGCATGGTTACATTTTCTGCCAGCTTAGTGCACTGAACTGGCTTCATGCAGGGCACGCATCATGCAAGGGAAGGTGCGGATGAGGCAGGACACAGCTGCCAGTTCTTGTGCTTGTTTAACTTGCGGAAATGAAGACTAAGAGAAGGTGAATGGGAGCCTGGGCTGCTGGGCTCTCCTAATGTGATGCCAGCAAGTTCGTTACTAGTTTTGTACCTTTAGTTCTCCACCTGCAGGACTGAGTGATTGTTACCAATCCCAAACTGCTACCAAACCCACAAGAGAGGGAGCCTGTGACATCTAATTGATTAGTGCTTTTAACGTGCCCCATCAGATACAAAGAGCTCCAGAACTTGACGCCAGTTAAAACACAGACTGGACAAAAGAGGAAAAGCTTTGATTAGTGAAATGATGGAAAAAAGCCTCCCAAACACACGATTTCTTCAGGTAGGGAGAAAGTATCCTCGCAGCTCCACCACAGGACTGTGGGCCCTGGGCTTATCAGCAGCTGGTGGAGCAGAGCACTGGCTTGCTCCAGTCCATTTTCCTGTAACAGGAGACCAACATGCTGGGCTGTTACAAGCAGGCATTAATGGTGAGTTAGTGTTCCTTGGCTCCCTTTTCCTAAGTTTCCTTTTTTCTTTCTTTTTACACAATATGAAAAGCAATCGAAAACTGTGAGTGAAATCTCCTCCTTCCTTTTCTACCACAGAGCAATCCTGGCACCATCTATTACATACCTTTGTTACGCAGACAATAACCTCACACCAAGTTCCCGTGTCACTTGCCAGCTTTCTTGGCATGACCAACAGCTGTGTCATGCAACAGCTGTTTGTGATGAGTTTCTCATCCTCTGTGGGAATGCAGCATTTTCACAGACTGACGAGGCAAGATCCTGCCTGCCTTGAAGAGCAAGCATATGAGTCCTGGCACTCAGGAGGACCAATGTCAGCAGAGAGGTCCTTGCTATCTGGGCTGGATGCCTGTCTTTTGGCACAGATGAGTTACATTTGGAGTGGCAGAATGAAAGTAGACAGACAGGGGTGATAAAGTGGCAAAAGGAAGTATTGAGCCATGGCTCTTGTGTTTTGCTTAGCCCTGTGGACACACACGCATGCACCTCCCCACAAGAATAAACACGTGGCCTGGGAGAAACCAGAACATGGTACAGTGAGCAGCCCCGCACACTTGGTTTCAGAGCCTGTGAACAAAACTCTATTCCTCATCTGACCACTTATTTAATAACATCAAAATCCAAAGAAAACCCATAAAAATGGATCAATTTGAAACCCAATACCATTCATTTCCAATCACTAACACTGCTCTGAAGAAATCCATTCTCTGTCCTTGAAGGACCTTCACACAAGTGAGTGGATCTCTTAAGGTTATAGTGACAGGTCTTAAGAATTTACCATTGCAAAAACCTCAATTTCATGCACTTTTCCCTCTAAATTGGTAAGTCAGAATGCCTCCTGCTTTGATTTTCTTCCCTTTGTGACATCTAATCTCTATGTACTAATCTTCCTGACCCGATTACAGACAATAAAACATGATATATATATATTATGTCTATGTATTATGCCATCTCTTTGCTTTTATCCTTGGACCTTCCCTTTCTCTTCTAAGTCTATAAGATGGCAGAGTGAACAGACATACAGTAACACCTGCTAGTTGCTGCCTTTTGGAATGGCTTGCAGAGAGGTCCAGGGAGCACATCACCTTAGCTGTAGTACCTACAAATCCTTGACATTAGCTAGTGAACATCTGACATTCCCTACAGTACCTAATGCATTCACCCTCTTCTATGGACACACAGCTACCCCACCTCTGGCCACCTGTGACATTAAAAGCTTGGGGAGAGCCTCCTCATTCTTCTGATACTTATCCAGCATATTTCAGCTCTTCGGAATCCTGCTGTCCCTCCTCCTCATTGCTGGGCATAGCCCTGGGACCCTTTTTTGCCTCTGTGCCCAGAAAGATGTAGCACCAGCCCACAGTGGCTGTACTGCTCAGTGAAAACTGACTTGTCTGGAGATCCCTACATAGAGCTGTCCTCTCTCAACTAGCTATGCAACGCTTTCCAGATCAGCTTCCTCAAATTATAATTATAATGATCTAACATACAAAAATAAAAAAGGGAACTAAAATGCAGTAAACACATAATATCTTGCTTTTGTATTCCAAGCTTTGTCGTCCTTTATCTTGTCTAAAGCAGATTCACCCTGCTACTGCTGGCATTTTGTTGATCAGAAATCTACTGCTATTGCATGACCACAGATGCATTTCCACTGGCAAGAGTACAGCCGTAGTCTTTTGTCTGCCCTCTTCTCTAATCCCTGCCTGCAGTACAAATACTGCTATGGTAATCTACTAATGCTTTCACCTTTGCAATCCTCAGCTGATTTCTAAGTCATACAGCAGCAATACATGAAAGCAAAAAGCCAGCTCTGGACAAGACTTGATCACCAGATACCAACCATAGGAAGCAACTGCAATCATATTATCTCATGGCAGATCTCCAATCTGAGCTTCTGCTGAGGTGCAGAGGACATTGCATATAGTGCAAGGGATTACCAGCATCTGTACTCGCTGATAAAAATGCAGCTGTTGGAGGTTGAACATCTTAAAAAAAAAAAAACAAACCAAAACAAAAAAACCCCCAACACAGATAAAGGGTCTAAATGCAGCCTTTAAGCCTGAGCTCCACACTGTGGGTGGGGGCTGACTTGCAGTGCTGCAAAGCCTGATTCTGCCATGTTCCCTCACACCAGACACAGGAGACACAAGCACATATAAAGGAAATGTCTTTTGACAGCTTCCCCGTGCTCAATAGCAAGAGCCACAAAACCACTGCAGAGTTGTGATCTCTTTGATACTGGGAAGTGGCAATGCTGACATCTTCCCTTAGATGCCAGCTCACTCCCTGAGATGTGAAGGTCCAAATCTCTCCCTTGCTCTGCCTTTGAGTCACCCTCCTACAGAGGTTATGGACAACATGCTGAGCACAGGGGACATCCCCTTAGTGCCTACACTGGTCCTGGTAAGACAGGCAGGGAGCAACAACCACATGCTGCTGGCACAGTCTAAGCTGGGCACCACGCAGCTTTATGCTTATCCATTTGGCACCACTGCAGTTACCTGGAGCCTGGCCTGGTGGACACCAAAGCCCATGGAAGGTTCAAGTGTCACAGGGTAAAGGGGTGTTTTGATGGTCCAGACTTGCAGAGAGGTGCCTGCATCCTACTGATGACCGTAATCCCAAAAGGCTGTCACAAACAGTGACAATCACCTGTGTCCTCCACAGGACTCCCAGCTGGCCTCCCCAGCTACAGAAGTTCTCCAGCAACACCACACCTTCCCACTTTTACAGCCGGTGCTAAATACCAGTTAATTAATTTTTTACAGCTGCACTGGAGGTATGCTGGGTAATTTCATGATTGTTCTCAGTACTCAAGTGGAGAAGATGATCCAGGGAGTGAAGTAACTTGCCTGAGGTCACAGTGAGTCAGTTACTTCGTCAGATCTGTGTCCCTCTAAACACGGGACATTTCTGAAAGGTTTTTAAACCATAGGAATGGTATAAAAATAGGTACAGAGAGAGGTACACACAGCCAGCACAGGCCTTTGCAGAACTGGCCTTTCTTTAAGAATCAAGGTTTTGTTAGAGCAGTGTGTTACTAAAGCAGCAGGTTCTGCAAGCTGTTACTTACCAAGCTCTGAAGCCTTCACAGGAAAGGTCTGGTGTGCCTGAGACCTCTCAGCTCACTACACTAATGGCTTCAAAGCCACGGGGACAGGCTGATGGCTGGCAGTGCCTGGAATGCTCTGCAGGACCCAAGGTTGCATGCCACCCCTCCTTCTCTGCGCTAGGTGTTGTGTGATGGGGTGGACCAGCCACGTGAGCTCTGCAACCAGGCATTTTGTGGCAAAGGTGGCCATGTCACACTGTTGTTGTACTCAGAACGTGTCATGGGACAGCAGCCTGGTGCCACATGACCACTGTGAGTGGGACACTTTATGGGACAGGTGACTCGCATGTTGATTCTTCCTTAGCAGTGAGTCAGCGCCAAAAGGTGTCCCAAAGACAGGGCTCCATGGGCAGGAACCACACTGGCTGCATGCATGCTCTCCAGGACCTGCACGTCCAATCCTGGATGTGAAGGGCCAGGGGTTGTCTGCACAGACCCAGGTGCTCTTCTGGGACCTTCCTGGGAAGGACACAGATGTGTCCCACAGTGTGAATCCCTCCTCAAACACCAGCCACCTCTCTGCAAGCACAGGGTGCTGCCTGTTAGCTTCAGATCTATCTGCCTCAGCTCTTTCAAGTCACAGATTTTTGCAATCCTTTCTTGTCTGCTCTAAAAGAAGTAAATTCCGTATCAATGGCAACCACAAGAAGCCTGTATAATTTTGAGTGCATGTTTTCGAAGAGGGTGACAGAGATACTCAGCCTTGAAGGATAAGGGTGTGTGGGCAGTAAGGTTTGCTTTGCTTTTATCTTGGACAACACTTTTCAATGCCTGGTGCCTCAGCAGCTGCATTTTTGACCCCAGGGAGTTATGACTCACTGTTTGCAAATACCTGAGCCACCAAATTGAAGGTATGCTCTGCAAAGCACAATTGTCTAAAACTGAAATGGTTATAGGTGGGTGTTAAAGCTTCAGTTATTCTGTTCTAGCACTCAGGGCTGGCTCCACATCCCTGTTTGAATTTCTGGCAAATAGAAACCAACACGTCTTACTTCGATCTTGGGACAAACCAAGGATCGATCTGGGTTTGTCTCCTTCAGGGAATTCCTCAGTGAACTTGAGCTACAAAAGACTCATTCCGTCTACCATCCTATCACAATGCAAGCCTGAGGAACATCTGCTCTGACCCCCAACCTGCACTCCTGCCCTCTGCCAAATTGCTTCAGACACCTGAACCACCCCCACATCAGAGCTGGGGCTGGCCTGCTGGAGTACAGGACAGAGGCTAAGGCTGTCTTTTAGCTGCTGGGGCTACCTGCTGCACTGCCTGCTGTCCTTTCTGTTGGAGTGGATCAGTTTGCTGAGCAATACCTGCAACTCAGGGAAAAACAATGCACACGTCATATCAGGTATTTCTCAGCAGGCAGGTAAGAGAGCTGTGTGTTAGGAGCCTGAGACCCACCTGAGGAATAAGAGGAATATGAAAGAATGACCTTTTATCCTCAATCTCCTTTTTTCCTTGATCATCAGTGTTTTTCTTATCAGAAAAGAATGACTGCATTCACTGCTGCACACCAATGCTGTTCACAGAGGGTTAATGCTCCCTCTTTTTGGGTTACACATCAAACAGCCTGCAGTGGGAAGGAATCCCCACCAGCCATCTGGCAGGGCACACTGGGATCATCTCTGGGGAAGGGGCCACTGCTGACCACCACATACATGCACGCCCGAGGTCCATGAATAACCAGGCTTGGGTCAGAGTTTTTGATTCAGCCTGGCACAGGCAAAGAAACGTAAATCCCAGCTGGCACTTTAGAGAGCGTCATCCAGGGAAGTCCCTGCCAGCAGATTCCAAAATTTAGTAACCTGGTGAGAAATGTGCATTATCTCACAGCAAGCACTGTCAAACAGAGGGCTCCTGGAGGAAGCAGAAGGCACAGCAAGAGCTGCCAATCTGCAAATGATCCCCTCTTGCTGCTGTTAGAGGAATCCTCAACTTCCCACTGTCTGTGGCAGATCCTGCAAAACTGAGGCTTTCAAATCCAGGCTTAAACTCTACATGAGCAACAGGCTTCCAAAGTAAATATAACAGCAATTGCCTTCGTTTCCAAAAACAATCTGGGAAAGAGTTGCTCCATACAAAGATGGAAACTCAGTTATTGTACTGAGAGTGACTAACAACAATTCATCACCAGACTTCACTGAGGACAGGATTGAAATGGGAGTTCAGGCACTGCTTGCTAGTTCAATTGCCTGACAGTTGAAATACAGTGTGAGTGCAGTGAGATAGATAGGCCCGACATGCTAGCATGACTTCACAGGTAAGGGCCTGTTTTGAAAACATATTAGGCGCCGCCAATGCTTCTACTTCCGTAAATAAGCTGATAAGCAGAGATGGTATTCATAAGATAAAAGTAAATAATAAGAGAATAGCTACTGCCATGTACAAAGTGAGAAGGACTTGGGTGAGGGGAGGACCTCCACCTAAGTACCAGAGGTCCACCCGGGGGTCCACCCTGTATGGACCCTAGATCAGGAACCTGTGCCGTTAGCATGCATCGTGTGTGGTAACTATTATCAGATAACCAAAAGGTATAATTGACCTGTAATTTCAAAAATCGTTGCACATGTACAGGGAGGTGCTAACCCCTATGTGCTCCTGGCACCAATAAAGGTGTGCTTTACAGTTGCGGACTGTGAGGTGATTTCTTTGAAGAAGGATCGTGGCCCTGGGACTGTATTGTTCTGAGGTAGGTCCTGGCACCACATTTTCAGGACCTTAAAGGGTCAGAAGGAAAATGCAATACCAGTTATCTGGTAGATCAGGCACTACACCACACATCACAGTGGCATGGCACCCGGGGGCTGCATTGTTGCACAGCCCTTCTCTCACCTGGGGAGAAGCGTGCCACTTCTCCCCATCTTTCACCCCAGCGACAACCAACCACCTCCTGCAGCAACCCCGGGAGATGCACTGGACATCGCAGAACCTGGCAGATTGGCAGGACAGCGATGACACCGGGATGATGCGGTGAAACCTGCTGATCCTTGCAGCGGATCCCCATAAGGGGCTCCGTTACCGCGCAGACGTGGGTGACTTTTGCCCCTCACAAAGAGCCAGGGGATGCAGCCTCAGCGGGGGTTCGTGCCCGGAGCCTGCGGGGAGGACCGGGCCCTCCCTTTCACTAACTGTTGTTACTCCTGTGAGAGCTGCAGCGGACTGGGCGGTTCAGCCACCAGCGGCGGACGAGAAGCGGTGGCCCCGCCGCCCCGGGCCGGGCTTTCCCCCGCGCTGCCCCCGGGGGCGGTGC
>JAVJGJ010000047.1:10733212-10759335 GCA_035590215.1 Microhierax caerulescens
TCAAACACAGTCACACCTGACTAGTGGGAAAAGTAGCTGGAAATGCACAGTGCTTCCTGATTTTGTACTTCAGCAAACTCTTGGAAGGACCTGATGGATAGGTTGGGGTCTGCTGTGTATTTTCAAGGAGGTAAAGATGGGGGGAGCCTTTTCTGAGAGCTTCTCTGAGCCTTTGCTGAAGCTCTGGCTTCAGCCCCTGCTCACATAGACCACCTGTTTCTCTCACAGTGGTAGAATGCCTGGCCAAGACGCGTTCCAGCAAACACTGGATTACTGCATAGGCTTGTGCATTGCAAAGATAGAGGAGGAGGAGAGACGACCACCTGATCTCCCCCTGTTCCTTCCACAGGGTTCTCAGCACTGTCCCCAGCCCATGCCCACAGCAGCCACCTTTCCCTGCACAGTCAAGCCCAGGCACATCTCCTGTCACTCTGCCGCTTGCCTTTATTTGAAGCGCCTTGCCTCTATCTGCCAGTGACGTGCCTCTGTCAGTGGTGTTATCCCCCCTGTCAGCACCCCAGCAGCCCCGCAGGTGTGAAGACAGGACATCCCTTTGTGTGCGAGCCTCCCCCAGCCTCCCTCACCCCCGTGCTGGGCTCCCTCCAGCCCTGGCACACCTTCCCCTGGCTTTTCATCACCTCTCCTCTCACCCATCACAAAGGGCAACCCTGTTCTGCATGGGAATGGGAGCCACAGAGGGACAAGTGCTGCGTATCGCCTGGAGGCTGGGCTCCCCATGGAATGAGGGAAGCTGGGAGCCAGATGCATCTCAGGGGAAAGCCAGAATGGGGGAAAGGACACAACCCTGGAGAGTAGGCTCACAGGGAGTCTTGCATGCTTTCTGGTGAGGGGACAGCTCCACACCTCCCGCCTGTGGCCCTGCAGCTAGGAGAGGAGAGATTTTGGGTGTGCACTGCTCCATCACCCTGAGCACGGAGCAGTCGTGCCCCTTGGGTACAGCCCTCCATGGTGCTTCTCAGGGTGGGGAGAGACCTGCTTCTCATGGTGTGGGTTGCTCTTTACTGAGTTTTGCAGTGCCCAGTGCTCTTACCACCCTGAAGGAGCAAGCCTGATCTCTCCTCCAATTCCTTCCCTTTGCAGTTTCTAATTTGTTTCATTGAGAAATTTCCTCAGGGAGGACAGTGAGGCTGTTGCCTTTATGCCCGATGGAGTGTTTGCCTGCAGGAGAATGGGGATGGTTTGCAAAACAGGGAGAAAACAGGTTACATCTAATGTATTTGCAACTCTTCCTGTAACAGCAAAAAATCTGCTTGCAGCCCCTGACCTGGCACACAACACAGCCTATGTGTTTGCTCGGTGGCCTTGAGATTTACACCTGGCCAGTGGGGACGGGCAGGGAGACCTTCAGTCACAGCAGAACAGCAGCCAGTGACCGTGCTGCCCTGGCCACCTGCCCTGCTCCAAACCAGGGATTTCTGCAGGCTCGGGATATCCTGCTCCTTCTGCCTCGGGACAGCAGGTGCTGCCCAATCTCAGCGAATCCCTCGCTCCTGCTGCACGTCCTCCAGCCAGGACAACAGGCAGTGGAAACAATCAGCTCCTCTGTGCTGGGCTAGTGACCTTGGGTGCTTTGCAAAGCAGTTTTTCCCTTCCCTACTCCAAGTCTGCAGTGCTTGTAGGGACCGTTAAATCACAGTGATTTAAAAGTTTCTTTTGCAGCTCATCAGCCCCAAGTTGAGCAGGACTGACAGCCTAAATCCCACAGGCTGCAGGGGCAGCTTGCTGGCGAGTTTCCTGGACATGGGATGGAGGATGTCTGGTGCTGCTTCTATGTGCCAGAAGTCCCCAGGACAGCCTCACAGTGCTGCCAATGCTGCTCAACAAAGCCCAAGAGCAGCCCTTCCATGCCCATCCAGCAGCTTTGCCCCAGCTGGGCCTGCCAGCATAAAAGGGAGACGTGAAAAGAAGATACCACCATGTCCTACACCTGCACAGAGCATCGGGGACACATTCAACCCTTCCAATTTTTGCCGGAGAGCATTGCCCTGGCTGTTTTCCTTGCCCCAAGCCATGCTGCACTGAACAGCCCTGCTCTGGTCTGTTCACAGGCTCAGCAGCACTCAGGCAAGGGGTGGCAGAGCTGGCAAACACTGGCTGTGAGAGGCAGCAGGACGAGGAGCACAGGGTCAGGCTGAGGAAGGCTTTCTCCATCATGCCTCCCCCCTCTAAAAACAAACCAGGCAGCTCATTGCGCTCAGTTCCCTGCTGCACTCTCCACTTTCCAAAGCCCTTGCCAGACACCCCTCTGTGCCTCCCCTCCTCTGCACTCCCATGCTGCAAGTGCTGGCCCTTCCTGTCCTCTGTCCCGCAGATCATTAACTAGCTCCGCTCTCTCTCTTTTTATTTTTTTCTTCTTCCCTTTTGAACATATCAGCCTCATGGAATCAAAGAGGCATTTCAGTGACTCAGGCGTTTCCCATTGCCCTATTCCAGCATCCTCTACTCTTAACGCTGAGAGCTTTTCACGTCCTATTTGGAACTGATAGGAAGCCCTTTCATTGTTTCACTACATGCATATTAACACTGATGAAGGAAATGCTCCATCTGATAACAGAACCGTTGAAAAGAGCACAATATCCAAATGAGTGGACTTGGAGACAGTGCATTCCTGCAGCTCACACCAGTTCAGCACACTTGCTTCAGGCAGCCCCAGCACAGCCCGGACCAGGTCCCCACTATTTGCATGCCTGCAGGCTGGGATCTCACATCTCCAGAAAAACGGCTATTTCCAGTCACAGGCACATGACATTGCCCATGTCCATTCCTGAAACCAGCTTGGCATCTTCCAGGCCGTCAGGAAAAGCTGCAATTGCTCTGACATGCTCTGACTTGAGTAGCTTGATGGCCGACAGTGAGGTCAACCCCTGGCTTAAGGGAAACTCTTCTTACTCAAGAAATCAAGGAAGAAAAGTGTCCCTCCTAGGAGGACATCACATGGCATTTAAGGTGTTCTTTGAGCTGGTATCAGTTCTACTTACCAGCTTTTAATGAACTAAACCTGACAGTCCCACCTGGGGACAAAGCCTCTAACTGGAGGTCAGAAGAGACAGAAAACCCCTCGGGGGATGGCTACAAAGAAGAGCCAAAAGCTCCATCTCATGCCTGGGTGTGGAGTACAGCCGCCAGCATTGCCATGGGGCTTCCCAGACCAACAACAGCTCTGTCCTGCCAAGGCACCCCCCAGACAGCACAGGCAGGTATGCAACTTCTCTTCAGGCTGTACCCCAAGTCAGTCATCATCCCAGTGAAATGCCTCTTTCCAAAGCATTTTGATAATTTTAGGACTTTCTGCTTTCCCTGACACATCTCCAAAGCCAGCTGGGCATTGCGGTTTTCTATTGCTCCTGAAAGTCACTTCCTTCTGCTGTGGCTGCCCTAATCAATTAATGACCTATAAATAGCCTCCCTGATTGGATGGTGACATCCGGAGTGCATTGTCACTGCCAGCTTCCTCCTCTACCTGGGGACTGGGCTTTTTCCAGAGCGTGGAGGGCGGGTGGGGAGCACCCCTCTGCCCAGCCCTCTTTAATGCTTCCCACTACTGAGTGACTTCCCGCTCTTTGCCCATCTCCCCCCACTCTTGTGCAATAAGAAGATTCTGTTTTCAGCAGTTCGATGTTCAGGTAATACGTGGACCCGCACAGTAAGGTCCCTCTCAGGAGCGCTACTCTGGACTCCTAGCTGAGCACCCTTCGGGGGGGGGGTGTGCCCACTCCTACATGGCCCCTCCAAAAAGCCAATACCATCCACTCCTGAGACTATCGGGATTGGTGTGACCATCCCGGAGGATGGTCCAGCTTCCCAAAATGATGCTCAGCACTGTCCCTGTTCAACTGCAAACCTCCCAATTCACTGGATAGGCCAAAAAGAGAGTCAGGAAGCTCTGGAGGATCACCCAGCACAGTGACCGCGGGGGAGCCTACAACTGAGATCCAGCCTGGCAGCACCTACCTGGGACCAGCCTCTTCCCACGCTGGTGACACTCCCGGTGTCTCAGGCAGGAGAGCAATCCGTGGCCACTGCTGCATGCTTATTGCTTCAGACGAGACATTGTTAGCTATTTCTTTCTTCCCCTGTGTGAACAAAAATAATTAAATCCTATGTTAATAACCAAAACAGTCATTGAAAGAAACATGGGACCAGAGGGAATGGAGTGATCGTGGCTGGCTGGCAGGTGCCCTCACTTTTGTCATCATTTTCCTCTCCTAACTGACGTGCAAATTCCAAACTTGATGGGCCCATTGAGGCTTTCGGTCTGTGCTTGCTCAGTAGATGAGTGATTGAGGGCTTTTGCTTTTGAGTTACTGCAGCAGCCAAGCTTGCTCATAAGCCTGAAAACGCAGAAATGCACATTTTAAAAAATGCACCTGTGTATTTAGGAGTGCAAATCCAAGAATACATATATATATTACTTATTTTTTAAAAAAACCCTGTCACTTGGCTTTTGCCTGTGCTGCATAGCAGAGCCATCCCACAGAAGCAGCTATCTAAGGAGCCAAGGCACTCAGTAGTTAAAAGATTTCTTTTTTTCTTGTATCTGGCCTCCAAAGGACTGCCTCTGGCACCATGGGAGGAAGTCACCCAGTGTTTTGTTCTTGTAAACTGCCCCTTTGATCAGCTGTGATTTTAGTGGATCAAACAGCTCTGAGGACATAACCGCAAATCCCAGGACATGCTATGACGGGCAGGGAAGTGGTGTCTCCAGCATGAGCTGGCAAAGCCTTGGCCATCACAGCCGGGAAACAGGCTCCCCCCCCTCCCCGACCCAGCCCAAACCCCCCAGAGCACATCTCTGAATTGCCACAACGGCTGTAGCTGATGGTTTGGCTGGGGCAAAACTCCTGGGACACGACTCAGTAGCGGGGGTCCTGCCCTGCCGGCGCGCCAGACCACAGCGCCAGGGCTGTGCTGCCAAACCCTGGGCATGCTGGGGTTTCCTGCACCGTCCTGGCTGGTGCCAACTGCTCCATGGCCTCTTCCTTTTGCCCAGCTCCTTCCCCTCGTTTGGGAACTCACAGGGGCCCCATACCTGCTGTCTGGGACAATCCCCACCTGAGCAAACAGCCTGCTCAGAGGTATCTGATCCCACTCTGAATGGGGAACATGGGATGAAAGCCCACCACAAGCCTCAGCAAACCATATTTGCTCATCCTCCTGAGCACACAGAGGAGGGCTTGGGTGGAAAATGATATCCTCTAGAGATCAGGATGTACCATAAACACGGCATGTTTGACATACTTTTTCCATGTCTAAAAGGGAAGGGGCAGAAGCTGCACACATGGTTCCTCAGGAGGGACCTGAGTGGTCCCTACATTTGGTCTCCCAATGAAATACTTGAATATACACCAACCCACCATAGTCCTGATGTCTTAAAAATACTTTGGTCAGGGAGCAGCTGCCCTACAAAGCTAGCTTTCCAGCTGTTTTGTGCCGCAAAACTACAGCCCCATGTAGAGTCTCTGTTGGCTAATAAGGGGTTGAGCACATGCTGCACTCTTCACCTCCATGGTAACACTAACAGGCCCTTTTCTCTACCAGGTCAGCTCTTTGCACACGCATTTTCAGGGGCCTTTGAAAGCCCAGAAAATCTGCGGGACTGACACAACCTCAGCTTTCATGACTGATATGCACAGAAAAGCGTATGTGAAACAGTCAAGTCTCTTGTGCCCCAAAACAAGGGACCAGAGGGGCTTCTGGTGGACTGGATGGGACCAGACAGCGTCAGGGGCAGAGCACAGTCCCCCGCCATTCAGGCACCATCTCCTCCATCAAAATGACACCAACCTCCACAAGCTGCTTGGCCCTCACATCCCTGCTCAGCTGCCTTTTGCCATGCTCAGGCTGACCAATGCCCATGGAAGCCAGCTCATGGCTAACAAGCTAATCTGGCTGGGGTTTGTGTGTTTCTTAAATCCTATCTGTTGGCATCGGGGGAGCTTTGGTTTGGTTGTGATTTTTTTTTTTTTTTCCTAAAAACAAAGGTATTTTATGCCTTGGGGTTACGGAAAAAAATAACCCTTCCCAGCTCCAAAAAGCAGCAGGCAGATGAAAACAACACCCAAAACATTCACTTTTGTAAAAATTCTTGATTTCTGGTCATTGTCACCAGCCACATGGAGCAGGGACAGGTTGAACCCCCACTGGCAGATGCTTGGGTTGGGCAGGGAAACAGGACACTGCCCTTTGATAAAACCCTACACAAGATAAAGGCTCACAACATTCAAGCCAGGGATGATGCTGGGCCAGGCTGGGTGGGATCTAGAGGACAAGACCACTCCATCTGAGCTTGCCATGGAGAAGGGTGGCCACAGATGCGGGGCAGGGAGGCTGCGTGCCCTGTGGCAGCCTGCTGCCATGGGCCAGGCACAAGCCCTAGCAGGCCCTTTGCCTCTCGGCATGACCAGCCTTAAGCATATTTCCACGCAGCTGGAGGGAAACCCCAGCTGCAGTCCTGAAAAATAACAAATAATAAAAGTGGCTGTGAGCAGCAGCAGGGCTGGCAGGAAACATTCCCAGTAGCAGCTGCTTCCTGAGTGCGACATTTATTTGATCCCCTGGCACCATCTGGGCCATGCCCCACTCTTTGTTTTCATTAAGAGTTTAGAAAAACAATTCAGCTTTGACTAATTGCTCTTTAAGATCCCAGGCTCACTCTTTCTCCTCCCCCCACATTTCCTCTCCCAACTCTTCACCCTCCATCCATGCCCTCCATCCTCTTCAGTCAGCCCCCAGGCTCTTCCCATCCACCCATGCCACATACCTCCCATTGTCCCAGCGTTTCCAGAGGTACCTGGTGTCCCCCAGCACCAGGTGAGACACATCTTCATGTGCTGCCGCCCACGAGCATCCTCCTGTGCCTGCACAGGCAGCACTGGCACAAACACAGCAACATGTGCCATGATGTGCCAGGCAAACCCTGAAATGTCCCGCTGCGGCGATGATGGGTTAGAGCCACGCATCCCTTGGCAAGGAAGATGAGGCGGATCGCTGACAGGTCAGCAGCACCATCCAAGACCACTGTGCTGTGCATGGACGCCTCCCAAATCCTGTGGGCTGGGAGCTGCTGGTGCCCTGCCCAGACCGCTCACAATCCTCTTTCCACCTCCAAGGTGGAAAAGCTTGTTGACCTGGGGACAGCAGCCCTGCGACCTAGCCCAGAGAGGGAGCCTGTTCTGTTGAACGTGTATTTTCCACCCTGGAATAATCAGAGAGAAAAAATGTCAAGCCTTGATGCGAAATCCTTGCCTCGCCAGGAGGGGGTTTGTTATTGCACAGGACTTGCGTGTTCCCCCCTCGCCCCCTCACCCTGTGTCCTCACCTGATGGCTTTAGCAGGATTTGCAGGGAGGACAAGGAACTGGAGGAATTCCGGCCACCTAATTACACTTGCTGGGAGGAATTTGCTTTTGCAATATCCCTGCTGAGTTAACCTAACAAGCATGGAGACGAGCCTTTCTTATTTAATTAGCAGCTCCACCGTGAAGTCCCCTCCACAGCACGCACATGCTGGCTCCCCCCTCCTTGAGCGTCGTGCCGGTATTTGTTCCCTCTCCCCTCACCCTTTGCCCTTTGCAATCCTCTGTGAAAGCTCAAAGCACTTTTACACCTTCCTACTCCCACTTTCCGGTCCTAAAAAGTGTGCTTGGGCTGAGGCAGCGGCTCCGTTTCCTTCTCCTTCCTAACAAGTGCTTCCTGCTCCTCGTTGCCCACGATTATGTGGAGCTTGTGAAGCGCTGGGATTTCCTTCCCTGGAAACACCGCTGGCTCCGCTGGGCTCTGCTCTCCTCAGAGGGCTGGGTAACTCATTACTCCGGGTAACTCATTACTCCAGCCCTGCAATCTCGGCCGGGAAAGCAGCCGCGCGGGAAACCGCAGCCACCAGCCGCGCGCCCGCTTCCTACGGCAGCAGGTTGGCAGAGGGCTGACCCCTCCGCAGCAGGGGACCGGCTGGAGGAAAGCTGGCGGTGGCATTTTGGGGGTTTCTTAAAGCAAGTGGGGCTTGCTGCTGGACTGAGGTGGCAGGGACACGGGGACTGCATTCCCAGGGGCTCGTGCAAGCCGCTTCAGAGCCATCAAAGCCCATGGGCTGGGCTGGGCTCCAGGGGCTTGGTGAAGCTCACACGTAGAGCTTAGCTTTCAAGCAGGGATCAGTCTGCTTCCAGGTGTGCTCTGAAATGCAGCCAGGGCAGCAGAGAGAGTACTGGTGGGCCAGGCTTAAGCTGGCAGGTTGATGCTCCCAGTGCAAGGGCAGCCAAGGAAAAAAAACCCTGGGGGGTTTGCAGACTGAGCCAGACTGACCCTCTCCATGGCAGAGCTGTGCTGGAAAAACCCTGCAGCAGGGAGGCTTGCCCTATTCACCAGGGTAGTTCAGCTTGTGCTAAAATGAGAAAGAACAGAAAAATAAGTTTTCTGGGCCTAAAGAATACATGGTACTGGCCTTGCAGTGCTGGTCTGGAATATGATATTTTCCCCTGATGTGAACTACAGGGTTTTAATTGCTCTGGTTTGTACCCCCAAGCCATGCTGGCGTATGTCAGCA
Source organism: Microhierax caerulescens (assembly GCA_035590215.1). Taxonomy (NCBI): domain Eukaryota; kingdom Metazoa; phylum Chordata; class Aves; order Falconiformes; family Falconidae; genus Microhierax; species Microhierax caerulescens. The sequence goes on from JAVJGJ010000047.1 coordinate 10,741,772, forward strand.
TCAAACAGCAACGCTTTCTATCCAAAAATTTGCCCAGCAGGACTTTTCTCACCACCTGTATCCATCCACTTTCCCCTTTGCCAGCTGTGCCAGCCCAGGTCCAAAGCAGGGGCTCCTGCAGCCATCCCACTGCTCGTGCTGCCACTGATGATACTCAGCACCATCCAGAATGGCTGACAACACATCCTAGCACCCCACGAGGGAAATCTCACCTGCACAGTGAAAGAAAGGACAGGGCAACAGAACAGCAATGTTGCAATGAAGGGAGCAGCAGTTTTGCGTGACTGCAAGATGCCAGATGAAATCCAGCCAGGACGTGACCACTGGATGGACTTTCTGGTGCAGGAGTAAACTTGGACATTAGCATCTCACCGAGGATGGAACTCAACTGCTGGGCTATCAGAGGAAAAAAAAGCTGAAAACCTTCTCGGATACACACTGTTGTGCCAGCACAGAGCCCAGGCTTGTTTAAACAGTACATTGATTAGTGGAACCGTCTAGGGGCATAAGCAAGGGGGAACTGCAGAAATCTAGGAGGAAAGCAAAGGAAATCACAATAATCATTATTCAATTGAGGTCTTTCTGGCTACAGCAGAAACATCTTAACAAAGGAAATAACCCAAAGCATAGGTGTGGAAGAGGTTTTGGGAGAAGAGCCCAAAGTCTCGTTCCCCTGCATGGATTGCAGGCAACAGGATAGGCAGGAGGAAACAGGGAAATCCCAGCTGGAGGGGACATGGTAACAAGCCCCACTTTTGGCTGTGGCCCTGCTGCGGGCCACGTGTGGGTGGTGGAGAGGAAACAATGCCATGCTGTCCCTTAGGGATGGCTCTGTTGCCAACTGTCCTAACACACAGCAGCTCAGGTTTCTCTGGGGCCAAACCCCAGTAGATGCAAGCAGTGGTGCACACAGATGTAGGACCCCCGTGGGCGGCGTGGGTGCACGGCATGGAGGAGATGGGCTGGGACGAGCCTGTGGTGGCAGAGGAGCAATGGGGCACTGCCACAGGGGCATGGAGTTCCATCTGGCACTCTCTGCCGTGGGGCACTGCTCGTTTCCACGCTGAGGTCATCTAAAACATACACATACTGTCTGCTGTTGCAGTTCGCTGTCATCTCACCTCGGCACAGCTGTGTCCCCACTGGGGTGCATCATCACCAGAGGTACCACAGCTTCGACCTGTGCCTACAGCATCCTCAGGGCAGGCACTGGGCTGCATCCCGCACTGAGGACTGAAGCCACCGGAGCATCTCTTTGCTCCCATCCCTGCAGCCCCAGGGCCACATCCAGCCTGGCGGCAGGCACTGCTTGGGGTGGAGGCACTGCCGGCACGCCGCAGGAAGCATGACTCGGGTTTCCAGCATGCTGGAATGCCGGGCGGTGTGGTGGCCAGCTTCCTGCTGCCTGCTGCACGCTTCCTGCCCCCTGCCACGGCCCCGGCCTTACTGGAAACCCTGAGCACTGCCCAACACTCCCAGCCTGGCCACCAGCACTGTCCAGGTGGCAAAAAGCTGGCGTGAGCCACGACCTCGCTCTCCCCCTTCCCCTCTGCTTTGTGCTGCTGCTGGAGCAAAGTGCTTGCTTGCTTGCTTTCCATAGGGATATGAAAGGGAATGGGACGGCAGAGGGGAGGAATGGCACAAGCCCTGGCAGTGGGAGACAACGTCAGTATTCAAGGCCATGGGGGCTGCAAACCAAGCCATCCCTCTTGGTGCCTGGGCTTTTGAGGCAGGCACTCCCCATGGACATCATCCAGCATGCTCCCACTTGATTTACAGCAGCATCAGCCAAGCAGAGGGTTCATCCCTGCAGGGTTTGTGCTCACAGAGCTATGCTGGCTGCCTGGTGGAAGCCTGGCTCTTCATCCCCCTTGCCTTCCAGCCCACCTTCCCTCCCATCGCCCAGGCCCCACATCCAGGCTCACAGCAGGGGACTGGCTCAATCTCCTCCCTTCCTATCATACATTCATCCTAGCCTGGACCAGCATTTTCTTAATCTTCAGCACTCACCTCCTCTGCAGGTTCCTCTCCCAGTTCTGATCACCATCCCTGGGGGGTGCTGATACCTTCTTGGGAGCCACCTTAGCCCCAAAGCTCCTTAGAAACACCACAGATCAGATCTCACCACTCCCAGCCTAGCTCCCGTCACATTGCCTGGTCTCACCTTAAGTCCGTCTCTGCAGTGTAGACGTCTCCTGGCCAAGTCCCTGCAAGGTCCCTTCTTCACAGCTGAAGTCTCATCCCCAAAGTCAGTCCTCTCTCCGCAGGGCAGCCCTGAGTCTCCTTGCCCTTTTCTCTTTTCACCCTCTTCTGAGGATGTGTAAACCCATCCCACCTGCCTTCTGGGCAACACCAGCCCTTCCTCAACACTGCGAGCAGGAGTCAAGCACACACTTCCACCTCACTGTGGTCATCACCTGACAGCTAATGGTCTTCCCTAGGCCAGAGAGCAGCCACCCAGCTCTGCCAGGAAGAACCAGGGATGCCTATCCCCAGCCAGACACCAACTCAGTGTCACTTAAAATGCACCTCAGCTGGCTGGGCAGGAGCATCTCACTGTACTAGGCAACCACCTAATCTCCCCAGAGACAGTCCTTCAAGGCTGTTCCTGTTCAGGCACTGATAAAAATCTGACCAAGATGTTTTCAACAGTAAGCCAAGAGTGACTACAAAGAAACCGCCCCCTACCCTCCAGCTGGGAAAACTCAGTCTGGAGTTTTCTTTAGAAACATGTGGATTTTTTTTTTAATTTAATTTTAATCTTTGGTGCCAGCATGACCTATTGGTGGGGGAGTCCCAAACGCAGCTCCCTGGGACTGGGAGGAGGGAGAGGGATGGACCAGATGACAAGCAGAACTCTGCTCTCCTCCCACCAGCTGAGCACCACGGTGGCACTCAAGCACTGGTGAGACAAGAGAAGGGACTGGACCTGGCACATCTCCAGTGAAGCCAGGCAACCTCTTCCCTTTGGGAAGGTGGCAGAGCTCTGCCTGTGCTAAACCCTGGGAGCAGGGTGAGGAAAGAGGGGACAGAAAGCCAAAACAAACCAGTATCTCCTGAGTTGGGTCTCCAACTCTGGCTCCTCGTTGGTGCACACACAACACAGGTCTAGTTGCATCCATGTCTCGGGCAACAAGTAAACCCAATGCAGAGACACATTCAGATGTCCCAGCAGTGCCTGCAGCAGCTGCGCTGTGTAGAGGCCAGTGACTACATCTGTCACAGCCCATCTTTCTTCACCAGGCACTCACATCAATCATACTTGCCATGGCCCTGTGTCTGAAGAAGCTGCACGCAGCATTGCACTCATATCTACCTGCTCCTTGCCATCAGCAGGGCAAAAGCACATCAGTGGGCTGGCTCCCCAGAGGCGTGAGGAGGCCCATCCCTAGAGGTTTGCAGGAGTTGCCTGAGCAAAGCCAGAGCTGAGCTGGTCTAGCACCAGCAATAGTCCTGCTCTCTCAGTCTGGAGCCCTCCAGGAACTGCTTCCAACCAATATCTCCAACACAAAACGTCCTCTCCTGTGGCCCTGCCAGCTGAAGCTGCTTACGTGACAAATCCCAGATTCAGACTGATGAAACTCTCCCGGCTTGTCAAGGACCTGTGCTGCAATAAAATAAGTTAATCCACCCCAAGTAGCCTCGGCTCCCTTGACTGGGGAGGTATAACACGCACCCATCAGTACAGAGACTGGCACTGCCATCAAGGCAGGCAGCACCCAGGCAGGGCAGGCAGCAGCAGCTCATGTCCACGCTGGACGCTGCACGCTTTCCAAGGCCAGGGCTGCCACACACCCATACAGCCCTTGCTGTAGCATCTACCCATGACACCTCCATGGTACCAACACTCATCACTACTTCTGCAGTTCATGGGATTATGTATGGAATTATCCATTATTTAAATAAACTTTCACCACCACCACAAATCCTATCACCGATAAAGTATTTGGCACAAGGGTGAGAAGAGATGGCATTTTTGGCTGGAGGACTTAAATATCTTCCCTTCATAGTGCTGCCAACCCACAGCACAAACGTGTCAATGCATGAAAACCAGTCCTTGAAATTCAGCAGGCTCATTAGCCGAAGGCATTAAAGGGTGAGAATTGACCAAAACACCCTGGAGAGTAAATCACTTAAAAGTCCTGGACAAACATGAGTATGACAGCAAGATCCCAAGGGGTCCAGAACTAATCAAGCACTGGGATATGAAGTCCTCTCCAAGTAGCTCTGTCACTGCAAGTTTGGCTCAGCCTTGGAGTTAGACTCAGTGCATGCCATGACTGCAGTCTGGCCAAATAAGGGATTTATTTAGCACTTCAACTAGCAGAAAATGTATTGCTAGCTGATCTTGGGGAGCAACAGGTACTTTAAAGAACAGCGTTTTTTTAATCCTCAGAGCCATAGGGAAATTACAAGGCCAGGCACTTGACGATCAGAGGAAAATTAAAAGTCCAACTTCAGTGACAACAAAAATAACCCAAAGTCACGATGTGCAATAAACAGCTTGGGGACCAGAAGGCTCTTTAAACAGTTTTTTTAATCTCATCTCCCCTCTGCTCATAATATTGCCTTTATTATTTTCTGATGTGGAGCCTGATTCTCACAAGTGCAGCAGATACTGACAGCAGGGTAATGGAGCAGCAGCAATTTCTCCTGGGCAGACCTCAGGAATTTAATATGCCTGCAGGGAGAGAGAAGGGTGAGAGGCGGCTCGGAAGGAGAGGGCAAGCTGGGCCAGGAGGTGCTGTGCAATAAGGTGCAATAAAGCTGCGGTGAAAAAGAGCCTGCCACATGGAGCAGGGTTCATCAGGGGTGGCTGCTCGCTGTGTCCCTTCCCAGTGCTCTGCCACAGCTGCTGGGGTTGGTGGGGAGGTGCCCAAGGACAGGGATGAATAGAGGTGGTGAGACCAGTGTCCTGTGGCCCTTCACCCAAGTCTGCCCATGGTTGGAAGTTGCCAGTCTGTCCTCGCAATCCTTGACGTTCTCACCAATCCAAGAGACCCAGGCCGTTGCACAAGTGCCCCCTTGCAGCCAGGGTCCTTTTTTTTTGGGGGGGAGAGCAACTAGCAAGAGCCCCGGAGAAGAGCAATGCAGGATGGGAGGGGGATGCCCCAACATCAGCCCAGCCATTGCCTCTAGAAGCCTCTCTGCACATGGGCAGGTAGAGTCCTGCTCCACATTTGGCATTGCTGATCCAGCAGGTTCCTTTTTAGTGGAAAAAAGCCAACCAGCTGTGTGGGAACAGCATGGATGCTTCTGTTCCTGAAAACACCTGCAATCCCCTGCCCTCTTCTTGCTCTGAGTCCTTACAGCATCCTTTGACCTGCATCATCCCTCTCTGGCAAGGGACATACCTAAGGTCTCCAACTGCAACAGCTCCTTCTTAGACATGCTTGCTGTTGTCAGGTGTGCTGTGTGCCACCATACTACATGGCTGTCCCATGCTAGGGCAGTCTGACTGAGCACACCGCACTGAATGCCACAGGGGACAGCCTGGGCCACAGAGCTCTGGCTGGGTTAAGAAAGAGTGTGGTGATCTGAACAGTGGCTTTCACGCTCCCATCCCATGTCTGGCCTCTCAGAGCTACTATCACCATCATCTCTGCCATGTTTCGCCACTGAGCTTTGCATGGCCATTCACAGTCACCCAGATTTTGACCACTGGCATGAAACCAGCAGCACTGACAAACACTGAAAAGGAATATTTAATGGTAGGGCATTAAGTGGCAATGCCACAGATCTGGTCTGAACAGCGAAGGGTGCCGGAAAACAGGTCATATCCCATCTGCCCCTGCACAAGAGCACCCAGCGCAAGGGAAAGCTCGCCTGGTGCCTACAGCCCCTGCGCTGCCTGCCTGTGCCCTTCTGCCTGACAGCGGGACACGTGACTGCGGCTGGAGTGATGGATGGGGCCAGGATCTCTCTTTAATAGTATCTCACAGCGGTTTCCGTAAGTTGATGGAGATTGCACAACACTACCAACTGCCATGCCGGATATATTTTGCAACCAGGGCTTCTATGCCACATCTGTAGGATGATATGCCAGAGCCTTCTGAGGAGGTCTGGGGAAGTTTGAGCACAGGAAGAAAAAAAGAAAAAAGGAAAAGAAAAAAAGACAACAAATCTCTTTCCATAGTAGCTATTTTGGTGAGGCACCCTGGGCTGAAGGGAGCCGGCACAAGCAGCTGGGAGAAGGTCTCTCTCCCATGGGTGGGTGGCAGCGTACCATGAAACGCCTGGATGGGAGCTGCAGACACAGCTTGTGTTCACCGAGGTGAAGCTGCAAGACAGGGCTTGAGGTGGCAACCAACATCCCTGAGGAAGAAGCACTGCTGAAGTACAACGGAGGCATTGGCCAGCTGCTGAGGGTGGCTGTGGGCTGTCCCAGCTGATAGCCCTGGGAAGCGCCATCCCTGTCACCCAGGTTCAGTGGCTCATGCCAGAGGGTGAAAGCTCCCATGACCTGAGCTCACACCATCTCCTTGGCCTCTTTCTAGAAGAGGGAAAGGGACCTCAGGATATATGGACTGGGCTGGAAAACGTTGCAGAAGTTGTTCAAAGAGGCACCAGCCCAACTGGCACCACGCATTCTGGACACTAGCTCCAGCAGCTCCATGGCAGAAGCCCACAGCAGTGACCCAAAGAAACATTGACTCAACATCAAGCCACATATTGGCATCACATCTCACAACCCTCAACAACCTTAAAATACACAGCACAATCCCAAACGCCAACTAGCACACCCCAGAGCAATATTCCCACAAAATTACCTTCTTTGGAAAAATTTTGGGCCCAGCAAAAGAGCCAGCATGTTGACTCCATCAAATTAAGGAGGCCAAGGAAAGAGGACTCCAGGATTGCTGTGTTCCTGGACTCAGACATGCAACCATCAGCTCCTGATTCAGGAGGAGAGGGATAATCTCCGACACAGGGAACCTGAAGGACTCCACAGACCAAAACAGGTCATGGGGAAGGGAGAACCTTGCAGGGGGAGGACAGCAAAGACACAGGCTGGCTTCTCTGTGCAACAGCTGCTCATCAGGGAGGAAACATGGATGCAAAGAGAAACATGGAGCCAAGGCTTCAAAGATGCTCAGGGCTTATATGGCTGAAAATTGAAGTACTGGGACAATTTTTCAGCCTGCACTTTACAGTGGGGATGAGATAACGTCAGAAATACTGAGCAGAGAACACCTCTTGCAGAAGATTGATTGTACCAGCAAGAAACAAAGCCAAAAATATCAGATCAGTCTCCATGCCCTTGGAACTGAGCTCTGCCACATGTGGGACCCCTACGTCCTGACCCACATGGGTTCAGTCACAGATTTCCCATCACCAATGAGCCAGTCCCAGTGCTGTTCATGTCATCCCCCTGCCCTGTGCTGGATCTCCCTGCTCCCACCCCAGGACTGGACCAGCCAGGGAGCAAGCAGCACTTTTGTCCCCAAATCTAATGGTTTGAAGACCCTTCACATACCAGCAAGGTCTCTCTTGTTCTTCATGGGTGTTGAGGAAACCTTATAAAAACCCAGTAAGACAACTCAGTGGTAGATCTACTAAGGACTCCCCAGGTGTTTTGGAACTCATCTGTTTTCCCCAGTTCTGCCAACACATCTCAGTCCTACCTGGGCTCAAACCTCTGAATGACCACAGCCTGAGCATAATCAAAGAGCAGAGAATTTATTAAGCAGAGGTGTCTTACTGCCACTGGATGGTGAATGTCTCGTTGAGTTACCTCTTACCCCAGGGTAAATGGACCTGAGAAACCAGGATCCCATTAACATGAGGGAAAGGACGTTATGCTGCTTTTTTCAGTCTCTTGCTCTGGAAGTGCTCTTCAGCACCAGTCAGCACTCCAGCTGCAGGGCAGATGTTAGGAACACAGGAGAAAGCCTGGGGTCTCCCAAGGGTGCCCATTGTTGGTGAGTCCACTAGCCAGCCCAGCTGCAGGACTGCCTGCACTCCCACCAGCTAACCTGGCAATCGCCTGACCAGCCCTTCTCCTCGCACGCTCTCCTCTCCTTACAGGCAGCTGGAAGCAATTCTCTTTTCCCTTTTTCAGATGGGGTCTGGACTCCCAGATGCTCACTCCAAGCAGTGGCTTCACCATGTACCTTATTTCTGCCTCTTCTTCACACAACAGCAGGAGACACTGGACCGTCCTTGTTGCACTGCCTGCACTCGCCCATGCAGCTCAGACACAGCATCACCCCATGCCTGGTGCTTTTGCCTGCAGATTTGCTCACCCACTTAAATCAGATGCACTGGAGCCCTTGCATGCTCCCATGCTCCTGTAAGCCTCAGCCACCCCAACAGTGCCTCGGTGGCCCGGCTAATCCTGACCACACTGCCTTTGCCTGCACTTTCTCATTTTAGGTGTCTTGGTGCCACCTTTGGACAAGCAGGTATCCAGCTCATGGGCTGGTGAGGCTCCCCCACCCCTGATCTGCGTGGGTGAAACAAAACTGGGATCATCCATGTGCTAGCAACTTCCCCCTCATTTTGAGGGACCACCTGGGAACATGCAAGCAGAGCTGGCTACTCCCTCTGAGAACAAGCACCAGCTTTCCTCTGATGCTCAGTCCAGCCTGACTGCATCCCGTTCAGAGGTGCAGGTAACCCAGACCTTGGTCACCACCCAGGATGCAGGATGCATTGCCCAGCCCCTTCACCAAGCCCTTCTCACCACCACCACACTCACACTCCCCATCATACTCTCCTTATTACGCCACCAGCAATACAAGTAATAACTAACTTGGTGGGTAACTGCTGCTGCCTGGTGCACTCTGAGCAGGTTAAACAGCCAAAACGCTCCCTGGGGATCCTGGGCTGAAAGCAACAGCACTGTGTGTGTCTGGAGCACAGGCATTGAGAACCACTTGAAAATGGGGGCCACAGAGAGGACTCATGACATGGACAGTGAGGATATTGAAGAAGTAACATGGGAAACGCTACCTTCAAATTTCCATACACACCCTCACTCTTGGTGAGGGGGGTGGAAGAAAGGGAAGGGAAAAAAGTATACTTTTCAAAGCAAGGATGTGGTAAGGCCAAACAGCCTCCCCTGACACACGAGCCAGGATGCAGAGATGCTGTTTTTGCCAGGAGGAAAGGAATTTTGCTGTTTCCTACTGTTTAATAAGGAATTCATCTTACCTCTCTGCAGGCAAGGGCGGCCCAGCACTGCCATCACACCACAGCTCTGCATCCCTGGCCTCTGCCCCATGCCTCAGTTTCCCCATCAGTAAATCAGGTTGATGCTCATGGATAGCAGAGCCATGTGTTGAGGCTTAATCTGTAGCTGTAAAGCCCTCTGAGACCTTCACATCTTCCACCACCCATCATCACCTAGCAAACAAACACAGGGGGCTTGCAGTTGCAAAGAGCAGGTCCCAGGCAGGGAGAGGCTCTGCCCTTTGGGCCTCGGACCCTCTCCCTGCTCAACTCCCCTCCTCCAGCAACAGGCTCCTTTCCCTCATCTCCTTCCTGCACAGGCCAGAAACAGAGCCAAGCTAATAATTCAGATAACAGAATTAAACTGATCCCGATTAGAAAAAGCCTTTACCCTGAAGAGAGCAAAATCCGGCTCTGTGCTGCCTGTAATCCAATAGTCTCCCACGGCCACGCAGCAAACCCGAAACCTGCCTCCAGGCAAAGGCACTTTGTCTTGAAACAAGGGAAGTTAAATGTCTCTTAATGGGAATTTTGACACGTTTTGCTTTGATTTTGCTAATGTTACAAAAGTAGCTGTTAGAAAATATTTCAGCCTCCCTGTAAGGGGCCGGGTCCTTGCATGTACGATTCTATGTATAGGCATGCTGCCCAGCCAGGCCCTTCGGAAAGGGACTGAAGCTGCGGGGAGAAGACATCTTGGTGCCAAATCTCTCCATGCTTCCCTGGGTGCAACTATTTAATTGTGGGTCCATCAGGGAGGCAGGAACCCTCCAGCCACCCCACCCCCCCAGTTTACAGTGACACCTGTGGGGCAGGTGGGGATGGGACCTGTTCTTGTCTGTCCATACAACCAAAAAACAGGGGGCTAATCCAGACTGAGGGTCCCAGGGCTGCCAGGATGCTGGGGTCTGGCACTGCACCTGATGGGGACTGAGGATACAGGGCTGTGTGGTGGCCACCCCACAGGGCCCACAGAAACATCATCACAAGATACGGAAAAAAAGGTGCATGGGAATTGCTACAAAAGGAAATGTTAAGCCAGCACCCACACGTGAAACCTTTCAGGAGGCAAAGACAGGTTGACAGGTTGTCCCAAACGTGCCCCAGGCTAAACGAGGATCCTTCTCTTCCCGTTTCCACTTCACTTGTGCTGTTTGGGTACAATGAGGTGGTCACCTCTTGCAGGATTGACACTAGCTCTGCATGAATATGGCATTGACGAAGCAGCAGATGCTGAGCCCCATTGCTCCCATGTCCACAGGCACTGCAGGAGAAACTCCAATGGCAGCATGGGGACATGCCACTGCCATGCTCCTGAGAGGGTGGGAGTAGAGACACCCCCCCTTACCCCCATGCAGCCTTCTGGGAGCCCCACCTGGGTTTTTCCCCCCCTCACTGTTTCCAGCTCCAGGCTGGTGTCTGTCATCCGCCCTGGGCAGAGCAGAGTTGGATTCAGCACAGGCAGGATGGTGACACGAGCACATTAGTAACTTCCTGAGGTTTCAACTATTTCTTTCCATTTGGCACCAAAACAACAGCTGGTGCTTCCCTGGTCCTCAGTGACTTGGGGCTGGGGAGGCCTCCTATATGTTAGATGAGCCCCACTGACATTTCAGGTGCTTTTAACCCTGAAGCACCTAGGGAAAACACACCAGGAGCCAGGGGCAGATGATTCCCACAGCGAGGCACTGAGGTGCGAGGGTAAAACCCTAGGGTAGCAGGAGCAGGACATGCTTTCCCTGGTGTGTGGGAGCTCCTCCACTCCACGTCTGTGGGCAGGAGCATCCCTGATGGATGCGGTTTGGATCTTAACTGTGATCCCAATGAAATGTGCCATGTAGCTCCTAATCTCAGGCACTTAGTGTGCAAGCAGCAGGGTTTCCTTGCCTCTCCAGCCCCAATTCAACCTGATGCTCACCCGATGGGCTTGAAGCACATCCCTGGCTGAGCTTTAGGATGGAGCACTTGGGTACTCGCAGCAAGGCTGCTTCACAGGCTGAGCTAGGAGGAGGGGGAAAAAAAAATCCCTGATGTAGTCAGGACAGCACTAATTTTAGCAAGGCTGAATGCAACTACCCTAACTGGAATAAATCAAATAAACAAACATCTGGGTCTGTAGGGTTGCAGGAGGAATCTCTGTGCACCTCCTTGGAGATGGTGTTTCCTTGCAGTGGCTTTTCCCATCCCTGCTCTGGTGGCCCCATCTCCACAAGGCCCACCGCAGCCCACATTTGTAAGCTATTTTTTGTTGTTTTAACGCAATGCTGCAATTCTAACCCGGAGCCTTGGATTGTCAAACAGTTTTTCTTTTCTTTTCTTTCCTTCAGAAAAAAAATACAGCTGAACTAATTTGATGAAAGGGGAAAATAAAACGTAAGCCAGACTAAACACATGCAGTTCCTACCTACAGCCAGGGCCCAGCTTCTCCCAGGCCAAAGTCAACACATGTCAATTTTTAACACGACAGGGCTTTAAAAGGGAGGTTTGAGCCCTAGATGAGAGGCGGCTGGAAAACATTAATAACAAGGTCTGTCAATTAAATGCAGGCATGACAAGGCACCAAGACAAGGGCTGGGGGGTTTCCTTTCCTCCCCTTCTCTTCCCTCTTAATTTGTTGAAAAAGTGATTTATGAAGAAATCCCTTCATTTGTCCAAAAAAATACAGCCACGTTCCCAGATGAAGGATGGGCTTTGTTTTGGAGCCTTCAGAGCAGCCCAGCAGGCAAGGGTTGAGATCAATGGGTTAAGGAAAGCACTGTGTTGAGAGATGCTCCCTATGGCCCCATCGATCCCAGCGCGGTTGTTCCCAGTTCACCTGTACACACTGGCGAAGAGCCTGGCTGCCTCCTCCAGGGCATCTCCACCCAGAAGGATTTGCAGTTACTGTGTCAAGCTGACTTGGTGGTGACGTGCCTGTTGCACTGTAAATGGCTATTTTGGGTTCTGGCAAAAAAAAAAAAAACCAAACTCAGAAAGCCCCACCCAGCTCTTATCAGCCCCATAGGAAGCATTTCTATGGTTTCTGTGGGCTGGGCAGGTTTCTGTCCAGAGCCACCCACTGGGCTCCAAAACAGATGGGAAAAACAAGGGAAAGGGGCAGAGCAGTGGCAGCCCCACCAGCTTTTGGAAATGAAGGCAAGAGTGGGAAGATGGGTAGTGGGGACTGCATGTTTCATTAGGGGATGGAGGGGAAGAAGGCTTTTCTGCTAAAGTCTGGGAAACATCCATCCACCCACCATACTGGGAGGAGGTTCCCATGCTCCAGAGAAGCAGTGTTGGCTTTCAACTGGGGAAGCAGGTAAAGATTCAGCCCAGAGGGAAGTGACAGAGATTCATTTCACCTTCAACACCTAAATAAATACTGCACCCACAGTCACACACTCTGCACAGTATATACTGTGCCGGTGTGCATTACACATCCCACAGCACAGAAACCGGCTGGTGGACCAGCTCCAATATCCCCACTGCAGTATCCTGTCCCCAACAGTGGCTCGACCAGATGCTCCAGCAGGTCCCCATAGTAGTCAAACATGATCCATTGACTGCCAGCACCAGCTTAGTCTCTGAAAGGGGAGAGGACCTTCCTGGAGACCCTCCGGGTATGGGCATCGCATCCCCCCACTGACCTGAGAACTGCCCGTGTGGGCTGGAGCGACACGCTTTGAGGGGCTGCCCAGATGTACAGGGGCTTAGAGGACCAGGGGTGCAGGATGCAGCTCTGCCCTTTGCATGCCACTTGCCAGAGCGTGGTGGGTACACTGGGCTCCAGCCCTGCTCTCAGGTTGTGGTTCACTTTCTCTAGCCCAGCAAAAAAAACCTCCTTCTGACACCCATGGGATTCACTTTAAAAGGACGAGCAGAGCCAGCCCAGGCTGATTTACTTGAACAAGCCCCAGGCCTGGCCCCCACCCAAGGGGGCAAAAGGTTCCTGGGCTCTATTAGGTACCATCTCCCCTCTCTGTTGGGTAGAAAACAAAGTTATTAGGTGCTCTTTTGCTCAGGGGCTTGTCACCATCAAGGACTGTAAGAACGGAACAACATGCCAAGAGAAAGCAATGGGGAAGGTGAAGCTGCTGCCTTCAGCCCAGTACAGACTAAATGCACTCGAGGATGCGGAAAACCCCAAGGGGAGCACCTCCGAGCTCCTGCACTGGGCCCAGCCACCCAGTCTTCCCCATTTGGGCCACACCAGCCTCACTGCCCAGCTTTGGCCACTGCCATGGCATCATGGGCCACTAGCCCAAGCACAGCCCACCCATACTTGGCACCCCAGAGCCAGGGTGGGCAAGAGGAGATGATGTTCAACAAGCCAAGCCAGGTGCCTTCGCCCTGAGGAAACTGCCACTTTCATCACCAAAAAGCATTTGAAGGCAGAACTCAGAAAACCTTCAGCTATCCCTGCTCTGTGCCCATAGCTTGTGGAAAGTGCTTCATTGATGCATACCACCACCACAGCCCCACTGGCTGTCTCCACAGACAGGGGCTGGAAAACACTGGCCTGAACAATGGGAGCACCTTGGCTGAAGTCAATAGCAGCTGCCTGTGCAACTTGTGCTAATCGTTTAAATCATTAGCTCTCATGGCTGCTACCAAGCCCCCTCCACCACCCACGGTGGGTGAATGTGGCTGGCTGCTTGCTCCCAGCTCCACACTTCCCAGCACAGAGCAGGACCAGCAGTGTGTGGCACAGGTAGATGACACCTGGGATGATTTATGCCTTTGCAGCAGATACACCATTTGGGTTTTCTGGGATATGCTGTCAGATGTGTCTCAGCAGGCAACAGCTCAGAGGAGACCGAACTGGGGCAGCCGACGGCTCTGTGGCCAGTGGGGACTATCCATACATCTCAATCCCAATAGCTGCCTGCTGTCACTGTGCCCACACTGGCCTCAAGCACACAGGCCCACCCCAGCCACATTTCACACACACTGCTCTCATCATTCTCCAAATATCCAGCGCAGCCTGCCATGTTATCCTCCTCCTCCTTCTCCCCTTCCCTTCCCAGCAGACAGAGCAGCCCCTGCTCCCCACAGTATCGCCAAGCAGGATCACACAACATGGTGGGGGGGAAAGTTGAAAGGAAGCCCTTTTAAATCAAGTTAACACCCTGCATCAAGAAAGGTTAGTCTTCCCAGTGCCCAGATAAAGGATACAGATGTTAAACTGATGCCACATTTTATCTCAGCCAAAAAGCCAAGAGGGTTTTTTAAAACATTCATTCATCTCAGGCTGTAAGCAAAGCTTATTCTCACTAATCTCAATAATTACTCCAGTTCGCCTCCATCACGGGAGCATCCATGTGATGGCAAGGTTTCCTTCCTCCATAGGACCCTGCTTGGAGCAAGCATCAGAGATTTGCAAGAAATTCTCTCTTTAAAGAGGTACTGCTGGGAACGCGGGGCTGGATTCAATGGGATTACTCCAGACTCAGAGCAGGATCTGGCCCCAAACTCTTCCCACTGGAGACAATCATCTTGGATCCGAGAGCATTGGGGCTGTTGGTGTCACTGTAAGACCAGGAATGCACAAAGTCACAAGGAATCAGTAGGACTTAAATCCTTCTCAAACTCCCCGAGATCTTTTCACACGCAGCAGTGGGGGTGAGGATAAATTAAGCATCTCCAGTGTGGTATCAAGCGAACAATTAGCAGAGAAAAGCTGCCCACAAGGGTCTGACGGAACAGAGCAAGGAGATTTTCTTCCCAGAAACGTCTGCTAGAAACAGCCTGAAACATTTCCATTTCTGTTGCCTTTTAATAGCAAGGTCAGCTCCTTTCTTTCTACCCTGACATCCTCCATCAGGGCCTCTTTCTGGGAACTCACAGCAACACACCAGATGTCACGGAGAGACAGAAAAACAACTGGGGGCCAAACTGGGGTGTTTTGCCACTGCCCTGAATCCCAAACCACACGGCACCGGGCTCTCTGGGGAGAGGGGGCAGAGAGCATCCCCTCAGTGGCACCACCGGCTCTGAACCCCCAGGGTTGGAAGGAGCCCCTTCCTCCCAGGCACAAGCAGCCACCCTGCTCCTGCAAAAAGCCACATGACAGCAGCCCCACATGACTCCAGGCTTCCCCCAGCAGTAACCGGCCAGTGGAAACAAAACAATCTAAGTATTTGCAGCCCAAAAGGGACTTGGTTTCTTGCTCCATGCTGGGTTTGAGCAGCACTCAATACACCCAGCATGGCTCCGTGGAGTTCCCGGCAGCCCCAGTGGGCACTGGCACACGAACATCCCCGCTTGCTGGAGAGCGGGGATCCTCTCAATGAGCTCCACCACAGCCCTCCCATAGCACCCACACTGTCAGCACCACCACAGCTCAGCCTCCACCTACCCCCAGCAGCAGATTTCAAAGAAAGCCAGAGCTATGAAGAAGAGAAGACCAATGCCACCACCCCAGCAAGAGGGTGCTAGCACTAGGCAGGGGAGCACCCTATTTTGGTTGGAGGGCACAGCTACTCCCAGATTTCTAGAGGCTTTCACAGGGCTGCAGACCTCAGACATGCAAACACCATGCCAGCTGCTGCCTGGTATAGCAAGGATGAAGTAGGGAAGGAAAGAGACTGTAAGACTTAAAAAAGAAACCCACCTACATGGTTTGGTGATGCTCTGAACTCCTTCTTCAAACTTCCAGCTCAGGGCACACTTTCAGCCTTCTTCTCCTTAGTACAAATCCTGAGACTAGCAATATATAGCCACCTTTAAAAAAAAAAGAAAAAAACAAACAAAAAACCAGACACCAACAGCAAACCTCCAAATCCCAGGATACATATAAAGCCACCTTTAAAGAAAACAAAAGAAAACCAACAACAAACCTCCAGATCCAGGGATCCAAGGCTTTGAAATAGCTTTGCATTAGCCCTAAAAATGCAGCCATCTGCCCTTCACCGAAAAAAGCAGGAGGCAGAGACCAAAGGGAGGGGCAGGGTGCAGGTGGGGGCTTTTATGGGTGCACAGGTGCCCCAGGTGAGTGGGTGCCCCCAGGTGGGGAAGCCACCCTGGCATCCATCCACACACCCCCCAAGGAGTGCTCCCAAGACCAAAGGCTGCTGCCCATTTTCGGGAGGAGGGCATGGCTCTGCTCTGCAGCACCTACCTGCAAACGGCTTATTAAAACCACCTTTGGGTACAGGCTGACCTCTGGCAACAACGTGCAGGTGTGTGCCCTGTGTCACCCACCTCACCCAAGCCGGGGGAAGATGAGGCAGTGGGGGACAGGGCTGGGATTTGGCTTTGCCCACACTGGCTTTTATCCCCTACTCCCACCCCAACTCTCTGCAGCAGGTGCAGGTCTTCTCCAGGGGTAGCCTGGTGTACAGCATCCCTGCTAACCCCCTGCCCAGCCCACCCCACCCCAGTCTGCTCCAACAGTGTGGCCAGAGCCACTGGGATGTCCCTGTGGAGCCCCCAGGGGGTGGACAGGGAAAAGAAAGACAAAAATAATTCTTCAATCCTCCTGCCACTGACGAGCTTCTCCCCTGTATTTCCAAAGCCTCTATTTTTCCACATTAAAAAAAGGCTGGAGTAAATGTCACATTGCAGCAGGTACCCATGAACAAAGCCACAAGTGTGGCCAGCCACAGGCACAGATTCTCTCCCCTGATTTTCCAGGTTTTCAGGAGTGACCTTGGAAAAAGAGTGAGCCGTAGTTCTTCATGTCATAGGCGATAATACATTTGTCACCGTTCAAACTGTCCGAAGGCTGCCTAGGTTTTATTTTATTGCATTTCTAGGTGTCACCAAAACCCAGCTGAATTACGTTGCCAACTCCTTCATAAAAAAAAAAAAAAAAAAAGAAAAGTGACTTTGCTTTCCCTCTCCATACCATGCTGGAGATCAGGGCTGGCGGGAGCAACTGGGATGCGTTCAATGCATTATTTATTTTTTTTTTGCAAGCATGCAATAGCTGCAATTTTCAGGTGAAGGACTTCGAGCACCTCCTCATGACACACTAATAAATAAAAATGTTTAATCATGGCAGGAATAAGCAGATACAGACTCCTGAAACGTTTGCAAACGTGTAGAGCGAGATGATATTAATTCTCCCGAAGCGGCGCAGAGCTGAGCGCTGCCGCCCCGGAGCTGCGCACCCCCGGGGTCCCTGCGGGGCACATCCTGCCGGTGCGCAGGCTGGGGGATGCTAAAACGGGGGGTGGGGGCTCCGCACCCCCACGCCCCCCGGGCCTGACCCTGCACCGCCGCTGTCTCACCCGCCTTAGCCAGAAGGTGACGCCGTCCGCCTGCAAATTGCTCCCAGCCCAATTAGGCGGCCGGTATCGGCTGCAATCACGGCTGCTGATAGAGATAATTGGGGAACGCACTATCTGCCCAACAATAGTGTGGTGCGGTTTTCTTTTTTTTTTTTTTTTTTTTTTTTTTTTTAAATG
>JAVJGJ010000047.1:10771007-10802510 GCA_035590215.1 Microhierax caerulescens
AAGCCCCCACGGCGCTGCCGGGCGAGGATGCTGCGGGTGGGGGAAGGGGGGCGGAGGAGGGGGTCTGCGCCGCGCTCCCCCCCCCGGGCCGGCTCCGTTTGGGGCCGGGGGTGCGGTTGGGGGCGGTGTGGGGCGGCGGGATTGGCTGGCCCGGCCGCCGGCCCTGCGCGCCCCGGCCCGTCTGCGGCGCCGCGGCCAGCTGGCGCCAGCGCTCATATAGGATGCGCGGGGATGGGACCGAGCCGGCCAGAGCAGCGGCTTTGCCATCTGAGTAACACCCTCCATCCAGCCTCCTCTCCTCCTCCCGCGCTCGCTCTGCCTTCCCCCCCCCCTTTTTTTTTCTTTTTTTTCCACCCCCCCACCCCCCTCCTTTCTCCCCCTCTTCGCGGCACTCGCATCCTCCAAGCCGGCATCCATCGCCACCCACCCCGCGGAGGCACCCAGCCTCCCGCGTCGGGTAAGTGTGGGGTGCGGGGGGGGCCGCGCCGCTGCCAGGGCGCACTCGCTGCTTTCGCTAAACACCCTTCTCCTCGCTCTTCTCCTTCTCCCCCCCCCCTCCTTTCTCCCCCTCCTTTTCCTTTTGTGTTAGTCGGAGTTCTTGCTAGAACTACACTGTATTAAGATCTGCCGTTCTTCCTTTTTTACCCCGCTTTTGAAGCCAGCTGGAAGAACTCCTGTTGACGTTTGTAGCGAGAGCGGGGGGAAAAAAGAAGGAAGCTTTTTGCCTTTTTTTTTTTTTTGGTAAAGAGTTTGAAATGGAATCTCTGTTTATTTTGTGGGGCAATAAGCAGGGAGGGCGCAAGGCGAGGAGTTTGGGGGAGAGGATATTTTTGGAAGGGGGAGGGGCTCTGCTTCCCCCTCCCCATCCATTTATCGCTGGGAAAACGAGCCGGCCGGGAGCGCACCCCGGGGCTCGCCGAGCCGCTAACCCGCCCGTCTGTCCCTACAGGTGCTCCCCCGGCGCTTCCCTGGACCTGCCTCCGCCATCCGCCTGTTGACAGAGGGCCACGCTGACTCCGGGGGTCCTCCCCCCCACTTCCGAGGGCGCAATCCACTCATTCGGCGGTTTTCTTTTTAAGAAAAGCCACCCCATCTCCTAAACCCCACCGGCAGCGCCAAGAGCCACCCCCCCGGGCAGCACCACCCCACCCCCCGCTGAGCGCCGCTGCTCCCGATCCGGGGGTGGGTGGGAGGGGAGGCCCGAGGCCATGGAGGTGGCCACGGACCAGCCTCGCTGGATGGCCCACCACGCCGTGCTCAACGGGCAGCACCCCGAGAGCCACCATCCCGGACTGGCTCACAACTACATGGAACCAGCGCAGCTCCTACCTCCGGATGAAGTCGACGTCTTCTTCAACCACCTGGATTCCCAGGGCAACCCCTACTATGCCAATTCCGCCCATGCCCGGGCCAGGGTCTCCTACAGCCAGGCACACGGTAAATGAGCACCCGCTGCCCTCCTTGGCCCAGCCCGGCCCCGCCCGCCGCTTGCGCTGCCCCGGCCCGGCCGGTGACCGACGCGCAGCCCGGGGGTTTCGCTCGGGGCCGCCTCGGTGTGTCGGCGCCCGGGGGGGAACGGAGATCTAAGTTCGGAGGCGGGATAGAAACGGGGGCACGGGTGGGTTTTAACCCTCGGGATAACCCAGGACTGGCGGAGGGGAGGGGAGGGAAAGAAAGGGGGGGTGGGAGGTGAGAGAGGAAGGGGAAATAGTGTGCGCACGAGCTAAAACTTCTCAAGACACGGCTACTTCCCGGATGCAAAACGCGAACCGGTTCGAATCGGCGACGGATTTTATTTGGGGTGGGTTTAGGAGCCGAGGAGAGCGCGTTGCAGCAGCTCGGAACGCAGAGCTGAAAGGGGTTTGTTGCTTGCTCCCAGGGAGGAAAGGAGGGGGTGCCTTTCCTCCTGCCCGGGTGCCTGGGTCCCCCATAGCTCTCGCTGGGCTGGCGGGTATCTCCCTCGGAGGGGACAGGGCAAAGGGGCCGTCGCGCCAGGCTGGCGGCTCTTCTGCGGGTTATGAAATCCCCCGTGGGCGGCTGCCCGCAGGCTATGGGGCTGCCCGGGCCGGGGGCTGGGGGCTCCCCCACGCTGAGCTGCCCCACGCTGATCCCAGACGTTCTTGTGTTCCTACAGCCCGCCTGACCGGGAGTCAGATGTGCCGGCCTCATCTTATCCACCGCCCCGGGAGCCCGTGGCTGGACAGCAGCAAGGCGGCACTGTCTGCCCCTCACCACAACCCCTGGACCGTCAACCCCGTCACCAAGACACCCCTGCACCCCTCGGCGGCCGGAGCGCCCAGGGCCATCTCGGTGTACCCCGGCAGCAGCACGTCTAGCACCGCCTCTGTGTCTTCGCTCACCCCGGCCTCGCACTCCGGCTCCCACCTCTTCGGCTTTCCCCCGACCCCTCCCAAGGAAGTGTCCCCGGACCCCAACTCCACCAGCGCCGCCTCCCCTTCGTCCTCCGCCGGGGCCCGGCAGGAGGACAAAGACAGCATCAAGTACCAAGTGTCGCTGTCGGAGGGGATGAAGATGGAAAGCGCCAGCCCTCTGAGAAGCAGCCTCACCAGCATGGGGGCCCAGCCCTCCACCCACCACCCCATCCCCACCTACCCCTCCTACGTGCCGGCTGCCCATGACTACAGCAGCAGCCTCTTCCACCCGGGCAGCTTCCTGGGGGGCCCGGCGTCCAGCTTCACCCCCAAGCCGCGAAGCAAGGCCAGATCCTGCTCGGGTAAGTGCTGCACCCCCTGGCCCCACCATGCACCGGCTGCACCCCCGGGGTGGGAGGGCCGTGCTGCCGGGGTGAGCTTCGCTGGCTGTCGGGGGCGAGGGTGTAGGCTGCTGCGAGGCTGGGTGCTTGTGTCAGCTCCCGTTGGGACAGGGGGGCAGGTGGCTGCTTGGTCCCGCTTTCCTGGGTTTTTCAGCTGGGAGATGGAGCTCGTACCGGCCTCCCACGGGTGCCAACGCATCCGCAGCGGCTGCAGAGCCACCGGGCACCGGCCCCAGGGCGCTCAGATGAGGCCGAGAGACACGGGGACTGGTGTGGCGTGAGCCGGCAGATCGAGTTGTACAAAGAGGGATTTACAGGAGGAAAAAACGTTTCCCTCGGAGAAAAGCTGGCCTCGGCCACCCGAGGGGCTCAGGGGTCCAACCCTGCTCCCCCCAGGCAGGCAAAACCCCACGGATTACACGTGAGGACCTTCTAGAGATAGGTATTTTTCCTCCGGCAATTTCCACGTCTCTTCATTAGTACTAACCCACTAACCCAGGCCCCGGCACAGGATGAAAGCGAAACTTACCCGGCCGGTCCGCTTCAGCTCGCAGAGGGCCTTATTTCCTTCACATTTTACAGGAGCAAAAGTTCAAATATAGTTTACATACCAGTGCAAAAGACTGAGGTGTCCAGTCATCGCTAACGTACTCCAGCCTAACTTTAACCAGAAAATACTTCCCCCCCGCCCCCCTCCCCTTTTTTTTTTCCTCCCCTGAACCAGACACATCTCTGCTTCCAAAGGACTGACTGCAGACCTTTCCCGTGTTCACAACCCCTCCTTGTATTTCTTCCTAAAAGTGCAGCCCTGAATCAGCAAATTAGGTGATGGATGAGTTTTGATCCCACTGAAATCACGCTAGCTGTAGAACTAGGCAGACGAATTAAGACAATTTGTGTAATTCCACTAACCTTCTTGCCTTCCTGGTTTAACATCCTCAGCAATGGAAGGAGATGAAACTAGGGTACATTGGGACTGGATTTAGGTAGCCCTTTAAAAATAAATGGCTATCTATACTTTTTTGTGGGTATTCTTATACACCATTGCACATACATGCTTATGAATACACTACATGTATTTGTTTTTAAAGTAGACAATAATTTAGATGTGATCTCTTAGGAGTTTTGCAACAAAAATATCAGCTATTTGACAAGCTCATCAGCTCTGCTTTCAAGCCGTTCCTCTGAGGGGAAAAACACACCCTCTCTTCCACCATTTAAATGCAATTGCTGCTATCTATATGTATTTTTCAGTAGTGCAGAGAGTAGAAAGTAAAGGCAATCGGCAGCTTGAGCCTCCCGAGTTTGGAAACGAATTCAGGACCTCGGTCTCTGAAGATAATAAAGGGATCTCGAGTAGCATTTTTATTTTTGGCCTGTAGTTGCCGATGATTTTATTAGGTGGGGGAAGTAAGGAGCTTTTCTTGTTTTGTTTTACGTGTTGGTATTTTTATTTTTTTTTCTGTAAGGGAGCCCCCTGTGCAAGGAACTGGGGAAAGTTCGTGACCACTCAGTGTTTTTGTAGGAAAACTAAGACTCACGACACGACGACTCCTGCAGCTTCCTGCCCTAGGAGGGACAAAAGCTACAAATGCAGCGCCGCAGAGCTCCCCTCATTTTTCACTCTAGACTGTGTTGTTTAAAAGCCACCCACTCCCTAGATTAAAGGAGACACAAGCCCTGCTGAACTCAACATGGCCTGCTTCAGTTATTAGCAAAAAGAATTTCCTCTCCAGTTAAATACTGTAGGATTTGCATAAACTATATTGAGAGATTTCTATATTAAGCAGACCTGCCCTCAAACCATCAGAGGCAAATGAACTTTTAGCAGAGAGCTTTTCTGAGGCAGAAATGGATATCTAGGAGTTACACGCTGGGTTTTAATACAGCCATTCTACAATGCCGCATTTCCCACGTTGTGCTACTAAAACTAATAATGAAGCAATAATAAGGTAAACTGCTCCATACCAAATCCAAACTGTATTGCTGAGAAATCACTGAAGCAGGAAAGAACTGAAAGCCTGTTGTTTTACAGTAATTCCCAGAGTGTTCGCCGAAACTGAACTTTCTCAAAGATCAGAATTAACTGTTTTTTTCTGCCTTTAGAACAGAAATCATAACTGAGCCTTAGGCATTCTGTATCCATTCCCAGTCTGCTCGGCTTTGCTTTCTCATCTTGTAGCATTTGCAACAAAAGAGAAAACACAGGACAGGAGGTCTTTTTGCTTAGATTTAATCCTAGAAAACTTCTTCTTTGACTCTCTCTTTAATATGTTGTGTGTTTGCAGGTGTGTGTGTTTGCGTACGTGTGTATTTGTGGCAGGAGAACGCGGGATCTAACCATTGGAGTGCAATAGATACGGGAGGGGAGCGGTGCCCAGTGGAGATTAAGGGAGTTCTCGTTACTGAAACGATAACTTCCATCTGACACAATGAGAGTGTCACTCTTTCTCACCTTGCAGAGAGATCTGCCTATTTTTGATCATGACATAAAATACTTGCTGGAGTCTGGCCGTTCTCGAAACACTGAGCTCCTTGCTGCATGTGCTGTAGATGTCACTGCTGTCTGATTGTGCTTGAATTAACACACTGTTTTGACTTCTGGAAAACGCCTAAAGGACAATGCAAAAAGCTTTTGTGAATTTGTTTTTAAAGAAAGAAATCCGGTTTCTTCGTGTTTCCATTTAGAAGGCAGAGAGTGTGTGAACTGTGGAGCAACTGCTACCCCTCTCTGGAGAAGAGACGGCACCGGGCATTACCTGTGTAACGCCTGCGGGCTCTACCACAAAATGAATGGTCAAAACCGACCTCTCATTAAACCTAAGCGAAGGCTGGTAGGTGTTTCTCTTTCTTCTGGGTTTGGGGATAAATTAGGCAAAGAGACCACACGCAGGCACAAGTCAAACGTGTCTCATCTCTGCTCAGCCCCTGTGTGGAGCCGAGCTGTACTGTACATGGGGGTCAGTCACGTCGAGGTCACTGCTGTGCCTCAGGGCAGATCTCCCCCCCTCCACCCCCAGCCCCGGCAGCCCTGGCGCAGACCACCGTGCGGCTGCAGCCTGCCGAGCGCGCCTCTGTCCCAAGCCTCCCAGCCGCTCACAATGCATGTGGGATATCGTGTATCCGTCTCCCCGTTTATCCTCAGATGACAGCTTTTAATTTAATTCCTCGTTTATTTGGCCTCTTGGGACGTTTTTGGGGGCATACTGGGAGTGAAAGGGTTATGAACGTGAATGTCCTCCACCGTGTACTAAAAAAAAGTTCCAGCTCCAAAAAGCAAAACAAATCAGATGAGTCAAAGCTACTGCTCCCTACCTAATAATTATTTGTATAAAAGCCATGAAGTAATTTTCACTCATATTCTCTGGCAATATTAATATTGGTTCCCTCCCCAGACAATCCCCTACTGTTTAAAAAAAAAATTCCTATTATTTTTCCATGGAGTCACCTATACTTTGTATTTTCATTTGAGTGATTTAAAAAAAAAAAGCCCTTTCTAAGCTCCTGGTAGTAGTTTCCTATCCGGATATCTGTACGTTAAAGATAAGGAAACTTTGTGTATCTGTTTCCTGACTCTAAAAGCTTTAGAGAGTTTCTATAGGCAAGCCTTGCCAGTCATGCTTGCTGTTTTGAAATTTCTAATACACTCTACTCCACAAATAATGCGTAAAATGCTAAGAATAATAAATATATTTTTTGGAGCTTTGTGATTTATGGTGCCTAAGTCTCTTAGCTATTCGTGGGCACGTTTCAATGAGGTTTGGAGAGCAGAAAATTGGCAGTACTGCTCTTAACACTGGGATGGGATACAGAAGATTTCTGTCGTGAGTCAGAATTTCAACTATGCAAGCCTCTTAATGACTTGCCTTCTAAAGTGACTGACATATAGAAAAATGTTAAGACAACAGTGTAACATTATCGTCTCTCAGGCTCAAGTGCTTTCCAGCCTGAATGGGACAGGCCATAGAGTTAAGCAGCATAGTTGAGTATCAGCAAGCCATCTCAAATATGCAAACATGGGTCTCCACCTTCCAGCGTGCTGGGAGACTGTTACACTTAGCTCACAGCTCTCGGCACGGGGTTCGGGGAGCGCTGGAGCGGTTTTCTTTTAGTGTAGTTGTTTTAATGTTTTGTTTTAATTGATTTACAACTTTGTTTATTGCCCCTTTTTCCACTGTAGTTTGCTTGTTTGTGGGGGAGAGGAGATGGCCATCTTTGGGAATTTGTTCATTATGACATGCAATAGCAAAGCGATCATATTAATAACACTAGTGTTTGGATGTCTGGCATTAATTGTGTTTGGGTTGCATGAGTGTACTTGCAGTAGGGGGTACCCCTTCTTTCTGCCTTTGGCCTGTTCTTACAGGCGAGTAAGGGGCTGAAATAAATGAGTCTCCGAGGGCCTGATTCTTGCCTTAGTCTGCTGAGCCATCTCTCAGCTTTGGGAAATTTGCAGAGGGCCATGGCATAAATCAGGAACAAGTGAGAACAGAACCCGGTGCTCCTCTTTTGAGAGCTGGGTCTGTCTGTGCCTGAGCGGTGCCAGCTCCCCAGCGGAGCCGGCAGGCAGGGAAGCGCACAAAGTTCTGGTCTGGGAAACCCACCGCTCCGGGACTTTGCGCTCTGCGCGCGGAGATGCCGAGCATTAACGTCAGCTACTGCTGCTTCACCTTATGGCTCTCGGTGGCTAATTGCAAAAATGTCCAGGGAGCAAGGCCCCGGGGAAGTTACTACAATAGATATACATTAGAAAGTAAACTGCTAATTTAAGAGAAGAAAATAATGAGTCCTCAGCAATAATCCAATTGCACAAAATGGACTGTATTTTTGACCACTTCCAGAGGTAGGGCTGAAGTTTTCCAATACAAAAGAACTTCCTGAAATATGGGGTGCAATTTGTCCATCCATAACACTTTATATGACACCATGCTTGCACAAAGAATGCATTATTGTGGGGTCTGCTAGACAAGGGCCCATCCAGGAATTACTGGCTGCCTGCTGTTCTACTTTTCCTGTTCTTGTTTTGGGAGGTGGGTGAATGTTTGGGCATTTTTCTTTTCCCCCACCTTGGTTTTGGCAGAACAATAGTTTTAGGAAAGGGTGGTGGATTTTTTTTTTTCTTTTTCTTTTAAGACAGTTGTTTGAGGGCTTGTCAGCCAAGGAACTGAGTAGGGACAGGCGGCAGACAGGGTCAGTGGAATCATTGCTTCAAGGCATGAAATTTGGTTTGCTAAATATTTAAAGAAAGTTGGAGCCGGTTTTGTTTTCTCCCTTTCACTTGTAAATGGAAACTGAATTTTCAGTGATGGCTCTGATAAATACTTGCCCAGTTAAGTAATGCACCCAGTTAACTAGTTAAGTAATGCTCTTAGTTAAAAAATGCAGTAGCTTTTCTTTTGTGTCCATCTTTAAAGGGCCAGAGTATGGGTAAAAATCACATTTTTTAAGATAATTTCCTCTTTTCAAACCCGGTTGCAACATTGGCACAAACTAAATTTGGTCATTTAAAAAAAAAAAAAGGCAAATAAATTTTCAGAAGCATTCTAGAATCCTGCAAAAGGAAAACCTAAACAAACCAGATGATGTTGCCCCCCTCTAAAATTTTTGTTTGTGGAGTTAGAGATGCGTTGTTTCCCTCATTACTTCCCCTGCGCACACACACTGCCACAGGGCTTGAAGCTGCAGTTCGCAGAGAATACTTGAATTTAAACAAAAACCTAATGGCCACAAAACTCAAACTGACGAGCTGTCCTTCGGCCCTGATGCTCTGTAAAAATCCTAGTAACTAGTTCTACCCAACCTAAATATTGAGTCCAACTTGACCTTTCTCATGACCTCTCTCATCCTGCCAATACATTTTTAATTTTCTATTTCTTTTTGTTAGTCAGCGGCTAGGAGAGCAGGGACTTGTTGTGCCAACTGTCAGACAACCACTACGACCTTATGGCGACGTAATGCAAACGGGGACCCAGTTTGTAATGCCTGCGGACTCTACTATAAATTGCACAATGTGAGTATTTACTCATCTCATGTGTTGCTGCTTGCCTAGCTGGGGTTGATGTCTTAACTGCATGGTGTATACTAGGCTTTTATTGGTTTCAGGGTTTTGGTTGTTGTTTTATTCCTTCCCCTGTCTCTAAGGTTCCCCTGGGAAGTGACAGCCGTTCTTTGTCAGCATAGTGATGCTAAGTTCAGTGACATTACAATGTATTAGCTTGGCTTCTAACGCTTTGGCAAATCGGGCAAAACAGAGCTACCACACTTTGTTTTAACTAAGTGCGTTTTGTGTGCTGTTTCCTTCCAGAAACACAGAGACCATTTGGAATGGGTTCTGTGCAAACATTAATCCTGCTGGCACATCTTCATTTTGATTTTTTTTTTAAATAATTATATCTAAGGCTTTGTTTTATTGTATATTTTTAAAAAATAAATTAATCCTAAGCAGGAATCACTTGACAAGTTGGAATGTTATTTAAACTGTAAGTAACAGAGGTTACCAGTACAAGATTGCTCATGTCTTAGGACTGAATTTGGGTCAATGTGTGCCTCCTGGTTTGATCTCTTCTATTAGGAAATGAATGAGGACTGAGGGTAAGCCTTACAGGAAAGAGAGTTATCAGCTGCCAAATTCAGTCCAATTTGTTTTTCATGTCTAGGGTTTTTTTTGTGTGTGTGGTTTTATTAAACAAATCAATATAAACAAGTTCTACAGAGAGAAACACAATATTTTTGGGCCAGAAAAAGGTCTCCATCCAGGAAAAACACATGGGGGCTGTCCAAATATTTTCATTTTTGCACAATAAGGTCATTTTGTCTGCATGAGCCTGATTTTCTCATTTCTTGCAGGTGAACAGGCCTCTGACCATGAAAAAGGAAGGAATTCAGACCAGGAATAGGAAAATGTCCAACAAATCAAAGAAAAGCAAGAAAGGCTCCGAGTGTTTTGAGGAACTGTCCAAGTGCATGCAGGAGAAATCGTCTCCTTTCAGCGCTGCTGCCCTCGCTAGTCATATGGCGCCCATGGGGCATTTGCCACCTTTCAGCCACTCTGGACACATCCTACCAACACCTACCCCCATCCACCCATCTTCCAGCATCTCATTTGGACATCCACACCCATCCAGCATGGTTACAGCCATGGGATAAAACCTGATGACCAAGAGACCCACCCAGAGATCAAGAACATGGGGCTTTGCCTAAGATGACATCAAGTAAGAAAATGTTCTGCCAAGAGGAGAATGTAGGGATGGCAAAAGGGGATCTTTGCTCCCATGTGGTTTAACTCTTAATGCTGGACTAAAAACTTGCAAATGATGGGTCTTCTGCAGAAACGTGTAGTGGTGCCTGTAATGCACTTTGCCCCCTCAGGTATAAGGAAAAAGAATTCACCTGTTCGATACTTAATGGTCCAGCAGGAAGCAAAAGGTGGCAGAAGCTGAAGGAAAAGGCTTGGAACTGGCTTTCCTTTCTCTCTTTGTTATTACTGTGAATATTGTAAAGAGATATAAGCAGCCTCCCAGGTTGGAACCGGCTCACTGGAAGCCAGACATGCTGGATTTCTATCACAGACTTTGTTAGGGATGGGGAAAAAAGAAGAAAAAAAGAAAAGGACATCTTTATAAAAACGTAATTTTTAAAATGAAATCGGACACAAAGTCATATTTATTTTGCTCTTTGTTTTCCACAAAAAGCCTCAACCCCTCTGATTGCATGTTTTTGTGCTGTTGTTTGCAATGGCTATCCTGTAAGAAAACCTGCCTTCAAACCAAGGGGGAGAGAGGGGAACATATTCAGCAGCCCCCTTGGATTAGCTCTATCTTCCATACCAAAATACTTAACCTGGAAGGGGGAAAAAAGGGGGGGGGGGGGAGGAGGGGGACAAAAAACCAAAAATGTAGCAGTAAAATTTGCCCAAGATGGTGATTATTTTGACACAATTTTTTCATTCTTTTCCCTAACATGATTTATTTAAAGAAAAAACAAAACAGCCCCCCTCCCAACTACCCTATTATTCCTCAAACCAGACAGCTAGATCAGACAAACTGTTGGGGAAAAAACTCTCTCGGGAAGGCAATCCTGCACTAGCAAGGGGTGAGATACAGGCGTTTACCAAACTATCGCAGCTAACTTCTAGCACAACAAAAACCATCACAGGGCATGAAAACATCCAACTCACAGACTTTAGAGGTTGAAGCATTTTGTTCTGTTGTGTTGGCAGCTGTCGCTTAAAAATGCAAATTAGCTGCTTGGGTAAACTTACGGCAGTGTGGCCACCACATCCACACACGCAGGCAGCCAGCGTGTGTGCTGTCTCAGGCATCCAGGCCCCGGTGGACTTCACAGGGAGGAAGGGCAGAAATGAGGTTGAGATCACTGGAGAGGGGAAAGGGAGAGACAATCAGTTGGAGCTTCACACATCCGTCAAATCCCAGACACAGCGACAGCTGATGAGACGAGGGAAAGCATCGTTCTAAGGGGAACGTCTGTTTTCCGTAGCATATTTTATATGAAAACAAAAAAAAACAAAAAGAAAAAAAATTAAATCTCCCATTATTAAAGCATATTGTACGTAAATGACCGAAAACAAAGCTATTGCCAATGTGAAGTGTATTCTATTGATTGTTATGATCTGATGCCTCTCGTGAACACAAGCTCCAGTATAACATACAATGTACATATTTAGCTATACTTCTGATGAAAATGCCCCAATGAACAGAGGGGTTTGATAATGTAAACCACGTAAGCTTAACTCTGTGACAAGCTTTTTATTTTATTTTTTTAATTTTTAACTTTTGTTGTTGGGTTTTTTTTTCTTTCTTTTTTTTTTTTTTTTGATCAAGCCAATTGTATCTTTACTGCAAAAGTCCTGCTTTAAAGAAAAGAACCACAACAAAACAAATAAAAATGGATGTACATTAATTTTTTTCTAAACATGTAATTCAAATATTTGATAATGAATTAAGAACCAAGCAGCCATGAAAATCCTGCTTTCCTCCTTTTTCTGGTCTGCGTAGGCATATAGGTGCACTTTGTAAAGAAGTGGAAATAAATGGGAAACTAAATTGGTTGGGAGCAATCGTAAGAATTTTTAATCTACTGAAGTAAAAAATTGGGTCCTTTTTACTTTTTATCTTTTGCAATGGTACAGTTGTACATTATTTGTACCCAACTCAAATTTCTGTAGGATTTGGGCAGGGGGTGGGGAAGGGATATGGGTGGAAGACAGGGATTACTGATACAATTGACAAAGTGCAATATATTGTCAGTCACTGCAGCATAGACAACGGCAGTCGAGATTTAAATTATTTTGTACTTGTATCAGCATAAAAAAATTCTTCAGTATTTTCTGTTTTTATTTTAATTTTTATTTTGCCTATTTTTGGATTAGTGAACTAAGTTATTGTTAATTATGTACAACATGTTTATATATTGTCTGTAAAAAGTGTATGCTTTCCTCATATTCCTTCAAGGTGAATATTGCTAAGAATAATAAAATACCTTTTTTGTGAAACTACCTGTGCCCAGCTTCATGTCATAAAGGCTGCATTTAATAGGGAGAAAGGAAAAATTATCGTCGTCATTGTTGCCAGTAGAATTATTAGCTTAAACTTTATGCAGAATGGTCTATTGGTATTTCAAAAACCTATTAGGGTAAGACAAAAAAAGTAGCTGGTGAATGATTTAGTATAAAAAGCACAGGTACAAAAGCTCATTCTCTGGTGGTGTTTTGGGGTGACGAGGTCACGCAGTTAAGTGTGCTAAAGTTTCTGAACCAGTTTAAAATCTAAGGCAGCACCACTGCAGATGATGGACTGTTGTTTCTCAGGGGTTATTTCTGTTGTTTTTTTAAAGTGTTTGGAGAAAATACTTTTCAAATAAAAATAAGTTTTAAAGGCACCGTAAATGCAGAGAAGCAGCCAGCTGCCTTAGTGGGTTTCAAGGCAGGGCCTGTATCAGGCTGAGTAAAGTTCTTGGCAGGTTCTTGCACTGCTGTAAAGGGCAACACCATCAGTCAGGAAGCCAGTTTCTTACTGTTTGGCATCATCAGTGGTGTGAAGGGAGCGATGGGGGGGTGGCCAGCCCAGAGCTGCTCAGTGCTGTCTGGGGAACAGAGGTGCAGGGGGTGCACATGAGAATGCACATGCATGGACTGGCACATGAGAATGGAGAAAAATGCTTACCGGGCAGCCCAGAGCCAAAACTTTGCAGCTGCTTTCATCACACGATTGAGTCTGACCCACACAAGGAACTCCTTGGGGCCTGATGGAGTGAAGCAAATTTTGCAAAGTCCCCCCGCCATGTGTAGGGGTGAGTACTGGTGCTACTAAAACAATATTTTCAAGAAAACGGCTAATGAACTTTGGGTTTGCTCCTGTGACCCCCCCAGGAGTTGCGTCTCACTTCTGTGGAAATGAACCTGGGGATAACTCCTTACTCATGAAGAAAAAAATAACCTGAGTTCCTTTTTCAGCATGTGTATGTAAATTCCAGCCCTTTCTATCACTGCTGCTTTTTAACCCTGCAGTCTCCTCCCCAGGCCTGATTGCAAGCCCTGCTCAGGAATGACAAGGAGTCACAGCACCTCTAGATATGCAGAAGAAAGCACACACAACTGGGACGAGGCCTTCCTGCATCATTTCAGAGGAGTTAATCATCTCTCTCTAACTGGTTTATCGAGGCTTAGTGCAAACACCCATTAAAAAAAGAAAAAAAAAAAGCAGCAGTTTATAGCATACCGTGCAAGCTTCATTTAAAAAGAAACATGTTCACTTTCAGACAGGTTTAAAACACAGTTGTAACGAAACTCGGCGACCCTCCCTCCATATTTGAATAGCTGAGACAAGGAGAGAACAGAACTAACAAGATCTCTTAAAAATAATTTAGGCTTATCAGGCTATTTGCTTTGGTGGCACATTACACGCCCATTCAGGCTTTGATAATGGCTTACCTTGGTGTTGCCTCTCTGCAGGCACTCTGCCGGGTCGGTCCAGCCTGCTCGCAGAATCAGGGCCAAAACCCATCAGCTTGTTTGAAGAGGTGCTGCAGCCCCACAGCACCCCGAGCACACCTCTTCTGAGTCGGGTCTTCAGCAGTTCCTGCAGCATAGATAATAAATAATCCTGTATTTATTTGTCAGGTGGCACTAATCTGTGAAAGATCAAACCATCTCTCTGCGACGTATTGTGTTTGTCTCCAGACATTTTGCATAGCGGAAGAAAAACAAACAGCAGGGAATGGAAATGGAGCAAGTGTGTAAAGTTCAACGTAAAGTGTAAGCACAGAGCAGATATCAAGGCAACAAATTGGGATTTACGGTCCTTTCACTACCACGAAACACTTGGGGACAGGCTTTTTTGTGAGGAGGTAGCCCTGACATTACTTGCCTTTGGTTCCTGTTGTTGGGATTATTGTTTTAAGCCATGCTTAATTGTCATGTCTCCACGGCCACATCAAAAGCCAAGAAGATTAAGTTACAGGGAGTGTTTGATGTCAAAATACAAAATAAATAAAAGGAAAGCTGAAAAGGTACCGTATTTTCCATGATGTCTAGTGAGGGTTTTGCCTCAAACATCTCTTTTTTAAAAAAAAAAAAATGTTGCAAAGGTTGCACTTTTAGTGACAAGATTTCATTTACTTCTAAGTGACTCCACTGCTTTCCTGCAACAGCTTGAAAGGGTTAATATCCCCTCTTTGATGGCAAACATGGTATAATTAACGCAAACTTCTTAAGTATCCTGGTGACCTGTAGATGGCCACATGAGAATTTTGTTATTTACTGACTTGCCAAACCTTTATTGCTTATAGCAGGACAAGTGGGAAGCAGGCATTAATTTTGATGCTGTTATCTGTGATTGTGTGTAAAGTTCATAGCAGAGAGTGCCTATATGTCAACTGCAATTAAATATTTCCCTATTTTTTAAAATTAATTTCACGTTGGTGGAGGGGGTTGGACCAGCAGCTTTGCAAACTGAAATCCTGCCCATCCACAGAGCAGGCATGACAGAGCCAGACATAGGACAACTTCCCCTTACCTGCAGGCTGCAAAAGAAAACAGTCTGGCGCCATGGAGCATTTGATCCTTGGCTTCTCCACAGACACAGTCAAATCAGTACCAACTGTGGCAGGGCACAGAGGGAGATTTTGTGGTATGACATCTCCCCTTGGAAACCAGCCTGAAAACCACCAAAAAATAAGCCAAAAGTGGCTATCAGGTGAATATGTTCATTTATCACCAACCTGGACTGGATTAGAATGCCTGACCTAGAAGTAAAATGCTTTGTTTAGCCCAACTCCCTGGGCCATCTGGTCCTTGCAAGTAAACATTTCTAAGTGAGATTAAGTGACTGTTCTTTAAGCATGGTGATATGAGTGCAAACCAGGCTGCTCTGGATCTAACAGATCAAACCTCGGCATCAGGGCAGCCGGCTGGTGCTGATTCAGGGACACCATTTGCTTGAACATCTTTGGGTGCGATTCTCCATGGTGCCGGCTTTGCAGTCAATCCTGATTCAATCTGATGTGTCCCTGTCAGGTCCAGAGCTTGTCCTAAATTCAGGGTTTAGATTGCATCAAGGTGCTGCTGGGTGGTCGAGGGCCCCAACAGAGGAAACTTACAGGAGAAACTATAGTTTCTATATACAGTGAGAACTATACTGCATTTGCAATAACAACTAAGTTGCATTTCTGAGCACCAAAAGCTCGGCTGAGTCAAACGCAATCACAGGGACAGCAGAAAAACATCCAGCAGGTAGTAACACAATAGAGAACTAACCCCTCCTTCAGGGAAAGGCTTCGACATACCACTGAAGGAGGGAACTGCTACTGTTTGGTCTATAAAAATGGAATCAGGGAAGTATAACGTTAACCCAGCCTATGCAGCAATGCCAGGGAGAGAACAGCTACCTGCCTGTGTCCTGATCCTGTGCCTCTCTGTGATTCTGCGCTCTGGGCTGCAGGGAGTTACTTGGAGGAAAGTTGACTCTGGCTCAGGAGGGTCAAGAGCATATGTAAATCATCTGGAGTTGGGCCTATCAATGCCACAGCCTGAACACGGACCCTTGTTTCTCCTAAACACTTCAGTGCTTCAGCAGTCTTCCCCAGTGCTTTTATTTTCCTCTGGAGCTCGTTTCAGTCTCCGTCAGGGAGAGAGGATGTGGCAGATTCCTTTACCTGGGACACAAGAGCTTTATGTTGGCTGTTTTGTGATTTTTTATCTCTGGTTCTTTCATTCACTCTCACCTGCCCACATTGGCATTCTGCTAGCAGGTTATATTGCTGGAGTGATTTCATGGTGTCCCTGGAAATCTCTACTGGACTTTGTGGTAAAATTCAGATTAATTTACCACCTCCTGATGCATTTCAGCCCATATGCTTTTTTTTGTTTGTCTGTTTGTTTTCTTTTAATTTTTGCAGATTCTTGTAAAATTTGGAAGTAAAAGCACCCCATTTTGAGAGTTAATCTGTTAGATGAGAACTAGATGAACATGAACAAAACGGAACAAAACAAAACCATTCATGTAACCTTTGTGCCTGCAGGCACTCTGGGCTGCACACTATTTTTCTCTATCCAAGCATAACTCCCACCAGCACAAGGAAGATGTTCTTCATGAAGAAACACATCTCTGGAAAAGCACATCTCTGGAGACAGACCAGTGCCTGACTGGTGCCAGGACTCACCCCAAACCCTCACTCGGTCCCTTTCTGATAACAAGCACAGTTACAGCACTTCATGCCTCAGTTTCCCCTTGAAAAACAGGCATAAAAAAGACATGACTGTATCAGCTTTGTACAAGTATTGACTCGCTCCACTCCAGCAGACTTCTGGGCAAGTTCTAACAAATGTCAGTGTGTGGTGTGTACTGATAGGCACTGGGAAAGGGCACAGCACTCTCCTCTCTAGGTTAGAGGCTCCTCCCTGCCTTTGCTGTGGAACTGTTGCACTGCTGTTAGTCTCTCCGTACAGCTGTCTGTGGCAAAAATGACACATTGGAGGAATTAGTCATTGGAGTGTATCACCCGGCTGCTCCCAACTGCTGTACACGCGCGCACACGGAGCCCCATGCACACGCACACACATGCACGCACTGCCGCCAGCCCCAGCCCACTGTGAAGCAGCCCTTTCCCCATCTCCCATGCTGTCAGCCCCTGACCTTCCTTTCACATGCTCTAATGGTCACTAGAAAACTGCGAGAGAACACAGTCGCGGCATTGAATAGCCTTAATTTGTCTCCAGGCCTTTCCCCTCCTCCCCTTCACCTCGGTCTCCCGCAACTTAACGTTTAAACCAGCTGAAGTTTACAACAAATCAAAGCCTCCCTATAGGCCCAGATTGTCTAAATACGGAAAACAGGAAGTGAGTAACCTTCAACGGGAAATTGTTCATCCGATGGAGGCCAAGACCCAAGGCCCGGCGCTTTCCAGTCCTGCCCCAGCACAGACAGACACGGCGCATACCGAGCGGACACTCGGCGTTTCGCAGGAGGGAGTGGTTTAGGGAAACTTTTGCTTCTCTTGCAGTCACGTCGTGGCTGCTTCAAGAAAGAAAGGAGATGGTGTTTGTGCCTGTGCGGAACAATGGGTGGGCAGTTTGGAAGGCTTATTTTTAAGAAGATAGGGAATGGGATAGGGAAGCAGACAAGGGTCAGAGGAGAAAACGGAGAAGATGCATGAATCCAAACTAAAACCGCATCTTGCTTCCTATGAAAGTGAAGATGGCAAGAGAGTACCGCAAATGGCATTGGGCTGCTTCCAGCACACAAGGGTGGGAAGAGATTTTTTTTTTTTGCGACAGCCCACTTGGTGATGAAAAGGAGAACACTTCATTTCCTAGGCAGAGAGAATAATAATTTATTTTTGTAGAGTAACTTGCCTGCTTCCCCCTGCCAGGAAAGATCCCAAATTATTTTACCGGCTGTTTATCTAGGGCTTATATTATTCACTACTGAATTGCAACCATTACTGGGGTGGAACACAGCAGCTGTTTAACAACTCAAAACAATGCCCCTTTTTTATGGAAGGTCATATTAAGATCCTCTCTAACTGAAGGTGAACTTCTTGTTACGTGCTGCATCCACTGGAATAAAGCTTTGTTCACAATTACACTTCTGCCAGAATCACAAAACTGCCAAAGAAACAAGGATGCAGAAACACATCCAAGCATGCCCGAGTCCTTCCACTCCAACTCTGGACGGGGCTAATGAACCATGTACCAAAAAGTGCTGTCTGGGTCATAGATAACTTTCTTCTGACCCCCCTCAGAGCCTGCACCTATGCTCATATGCTAGTTTTACTCTGGTCAGCTCATGGGATAAGCACCAGCAACCAAGACTATGGTCTCTGATTTGGAATTTGAACTAGACAGAGAAAAAGAAAGCACAGCCTAATCTGGACTTTGGCACCACTGTCAAGGAGAAATGGGCTGGTTGGTCCTGTTCTGGTTCCTTGACCCAGGGCTGGGTGTGCTACAGATGAAGGGCACTCCCGGGCAGATGTGCACGCATAGGACAGTCAGTCTCCAGAGGACATTCATGCAGAAGGCACAGCTGGAATTAGACCTGCCTGACTGGGATGTTGAAGCCCTGCAAAGACTGGAGCTTGAGAAAAATGTACAGCGATTGGCAACTGTTGGGTCTTTTGAAGAGGACAAGTTAGAAATGAAACTTCTAGTTAAATCTCTTTGCTGCAGCATTTCAAATATTGTTCTGAATTTACCTTTTAAAAAATATATTAAATACTGGTTTTAGGCAGAAATATTTTCCCTTTTGCTCCTACAGTCTTCTTCTGCAATGACTTCCCCAGATTTCTCATGGTTTATATAGGTGAATAAAACTGAACTTGTGGCATTTGCTTCACAGAGATTTTCTCTCTCGCATAAAGATGACGTTTAGTTGGTTGTTTTGCTAACAAACCAGCTGGCTGGAAGAAAGATGCTCTTAATCAAACAGCCTCACTGCCTCTCTTGGGAGAACTGTCTTTTTTCCCATCACAACAGGTTTCCTCTTTGTCCTCTGGTGGGCAGGTGTTGTCCCACTGGGATGTGGTAAAGGGCAGGCTCTGATCCCATTAAAGATAGCCCCATTGGTAATAGATCAGAGGGGCATCCCTAGGTTGTGGGAGAGTATGCCTGTCTTGCTTCACTGGCTGGTGAATAATAGAGCTGGCTCTCAGCGATACTTGCAGGGTTTTTAACAGGACTTCTGTTCTCCAGAGGGACAATGAAAGGGAAAGGAACCCAGAGAGTGATAGCTGTGTCTGGCATTGCCAGAAACCACAGCTGGTCCTGCAAGTGATGGGAACGGAGACAATACTTCTATCCAGGAAAGATGCAAAGAAATGCTTCCCTGCTGCATTATCTGCTTGCTTTACCCTCCTTTCTCCACCACTTTCACAGCAGGCTGACTTTGAGGGATATGGAAGTGTATTTTGCTCCAGTAGAAGGTGAGACGCAGATAATCAGAGGTGAAAACGCTACTGTAACCCCTGGTCTTAGCAACGCCTTGGTCCTTCCATCTTGAGGGTTACAGCGGCTCTGTTCTGACTTCCTGGGAAAAAAGACTGGGTGTGTGGGCTAAAGGAGGTCAGGGAGCTCCAGCCACATCCCTGGCCTGGATGAGGTGACTGGGGAACAAGGGTTGTGGCTTGCCCAGTGGAGCCTGTCTGCCTGCAGTCCAGACATAGCACAGAGTAGTTTTTCTTCTGCTGACCCTGTGGCTCAAAAGAACTGAGATAGTAGCACAGATCTCCAGTGCATTTCCTTCTTCTGTGCTTTCTAAAGTGATGCAGGCAGTGAGTCCACTGTTCCCAGGAGCTGCAGGCTCCTGCGATCTAGAATAGGCTCTACACCACCTTAACTCAGAGGTTTAATGCCTCTGCCCACTCAGCTAAGGCAGATTTATCTACCCATGGGGTTGTGGCAATCCATTCGCCTGTGTTAGTGCAGACCTTGGACATGGTCACGTCCCAATGGAAACTTTAAGCTGGATACATGCAGCAGCCAAAATATGCAGCTCTGACTGCAAACCATACCATAGCCACGTTCACAAAGCATGCACCAGCACTGTGGGCCAAGGGTTAGTCGAAATCAAGCAACTGCTCTTACAGACACGGTGTCCAGGCACAGGCTCCTTGAATTTCCTTTCTTTGGTGAGATCCCTTTGGCCAGTGTCATTCCAGCTGCAGCAAACCTGTCCGTGAGGGACCCACACCTGCTCAGCAAAGGCCCTGCATCCTCGAAAGAGTTAACCCTGAGCTCCTGACTCAATGCACAGGAATGCAGCCACCTCAGGTAGAGTCTCACTGGGGCCAGCCTCGAACACCGACTTCATGGGAGCCTGCACAACTCTGAACTCAACAGTGGCTGCACTGGGT
Organism: Microhierax caerulescens; assembly: GCA_035590215.1. Taxonomy (NCBI): domain Eukaryota; kingdom Metazoa; phylum Chordata; class Aves; order Falconiformes; family Falconidae; genus Microhierax; species Microhierax caerulescens. The sequence continues at coordinate 10,791,148 of JAVJGJ010000047.1, forward strand.
TGTGTCAGGACTGACAAGAACAGAGAGGGTACCAGAATTTGGGTGGTTATATTTTAACATGCTCTTTTTACTTTCTTTTCCTACGTTATTCCTTAACGCCACATGCAAATTACACTCCTTTTGGCCTAGCACCCTGCATGAGTTGGACATCTTTTCATCTGCACCCTCTTTCTTTGTGCTCTCTTTCTGATATTTCACTCTCCCACTTACATCCTTACTGAATTTACGTCTGTGGCTCACAAACCAGCCGGAGTCTTTTACTTCTGCTGCACTATGGCCTGGGAAGGCCGGTCATTCTCCTTGCGAAGCCACCACTGCGGGCCGCTCCTCCACAGGATCCAGCCCTGCCACTGCTAGCCCTGCCTGAAATCACCGCCCCTGCTCGGCATTCCTGCAGGCTGCTTTCACTTTTAGCCTCGATGCCGAACAAACCCAGCTCTCTCTTCATGTACACGTATATATGTATTTATACACATACCCACCACCGCAGAAAGAGACCTATTTTGCAAGGTTTAATATGCTCTGAGTTCTGCTGTGGACTCTTCCTCTTTTGTTGCAGCTGTGGTTTTAGGGCAGGCTTTGTGGGTTTGAGAGAGTCCTTGGATGCCTTGGGAAACGTTCTGCAAAAGCGGACTTTCTTTCCATGCATTCTGCACTCCAGCCACCAGGTCCTGAAATCTCCGTGCACAGGATTTCCCCTGTTTAAAGAACACAAAAATCTATTTGCCTTTCAGGCATGGTTTCTAATTGATACTACTCATTTACGCCTGCAGTGTCAGGCAAAGAAACAGGAGAGCCAGCTGGACTCCCTCCTACATCAGCACCAGCTCTGACTGAGCTGAGCCACAACACTGCATTAGGATGCTTCAAATGGTCAAAGAAACATCACCTCCCAGCCACGGCAGCCCTGGAGTGGCTGGGTAAACTGCTTTGCCACAGCTCTGGAAAGAACAAGATCTTACTCACTATCCTTAATGTCTCTGTCTGTGACACAGGAGAAGTGATACTACCTACCGTGTAGAAAATAAGGGAGAGCCTGCAAGAGCCAAATAACTATGAAACACTCCCTGCCTCTTCTGTGCTTGTCCTAGTTACTCATGAGGGAAAGTAACTCTGGCTTAGGAGAGCTGAGGATTAGCCTAACACACCTGGGTACCACCTGCTGCTTTAGTGGCTCCAGCTCACAGTTTTGTGACAAGCTGGGTGCTTGACAACAATATCCCTTTGAAATGCCAGGTATACTGCTCATATAGCTCTCAGGGTTTGGAAAAGTGTTACTCCTGCACAAAGTAATTGTCAATATTCATGAAGACAAGCTTCCTGGGGTTGGCTGGGGGCAAGAAGGGGACAACTCTGGTGGAAAAAAGGCTTCAACCACAGCACAAGGCATGTCTGTACTCCTAACCAGCTAAACAGCAACTTGGCCCTACAGAGTTAGAGCAGCCTAGAGGTGTCTCTGACAGGCAAAGCACACAAATGCTGTGAAAAAAACCCAAAACAACCAACCCACAAAGTAACAGAAATGTCTCACAAGGTTTAAAAGCACAGTTGTTCACCCTTGCCTATTTGTATGGGAAGCAGGAGCCGCAGTTCCCGAACATGGAGCTGGCAGGCAGCATAGGAAAGGAGAGGGAGGCAAGATATGCGGCTGAGGAATTTGCAGCCTTCAAGTTCCCTCTCTCCCACCTCCTCCCCTTGCAGGAAATGAAAGAAACCTCTTTTGTGGAAGGAGGATGGTAGGCATGCATGCGTGAGTGTGTGCTGGGGAGCAGCCTGGCCTCGCAGGCTCCTTCCCAGTGTGCAAGCCTGCGTGCAGGGCTGTGTGTTTGTACACACGTGTGCACGGTTATGCTGAAGTGCCCAGGGCCGTTCCTCAGAAGTCTTCTCACGCCTGTCTATAAAGGTGGATCATGCAACGGAAGCAGCAAAACCACCAGCATGCCAAGGCCCCAGATGACTGCCTTTTCTTTTTCTTTTTCTTTTTTTTTTTTTTTTCTGTAAAGCAGCCCCCCACTTCTTCTTCCTTCCCTCCCCTGCTCTGCCCCAGTGAACCACAGCACTGGAGTGGCAGAGCCTGAAACTGGAGGAGAGCAAAGGGCAAAAAAATGCCCATGATGTCCACTGCTGAGTGATGCTGGGACCAAGGCTGGAAAAACCGGCATGGCCACCTGCATCTGCTTCTGCCCTAACTTGGACTGGAGCAGAGAGCAGAACGGGCAGCCAGCTGGCTCCGGTGGGATGTGCCTGGTGTAAGGGAGGGAGACCCTGAGGCGGGAAGGCAGCCCACATGCTGCCCCTCACAAAACTCTCTCTTCCTTGCCGCCATCCTGCTGTCCATGCAGCACAGCTTTTGCCTCCATGGAGGCTCGTGTCTGGGGGGACATTGTGGGAAGGGCAAAGGGAGCTGGCAGTGGAGTAAGAACAGTCAATTTAGTTGTCTTTTAAATCATGATGAGCTGGCCGCCTCCTCCCAGGTAAGCAGCAGTGGCTGCAGGACTCAGGCAGCCCTGTCCTCTCAGGGAGAACAGGGTATCTGGGTCAGGCCCTCACCACCCACCCTGGAAGCCTCCTGGCTGCTGACACCACAGGACAAGTTCCCCTGTGATTCTCCTCCAAGGGGTCTCTTTAGCTTCAGTTTCCATAATAATGGGAACAAAAGAATGGGTTTTTTATCTCTGCCCCCACCCACTGAGTTATGGTGTACCTGCATGGGCTGGTGGCCTCTCTTTGGGGTGCCCAGGAGGAGAGGAAAAGCATGGCTGGAGACCCCACTTCAGTTTACACCTCTCTGTTAGCAGTAAAAGTTTCCTCACCATGCTCACTTCTGAGGTGGGTGTTAGCAACGGGCCAAGAAACGAGAAGGTGGCCCAAGTGCCCTCCTTCTGCAGCCTAAAATGGCGGGTGAGACAGCCCACCTCAGTGCTGCGATGGTGGGCAGGTCTCCACTATGTCCTGTGGGCTTTTACCACCCTGGTCCACAAACACACAGTGCCAGCCTAGCCCCTGGCACCTTCCCCTCAGGTAAACACAATGGATCCCCATCACGTGCCACAAACTTGTTCCTCTGAGCGTCAGGAGCCCCTCATTTCCCAACTAAGCCCAAGTAGCAGGGGGGCAGCCCCCCACAGTGATACCTCTGTTGGCACAAGAGGTAAAATACATTGAAAGAAAATAAAACCTGCTCAAAACCATCAAGACAAAGGCAAACCCAGCTAAGAGGAAGGGTGGAAAAGCTGGGGACCGAGAGGAGTAAAGAAAAGGGCTGTCCAGAGAGTCCCGTTGGGAAGAGACACCAGGATGTTATAAAGACCCAAACTCTAAAGACAGTTTTGGCACTGGGAGTCAAGATCCACTTATAGCACTGAGCCCATGTTCAGCCTTTCTAGTTTTCTGGGTCAAAAGTAAACCCTGCACAAATAATAATTTTTTAAAAATACATATTTTTTACTTTGCATATATTCTGTAGGATGAAAGGTATTGGGTGAAAGAAAGGAACTGCCTGATGTGGGAATCTCACAAGTGGGAAGGAAAAATTCAACATTGTCAAAAAAATCACATAATGCCAAAGAAAAAAGGCAAATGGGTTGAAAGGAATTAAGAAACTGAGCAAGTACAGTGCCACGCGAGGCAGTCCTGAAATCTACCCATGTGTAAAGCAGATAGGGGTCCTTACACACACAATAAGTAAGGTGGGAGAGAAAAAGAAGAGTAAATAAAGAAGAAGAATGCAAGAAATAAGTGTGCTTAAAGCATGCTCATAGATCTAAGGATTAAAAAGAAAACCTTTAGCAGAAATGGAAAACAGGGAGGCAACCAAACAAGAATATTCAGTCAGTTAAGGCTTGCAGGGAAAAGATAAGGGCAGCAAAAATGCAAAATGAGTTAATTATAGCCAAAGGGATTAAGGAGAATAAGAGGCCTTTTACAAATATATCAGGGGAAACAGAAGCACTAGGTAGAAGGTGGGTCTGTTAATAATAGGTCAGAGTAGGGAAGGAAAATAATGAAACAAGGGGACAAATCATGCCAGCAACAGTGTGGGCATCTTCCTGTTACCAGCTGGTCTGAGACCTACAAGTCAGCAGGACCGGTCCATTGACTGAGACTAGTTTCAACACAGAGACTCCCCATTCACAAGGACAAATCTCGGCTGCCATCACAGTAGAGCTGGGTATGGAAATGTGCCATGAGTCTCTCCATGCCGTGCCTGACACCTTCCCTGAAGAGATCAAATATTTTCAGATACTTAATTGCCTCAGTCTGGCTATTTGTGGTGTAGGAGGCTAGGGGAAGCACATACAATGAGGTTAGGCCACATATGTGGTGCAATGGCCTTGGAAGATGACCTGGTTAAAACACACCAGTGGGTGATAGACTAAATGACCAACTAACACTGAGCTTCTCATCAACCTTTGTGCCTTGGCTTGGCTATTTCCTTTCTGTCTGCCTTGCTTGCCCCACTGAAATCAACAAAAATAAACCCCAATAAATCCCTTGGGGCTGGAAGCAGGGATTGACAAGTATAAGGACTTTGCAAAACTTGCATCTCACTGATTTGTGGGCCAGATCCTCACCTCCTAAGAAATTTTCTGCAAGAATTTAAAATATTTAAGATATGCACACATTCCTGTTGTCAGGATTTTGGCTTTCTTGCTCTCCAGAAATAAAGCTTGGCTCCAAATCCCAGGTTTCCCTCTCAGTTCCTATAAAAACAAGAGGCTCAGTTAGGAAAACTACAGACTATTTATGTTTTCTCAAAGTCAAAAAGAACAGGCAGGAGATAGAAAACATTTCACCCACCTCTTTCACAGGAGGAAACCCATCGCTCTCCTGTCTGCCTGTGGGCACGTTTTGCATACTGGAGGCTTTCCTTGAACAAGACCCCTCAGGCACCCTCCAGCCCCCATCTGCTAGGGAGTCACACAGTGAAACAAAGGGCCAGCTCCTTTGTCTGGAGAGAAAAGGTGCCAACCTGCCTGTCTCAGTTTACCAAAGAGAGGGATGTTAGCAGGGTGAGAATGGGGGGCTGGGACCATTGCTGGGGCAGGGGCCATTTGTCCTCTCTTCCAGGCTCTCAGACGCTTTCCCCTCCCTGCTGTCTCCTTCTGATTTTCATGTCTTGCCAGCTTGGCTTTTTGAAATGCTTTAGATAGTTATTTAGGAGGATGATGCCTGAAAATAAATAAATAAGTAGATAAATAGGCTCTATTTCTGCAAGAAAAGCCAGGGAATGGCCTCATACTCCTGTGAGCTAATTCCCTACAGCTCTATGCACCAAAGATACAGGGCGCTTTGACCCTACCTATGGTAAGGTGGCTGCATGTGTACAACCCATACCTTGTCCTTTACTCAGTGCTTGCCTTTCCCTGCATCCCTACCTGGTCTCCTACAGAGAGCAAACAGTGAGAAGGTGCTTGGGGCCGAGTCCTAAGACACACCTGGCAGTTACGTCTCAGTAACTGAGCCATGCCAATAAATACTGGTTTGGGGATGACAACTGTTGACTCATGGACAGTTTTCACCAGTGTGATTTTCAAACAATGTATTTCCCTGCATGGGTCTGAACCAGAACAGTTTGATCTGTACTTACAAAGGCTTTCACGCAGAGTACATCAGTGTATATGCCTGCTGCACATCCATAACAGCAGCATGCTCCCCACCAGTCACACATTTGCACACTTAACCACTACAGAAATGGTCAAACCTAGCCAGCAAAATGCATGGGACGCCAACACTGGAGACTTTCCCTCCATGCTCATCCTACTTGCCTTGGAGACCACACAAACAACAAAAAACAGTCAGCCTTCCTCCCTTTTTACCTATGTTGCACATTACAGAGTGAAGTCAGTGCTCTTAGTTTCCCTGCTTCCTCTTTGCACTTTCAACCCAAGTATGTAAAATGGCACAAGGAAGGAGAGGTTAAAATAACAGCACTCCATAATAAAAGACAGGTAATATACTGTCCTTTATAGGTCTTTCCTGTTACACCATGTTCTTTTACCAGCGTGATCTCTGTTGAACATTACGTTAGAGGGAGTCTCTAGAACGACATCGAGCAGGAGATTAGAGGAGCTATAATAAATAAAAATATACACTGTTGTCCTATATTACACCCTCAAGCTGAGGAACGACACACAGGTGATGCATCTATAGGCAGGTATACGTATGTTCTCCCATCCCTTGCCGTATCTGCCCAGCAGTACCACAACAGGAGCCCTTATGCTTCCATCCACTCTGGCATTCAGGGGCCCAAACAGGAGCAGCAGGACTGCAAGAGCGTTGCTGCTTCCCTGGCTTCTCCTGCCTCTCCTGGAGCAGGGATGGAGTTCGCTGGCTCTCCCAACTCACTCAGCCTGTTCCTCCCTTGCACGGAGGCTGGCTGCAGTAGACCTAACCTGCCCTTTATTCGTCTTCTGAGCACCCCTCCTGTGTCTCCCAGCTGCCCAGGAGATGGTTTGTAAAAAAAGAAGGAGAGGTGATGTTGCGGGGAGGGAAAAGGAGGTAGAGCCTAAGCCAAAAAGCGTCAGCACCAAAAGCAGCAGCCACAGTGGAAGGCAGTGATTTGAATGATCTCATGGATCAGCCATGACATTATCTACAGTGAAATGCCTGGGAAGGGGTTTCCCATGTCCTACCCTGACCTGGAAGGTTGAATCCACAGGGGCCTGAAGGGCATTCTGATTGCCAAAGACAAAGGCTAAATCAGTAGGAAATGCTATTTTATTTAACCTCTGCATCGGTGGGGGCCTGAGGGGAGGGTAGAGGCAGGGGGCAGTGACAGAGATGTGGGGATAATAGGGGGGATTCAGAGCAGATAACTCAGGAACATACGGGCTTCCACTGAAGCAGCACATCCCACCGAAAAGCCAGTTTCCCCCTCCATGTGGTCAGGCACTGCCGGGGTAGGGCAGAGCCCTGCACGCAGCCCGGCCTGCTCTGTCAGGGCTGTGCTCCGCCATACTATCCTGCTGGCCGGTGCCAACATGGAATTTCCTTTCGGGAAAGGGCTGTGATAATTGTCTCTCCTATTTACACAGCGCTTTCCAGACAACGTGCCAGGCGTTGGAGCCCTTGTACAGGCAAAACTCCCAGGGACACCCTGACTTGGCTTGGAAGCCAGCTAGGGCTCTGAGTGCTCAGCATTGTGTAGGGTCAGGCCGCAGGACTGCAAACCCGTCGGTGCGGGGAGCAGCTCTCCTGTAGGTGCCCCATTCCCAAAGTGTGGCTGGTGGTCATAAAAGAAATCAACATCAAAAGGGCTTTGGAGTGGTGGTATGGTGTGGGCTTACCTCCTTGTTTACATGGCATTAGAGCTACAAAGGCTTTAAATGCTTTCCCTGATGGGACAGTCGGGTAGATGTCCTGAGGACCCAGGTGATCTGGTGGGTGGGTGGGGAAGGGCTATCTAACAGGGAAGGACTGGGAGGGAAGGCAAGGGAATGCATCAGTGCCTCTAAGGCAGGGCGGGATCCATACCACCCTGGGTGGTGGGCTTTATGCAATGATGCCCTGGAGGAGGGGTGGGGGCCATAGCTGTTCGGTACAACCTGTGGTGCCAGCAAGGTGAGGCATGGCTGGTGGAGTCCGCTCTGGTCTTCCTCTGGTGAGCCTGAGATTCCTGCTCTCAGCACAGGGAAGAGAATGCGCAGATCTGAACATCTCCGGTTCTTCTGTGAGGCTCAGCCTTTCCAGTACTGTTCTCTTGCAGTTTTTATCCAACCCAGAGGCACAAATAGGGTGGATCAGAGAACCAGAGGCGTGAGAAATGGCAAAGACCTTCCCTCCGGATCATTTCCTCTGGTATTTCATCAGACCAAGTAGACATACAATGGCATTTTATCACTTCCTTTGGGAGGTAGTTTCCATACCTCTTATGCACCCAGGAACAGGTTGTATTTTGCCACATCTCTCTTTCACTGTAAGCAGAAAATAGTCATGGATGTCAATATGAATTTTTACAAGTGCAAAGACTTAAAGTGACATCCCCTCCCATCTTGCCACAGTACCAAAATATCACACGTCAAAGATCCTCCTGCTGAGAGCTGAATTCCCCCTTCACACAAAGTTCAAGGACTGAGGCTTGTTCCAAGCGTTTCTATTTCAGACTCTTGGTCTTTGACCAAACCATCGCATTTCAGGCTTGTGTTGGAGACCTGAGGACCATATTTGTTTGTACTCCTTTTGCACCCAGGGGCCCAACCACAGCCTCCTGTACTAGGAGGTGTACAAAGGCAACAGAAAACCTAGGCATGTTCCCCCAGATATGCATTTCCTTAGAGGTCCTGGATACTTTGGGGGCAGGTCAGGCACACATCAGTTCTCCAGCTCTGCTGTGTAGGGAACCTACAGCACCAATTGATCTGTAGGGAGCATGACCTAAAGTGTCAAAACAGGGCCTGTAACATTTTCCACTGCCACCAAACCTGTTTGACTGAATTGCAGGTTAAAAAGGCATTGTGTCTATAATTGTTGGGCTTTAGAGAGCATGTCTTTTCCTTTAATGAAATACCTTGTTCATTCCATTTGAGAAGGAACCAAAGACTTCTCAGGTTTATGATAAAGTTGTAAAAATTTTATTTACCCCATATTTCCTGCTGGGTTATTTACGAGGCGTTTTGTCAGCTCTCATAAAACTGCCTAGTAAAATATATTTTCTTACAAAAAAAATAAAATCATTTGTGCGGAACATCTTGAGAGCAGCGAGGACAGAGTTAATGGGATACACACACGTTCAGACCCTGGGAGAAAACAAAACAGAACGAAAGCCAGGCATTGTTGTGCTGCATTAGTTAATAATAGCTTTAGAGCTAAAATCCTGCTCCCACTGATGTTACTGGAAGTTGGTCCTTAATATAAAATAATCAGAGAACCATCTGCCATGAATTGCAGAGCCCCAAAAGGAACCTGAAATGCATCAAAGCACCCAGAGAACACTCTTCTCCCATTGAGATTTTAGAAGAAACACTAGCTGAAGAACTTTTTCTTTGAAGTATGGTGGCTTAGATTTATGTAACTCAGGGATGGATGCAAATCATCACTCAGACCTGGAACCCAAGGTTGGTTGATTGTTAATACAGTAACTTTTACCTAGTTAAGGGTCAAGATGCAAGAAATGAAGCTCCTTGATGTAAAACTGTAGGAAATCCCATCTTGGTAGTTGCTGTCAAATAAACAGCCTGGGCACAGGAAAAGCACAACCCACCCACTCCAGGCGCAGCTGGAGTACATTTGCCTCTCTCCGAGCACAGCTTTTCAGTTTTGGTGTCACATGTTTGCATCTGCTCAGTTCTCTGTGGTTTAAACTTTTGCTTTTTTTTCCAGCAGTGCTTAATCTCAGTGGGAACCTTGAAGCACTAAGTTTGTTGTGCAGCATTACCCCTAACACCCTTCATTTCAACCCTCACAGCTTCACTCCAGCCACACTTACCATTTGCAGATAAGTGGGACACAGGTAAAAAGTCCTTACTATGTGGCCGGTTTGGCCTGGCTCACTCAGGAGCTCAGCAAAGGTGTTCTAGCTTGGAGGCACCAGGAATATAAAGGAAGCAGGAAAACAATGAATAAAAGAAGAAGAAAAAAAAAAGAGAACCGGGGAGAGCTGTTTGTAAAACAAGAGCTAGATGCTGGGAAGGGGTCAGAGATCTTTTGTTGTGTGCCTGTACAGCACTTAGCACAACACAACCCCAAATTACAGCTGAGCTCCTTGCTCCTGCTGCTGTGCAAAAGTGAAGAAGCCAGCAGCAGAGCAGGGAAACAGGCAAGGAGTCAGGTTTGCAAAGGTATTTAAGTGTGTAAAGACGCAGGGGGATATTTATTTACTGATGCTGGTAGAGGTCCTATTTTCTACAGGAGCCAAGGGGCATTAGGCTCACAGCTCCAGTGCTTTATCAGTGCCACCAGGTGTTATCTATGTCTTTTGGTATGGTGAGAGCTGGGTTTACTGCTCCTTTTAATAAGACCTGTTTTTTAAAAGCCACTCCTGTCTTGGAGTTGCTCTCCTATGTGTCTACAAAATGCCTTTTGCGTTGCAAGGTCCTGCTTCAGTCATAGAATCATAGCATCATTTGGGTTGGAAAAGACCTTTCACACAAGACGTGGCAGCATTTAGCAATATGGTGGGGTCTGTGCTGCTTTGGGCATACACAGTTCTTGGGATGTACTTTCCTTTTGCACAGCTATGTTGCTCAAGGGAGGCAGGGGGGGTCAGGAGGTGTCTGGGTGACCCTGGGGCCTGGAGCTGGCCAGAAATCCTCTCTCAGCCTACTGTTGGGGAGGGAAGCAGGGGAACTGCCTGCTAAACTGAGCAGGGGTGGCTCCCGGGAAAATGGAGAGCACTTACCTAAGGTGGGATGTACCAGACCTGAGCTTTAACAAGGAGTTTGGAAACTGGCTGTGATTTTAACAGACAGTTTAACCAAACTGTATCAAACTTCCTCCAGCTCAGCCCCGTCAGAAATATCTGATACAAAAGAAAATATGCTCTACAATTGCTATATGCTCCCTAGGCTGACTTAAGTCCATTATTACACTAGCCCAGCAAGCAAATTCAAGTTGGACTTACCTGGAACATTTGTCAGCTGTCTAGATATAAAGACAGAGGAACTCTAATGCAGGGAGTCTGGAGAGAGGAGGTGAAATGTGTCTAAAGGCTCTCTGGATGTGACTGAGTGTTGAGGAGGTAGAGGTGGAGAAGGAAAACCATTTCTACTCCAGGTATCAAACAAGCTCTCAGGGAAATTCCTTCTACGGCTTAATTCATTTAAAAAGAAAACACCTATGCCTCCCAGCTTTCAAGAGGTTTTGGCATCCTTTACAACCAGCATAGTCCGTTGTTCCAGAATCAACAGTTTTGGTCAATGACTGACAAGGAAGGGCTGCTTTGCCTCAGTGCACCAGGGAAAAACCAGCAGACATGTGGCAGACACCTTATTTGCACTGGTGGGAATAATGCTTTTGACTCAGCTTGCGAAAGGTGAGCTGGCAGGATGTTAGCATACTACACGCTTTGACAAACCCCTGGTGATGAGAGAGCTGCTGGCGTCCACAGCAATCCAGCCCAGGGGAAAGTTTCTCCCTGTTCCACCAGACCGTGGCTATTAATGGGGCAAACTCAAAAATTAAATCTACAAAAAGCATCTCCCAGTGCTCCACCCAGGCATCAGAACATACGGTGCATAAGCTCAAAAGGTGGCATGTGTGTTGCCCTTGGGAGGGGAAACAAAAGGAGGCAGATAGCGGAGATGTGCAATAGCTCACGCTGAGGTCTCTGAAAAGCTGCCATTGATGGGAGTCCTTGTCAAGTGACTCCGATCATACCAGCAGACATGAGGCTCAAAGCTGCCCTCTTTGGGGGGGGGGGGGGG
>JAVJGJ010000047.1:10802520-10820268 GCA_035590215.1 Microhierax caerulescens
TGCCCTCTTTCCCCCCCCCCCCCCCCTTCTTTGCAACTGGCTGTGTTATTTCTCTTCCCCACTGCAAACTGGCATCAGTGACCAATTTATTCACATCAAGCACAAAGATATGGGTTGACTGAAGCCAAGTAGGACCCTCATCTAGGGAACACTCTGGAGCTATTTAATAAAGTTCAGAGACCAGAGAAGCATCCAGGCTTTCCCACCATAGCAGGAGAAGATGAAATTCTTTAATTGTTTGTGTTTGAGTGAAACTCATATAAAAAGAGGATTTGGGATTCTGGGGAAGCTTTAGAGCTGAGTCTGACCTTAAGCCGTGTTTCTGCACAGCATTGCACGCTCTCACACTGTGCTCCCAGCACCCGCTCTGGGAACTCAGCCCTCACTCACATCCCTCTTAGGCGCATGGATGGATCAGGAAGGCAACAGTTATTTTATCCTATAGTTAGTAAAAGATCATTAGGGGCCTGTGGTCCAGGCAACTTGAAAGAAGCTGTGCCTCTCATGGGCAGACAAACATGCAGACACTCTGCATCCCATTACAGCTCAATTCTCCAGTTATGCAGAAGTCACAAAGTGGTTTCAATCCCAGACTACTAGTCCCATTGGGTTCTCTCTCTAACCCAGATTTGAGCACATCTGCAACACTTAACCTATTCTTCTCCCATTGTACTCCACACAGTCCTTATCACAGTGCTCAGACTATTCGAAAGAGCACTAAAAGGAATAGACGAATCAAATTTAGCATGTGGATTTGGCTTTGAAAGGCAGCATTCTCATAGGACAAGCAATTTTCATAATTCTGTCCTCATTGAGGACTGAAGTTCTGTGAGCCTTGTAAGCTGGCTGCTATTTGGATCTAAACAAGGTCTGGGCCTACCTGCTTGAGATTCAACCCAAATTTGGAATGCGCAGTGACAACGAGGTCTAGAGCCACAAGCAGAGCATCCAACAGCCCATATGCATGCTGGAAATGACAGGTGAGGGATCAGATCAGAATCTGCATTTCCTAAAACACAAACAAGCTCATTAATGCTGTAGTCAGCCTGTGTGACATCTCCCAGTCTTGATAAAAGCACAGTGGTTTTGGGGGATATTGTTTATTTTTGTATGGTTGGTTTGTTTGTTGTTTTGTTAAATTGATAGATATGGGGACTACTGGGGGCTGGTTTAATTTTTTAAATCTTAAAAATCCTTACAGGGTGGGAACTCTGCCTTCCACCCTTCTTATTCACAAATCAGTTGTAGAGATGATGAAACCCTTACAGGCTCCATGAACTTTGGTGTCGTTCTAGATATCGTAGTTCTGGGTAGAGAATATCATCAAAGCTGTGGCACAAGCACAGGCTTGATGGTGAAACACAGAACCATTCTTTTGGCTCAAAAGATGCCAAGATGCTTGGCCTCAGATGCCATCTAACACAGTGTACGCCTCATTGACAAAGATACCATATAACCGAACTGATGATACAGGAAAAAAAAGTAATGACAGGACTGACTGATTACCTCTTTTCCCAAAATTATCCTATTTTTACCTGCTATATCTCTATGAGGAATAACTAGACTGAAGTGTTGCAGTCTGGGAAGTAAACAAGTAAGAGATAATATAACAGAGGTGTATAATCTGCTGAGTGGCACTGGCAAAGGTGAACCAGGAGTGACCCATTTACCACCTTTTCTGGCAGTGGTATGGAGCAACTAGGGAGGCTAGGAGGAGGCAGTCAGAACAAACAGAAGGCAGCATCTGGGCAGTGTATGCTACAGCCTGGCCCCACCAAGTCTCTGTTTTGAAAAATAATCCTAACGAGGGCTACCAGCCCTGATGAGGCCCGGTTGAACAAGCACCAAATCTTTGCATGCTTAACTGAAGTGCAGTTCTAGTTAATGACAGGGAATCTTTGTGAGAAGTTGCCTTGACTGCAGGGAAGGCAGATGCTTTCAGTCAACCCTAAAAAAATAATGTTAGCATTTTTGTTTCCTGAAGGTGACATGTGAGTGGGTTAGGAGCCTTCCACCTTCTGGTAATCCTAGATGGCAGCAATATTTAGCAGCCAGAGCATGGCACAGGGTGGTTCAAATTCTCATGCTGCAATCCTGATTTCACCACTAGTTTATCATATGGCATTACAGAACACATCTAAGGTCTTGGTATATGATGGGCATCAAATCAGCAAGAGCCAGGGACCTGCAGTCTAAAATTTGGCTCAACTTGTCAACTTCTAGCTAAGAATGACAGTCTTTGCCTACTGGTATCTCAGGAGGACCGGACTCCACCTAACACTGCAGAGGTTTAGGGGTGCCCAAGTGTTAATTGCGCATATTTGACTCAGACTGAGTAGATTAACCCCCAACTTTTCAGGGTAAATTGGCAGAAGGCAGAACCATCTGCAAACTGAGAAATTCAAATAAGAAGGGAAAAAGTTCAGTTTTGCATTCTGAAAGAAAATGCAAATCTTTCATTTTATTTTTCTTTTTTTGTTTGTTTTGGGTTTGTTTTTTTTTTTGGTTTGAGCTTCAGTGCCAGTCTTCTCTGATTCTACACCTTCTCTGGCTCAGGAATGAAACCAGTAATCTAATCTCAGTAACTGGCTAAGGAATGCTCATGCTTTCTCAAGTCCCAGCCCACTTGGTTAGCTGTATTTCTGAGACAGAGAAACAGCAATCTTTCTACTTTTAACATCAATAATACCAGTTATTCTCCCAAAGAATTATTATCAACAATTCCTTTGCTATATTTACAAAGAAGCAGGGCTATTCTTAGAGAAAACACTAAAAAAGCCATTTTATTTAGCTTTCTTGGCAGTTATACAAAAATGTAAGGAATGTAGTCAGTTAAAAACATCAAATCCCCAGCACGAGCCTATAAGAGCTTTCTAATGCATATTTACAGTATAGAAAGCAGCCACTTTCCTGTTTTGTAGAACAAACAGGGAACCTTCTCTTTTCCTCCTAGCTGTTCCTGAAGACCAAACATTAAGTTAGACACAGAATGCTGCTTTTAATGGTGTGGGTTGTAAACTTTTAATGCCTAGAAAATGAGACTTTATACTACAGCCTTCTTTTCCTAAAAAGGAATTGGAAGCAAATTTTACTGCTGGTTTTAGAAAAGTTCTGAATTGGCAGCCCAGGGTATCTAAATACTCCTTTAGCCACAGCTTGGTTTGCCATAGGGAAATGCAGTGCTGACTTCTTCCACGCTGCTCCTTGCCAAGGCAGGAACATGCACCCCAGAGAAGAGGGGACTGCTCAGGTCCCACAGTACCACTAGCAGGACTGGGGAAAAACACTGTATTCCCATAGGGACCCAGCTCAATGTGGGGACACTGGGATTTGAGAACACAAGCCGGGCACCACACCACTGCTCCCATACATGCAATAACATCTCAGTACTTTGTCCAGCCTCTGAATACCATCAGGAAAATTCTGTGTCTTAGGGGCATTACTTACTGTTTAGGAAGGAGACTGTGTGGTGCATCCAGGTCACAGCTTTCTTGATGATGCTGGAAACAAACAAAAGTCCTGGGTTATTGCTCCAGGTTTAGGGGTGTTAGTAGGTTCAGCTCTTACCTGGTGAAAATGGACACACGCTACCAATGTTACTCGTACTGCACCAAGCCCCAAAGTTTTCCAAATGGATGTGACAATACCTCCTTTAAAGAATAATCTATTCCACATGGAAATTAAGAAACCCAGTCTTTTGGGGTTTTGTAAACTAACTGGTATAGACAACATATTGCAAGGAACAATCTTTTACAGGTGGGGGTGCAGGTGTTCAACTTCTCCCTCTTTTTCTGTTTTAACTCAAAACCCCTCCTCTAATTCTCTCTTAAATTTGCCTGTGTTAGAGGCTTCTTGGTCTCCTGAGACAGCTTGAAATTGAAGATCTGGAAAGGGCCCAGATCCCATTCCACATACTTCAAATTACCAGTCTAGAGGGAGACTGGAATCATACTCCTCTATCCTGTCCTCTGAATGATATCACCATTTGTTGCTATTCTGTTGCTAGCAAGCCTATTGTTTAATATACGGTTTCAGTAGATTCTTCCTGAGCCTTCCTCAGGGAGGTGATAAAACTGACTTTGAAGCACTCTACAAGTTTAATTTTCATAACCAATATTCATTGCATTCATCGAATTTCTCCAGATTACTGAGTATTTCCCAATATCTTTTTTCCTATCCTTACACAAGTTAATGACCAAAAAGGACAAAATCCTTCCTTGTCCTACACTGAATCAGTGCTCCAAAACTGGAGAAGTTTGGCTGCCTTTGGCCAAATAGCACTGGTCACAGCCCTGAGAGTTCAGTCCTCCTCCCAACCAAGAGGGCAGCCTCATCAGGCCATTCAAATGTGCCACAGCCCTAATGCTGCAGTGGGAAACAAGTATGTCATGCAATCATTTTGCAGTGGAACATGTCAGAGTCTGACAAATTAGCCCATCACGATGCTCTGCCGCTCTGTTGGCACGTGCCAAAACCAGTGGGAGAGCAGCTTGGCTCCTGCTACCCTGCCATGGCGCAAGGCAATGCCAGGTCGGAACGAATCCTAAAATGGTCCATAATCACAGAATAGCAAAGGGAAGGGGCCTAGGGGAGTAATTGCTTCTTGTGGCAAATGATGCAACCCTAACCAGGATTTCTATGGGCTTTTGTGATTTGTACCATAACCATGTACTTCTCTTTCTATTTCAGAGCAATGAGAACCGAGCAGTCCCTCATCCAGAGCAAACCAGGCAAGAAAACGACTGCACTTGAAATGAGTGAGAGGAAAGGAGAGACTTGTTCAGCCTTTGGCTCCCACTCGCTGTCATGTAACAGTTTCATCATTGTAGGAAGTGTCAATAAGATACCAACAGGGTAAACAATTGTCAGACAGATTTTCACAGAGCCAGTTGACTGGACCATGGCTGCTTTGTACACAATGCCAGTGCAGTGTCATTTCTAATGGGGGAATTTATACAGTATAATTATGTCAGAATTTGCTCCAGGCTACACACTGTTGCATTATAAACCTGGCCATTGCCATGTGATTAGTCAGAGCTTTAAATAACACTGAAAGCAATTATATCAAGCAAGACGAGGAAAAGTGGTGCATTCCAGTGCTTGCCATGTACCAGCCCCTGAGGGGATATAGCTAGGATGATGTCCCCTTTATTGCTGGAAGTTTTGATACCTTAGGCCACATCCTGATCACCTGACTCACAAACAGTTTAAGGACTGTCTTAGTTGGGTCCCTGTAATTATGGAGCAGAGGGGACTTTATGCAAGTTACACTAAGATTCCCAAATGACTGGATGTGGATGCATGCAATTGAAATGCAAAGAGCAAGGAAGCTGCCTCACATAGCAGCACAAGGCCAAAGGGGCTTTGCATCAGAGCTCTTGCTACATCCTTGTAGGCACAGGCAGATGCCAGGCATCCTGTCACCAGTGGCCTGAGGGTTAAAGGCTCCTGCAGGTTGGTGTGGCTGCAGCAAAAGGGCATGCTTTTCTCCTGATGGTGGCACTGGGATAAGCAAGGCTCCTCCAGGCCTGCATGAGCATTATAGCGTATCATCGTCAGTGCTCTGCAAAAGTAAGGGCTCCCATCCAGGAGGGGCAGAGTGATCTAAAAAGGAAAGCAATCACAGGATTAAGTGTGAGTAGTCACAGAGTTATGTGGTACTCCTATTTGGCATTTTCTGTCAGAATAGCCCTCATCAACTGGCACCCTTAGATTCCTGTTTCCCAGAGAGAGAGAATAAAAAAAAAAAGATCCTTTTATTTCCAAGTCATGCTGAGCTTCAGTCCTGTGAGGGGGTACAAAGCTGGCTGCTATCTCCCTTGCTCTGGCCCTGGTCCCTCAGGGCTGTTAGAAACTATTCCATTTCGTAGCAGCTCCACTGAGGGCTGTGACAATGGTTGGGAATTGCTGTCATGCAGCATCTTTTAGTCTTGCTCAGTCCTGCCTTCACTCCTTGCTCTGTGTCACATAGGGTGTTTCCCCTTCACTTTACCTGCTCTTTCCAATAAATATTCAGTCGGACCTGAAGCAATGCACAGAGGTTATACCTCTCAAGAGCTCCTGGGATCTGAGGCATTGTGAGATGTTGCAGCCAAATCAAAGTGAATCACAGTCAGAAATGCTGCTATCGCTGGTGCCTTACACTATCTGCTTTAGAAGAGGCTGAGACACGGAAGACAGTACAGACACACTTTTAAATACTGTGTGGATAATTTATATGAAATTCCCACTACTTCTGCCTCTACCTGGCCTGAAGAGCTAGAGAGACCAACAACTACTTGTGGTATCCCAGCATTTCTGCTTTTGTCTGGGATGGGAATTAAACCAGGCACTAGATTGATAACAAATAACAGAATGGTGGAGAATTAGACAAATCTTTTCAGATCTCAGAAAAAAATGTTCCCTTTGGTTTTATGAGCAGGCATTCAGAATAGTTTTCATTTGCTCTGGACTGATTCACCCTGTCCCTTCCTTTGACCTAATGAAACAGTGACTGAAGCCCCAGGTTGTGCATCCTGTTTCAGCTGCAGCTGAGCTCTGTGCAGAGGTGTCTGTCCACAGCTGCTTTTCATGGCTCTCATCCAGAGGTTGCCACCTCTCCTGACCTGCCAGCATAACTATTCGTGTTGTCAACTATTTGTGTCATCACTTCCTCAGCTCTATCAAAATAGTCCTGCATACAGAAGACCTAAATTAAAAAGGCTTTGAAATATAGAAGTCACATAGTTCTTCACTGGGATGGGACTAAGTAGAGAGCTGCTGGTAAAGAGTATGTTCAGGTCAGTGACTTGAACAAGAACCAGGACAAACATCCATACAAGACACAGAATATACCAGTATTAAAAAAAAAGGGGGGGCTGGAGCCAGCAGCTCCGCAGCATCCCTATCCAGCCTGTCTGCCAAGCACTGCTGTCCTACATGGTCTCTCTCTTTTCCATTCCCTTTCTCACTTGACCTGGTAAAGAATTTCCTCAATGTGTTGAGCTGGCATAAAACTAACCCAACCAAAAATGACTTACCTTTTGCTGCTCAGCATCCTAAGCAGGCTCAGAGCAGGATCCAGTAAGCACCAGAGCTAGTGAGAAGGGGGTGGTGGTGGTGGGTGCTCTGCAGCCACAGCCCAGATACATTACTATAATAACGTGTGTCCCCCTAGGTCTTAGTCTCAAAATCTGCATTGCCAAGCTGCTGAAAATAAAAGATGCTGTGGGCAACAGAGCGGGAACTGAAGAAAGGTAAATTTGAGTTTAAAATGAGAGAAAGAAGGGGGTGGGGTGAAGAATGAAGGGCAGCGAAAAGAGAGATGCATTTTCTGAACAAAGCACCAGTGTTTTATAGGACAGGGCTTCCCCTGAGTTTCTTGAAGTCTGAGAATTTTACATCCACTTCTGGATGGTAATTCTTAGTCATTTCTGCTCATGTAATCAACTGTTCTAATGGAGCCGACCTCGCAAATCTGCTGTATTTATCAAATGTGCAGTCACATATGTGCACACATTGTGTGTATCAACTGTGAAAAAGGAAGTAAAATGCAATACTGTGATCAAACTTTCCATCTGAGGTGCTTTGCCTCAGTGTAAGTAGTTCAAAAGTGTAAAACCCAAAACCTCAGGCAATTAGTAAACCAGTACGTGGTTGGTTGGCTTGCTGTGATTTACCTTCAGCACTACCCTGGTCTGGAATACCTGGACATTCACCTGGACTTGATTTTTAATTTTGAACTGGAAGGGGGTTTTGACAGCAGGGGAGCTTTTTGCTAAGGGCTGCCTGTTGCTTGTTCACAGGTTTATCATATGAGTGGAAGTATCACTCAGTGCTGCACTAGCCATCTGGGAGCACAGGAGAGCCAGTTCTGGCCAGAGCTATCCGTGGCTGTGCTGCTCTTGCTCTGACCCCTGGCGTGGTGAACTGGCAGACCTCATCCATAGTGGCTGTGCATTTGGCTGGCTCCTTACCAAAGCAGAGCACTGACAGGTGATGTTGGCTTAATATTGCCAGTACCCCAGGGTATCCAGCCCATCTCGCCTAACAGGCAAACAGGGTAAAGCAAGCAAGGCTTCGCTCTGAGCTGCTTACCTGCTCCACCCCACAGCATTGCTGGGCATGGCAGGTGGGGTTTGCTCCAGTCCCAAACTGTGCCAGTGAGCTGTGGCTCTGGGGGCCTTTGGGCTGGTCCAGTCCCTGTTTCTGAGACAGCTCAGGGAAGATTTCAGGGATCTTCCCACTTCTTCCAACTCCCCTGCTTGAAGGAGAAAGAGAAGTAACTTTTCTTACATCTTCAAGATTCTATTAATAGTTGCAGAAGTCACTGTGCTGCAGCAGCCTGGGGCAAGGCAAAACCCCACTGCACAGGACTTTGTACTTATAAGAGCAAGTAGAACAGAAGACGAGTCAAAAACCTGTGTGGGCACAGATGGCCCATGTTACAGCCCTGTATTCCTCTTCAAAACACCTCAGCGAGTTGTTGGTGACCATGGCTCCCAGAAAAGACTGGGAGATTTTGCTCTAGAGAGTCACCCAAAGGCCTGAGAAGACTGTGCCCAACCCTGGGGGTTGCTTGAACTCTTGAGTCCCTCTTGTTCCTCCAGCAGCTTAAGACCCTGGCACAGCTCTGCAGGGGAGTGAGCAAGGCCAACCAGCCTCTGGCTCTGGGATGTGCCCAATTATTTTGGTCCCTTTGACATGGAGTTGGAAGAAACAGGTTCCAGTAAAGCTCAGGGATGCATGGGCTGTTAGAAGCATCAGTGGGTGCCATATAGGGACCTAGAGACTTTAAACCTCAGAGGTAAAAAGACCCCCATCACGGACTGCACCAGGGTTGTGAAGCCCCAGAGATGATGTGTTCAAGCTGAATGTGGAAAGGACACAGCTTCCCTTTTGCTTGCCCTTCTTTAGCCATCTCCGTTCCCTCTCCACCACCAAATATCTTGTGTGGCAGAGGCACCAGTGGTTTTCAGGAACAGCAACAGGGGGGACAGCACTTTCTGGGTGGGAATCTCACATGTGCCCAGCTGCAGCCCCACAACTACCAGCATCACAACCATCAAACTCAGGGGGGCTTCAGGAACTGGGAGGTGGCACTGAGCACCTCGTGGAGACTGTGTGCCAGTGAGGGGACAGAGCTGGTCCCTGCACTGGATGTAAGCAAGAAAAAAGAAAAGGAGAAAAATAATTGTTATGTTCTCCTATATTAAAATAGTCTAAAAAGTTCATTGAAGTGGCTTTGGCCCTTCTCTTGAGCTTTTCTGAAATAAAACGTGTGGGTTTGAGTGTTAAGAAATGAAAATGATGAAGTGATGAATGAGACATTGGGATGAAGTGGGGTGGCTGGGCAGCATGAACAGAAGGGATGTTCCAAGAGGAGAATAGCAAGGAAAAGGAACACTGGAGAAAACGGAAGGAAGATTGGTGGAGGGAGAAGGCTGTGGTGCGGCAAAGAAACCATTGCAGCAATAGTGTCCCAGGAGCTGCAGCCAGCGAGCGCAGTTTGCTCCCAGCTTCCAGCCTGGTCCAACTGCAACAACATCTGTTACACTTGAGCTCTGCTCACTTAGTGGCATGTTTGTTTAATTGTGGGCCTGGTTTGTTATTTTGCTTCCCATTAGGAAGCTGAAGAAAGGAGGAGGAGGGTGTTTTCATTCTGGGGAGTATTTCACCAGGACAATGAGGTTTTTTTCCATGGCACTGGGTAGTCAGAACTAGCTGTACTGCTCCTCACGACAAGGCAGACGCCTCCGAAGCCCATTGTTCAACCTGATGCATTAAGGGCTCACACTTGTAATTTTGGCGCTGATCCCCCTCTCCCATTGTGTGAGCAGAATGGGCTGAAAAAGGAGAGTCTGTCCTCTTTATCTGGCAGCAAGAAAAGGAGGCAGTGGCGGTGGCAGCAGCTCCTCTGCCCGCCAAGGTTTTCGCTTTCCTGTGGCAGTGGTGGGGAAGGGGGGGTTGGTGGCTTTGAAAGCTTCTCTGGTCACTCCCAGGAAAGTCACCCAGCTTGTACTGTCTGTTGTAGTTCTTTGGCCTCCCTCCAATTTTCCCAAATTCATCGCTAAGTACTTTGGAAAAATGACTTCTTCCTGCTTGACCATTCAGGCTTTTTTGTTTTAATAGTAAAAAAAGAATTATTGAAAGGGCAATTTGCTAGTGCTGGAGTGACAGTCCTGAAGACCAGTACCCTCTGCTGCTCCACACACTGTAATTAGAACACGGCAGGAGCAAACTGCCATGCTGCTGTCCCCTACCACCGAGGCATTTTTCCTCTGGGTCTGACCAAGCTGATGCTGTCAAAGGGCTTCCATGATATGGACATCTCCTCCCTATGCCAGGGTGATGCTTTGGCTTTCTCTAAGCTCCCAGAGAGGCTCTGGGCTTGTAAGAGAGCTGGTGTAGGCAGGCATGCCCTGTTGCACTTATCTTGCTCAAAGGCAGGACAGATGACCAGCTTTCTGAGTCAGCACCAAGCACAGACCTATATAATGGCCTGACCATGAGAAAGCACATCCTAGCAGCAACTGGGACAAAAAGCTGTCAGGAATGGCAATAGGTTGACAAGGCTTCGTACAGCACAGTTCTCATGCTCCTTCATCATTGCACAAAATGAGAGACCCTGTCTCGAACTACTGGACCCAGGCTTTGTATCTACTGCAGCAACACACTGAACTCACAAGGAATATTTCAGACATTTGCTTAAAAAGCACAACAAAAAGCCTTTTCTTAAAATTATGGATAGATTTGAAAAAAATCAGAAGCTTAAATATAAACTTAAATTAGTAAGCAGGCAATACAAACAGAGCTCTGACTTTGCAAACGTTTACATATGCAAGAATCCTGGGCACTCTGAACTCAAGGGGAAGGATTATGTGTCTAAACATACTTACAGGGACCAGCATCTGCCAGGACTGGGCCTGACGCTGTAAACTCTTCAGGGTGCATGCTGCCCTCCCTTACAGCTGTACTGCAGGGATCCACTGCTGAACTCTGAGGGTCTTCAGTCTTAACCTAAGACTGGTAATGAGGTTCTGGTCAGATGCGGGCTCTGACCCACAGAGGTAAAATGCCTTGGAATCCTAAACGAGCTGGATAGAAACATCAGAAAACCCTGGGAAAAATGTACAGTTAAGTCAGAAGAGAGAGACAGATTCTGAAGACAACTATAAAAATGCTTCCCACCTTGTTTTGCAGACTCCAGAGTGTTCAGCCCTGCTTTGGTGGGACTGTGCTTCCCATGTGCAGGCTGTCCTCCAAAGGAGAACCCAGCCATGCCTGGTGCATCATGTGGACCCCAAACCTCACCCTCAGGCCTGTTGGCTCCATGTTAACTTTAGAGGACTTGGCTGCAGTTGCAGGTCTGCATGTGATGTCCTGGCCAAAACCTGCACTCCGGTCACACCTGGGAGCTGCTCGTGCCAGCAGCCTTCAGGGCTCTGTGTTTTGGGTGAGCTGCCCCAGCTGGTGGAGGTTTGGGCAGAGGAGTGCTGCCCCTTTCACATGGCTCTGGGAGAACAGGGTCTGATGTGGTGAGGGAAAGGGGGACACTCTGGTGGACATCTTCCCCCAGCACCTCAGAGCCAGTTCCATGTTGCCAGATTATGGTAGCAACTTTACACAACTGGGAGTCTTGCTGCCAACTAGTAAGACCCACTTTACTCAGCCAGTTCCACCCACCTGCCACTCTAATTAGATGCCTTGATCATTAGGAACTACAGCTTCCAGCCCCTCAGATGAAGAAATATCCATGGGCAGCAGAGGACTTGTGAAGTTTGTCTGTTTCTAAGGGCCCATCTGCTGGCTTCAGCTAGGATTTAACAGCCATGCTGGTAGGGCAGGACCCTGCCCTCCTTCTAAACATGTGTCTGTCACATTGCGATCACCGTCTTGCCATGCCTGTCTCAGTGCACAGGCTCGAGGGAGAGGAGGCATCATCATACATGCTACCTTTGCAGAGCAGCAAGTCTTTCTCAGTTGCCATTGACCTCCACTAGTGTCAGCAGTGTCTTTTCCTTGCTGGAGCCACACACACACAGACCGACCTGATACAAAACTCCCCTCTGCAGGGCAGATATCCAGCCTTGGCTTTTGCCAGCCGCGGCTGACCTGATTTTCTGGACAACGTGACATGTAGTTCACTAACCTATTCCAAGGCAGCAGAGCTCTGTGGGCGCTGCCAGCATGAATGCTTTAAGCCATGGAAGGTAAACTTATTTGGGATCTGGTACTAAAATGACCTTACGGGACACGCTGCAGCTCCAGCTGCTTGGGCACCGGCTTCAATCTCAGCTGGTGACAAGAGGACCATCAGCTTAACAACCCGTGGTCAGATGCTTGACAGCACTGTAACTTAACTTGATTTTAAGGTCTGCACAGAGCGAATATTAAAGCAAGGTCTCCATGCTGCAGGGCTAACTGAGTGGGGAGACTGGGTTACAGAACAACTGTCCATTAGCGCAGGAGGCAGCGCAGATGCTATCTAGCTGCGGTATTATCCCTTGCTGTTCTAACTTAGCTTTGGACTGTTAAGATCTTGATGACATTATGAGTGGGGCTAGGGGCAAACTGTGGCCACAGCCAGACTAAGAGCGCACACAGGGCCGTACTCGGGAAGGGCTGTCTGCTAATCCAGTTGCTCACTGCTATTGCTGCTCCTCGCCTGGACTTTCCTATTCCTGCTCCGCGGCGCAGTGCCGTATGGCTGTACCAGAGCAATCGCTTGCAAACCACCATGCTGAAATAAGGTGAATTTGATTAAAACCTCTGAGGAAAACACATCTCCAAGTTACATTCCCAGCTGTAGGGAGCAAGAGGCAGAGAGATGTTCGCCACTTTGCCAAGCAGAACGTGTGATGGCAGGATAACCTCTTCGGCAGCTCGACCTGGTGCCTCCCAGCAAAGTATTTACCACCCTCCAGCCGAGGGGCGTGTGATGTTTGCTTAAGCTCAGGCTGGTTTCACATTTTCGCAGTGATATGATAATTGCATTTAGATAGCCCTGTCTCTCTCTGCTGGGCTTTTCACAGGGTTCTCCTGGCCCCCAGCAGGGCTAATTTAAAAGCGGCTCCGCTCTCAATGACATGCCACAATGTTTTCAAAAAGAAACAACCAGCAGTGGCTCTCTGGAAAAATAACAAAGGGACCCAATTACAAGCAAATGTGTTGAAGGGTCCCAGGGCCGTCTGCGGGCAAATTAGGGCCAATTAAAGGTCAAAATGATTTAAGGTATAAGGAGGAGAGAGAGAAAGGAAACAATTGGTCAGATTCCTGTGCAGAATAAATGTCTGCTGCTCAGTTTGAATATGTTTTACACCCAAATGGTGGATAAACTTCAGAGTTGGGCTTATATCTGATTTTTAAGTGGGTAATTCATGCTTTGTGTTCCATCTGTGCATGGGAAAGTGCTTGATGTGCTCACAGAGAGCAGCCCACCTCCGATGAGCCCTGCTAGGACCTGGCACATGGCAGCCTGCACGACCTGTGCATTAGCTTGAACCCTTGGGCAGCGGCAAGCCAGCAAGTTTTATTGTCACCCATAAGCTGTGCGGAGGGTGTGCTCTGGTTATCGCTGCTGAGGGGCAGAGGGGTCTCAAAGTAATGCTCCAGGTGGCCAGCGGCCACATCACGGCTGGGGCTTGGACCAGCACTTCTATCAGGTTCAGTCAACTCAACCCAAAGTTGAGCATTTTCTTTGAAGAGTCAGATGGCTCCCCAGGGGAAACAGCGACCTGCTGTGCTTGTGACAGCCCCGTCCTGTACCCCCACCTCCCCTCCTGCCGCACCACTGCAGCTCTGACCTCTGCCTGTACTGCCGTTGGCTCAGTGACCTGCTGGCATGTTGGTGGCCAAGCTGGCCATGGTGGTTTTGGGCAGGTTTTTGAGCCTTCATGTGCCTTTTATGAGAACTTCACATGTGCCTTCCTGCAAAGGCAGCTTGAAATGTGGGAATGGACATAACCCTGAGGTCTGGAGGCTCATGAGGGGCAATGCTTGACCAGATTGTTTTTCTGTTTTTCCAGCATTAGTAGAGAAGACTCTTAGGGCTGATGGTTTGAAAACATTAAACAGTTGTACTCAACTGAGGTTCACAACCCTCCTGTGTGAAACCATTGTCTCTCCTGCTACCCAGGCATCAAAGCAAAAGCAAAAAGCAACTTTTCCCTGACCCAGTGGCAGAGCCTCCCTCACTAGGACATCCATTCCCATGCCCTCATAGGCGAGATCATCCTCACCCACCTGAGAAAGCTGAAATCTCATCTAGAAATGGTCCACCACATGAATCTGGAAATGGGCTAGGGACTTGACACTGAGTTTCCTTCCAGGATCAGTCCCTCTGCCTGCAGCCAGCGCAAATACCCTAGAAATGCTGCAATGAACACGACATGATAAAT
Organism: Microhierax caerulescens; assembly: GCA_035590215.1. Classification (NCBI taxonomy): domain Eukaryota; kingdom Metazoa; phylum Chordata; class Aves; order Falconiformes; family Falconidae; genus Microhierax; species Microhierax caerulescens. Next base: position 10,816,899 of record JAVJGJ010000047.1, read on the forward strand.
ACTTTCACCAGATCTATTTAAAACCAGAGAACATATTCTGCCTGCTGTTTTCTGTTGAATTTCAAATGAACATTATGGAGGAGATGGTTTTCTCATTGTCATTTTTATCCAGAAATGAAGTCTGGAGAAAGTTTGAACTTCTGGTTGCTCCCCCACATCTCCTCTGGTTCATGGTGGAGATCCACACTGACTGCAAAGCCAGGAGCGCTCTGCCTGCTGCATGAGGGAGGGGTGGCAGGGGGTGGCTCAACCCTGGGTGCAGTGAAGTGGGCACCCTATGGTACAAAACCTCACAGGAGGGATTCAGGTCTCATTTCAGATTCCTCTGCCCATCATGGTCACTTTTAGTAACAGATAGAAATGTAAAGACATAAAGGTTTTTTTATTTTTATTTTTTCTTTTCTTCCCCCCAAAAAAAACCCCAAACAAACCACAGTAACCTGGATTTAGATTGCACACAGCCTTTGATTAAGAAGTGCTGAAATTCAGGGAAAGACTCACAGCAAAGAAGTCCTGACATAACATTTTGAATGGCCCCTGCTGCTGGTTGGCTTTTTACAAGAAAGCAAATAAAACCATTCAGGGAGAAAGAGCACCACAAATGCTTTTACCCAATTATTCATCATCCTGTGACATCTTCATCAACCCTCACCTGAACTGTTTGGAAACAGCTGATTATTGGTGACACATTTCCACGCAGACTTGCTTAAAGAAAACCACAAACAAACCTAAAAAAAAAAAAATCAGTTTAAACCCATCTCACAAATGGCTCTAAACCATCCAACCCTGTCCCATTTCATCCTGCCCCCTTCCTACCATCTCCAGCTGGAAAAAGAGACCATAAAGCAGTTTTGTGCAGTCACATGTAAATCCCCTGTCTCTGTTAAGGCGAGAGATTAGCCTGTTAACAAAGTTACCTTGTCACCTACCCTGCTTAATCCTTGCATTTCAAAGTGTAATTTTATTGAGCGCCTTGGAGCTGAAATCTGGTGTGTTATTTATTTATTTATGCAGTTTAATCGTTCCCTGCCTTTTTTTTTTTTTTTAATTTATTATTCACCTGGAGCTCAAAAGATTTGGTTTTGCCTTGCTGAAACCAGTGACTTTTGGAAAGGCAGCACCTCTGCCATTTGTATTAATTTTAATGCATTTATTTAACCCTTCAGGGGCTGGGGTAGTGCAAAAAGCACACACCCCCCCCTTTCCTCCCACACCTTTCCGAGACAACAGTCAGACAGTCTCCACACAGTGCTGTACTGGTGGTGGTGCAGCGGAGTATCCTGGCCATAAATCTGTCAATACAAAGAGAACAACATGCACACAAAAAATGTAGCTAAAACCAAGAAATGTAGCATAATTACAGGTTCATTATTGCAAACAAAAGCATCCCCCGATCCCACCCCTTTGGCAGGGACGGGAGCAATTCAAACAGGCTCATTATGTAGTTACCTAGCCAGGGTCAGAGCCTCCTGAATAGCTGCTGTGGCTCTGCTTATTATCTGGCCCTGGATGCTGGGAATGTGCCTATTTGAGCCATGGAGGTGCAGGAGTGCTGGGAGCAGGGAGGCTCCAGGTCTGCTCTCCCCTCCCTTCCTACCTATTGTTATCTCCATCCTCAGAAGATCTGCCTTTGTACTTGCTTTAAAGCATGTTTACCCATGGTGAAAGGTGCGGAGTTGAAAGCCTCAGAGACTGAAGTCTTGTGCTTATCTGCCCAGTGGGTACAGCATGAAAAGAGGAGTCAGGGTGCAGCAGCAGGCACGGGAAGAAGGACAATGGTTTTGTCTCCATTGCCCACACCATTTCCCCTCCAAAACTGCCTGCCACAAGGCTGGGTGCTGGCTGCTTGAGGCACGGAGCTCCCACAAAAAACACCTTTCTGCTGGGAAGCAGCTTGCACTTAACCTGGGCTGGAAAAATCAAAACTTCCCAACCATCCCGACTTTTCCAGAAGTTTGAGGGAATGCACAACACACTTAAAAGTGGCATGCTGCTTTGTGTCACCGGCCAAAACTTTTGCCCAAGGCATCTCTTCCAGCCTTGTGCAAGCCCGTGCTCTGTCCCGTCCCTCCTTCCCCGCACCCAGCTGCTGACAGAAGCACAAGCAGCCCAGGGATGCAGCCGGTGCTTTTTTGGATGTTTCCAGCATGGGCTCCTTTTCTCACTGGGCCGGGAAGCAGTGTGAAGTCCCCTTAGACACCACGTGCCCCTTCCAGAGCCACAGCTTCCCTCTCCGGTGGCTGAAGAATTGAGGAACTCCAAACGGCACCACCAAATATTCAGGGAACCTGACAGCCCCCTTCCCCTCCGCCTGCAGCAGCGGTGAGCACCACTAGCGCGCCCACGCCAAGCCTGCCTCCATCTATAACCCAAATGTCAAAACATTTCCTCTTGCAGCCCCGTTCGGCTCGTGGTAGCCCTGATCCTGGGTCCTAGTCATGCTGCTTTTGGGGTCTGCCTCACCAAGCCATTACTGTCACCGCCCCACTGTGCGCAGATAAGAATAGGCTGCTTCTTCTGACTCATTTAGCTAAAACAATGGAGCCACCAGAAGCCAAATTAATCCCTAGTGACTTCAGCAGAGTTACACCAGTCTAAATTTGGTCCCAAGTGTACAATTAGCACAGAGGAAAGTGCAGTGTCATGACAGTCTCTTGGCTTTCCCTCCAGGCTCCCTTGTCCAGGCTCACCCTCTCTGCCGAGCAGCTGGGTGCTCCCTCTCGTTCACCTTGTTGCTCATGTCTTGCTCTTTCTGGGTGCCAGGAAGGACACGCTGCAAGTGGGAAAGGTAACTCATCACCAGCAGGTTTTGCCTGGGAAGGGGCAGATCCTGTTTCCCTTGGTGGGTAGGGAAAAAAAAGAAAAAGCTGGTCCTCCCCACCCTGGGTTTGCAAGGAAATGAAACACATTCCCTGTGAAGAAGTCCCTGCAGACATCCCTCCAGTGCTGGGCATCCTCCTGATGCCTTCAGCTGGCTGAAAACCTCTCTTAGGTCTAGTGTCCAGTCCTCTTTACGGGCATGCAACAGGCCTTTAAACTCAGCCCTGAAAAACATCATCATCATCATCATCAGTTTTGCAGAGACTAGATTCCCTCTAGTAACAGCTAAGCCACCACCACACTACAATTTTTCCACGTTTGTATTTCAAACACTGAGAAAACGTGTCAGAAATCATACAGGGATTTTCTTCAGTGTCTCTCGGCCAACCCCAGGCACTCCGGGAAGGGGAGGCATTGCCCATCTGCTCCCACAGCCACAGAGAAGTGCCGTGCCCAAAAAATAGAAGGGGCAGAAATAAATTTAAAAAAGGAAAAAAAGAAAAAAAAAAGAAAAAAAAAAGCGCTACCAAAATCACAAATCACTGTCAGC
>JAVJGJ010000047.1:10820278-10846634 GCA_035590215.1 Microhierax caerulescens
AAAAAAATACACGGGCCATAAATAAATTAAAAAAATCAAAAAAAAAAAAAAAAAAAAAAAAAAAAAAGAAAAAAGAAGAAGAAGAAAAAAAAAAAAGACAGCTAACCAGACCTTTTCGAACTCCAGAAACACTTCCTCAAAAAAATGGTTTTGTCTGTCAGGCATGAGCAGAGCCTGGATCACAGAGCTACTTCCACTCACTGCTCTGCAGCAAGGTGCAGGCACAGCCGTGCCAGCAGCAGCCCGATGTAGGATCGTGGCTTTGCTCTCACTCTGAGAAAACTCCTGCTAACCTCAGAGGGTGCATGTGTGTGTGTCAGAAAAAAAAATAAAGCAATGAAAAAGCATCAAATAATTTAAGAAAAAAAGAAAAGGGGAACAAAGATTGGAGTGTGGGACTGGAGAGGGCCTGTGCTTGGTGCCTTCCTCCCTGTGTCCCCCTGCCCCCTCTGGCTCCGCTACCCAGAGCCTTTTCAAACATACAGACTTCTCATTCCTTTGACAAGTCTTCAAAGGCTCCAGGATTCGAGGGAACTTCCTGTTTCATCGCAAAACCTTGCTTTCTTTTCCTTTTCCAGACTATTAAACCCCGCGCTAATGAAGCGGTGTTTGCTGCATGTCCGATGACCCTGCCTGCTGCGTGACATTAAAGTTACGTTGCTCAAGGTGTTTTGGTCCTTACATCCCCATTCTGACCCCCAAGCTTACTGCAGAACAAAGTCTTGTTAAGCTCAATGCTGGAAAATATATTTCCTTCCTCACATGCCCATAGTGGTTGTTTCAGCATTGCATGGGGTTGCGTGTATTATTTTGTTATTGTAGGGTTGCTGGTGACAACTGATCTGCACACAGTGCTTTGTTATTGTAGGGTTGCTTTAAAATCCTAGGCTCCTGGTCTTAGCTTCATTTATTTATTTTAGGAAAAGGTAGTTTTTAAGGGTTGAAAAATAAACATGTTTAAAGACATACCAAGACACGACGAAGAGATGATGTGGAGAGGAAATCCTGTCAAATCTGGGGCCTCGCCTGCCTGAGCTGTGCCCCTTGAGCGTGGCTACGTCTTCATCTGCTGCTCTCCTGGGGCTGCTATGACCCATGGCCTCCTAACAGCAATGACCGACTTTTGATATTCGTCATTTTTGCAGGGCATAGTAATGTCACTGTGAAAACAGCACAGCAGTAACAATTCTCAAAGGCTTCAGTTGCTGTAAAAATCTGCACCAGACATGAGGTTTAAAAGTTTGGTTAAAGGGAGAGGTGGAAGGAGAAGAAAAGAGGGAGGGGAGGAGAGGAGAGGAGCGAAGTGCTGACTGGAACGACAGTATGTGCTGATGGCTCTTGGTGTGACTGGCAGGCAGTCCTCGGTGCTTCCAGGGAGCACCTGGAAGGGCTATAGGAACCCTCTTCTCTGGCTGCTGATGGGTGACCAGGCATCAGAAAGGACTTTGGAAATCACAAAAATTCATCTCAACACCCAAAGCACCTACAGCATCCCCAAAATTCTTCAAAATTTGCTCAATTAGGACCAGTGGCAAAGTCTGGTCCCTAACACACCTCAAGGGCAGAGCACAGCAGCTGTGGTGCACAGGCCCAGACCCTCACTTTGACCCAGTGTCATGTGTGGGGCTTGTTTTCCTCATCCACTAAAGGAAGGGGGAAATAGATGAGTTTGGGCAATACTGGGAAGGAGCAGAGACATACGACAACGTACCCTTCCCAGCAGAGCATCCATGGCTCTGTTGTGAAAGAGGAGACTGAGAAGACAATGAAATTAAGGGAAGAGACTCCTGTCAAGCTAAATAATTAAGTCCCAGGGTACATAATTGATGTGCTCTTGATGTGGACCCTAAATCATTTACAAGGCTGGTGCGTAACCCGACGTGGGCAGCTCTGGCTTTACAACAGCGAAGGAAGAGCATCTCCTGCAGCAGGGTGAATCGAGCAGGGCACCTCTGATGTGGCTCACACTGCCCAGGGACACTCCCATGGAGGCTTGGCTGAGTCAGGGTCCTCCTCTTGCCTGCTCCCACCCTTCCTCAGCTGCTGTAAGTGGGTTGCTTGCCACCAAGCCATCCCACTTGCCTGGTGCTATGCTTTGGTAGACAAGAGTAGCTCCACCAACCCACAAGAGAGGTTCACATGGCAGGACAGGGAGGTATGAGAGGGAGATGCTGCTGTTTCTTTGCTGAGATGTTTCAGCCAACTTCAACTGAGCCCAACCTCAGCTGAATCCTAAACATCAGCATAGACTGCCCAGCACCAATCTGTAATGCACCCATAGGTTTTTCCCCACCACCAGAGAGTCAAACTGGGTCTTGCCATGCACATGCTCTGCTGAATACAGGCATTCGTGGCCAGTGCTGCTTGGAACAGCTTTTTCAAACTGCTTCTCCCCCTGCAGCTATGCTGATCTGTGCCCCTAACCCAGAGAGAAGGAGCAATCAATACACAAATGAACCGCTGGAAAAAACGAGGCCACTGGGAATGGGACTGAGCTGGGGAGGTGGTCCCCAGGGGTTTGCTGTCTGGGCCAAGGCAGAAGACGCAGACCCTGCAGCTGACTGCACTATCCCGTAAGAAAGACATCAATCTCAAGGGCTTTTTCCACTGTCAGTTATCCACAATGCTCTTTCCTGCCCCATCAGTTGCAGAGTCAAATGGCACCACGCATCCCTATTCTGGTCTTTTCTTTTCTTTTTTCTTTCTCTTGATCTTTTTACACTCCATCATCAAGAAAAGCTGTTTCTGCCCTTCTCGTGCCTTCCTGTGACCCTGGCACCTGTTTCACAGGAGGACCAAACATGCCACAAACCTGCTGGGCATCACCAGCTGCCTGGCCTGGTGACAAGGCATCCTGAGCATGTAGCAGGAGCACAACCAGGGCTGTCTGCTGTCGCACAAACTGGCCTGGAGATCGGTGTGCTGGCTCCATGCCAAAAAATATCACCGTTCCTCCTAGCTGTCCCCCACTCCCAGTGTTTTGACAGTCAGCTTGATGGGCTGAGTGTGTTAGCAGAGTCACCCAGAGCCCCCGCTGGCTCCCCTCCACCCTGTGCCCACCCCAGGCATGCGCCGTCTGCCTGACACTGCCTACAAACTCTATTAGCTTTGTAATTAAAAACAGCTGTAATCTGATCAGGTGGAGATCACGGTTACAAAATGAAGGAAGCCATTAGCAGGAAATGTTGTGGTTCAGGCAGACATCAAATCAGTTTAAAGAGATTGGATTTCATTGTTTTTATACAGTTACTCCATTACTATAATGCACTAGGTCCATTTAACCGGCTGGCTGGGAGGAGTGCTCATAAGGCAGTAGTGACATCTATTTGAAATGAACGGCATAAACGGCAAACTCTGAGGAGATAGCAGTGAATTTACACCCTTCGGTCTGCAGTGAATATTAATGCACCGTGAGCTGCTGGAGCGGGGTTTGTTGAGGGTCTGGTTTTCTCTCCTCTTTTTCAAGCCCCCCCCCCCCATCAGTATTGCTGGTGCCTCTGAGGGGCTGGGAGAGCCTCCCCAGCAGGGATCAGATCCAAGGACCTTTCCTCTTCCCCCCCAACCACAAACCAAACCATGGGTCCAGTTTCTCAGTAGTGAGGTGGAGTGAGAACTGAAACCACAGCAGCCACATCGCTTTGCTTCCTCCTGGCCTCTCTGCCCCTGTGTAAACACCAGCCAGCCAAGACAAAAGCTGGAGAATAAAGTATTTAGGTTCTCACAAGAGATGTTGCCGTTTTCCTGTTTCAAACCCCCTATGAAAAAAGGGGGAAGCGACCTGTGTTTGAAAGCATCACTGTGACCCAAGTGCTCACAGCCCAGCAAGGTGTGTGACCTGACCCAAAAGTGCTGCCATCAGGAGGGGCTCTTCGCAAAAGCTGCTGGCTCCTGCTGTGAATTCAGTCCTGCCCTGAAGCCTATAGCCAAGGTACAGCTTTGGTACCTGTAGAAAAACTTACACCAAGAGGCACGTGATAGCCCCTGACTTCTCCAAGGCTGATGGTGGTTGCTAGAGGAGTGAGAAGGGTAGAGGGTGGATGTTTGCACAATATTTTGGGGTTTGAACAACGCCAATGTGGACAGGGCTGGCAAGATGATCTGGACCAGCTTGCTGCAAAAAAGCACAGCCAGAAGCAATGTAAGGGCTGCGCTCCCCTGGCTGCAGCCTGGCCTCGGTGTCTGAGCTCTCCGTGCTCCGAGTGTACACTGGGCAATTGGTACCTCCGGTTTCTCTCTCAAAAAAAGCCACCTGTGGTACCACGTGGGCTTATTTACCTGGCCTGTGCCTTGCAACATCCTTCCAGCACAAAAATGGACAGGGAGGTTTCATGAAGCAGCTGGCAAAGGGCTCTGAGACAAGGAGGCTGTGTAAGGACGTGCAGACACGATGAGAACTGGCTGCGAGGAGGGGGAACTACAACTGTCCTGTGGTCCTGCCTGAGCAGTAAAAGGACCCTTCAGGCTACACAGAATACAAACTCTCCCCTCCCCCTCCCCATCCCAATCTCTTAACTGGAGAAAGAGATAAAAAGGGGCCTGCAGACAAACGCTCATGCTGCCTCCTACCCACAGTGCGGATCTGAGCGCGCGGAGCCCCCTGCTCCAGTCAAAACCCTCTTGGTTATCGCTAAGTCCCTCTTGGCTAGAAAATGGCTCTGTCATCCTCATACTAATCCAGTTCCCATACAAACAGGCAACTTTCTTCCTTCCTTGCCACCGTTATCCCCTCCGTCTCCCGTCCTCCCCCTCTCCCTTTTCACCCCAAACTGTATCAAATGCATCAAAGCCCAAGTAAATTACGTTCCCTTTGACCTGCTGGCAGCAAGTTCAGCCACAGTACATTAAAAGAGCGGAGGCTGAGGTTTCATGGTCAGTGAAGGCAGCAGTGGAGGAGGAACTTCAGACCTCGCTGCTGCATTGCTTTTGCCTTTGGAAGCGACATTTTCAGCCAAGTTCAGTGGCAGTCAAGGCTGAGGTTTGGGGCTCAGCCCATACGGGAAAGGGGGGGGAGGGGCGGTTGCGAAGCTGAATATCTGAGCAGCCTGGGCAGCTGCCCACCTGCCCCAGCCAGGTGGTCTGATCCAGTGTGCTGGTTGCCATCACCTCCTGCTGTCTCTGGAGATGATGGGCTGGACAGAGGTTGTGGGGGCCCATGCGAGGTGGCAAGGGCTGGAGGAGCGAAACAGCTGGGTTGGCTGAATCTCTGCAAACACTTGTGTGGGTGCAAGCTTCTTGCCTGCTGGCATCCACAGCCCACACCAGGCTGACCACAGCCTCCCAAAACACTCCCCACCCTGACTGGTTTCCCCAGGCACTTTGGAGTTTGCTATGCTATGTGTGCAATCTGGGCAACTTCACATGGTTTTGGGTTTGATTGAAAATGATGTCCATACCTTTACTGATGATGGCTGCATGGGCTGTGGCTTGCTGCAGGGAGGAGACCTGGAGATGGTGAGGCCCAGCTGGTTACGAGATTCTCTGGGGGAACACTGTGGGCATGAGCTGGAAAAGACCACCAGTGTTCCCAGTTTCCTGCCGGTTGTCCCTGATGTGTCTGATGCTGTGATGCAGAGGGTGCACAGCATCAGTGCAGGTCTTGGCGCTTGGTGAAAGGGAATGAAACTGAAGAAAAGCACCTGCAGCATCTCTGGCTCTTACACATTGGCTCCAAACAGGATGATGGGCCTAAACTGATGGTAAAACACCCGGTTGTTCTTAGAGAAACAGAGGTGTACAGGGACTGGCTGTCACCTCACAGCACAGAGGCAGTTCATGCTCTTGCATCTTGGCCTGCAAGGCTGTTTCTGCTGTGGCTCTGGGCGTCATGCAGAGTTTGGAGCACCCTCTGAAATCACTGCAACGGCCATACCAATCCCCAAAGAGGCGGCATCGGATCTGGAGCCTGTGAAGCCATTGCCAGCAAAATAAATATTCAGGAATATTTTTAGCCTGCTCTTGTTCAGAGAGAATTTCTTTGTGTCCTTCTGAGGAGCTCGCCGGATCTTTCATCAGTTTGTTTCTCTCATTAGCCGGCATAAGCTTTGTTCTTATTTAATAAAGATTAGGATCTGCTGCCTCCAGCCCTCTCTTTTTGCTCCTCCATCAGGCTCATGGGGGCTCAGGCTGCAGTGACGTGTTTGATGTTGGGCCTTGGAAGTTGAAATATGGGACAGAAGTTAGCCAGGGTCTCGCATTCGCTTCCCCAAAAAGCCCCATCCCACATTGCTTAGCAGAGAGCAGCCCCACAAGGAGAGAAGGGAAGGGGATGGGACAGAGAGACTGGAAACTGCTGCTTGGGTTGTCCAGAGGTTTCCAGGCTCAGCTGGCTTGAAACATTGCAAAGGTCTTGGTCTGAGCCATCAACAGACAACGTGGGGGGAAAACCAGGAGATGGCTGATGCAGGCAAGCATAGCCTGTGCACAAGCCTAATAAAATAGATGTGTCATAAATGTGGAAATGGCTTCTTCCAGCTTTGGAGGTCAAGGAGATCTCCCATCCCCTTATATATCACTGGATTCTCCTAGTTAGCCAAAAAATAAAATAACTTTTTCTTTCTTGAGCTGAGTCATTCCTCAGAAAGGAATGGGTTTAAAACAACAACAGGTATGAACCAGAATGAATTTTATAAACTCCCAGAAGGCGGCAGTGGGTCTTCTGAGCTTTGAAAGTCTGGTCTTTGGTGACACCCCCCACTGCGGCGAGCTGCTCTGGTAGGAGCATCACTGCATTGAGCTGGGACAGAGGCTGCTGCGTGTCGTGCTGGCATGGCCAGCTGCAGAGCGCTGTGGGTGCAGGGCCTGGTGCCACATCTCTGGGACAGGTAATGGTGAGGGGCCAAGGGGGGCTGAGTTGTGCCTGAGATGAAGGCAGGACCTGTGTCACAACTCTTTCTGTCACTTCCCACTTATTCTCTCCACTGCCCGCTGTGTGGACCAGCCAGGTCATTGCTCTGCACCTCGATTTAGCCACCCCTGGAGCAAGGGTATATTTACCTTGTAAGAAATGCTGTGGGTATTTACCAGTGGTAATATACATAAATAGGTCTCTACAGATCTAGTGCTATTAACATTGCTATGTGTTAATGCACTTCTTTCTTAGAGAATTTTATATAAACCCCCCTATCTTTAAGCACTCTTGCTAAGAAGGCTCCCATTTCTAGCAGGAGAGCCTATTTTGCATATGTGTAACTTTGAAGGGGATGAATAACTTCATGGCCAATAACATTTATAGCTTTGCCTTGCACAGGGAGATAAGGGCAGAGGAACGCAGGGCTCCAGGGCAGGAGCTGTTTGCCGAGAGGGGCCGGGAAGGAATCCAGTCCCCACCCTGCCAGAGCCTTACCTGCGCCCAGGTGCACGCCGGCCTCAGCGCCCATCCCGCCAGCCGAGCACCAGCCGCTGCATAAGGCTGGATACCAAACCTCCTAGCTCACTCCGGCATAGCTGGAAGGGGAGGAGGAAAGGGGGGGGGACAGGGGAGGAACAGCAGGGAAGGCAAATTTTAGAAATACTTTTTGAACAGTCACAGTTGTAAATGAACTCACCCTCACCATGTTTGTGTCACTTGTGTTTGCTGCCTGGGGCTATGCGAGAACACAAGTTTTTCTGGCACGATTGCTCTTGGAAAATCAGCTTCCAACCCATATATGATAGTATTCATGGAAACCACAACTCTAATTTACATGCACTGATTTCCCTGCCAGAAACTGCTGCCATCCATCCTGGGGATAAAAATGCCGCCCTGTGACTTCCCTGCCCAATCACGACCAACCGATGCACTTCAAAACTCAAATATTTTCCAGGGAATGTTTACAAGCCACAGTTAAAAAAAGAAAATCTTCCCCAAATTCATGTGGTCACTCAGCATCATGACTGCATTCAGGGAAGTTTCCTTATAGGTATTTCCCAAGCCAGATATCTACCCTCACAAAGAAAAAAATAAACAAATGCCTGAGAACTAAGTCTTTCAGATATGTGATTTCTTAAATATTCTTCATTCAAAATTTCTCCCTTTTTTTCTCTTTCTTTACACCGTGCTATGGAGATGTACTCACAGGTCACCAATGCACAGGGAAGAACCTGGCCCTTCTGCCCTGGCTGAAACCAGGGAGATGTTCTCCTTCCTCTCCTTGTGCTGAGCTCAGCCCAGGAACCAGCTTCCTCCCCTCCAGCCGCTGCCGTGCCTAGTGCAATGGAGCAAAGGTTGGGGAGGTGGAGAGAGAGCCTTTAATAAAGATAAAATCTATTTCTAATGGCTATAAAAACCAAACCCAAATTCCCAGTTACTTCAGCGTGAGCTGTGGAGACGGGGTAATGGAGAATGGAGTTATTTATTAATAGAAGGGCATTTCAATAGAGATTAGTGGAGGCGATATGGACCAAATGGAGGCATTTACAGAAATAATGCTCAGGAGGTTTTACCCAGCTTGGCCAGGTGTCTCAACACCGTGTCCTGAGGACGGTTGTCTCCCATTCCCTGAAAAGGGTGTTTTTGGGGAGCTGGATAATCACACATCTCTGGCATCTGTCAACCCATTTCCCCCAGACCTGGCTCTCATTTCCACCTGGAAGTAGAACCAGAAGAACAAGCGCAGAGGGGGGTCCTGCTCTTGCTGGATATTTTGGGAAGCAGTGTGATGCTGCTACAACACCCCCCAGCTCAGACCCTCCTGCCCTGCATCCAGCCTAGGGCAGAAGGGAGCCACAGACCCCTCCAGCACGCTCCTCACCATCACTCCCTGGCCATGGTTTTAAACCTCCAGGGCCAGAAGCCTTAAAAATTGCATGAGCCTCCGCTCCAGTTTCTGCCACTGCCTCTCACAAATGCAAAATTTGCTTCCCTAAATTCCTCGCTGATTCTTTCTTAACACATGCCTCTGCCCTCGCTTGGCAAGCAAACAGTGCCGAAATTCCCACCTGCCTCCCTTGCAGCCCCTTCTGGAGGGGCTCATTAGCCATGCAAATAAAAAATGCTTCGAGAGCCCGACAGCCAATTCCCCCCGCCCTGCACCAGGAAGGAATGACAATTCACGGGGGTCTTCAGGGAGCTGGGACAGAGGGAGGGAGGAACGCAGCACAGCGTGGCTGCGTGTGGCAATCAAGCTTTCCCACCGCCACCCATCCCTGGGGAGCATCCCTGCTCCTCTTGTGCAGAAGCAGCAGCGTCTCTCCCTCCACCTTGTTAATCCCCTTTTGCTGTGCTCCTGTGCTCAGCTCCCCACCCCGACCCCCCGGGAACCCTGGGAAAAGCAGTGCCTGGTCCCCGCTGCCCCTTCTCCCCTCTGCCTCGCTGCACAGCGGTGCGGGGAGGGGAGGGAGGAGAAGGGGAAATGTGCGTTTCCTTAATTGATTTTGGTGAAAAAGACAGGCAGCCGCTGCACTGTCAAATTAATTAGTTCCAGAGCTATTTGCAGTTATAAGCCATGTAAGATTAGTGGTCATCACATTTTTGGTGCTAGGGAGAGGCAGGGGGAAGAAGGTTTTATAAGCTTTTTTTTGCTCTTGGAGTCTTCCTTAAAAGCACAGAAGAAAATAAGAGAAAAGGCCCCTGGCTGCCAGCGCTGCCCCCAGGGCTGGCTCCTGTGCCTGCCACAGCACAGGGGAAGGGGGTGAAATGGCTGCTGTGGCCCCTCTGACATTATCTGTCCCACGCTGAACAAAGCAGGTGCTTTGCTGCAGGCTTGGCTCTCCCCTCCTGGCAAGGGCTGGCTGGGTCCTCAGTGTCACCCTGCTGCCAGCCCCACCGACTATTGGCGGCCCCACCAGCTCCTGCAGCCCTGCCGAGGTGTGAAGCTGGGTGGCCAGACGCACCAAGTATTGCCTCTGGAGATGCTTGGCCCCTTTTGGCCCCTCTTGCCCTCCCTCCTCGGAGAGCCAAAGTGGGCTGAAGGCTGGAGGAGAGGCTTTGAAAGCCCCGGGTGCAGCTGGCGAGGCTCAGATCCCCATCAGATGGGAACGCCTGCTGCAACCTGATAACACGGCAGCATCTGATGGGGAGGCTCCAGCAGCAACTCCCCGCGTCGAGTAGCGCCTATTGTTTCAGGAGATATTACCCCGCACACATGCTTACATCTGGATATTGATAAGCGTGCCTGTTTATGCATAAACAGAGTACAACATGCAGCCTCATACCTCTGCATTCCTCCTCCCTTCCCACCCCCCCTCCCCTTATTCCCTTTATCTCCTTTTAATCTGGTCTTGCCTGTTAAACGTTATCTCTGTTCCACATTCAGAACCAAGTCCCGGGAAAGGGGAGCTATGGTGGGTCACACAAACATGGTGCTAAGGAATGACAAACATTTCAGGTGAATTTGCAAAGTTTTCCAGGGTTTGGGTGGAGGGAAGCAAGGGGAGATGGAGATGGTTCCATCAGACCAGAACACTGCCAAATAGACTTCAGCTGGGATAGGAAAACGCGGCATGGTTTGGCCAATATATGCAGTGTGTTCCTGAGTCTACTCAGGCAGGACCGCTGCCTCTAGGCATGGACCCCAAGCCTTGTCTGCCCAGCCGTGCACCAGGCAGGCTGCTGTGAACCTGCACGCGCAGCCCTACGTTCGCGCATGCTCTCGTGGCGTTAATGACACATGTACTGCCAGTCTGATCGAAAAGCAAAACAGCAAGAATGTGGGTTTTACAGCCATGAAAAATGATTTTAAAAATATAACCTCCTCCTTTCTTGTTGCTCATGTGGTAAAAGGGCTCCAAAATGAGCAAATGCCAGCTGTACATCCAGTGCAACCCTCAGCACCTATGCTGCCCCAAGGGGCTAGTGCTGCACAGCCACCTCTGAGCCAAAACACTGCTGAAGCTGCCTTGGCCAGGCTTGGACTCTGGGAGAGGGGAAACCTTGAGCATGCCATCTAGGAGGCCTGAGACACTTTTCTCAGAGAAATTTTTCAGGAGCTCAGGGACTTGGTTTTGTTGGGAGAGGATGGCGTGGATTTTTGCAAGTGCTGCTATCATTCCCTGTGCTGGACCCCAAAAACAAACCCTGGCACCCAAAGGAGCGCTCGGCGCTGACTCATGCATGCCTTCACAGCTGGGGGCTGTGCACAGGGGGCTTCAGGGCTCTGGCTTCTGAAAAGCAGGTTGGGGCTTACCCTGCACCAGCCAGAGCACAGCCTGCCCCAAGCGCTGACCCCTGCGTGCTTGCGCAAGGACAGGGAGCTATGAGGTCTATGGCAACCACCTGCCAAGCCCATCCATTCCATGCTTATTGCATGCTGGTCCACTTGACTGAGGAGAAGGGCATTACGTGGCATCTTCTGGTGCCCCCCCAGGATTTGTCCCCAGCTGCCCCTACTCAGACAGTGCCATAAGCTCTGCTCCTAGAAGGACAGTAGGTTGTCACAGTGTACTGCATTCCCCTGCTGGCTTCAGTTAGGGTTCCCAGACCAAAAACTACATCCTTGGCATGGGATGGACCAATCCTAAGAGCAGGCTAGTTTCAGCTCTCCATCTTCCAGGAAAAGAGGAAAAAGCACATGATGCCAAAGATGCTTACACCTAACCCATTTACTTAAGGAACTCTGTACTGGACAAACTCAGTGAACAGGCATGACCCAGCTGCAGAAACCACATCACAACTCACCCCAGAAACTGCCCAGCATGTTAACCACTCCTCTGAAAAGCTTTCATCAGCCTTCTGCTCACAGGGGTCACCCAGCTCCAGGGTGGGGGACACAAGTGGGGTAACTGCAAAACCCGGGGAGTGACTTGTACATTAGTCAAAAGCTCCATCATTCCCACTCTGGCAGTCTCCACCACAGCTCAGACAATGCTGCTTCCACTGACTGTGTGTGACCAGTTCACCCAGGCAGTTCAAGCTGCCTGCACACAGAAACATGTGTAAGTCCATAAAGATCCTTTGCAAGCCCCAAGCAAGGACACTTGGAGCCCAGGTAAATGCAGATGGCTGTCTAGCTAGGGGGGACTGTCCCTCCTCCTAGAGAATGCAACATCATCTTCAAGACCTCCACTTGCTCGGTCACTGCAGAAAGATATGGGCAAATACTACTCCAGCACTACCACTGGTTTCTGGGCTGAAGCAGTGGCAAGAAATCCATGTCTGTACATAAACAGCAAAACCAGCATGCACAGAAAGGATGGCACCCCTGGGCAGTATGTTTTTGCATTTCTGAGCATCTGTGCACTCACACACACACACATATGCATGCATCTTCTCAGGAGCCAGGGCAGGGCAGAAGGGCTCTTTGGAGAGCTGGGTTTGAGCAACAGGGGCATGGGCAACTCGTGAATCCAAGGCAGCTCGACTGCACTGCATACACACTTTCTGAAATGGGGCTGTATACTGAATTTATGAGCTCTTAAGTCATAACATTTACAATTTATATTCTCCAGTCTTTTAATCTCAGCAATAAACTAAGACCAAACCTTTGCCGAGGCAGTGTGGAAACTTCACTGTTCCTGGCCGCTCCACGTACAAGGTGCTCATAGACAGGACCAGGACATTTGTCCTGGTGGCTTCAACGTGGGGTCTTCCTCAGTTCCCCACTTCCAGTAAAGTAATCTGTAATTCATCAGTCCCCCACCTGCTACCTTGATTGCCCAGCCACCCCCCTTCTCGGATGTAGGTATAACACACTAGAAAATGCTAGGGACAAACATTTATGGTGGTCCCCTACAACCCCTCCTACCTTCTAGAGAAAGATGCTTCTTTTAATCAGGGGGGTTCAGTCTATGTGCACATCACCAGGACCCTCACCTAATTTTTATACCACTTTGACTACCCGCTTCCCCAGCAAACCAGCCCCACCAATGCATTTTTACCCATCTAGAGTTGCTTTACTTCAGAGGTCCACATCAGAAGAACCACCTCCAGGTTTTCCTGCTGGGGCAGTGGCTCTCAACAGGAACTGTTCTCCAAAGTGAGCACCTTCTTTGCAAACTGAGACCTAAACCTGAGATTAAGTTAGCACTTATAAACCTACTAATAGAGGCAGACCCTTCCCGTTTGGATGAACCCCATGCTTTCAGAAGAGGGTGGCATCATTTCTGCAGAATGCTTGAGTGGCCTCAAATAACACACTGAACTGTCAGGCACAAACCCAAGTGATGGCGTGAGCCAGCACTGAAATAATGAGAAGCTGATCTACAGCTTTTCCCCTCTGGTTTATTAAATGAATGTTCCACATACCACTTCCCACTGACTGGAGACAGAGAGAAAATCCCAGGACAGTAACTCATCATCCTTTCTTCCCCTGAGAAGATTCAAGGCTGTGGCTATGTATGGATGTTGTGAAGTGATAAAGTTCCTGCAGCTTCACGAGTTACCACGCATCAGCTGAACCGTGCCATCTGACCGCATGCGTGCTCCCGGCTCCCTGCAACTGGGTGGTAAAACATGTTTGCTCACGAAGGGGCTGGAGCAGGTACACTGTCGGCAGGCTCCAGATAAGCACGCTCGCTGATAAGCAGTGCCTCATTAAGCCCCAGGACTCAACGGCTTGCAATGCAATCCTTGGCCCAGAAGTCCCTCCTCTTTTCAAGTTGTAGCCCTCAGTCATGGAAGTGGCAAAGGGAAACCACTCTGGGACAGTGGTCAATATTGAATTAATTCCTGCACATAGCATGGAGAGGAAGGATGGTCAGAGACCGTGCGAAAGAAGAGGAATAGTAGAAGGACCGGCCAACCGTGTTGCTGACTACAACCTCAGCATAGCCATGCCTGGAGGAGGATAGTGCAGATGACATGTGGAGATGACCCAGACAATGAAATCAAAGTGCCCTGAATTCTACTTGAGTCAGAGTCCATGGACACAAGTTACAGCACCATTTGGGCTTTCCAAGACTGAAGCAAGGCCTTGCCCTGGGAATAGGGCATGATCTAACATAAAAAAAATGTTAGGCCCACCCTTGACTCCACTAAGCAGGATCAGGCCTCCTCTTTGGCTTCTTACCTCAAAAAAGAGTGGTTTCATGGCATTCTTGCCCCTCACCACCACCCAGAAGCTAGGTTGTCTTCTTGCCTGAACCTCAGTTTAGACTCAAACCCCAGCCTGAGGCTCAGAGAAGCTGGATGCAGGCTTAGGAATCTGGGTTCTCCTTCAGCAATGTCTCCCAGCTTCTGGGGGTCCCTCCCAGCCAGCCTTTCCCAGAGCCACCCCATCTCCCATGCCACAGCTAATGTCCATGCTGAGCCCAACACACGGGATCAATGCGTGGGACACACTGACCCTCCCTCCTGCCCATGGAGGCAGGGATCCATGTCAGTTAAGCCTTTTCTGCTCAACGTTCACAGCTGCAACAACAGCAGGCCCAAAACTAAACACCAGGCACCTATCACCCCCCTCACCCACCCCCTCCCAGCTGCCTCTGGTCCACCCAGAGGTTCTTGGGGTGGCACCCACACCCATTTAGGACAGCTTCTCCTTATCAAGATGCCTTTATATTTTGGGAGGTAAGGAGGCATTCTTTGGGGCAAATTTTCTGTTTAGTTTTCAGCCTTCTTACAAAGTCAGGCAGACGCCCCCCCAGCAGGAGGTCAGCCCAACGCGCCTGTCCCCCGGGAGTGAGTGCAGTGTCCCCTCCCATGGGGCTGCCTCAGGGGGAGGAAGCCGATGACAGTTTGACCGGTGGAGTGAAGCGCGACCCATGGACCCATGTTTGTTTAGATAGTCAAAGGACTTGGAACAAATGTCTCCAGCTTATATTGGTTTAGATAAAAGGACCCCGGCCTTGTCACAGGATCTACACAGGGCTGGTGAGAAACCCCTTGTGTAGACTCCCTCTGCCCTCAGACCCTTTTAAAACATAAGAAAGAAAAAAAAAACCCCAACAACAATAATAATAATTATTTAGGTTGGAAAAGGCCTTGAAGATCATCGAGTCCAACTGTAAACCTAACTAACAAGCCCACCACTAATCGTGTCCCTAAGTGCCACATCTACACCTCTTTTAAATACCTCCAGGGATGGTACCTCAACCATTTGCCCCGGCAACCTATTCCAATGCTTG
The DNA here is from genome assembly GCA_035590215.1 of Microhierax caerulescens. Lineage (NCBI taxonomy): Eukaryota > Metazoa > Chordata > Aves > Falconiformes > Falconidae > Microhierax > Microhierax caerulescens. Next base: position 10,835,258 of record JAVJGJ010000047.1, read on the forward strand.
ATAACCCTTTTCAGTGAAGAAAGTTTTCCTAATATCCAATCTAATTATAATAATAATAGAATAAAGTTGTCACAACTTGGAGATGCTCACTCCTTTCTTGATCAGGGTGCACTGGGGAGCCAAAAGCAAGGTCAGGGATTGGGGCTGCAAGTTTGGGGTCACCTGTGCTCTGGGTGACCAAAAGCTTGGGGCATTTTGCTGCTTCGTGTTCTGTGTTTTGCTTCCCATCCTGACCTGGCTGACAACCCCTGCCCTTGCAGATCTGATGCCTGGCTGGGAGGGAAGAACAGGCTGGACATGGTGGTGCCTGAAGTGGGGGATCGGGGGCAACAGGGACTGCTGCATCCGCATCCATCTGGCATACTGAAGCAGTGAATGAAGGAAAAGGAAGGAGGGGGTGGGTAGAAGAGAAAATCCCAAAGATCCTCGGATAATAAGCACCATTAAGGTTAGTCTGTCTCATGATTGTTTCTTATTAAAAAGAGACTGTACTTTATCTGTGCAGGATATGCTGTTTGGATGAGGGAATTAGCAGAGTGACTGCCTCCATATCATCTAATTAGCAAAAATGTTGATAAGCAGATACAATCACATATGATTAGGATCCTTTTAAAAAGCTACTCCATTAATTAAATAGACAGAAAGGCCGCCTCCAGCCCTCGCGTGCCACTGATTAGAATACAAATATTTACACTAATCTCACCTCCATCAGCCATGGGACACTTTTGAGTATTTTTAGTGACATCAGATTACTATTGATTTTCATCCCCAATGTCAGACCATTTTGTTAGTATCTGAAAGTGCTGCCTTCAGTTTCGGATGCTTTAAATCATGTTAAGGGTTTATCTTAATGACGCTGCTGATAACCAGTGTTCAGGTCACTCGTACTTTCTCTTCAAAGAACACAGTCTGGGCTGGTTTTTATTGTTTGTACTTGAGATTTAAGATACGAAAAACATTTCTCATTTCAAAGCCTTGGTTTCTAGGGATGGGACTGCCAGGCTAGTTTGGGTCTAGTTACTTGATGTGTGCATGTCTCTCTCGCTTCCCTTTCTCCCTGCCTCTCCTCAACCTTTTCTTTTTTCCTTGAAACCCTTTTGGCTCACAGCAGTGGCCTCTCTTGAATGGCTGCTAATCTCTGACGCCTGCTGCAGGCAGCAGACAGACAGGCAGTGAGCGTCCTCCATTGGGGGATGACAGGAGAAAAACACTCCCTACTTTTCAGATGGGTAGGACACACGAAATCCAAGACAGATAATCCAGTGCGCCAGCCAGTCTGAGATGGGCTTTCATCATCAAAAGCAAGTACGGGAGGAGATGCTTTGCAAAGTGACAGCACGGGGCAGAGCCACCTCCTTCCTTCCATGCACAGCTCTACTCCCTGCTGTAGGCAAGTGGCCTGGCACTCTCCAACAGGCTTTTCTGATGTCCTGGTTTCCCTTCTGGCTGACAGAGAGTAGGAACAACAATTGGTCTTGAAATTTCTGCTAAGCATCATGCTAAGCATGAAAACGGACCGTGCTGACAACGGCTAGGAGCTGATGGCACCTTTCAGGGGCTTGTGGGTGGTAAGCTTAGATCACCCCCAAGTCCAATGCACAATTCTAAAAAACACTAGCCCAAGTAAATGAGCCCCCTTGGTGAAGATTTCAAGCAAAGCACTACAGTGCGAGTGAGCCATGAAGCCGTAGCTCTCCCCTTAGTGCTGAAAGAGCACTTTGGGATGCACTGAGAGGGTGATGAGCCCTCTGAGTTCAAACAGGCAGCAGAAGCTTGCTGTTGGGTCCAGATGAACTTTTGCCATTGCTACAGTACAAACAACACCCAGGAGAAAAATAATTCACGTGGCACAGCCACCCTGTAGTTAAGAAGACCTACTCTGTGCAAAAGTAGGAAGAAAAACAAGATCTCCCCAGAAAGGTGAACCCACGGGACCAAGAGCTCCTTTGCAACCCCCTTCATCTCCAGCCTCCAGACCAGCGCTGTGCTGCCTTACAGTTACTTTTACTGCAGGAATATGTCAAGTACCTCCATACTACTGACCCATCACTGACCAGTGAGAAAACCAGCAAAACAAAGCCCTTCCCCAACACATCAGCTCAACTGCCTTTTGGCCTTCCTCTGTCACATTGCTTTCTACGGGCTGACATGTCTGCCCTTGGCTTCTCGGCCCCACACGTACGATGTAGGTTAGGACAGCAGTCAGTTCATATGCTGTGCATATGGTCTTTTGTCGGGCTGGCTCTTGACTCCTTCCCAAAGTGTGGGATAATGGAAATGAGGGCAGTGATCTGCAACACATGCTGCTATTAGTAGGTGTTTACGATGCTGTGTAACACACAGATGAGTTCTCATTGCTGGCACTTCCTTGAAGACTTCCTTCATGCAATGATCCTCTGTAAGGATATTGCATTTCCAAACAGGAATTGCAAATCCAGGGAACAGAAACAGATGCAGGATAGCCCCAAACTATCGTCTGAGTTCAGCTCCTAAAGCTGAACTTGTCTGTGTGTAGTTCATGGGGCAGCCCTGTTGCACATCCATACACCTTGGGACAGATATAAAAAAAAAAGCATGTGGAAAAGAGGCTAAGGCAGCTAATAAGCTTCATTCTGGGCATTTATTGGTACCAACATGAGAGCTAAGCTCTTCTGGAAGTGTTAGGTTTGGCTATAAATTCAAAAGAGATCATGATGGTCATCTGATCACGATTTTAGGAAAAAGGCCCACCCTGGGTTTGAAAATGGCCACATGAGGAAGTTCTAATGATTCATTACCTTCATAATGAAGGACGTGCAACGTATTTTGAGTTTAAATTTGGCTAATGCCACCTTCCAACTGCTTTGTCTGAGAGCCTGGAGTGCCCTGTTCTCATGCAGGTTCTTACAGACTATGATGAAGCTGGCACTGAACTTCCTCTTAATACCAAGACACCTTCCCTGAGTACCTCATTCCAGAACATATTTTCTAAACCTTTAACCATATTTTATGTCTCTTTCCTGAGCCTTCTCCAATTTGTCAACGCTCTCCCCAACCTGTGGGTAGCCAAACTGCAAACAGCTTTCCTATAGCTGTTTCTATAGGGTAATGTGACCCAATACAGTAACATGACCTCCCTATACCACACTTCCCTGGACTGCACGTGAAACCACAGAGAGCATCTGGGAATCCCACTTTTGGGCAGGTACAGGCAAGAAGTAATCTGGCAAAGTCATATGTAACATTAGCACTACACCAGGTCACAATCTCACCATTTGTGAGCAAATGGTGGCCAAGCAGCACTCTGGGGCCTCACAATGCAAAAGAATGGAGCAGATCAAGGGACGAAGTGAACATCTACTCACCCCTCAGGAGCGCAGCCACAGCAGGTGTCCAGGAGTCCCTGCATACTGGTCATCCCTGGGCTTCACATCCTTGGGTGGGAGAGAGGTACCAGGCATCTTCCAAACAGCACGACCTTTCCTTTGCGATGGTGGATTATTGCAAAGTCCTTGGACTGCAAAGAAGTGCCTCACAGGATGATGTTAAGAAATCCTACCACAAACTGGCACTGAAATGGCATCCTGATAGGAATCCCAGCAACAGGGAAGAAGCTGAAAGTTGGTGAGGCGTACAAGGTTTTGCCTTGACCCTCAGAAATGACTGCTCTATGACAGGTCTGTTAAAAAGAGCAGATCCCACAGAGAAAGAAGTGCCACAGTGAGTCATGAAAGTTCCTTTGATTCCCCCTATGTATTCCATGACTTCAAGGAGATCTTTAGAGGGATGGATCCCTTTGTACATGTTTTCTGGGACCCCTTCAGCAACATCAGAAACAATGGCGAGAACTGGCACAGGACAATTGGAAGAGGAAGAAGCTCCAGCCTGTTTTCTGACTTTATGGAATCATTTATGACACGGAATGTGTTCAGCCCCGGCAAGCGGCCCACCTCCTCCTTTGCTGAGGGCACAGCTGGGCTGCACGGTGTCAGATCAGTGTTAACTATTACTGAAGTGATCAACAGCAAGAGGATCACCAGCCGGAAAATCACTGAGAACGGGGAGGAGAGAATAGGTATGAAAGAAGATGGCCAGATGAGGTCTGTGACAATAAATGGGAGAGCCCACCTGAAGATCTAATGTCCCCCAGAACAAGCATGAAGTGCAAGCTGTGGGACATGCTCTCATAGCTCAATGGACGGGATCTACTAAAAGCAGTATTAATAAATGCTAAGTCCATGACACAACCAATGCAGACTTCTCAGTGGTTGGGAACAAATACTTTACAACTAAAGATACAGAGTTACATTAAACTAAGGAGCAGAACCTTACTAACCCTGTGCAAGGTGATACATAGTGCTTGTAGGTATAGTAGATATATGGGAAAGCAACCTTGCCAGTTTGCCAAAGAGGCCAAGTTGATTAATATAGCAAGAGGAGACCGGCTGGTTGATGGGCAGGTAAGAGAGCTCTGTGACAAGCTATAGGTCCTCTTTCCACTCCTTGAAATGCCAGTCTTGAAGTCTACTAGCTGGAAGAACAAAGACTTGCATGACCCTCATACACATCCCTGAGGCTGAGTGAAGAATATCCTACCTTTGGTGTATCAGAAGATGCATATTCATTAAAAAAAGTTTTTGTACACAGGCAAGAAGGTGGGGGAGCTTCAGTGGGTCATGCAGAGCCTATAGGAGAGGGACTGGCATAGGAAAAAACAAAGGAAAGAAAAAAATATCGTTCCCCAGGCTGTAGAAGAAAATGGGGGCTTTCTTGAGAATGCCTGGCAAAATTATGACCAGAGACCCTGATGGAAGCACTGCATAGCTTGGGGGCTGAAAGTGAGCAGGGAGAAGGTGAATATGGCTCTTGAACTGGGACAACCTATGGTCCCTTTCTGCTTGGAGTCATTTAAACAAAAAGAGCTAAATTCAAAGCATGAGCAAACAGATTCCAGGGGGCTGAGTTTAGCTCCCTCTTTGTGCAAAGCTGGATGTGGGGACTTAGATGGTGCTTTACCATCCTTATTGTCTTGCTCACAGCTGTAAGAGCTGGTTCACAATGCATTTCTTGCACAGCCAGCCAGCATGCTGCTTTCGTCCTCCAGTGAGCTAAGGAACACGCTCCCCACATTTCCGCCCTCCCCTGTGCTGACATGAACTGCTGAGCCTTGTTTCTTGCTTGGCCAGATCACCTTAGGCATTTAAAATCTTACACGTCTCCTATTTTCGGTCCCACGCTACATCCCCTTGAGTTTCCCAGCTTGCTCTGCTCACTGATGTCTCCCTGGAGACTGGAACTAGCTTTCAGGGACGTTTTCACTCTAATCCAGATTGCAATTGCTGCCTGCGTTTGGGCAGGTCTTTGCATCTGTTTCCTCTGCTGTAAAATGGGAATAACAGACTCCCATGCTCTGAAGGAGACTGCGAGATAATGGTACTAGTAAAGGACTCCAAATACTAAGCAGTAAGTTGAATTAGCCAGAATACTGCCATGCCTTAATCAAAATCTTTTACTTTTGAAAAGAAAAATGCAGCTTAAATCACCTTCCTTAGCAACTGATACCATGTCCAGCTTGGAAAAACAGACCAAAATTGTATTTATTATGTTAAGGACTGTAAAGTCTCTGTAAGTCCCTCTCCCAGTAAGAAAAAGGCACAGCACTGGGGGGCAAGTAGAAATCTTAAGTGCATGCTGAGTTCATGGAGGGAGGCCAGTGGTGATGGGAACAGGGAAAACCTCAGTGTGGGGACAAACTGTGTTTGCTGCTCCTCCACAGTTTGGAAACCATCAGCAGTCCTGCAAGCATTGGGACTCCAAGGATTGCAAAGATTTAAGGGACTTGGTACAGAAAGATTATTTTGGTGAAAGCAAACACAAGTAAATATTTCTACTGATACTCTCTGTGGACACCATGTTCAACTGAGATGGCTTCTTGAATTTACCTTATGCTACTTCAGAGGAAGTCCAAGGTAAAAAAACCCCAAACAACAACAAAAACCCAAACTGCACGTTTTGGATCGGAAACTGACATGGTCTTTGATCAAAATAACATGTTTTGAAATCTGGACCAGAGTTGAATTCCCAGCTTCTCATCAATTTCAGCTTGCTAGAGCTAAAACTTTGCTTCAGTATCATCTCTAATGGGATATTTTTATGTATGCACATCGGCATTTCTTGATCTGAGATCAAGATCTACACACCTCTTAGACATGTCCTGCCGTGGGTCAGCAATTCCCTCTCTTGTATCAGTATCTAAGGCAGCATCTAAGTGCAAGTGCTTCCTTTTCCCATCCCTGGGTCAGAGCGTTTCCATTGCCGCTTGCAGCAGTGGAGAGCTCCTGGGGCAGCTCTGTCAGCTGTGCATACCAAAACCTGCTGTTAGGATTACAGGAACATGGATTAGGAAGGGACCCAGCTCACCCAATAAATGTAGTGTCCAGGAGGACCTGCAGATCTTCTTCCACATCTCCCTGTGCACTGCAGGTCTCCCCCGTGCACCTTCTGTGAGCAAAAGATCTGAGATATAAAAAAAACCCACCAAAAAACAACCAAAAAAACCCCAACATAAAGGGCTGGTGGTAAGACAGCAAAGTCCTGCATTGCTGCAGTAGCAAGAAATCTGCCAGGTTTGCCCAAACCACCTGTGGAAATGGGCTGTGTCTCTGTTATGGAGACAGATAAATTAACCCCAGCAGACCTTGCCTTGGAAAAGAACCCTTGCCTGTCCCAGGACATGGGATCATGCTACCACTGACCCTGCCAGCAAAACATTAACACCTTCAAGGAGTTTTTTTAAAGCTTTTTCTCAAGCCATTTTGCAGCTGCAGTGCCAGAGGAGGCAGCACCAGATGTCCAGCCACAGCACAACCCAGGAGTCTTTGCCTCACCCAGTTCCAGCTCTCTGTTCCTCTTCCAGAAATGCATCTTCCCTCTAAAAAGCTCTGTTCTGGGACCTTGCCTGGTCAGTAGTATGTATGCCTTTCAGGTGTGTCCATGGCTGAAGGTGCTTGCATGCACTTGCACGTGCAGTCGATTCACCTGTGAGGACCACAGGTACCCATGGCAGAGCCTTCTGCTTAGCTGCCGATGGAAACCAGCCCCTCATCCTTCCAGCCACTGCTGGACTTGATGGGCTTATTTCGAGCACCAGCTCTGCTTGAACACATCACATTGTGGGGTAGTTCGAGGCCTCCTGTTTGACTGCAGCACCAGACCCAAGCACGTGGCCCTGGCTGGCCTGTGACACCAGGAAAAACAGGGAGTGAAGGCGGTTTGAGCATTGCTGCTGAGCCCAGCCGGCAGCCTGCGTGGAGAGGTTGAGTCATTATTTTATTAGCAGGCCCCACAACTACTTTAATGTGGACTTAGGCTGCAAAAACAAAAACATACATAAAAGCATTTGGAATTACTTCATAAAATACTAAATCACAATATTAACCGACTGACCTTTGCTCTATGCAGACCTGCTAATTTTAGCAATTACAGCCAACAACTTGAACATATCAAGTGGGCAACTGTTTAACAATAATGACATCTGCTTGGAAAATCAAATTACATCTAAACATCTTTAAATCCCCACTAGGGGATACCTGCTTTCTTTTTTGCAAATGTTGGTCTCTGCCTAATAGGATTTTAAGCTCGCAGCCTGCTGCACACTGTGGTGGCAGTGGCCCCTCTCCCTGGAGTGGCAACAACAGGACTGCCATCCCATTAAGCAGGGAGTAAAAGTCTCTCCTCAGACAGTGATGGAAATGGTTTGGTTTCTTGACGGCCTAATCTGATAGACGGGTGCATTAGATGGATCCCTTCGCTCCCCCATCACCCCTGCAAACACTGGTCCCATCCGCAGCCCCCCAGGTGCTGGACACAGCCAGGGCTGATCTCTGCAGGCTGCTTCTTGGGAAGGATCTTGCTAACGATGGGCTTTGCAGCCATCGGTGCCTTTTGTGGGGCAACTGACATGAGATTCCCTCCTGCAATACCTTCAGATGCAAACTAGTTTTGTTTTTTTGAGTTGACCTCTGTTTCTTTCTTCTTTTTCCTCCCTTCTTTCCTCCTCTAGCCTCAGCTACTTAAATTCCTCCTCAATGCTCCCTCCTTCGTCGGTGAAACTCCAACACAGATCTGTTCCTATTTAACAAGGACCCCTAAAAGACAACAGCTACGTGGTGGCTTTTGCAGCCATATTTCAGGCCTATAGGCTTTCCTTGCCAAGAAAAGTGACATTAGAATTAAATGGGACCAGTGAGGAAGAGTGAGCACGAGACCACCCAACTCTCTAAGAGAGCACCCCAATGCAGAGCAAGATTCTCCACCATAAAATCAAAGGTCCCTGTTCAGCCCCCAGTTAAGTTGCCGCAAGCCCCTGAGCAACACCGATCTGGCAGAAGTCTCAGCTCCACGGTCCCACTCCTGATCGCTCAGCACCCTGGGATGCAAGGCTATTGTCAGCTATTTGAATTGAGATACAAGAACAGAATATTTCCGTCCTTTCTCCTCCCTCCCTCTCCCTCCCCGGCCAGTCTGGCTCTTTTCTGATGGAGCGTGCAGCAAAATCACAATCACATGTTTGCAGCAGTAGGAGGCCATTGGCATGGAAGTGGCTGTGATGTCACTACAAACATTTCCACCCTATCCCATTTCTCCAGAACAGTCTCCGTTTTTATGACCCCATCCTGAGATCTGCAGGAAATCAAATTGTCCTGATTCTATTTTGAGTGCTGGTGTCATGGCATCAATATATAACGATGTGGTGTCAAGCCGGAGAGGCTCAAGCGCTCTGCCGTGGTGTCACAGCCGGTTTGTTTTGTGCAGCTCTACGGACTGGATCGTAGCCCTGCGGATGCCACGCTTGCCGTTCTGGGACTGCGCAGAACACGTCTGCTGTGCTGCTGGGATAAGCTGCAGGGGCAGGCCACGGGGCAGGTCTGGCTTTCATCCATCGGCAGCTCCCACACCCTGTTAGAGGCTACCAGCTGGGGCACCACGGTACCAGAGGGCAGGGCAAACGCACAGGCGTTGGACATGTGGTTCCTACAGAAAAGTGCGGTGGGTCCCAACCAGCCCTCAGCGTCTGCAAGTGAGGGAGGAGAAGAGCGTGGCTGCAAGGTGCTTGTGCAGGGCAAGGGGAGGTGCAAGCAAGGGAGAGAGGTATCTGGGGACAGACAGGCACTGGCAAGGTGCCTGGGGTAAGAAACCAAGTGGCAACCTGACAAAAACAGGGAGAAGCAGCACCCAGCAGATACAAGTTCTTGTCTAAACTAGGATTGCATCTAAAGGGAATGAACCATGGGGTAGAGCCCCCTGACTAGCCATCTGAGATTCAAACAGGGGTTTAGATCCCACTGTACTCATTAAACACTCCTCTGATGCTTCCCACCAACGTGTGAACCCCTGCAGGCTGGAGCTCTCCATCATGCCTCACGTGGAAGCATCAGACCCTGAGATATCGCTCGGCAATTAAGCTCCAGTGGCGTCCCTACCTGGTTTATCTCCTGCACCCAAATCTTATCTTCTCCTCAAAGAACATCAGATCTAGCACATGGCATACACAAAACACTCCTGAACTGAGATCTCCAACAGGAGCAACAACATCTGCAGCAAAATTTTATCTATTGGACAGAGAGTTTATCCTGGAAGAACTTAAGACGGCCCACAGAGTCCCCTGGAGCAGAGCAGGAAAAAGCACTAGTTTGACTACAACAGCAGTGGGAGAGACGTGGCAGTGGCCCATAGCTCCTAACAAGCAAGAAAGCATGGACTATTTTTCAGAAAGTGTAGTGGAAGCATCTCTGTTATTTCTCTTAACATAAGGGACAGGACAATTCCAGATATTTAAAGATTTGCAGAAGGGTGCAGGTTTGAATCCTGCATTAAGATCAGAGCTCCTCCAGGAGAAGCATCTTTTAGCAGGCTACGTTACAGAGAGTTAGAGCCTCTTTGCAAAGGCAAAGGAGAGCCTAGTGACAGAATTTAAGTATCTCAAGGCTCATATGAAGCATACCACGTGCCCACATGTGTTTGCTCTCCGCAGTACCAGAAAATATGCATGCTGCAACCTCAGCCAGGAAAGGGTATTAACCCTTGAGGCACTTTGTTTCTGATGAAACTCCACCATCTCCACTGAGCCTCACCAAGATGGAATGTGACCCTTTATTTACGTTTAGCCACAACTGCTAAACTCACTGCATCCAAAGGAGCCAGTGCAGAGACCAGACAACTGCTTTCTAAACTCCTGTATGGGGAACATTAGTAACTGGAGATACTAGTCCGGCAGACCTGCAGCTTGAGACAATGTGTCAGTTCCCATGAAATTGTTGGGTCATTAGTCACCTCCTCTCTGCAGCTTTCATTTTTTAAGCCTCCCTTTATCTTTGGCTATGATTAGCACTCAGTTGCATTCACCTTTGGTCACCCTCCAAAAAGCACCAGGCAAAGGAGCTCATGGGACTTGAATACCACCCACTTCTGAAGCATTCAAGAAAGTTCTTTACTGTTTGACTTCAGTATCTGCTTTCCCATCTTCCATGGGGCTATGCCCTGTAACTCTCTCTTCATGGCTGGCAGAACTTTGAGCCCTTCCTTCCCCAGGCTCAGACCTCCCTGGTGCCATTACAGACAGCTCCTCACTTTCCCATGCCCTTCATCACTCAGCATCTTGGCTCGGTGATGCTATCCACCCTTTCTAGCTCCTCTGCTTCCTCACATTATCCTGAATTCCTCTCACCTACCTCCAATGCCTTCCAGGAGCTGCTTGCTTTCCTTCCTTCTGCTGCTTGCTGAGGCTTTCCTTCCCACTTCGGACACTGCATCCCTGTAAATAAATAGTTGCTCAAATTGCTCAGCTAAAAACCTGGCCTCTTCCCACCACCCATGACATGAGGAAAACCCTCAACGGTGTTTAAGCAGCTGCAGAATGAGGCCCAGCAGCACCAAGTGACTTGGCAAGCAGTGACGCTGGTGTTACAGAGACACTCTGCAGCATGGTCAGAGTGAGGAGCCCATGTGGGGTGATAACATTTTTTTAATCTTATTTTTTTATTTTATTATTCGCTCTCTTGTGGTTCCTTCTGCTCCCGGAACGAACAGGGGGTTTTATTGCTGGGGTTAAAAAACACGAATTTGCATTACATCCTGGCTCCCGCTGTAATACTTCAGTCTTGTTTCTCTCTCGTCCCCTCTCCAGAACAACTGATGCTATCACAGCCTGATTTAATTTCAAAGACGGATTGTGATTTGGCAGTCGGGGGAAAAAAAAAAAGCCAAGTTAATCAAAAGTCACCATCTGCTGCGTTGCCATGGGGATATTCCTCCCCAATAAATGTGCTCTTTGCCAAAATCACAGATAACAGCACTATAAAGGGTGGGAGGTGGAGGGGGGGAATCAAAGAAAGAAGTT
>JAVJGJ010000047.1:10846734-10884635 GCA_035590215.1 Microhierax caerulescens
ATCTAGATGGTCTGACTGAGTGACCTCACCTGTGTTAAGAGCACAGATGCCTTGAATTTACTGTGTAATCTACGGAGATTGACATTAGAATTACCTACAATACTACTCCAGCAAATGCTGGAATTTTCTAGGACAGAGCTTAGTTCTGTATCATTACAATCTCTGGATCATTACAATCTCCTTTTACAGCTGCTTTCACATCTAGATGGTCTGACTGAGTGACCTCACCTGTGTTAAGAGCACAGATGCCTTGAATTTACTGTGTAATCTACGGAGGGAGACATATTACCTCCCTAGGGAAGACCTGATCCCAGAGATTTTGTCATTTAGAGGTTTTTCTCTGCATAAGCTCTGTTCTTTGCTTTTGACTAACTGTCTAAATTTAGGCAGAATCTACACTAGATTCTTTTTGAGGTTCCTCCAGACATGTCATTTCCCCCCTACTTCTTTCACACCCTACAAATTCAGGGTATTATTTTTCAGTTTAGACGTTGTTACAACCTGTTTCAGAGTCTAGTCAACCAAGAGACTGGTTCAAGTTAACACCAAGCTTACGTGGAGAATGAACCAATGAGTCTGCTCTGCATTTCCTCCGAGTGAACAGATTTTGCTTACTGTGTATCATTTATATAATTTCATTCCTTCTGTTTTTAACTTTGTTTTCTATTATTGCTATAAGATTTTAATAAAACCCAAAACATTCACAAGCAAGATCCTTCCTCCCCAATCTTATGAAGTTGCCACAAGAAATTGAAGAGCCTTCAAATCAGTTTGATCTATCCCTGTACACAGTAGATGACCCCTGATGTAAATGACTTAAGTTCTTATAGGGCTGATATTGTCAGCAGTAATGTCCCCCAAAAATCTGAGGATAAAATTGTCTCAAAATCATTATTTCATTAATGGCCTCTAAATATAAAACTGCATCTTAGATTGACCATTGGTACAATTGAAAACCAGCAAAGGACAAGAAACACAACCTTTGAGTGTACTCATAATCTCCCCTTTTATAGGATCTGAAAAATTCTGTCTAAAGAGCATCCCGACTTTCTTGATGTGCTGAGAATGTATTACTTTGCAAGAAGAGTAACAAAAATAGGGAAAAATACTGAAATAATATGAGTAGTCTGAGTTAGATTATGAGATAGGAATTTCTTCTTTTGCTCTTTTTTCTTACTTTTTATACTCACTGATTTCCTGTGCAGCATTTCTGTGTTTTGTGTGAGTGGACGTAGTAAGTCTGGACATATGACTCTCCTAAATGCAGTAATATGAATATCAAAGCGATTCTACAACACTTCATTTGTTCTGATTTCATTATGCAAACAGTGTGTATATCATGACTTTGTGTTAGGTAGTCTTACTTTGCTGAGGAAAATTGGCAACATGATAGAAATATATTTTCTGTGGTGAAAAAATACTTAGCATTTACTAAAACACTTGACAGCTTATTATGACAAATCACAACCAAACACTGCTGCTTACTCAATTTAAAGCAAATTTCACAACTTTTTGGTTATGTGATTATTAAACAGTCACATTAATTTTTTTTTTATTATTATGAAAAATCTGCATATCAGCCTACTACCTCAGCCAATGCAAATGCAAATACAATTAATGGAATTAAATCCAAATAAATGACATGATATTTAGATCTTTTACATTCCTTATCTGAACTTTAATGTATTTTAAAAAATAAACATTGACATTGGTATTTCTCTTTGAAAAGTTTGCTGGCTATTATTGAACTCTATTCAATCTTTCTTCTATTTTTTAATAAAAATATGGGCTGGAGACAGGAAACTATGAAATTTGCAGAAAAATCAGCCATGAGAGCAAAATAATTACTTATTTGGCTGCAAGCTTTTGTAGCTGGATTCTCTGATCTAATTGGAACAAGCTCTTTTCTTATTATGAGGTAAAAAGCAGAAAGAAATTGTTTGCACTTCGAAGTTCTAATGACAGGCACTCAAATATGAAAGTGTTGACCTTTACTCTATGCATGGAATTAGGAGACTCAAATTGCTGTGACTTTCTCTTAGCACTATCATAATTGAACACGTTGAAAAATGGTTCTCCGATGTTTAAAAGACACATAAGAGGACTTCTTTCACTAAATAAAACTGACTCATTATGATAAAAATTAAAAAGATCAGAAAGTCAAGAGTAAGCTTTAACAGCCTTAAATAAAATAGAGGGCAGCAATAAAATGGAAAAAGTTCAGGTCTTATCTAAGGACAGCCCTTAACCATCTGTCTCCACCAGTGCAGAAGAAAGTCAGCATATCCCTATAACCTTGCTCTTTGTGCCTAACATTTTCAATAGGTGTTTCATTGTTCCAGTTGAAAACAACATAATGAAATGACACGATTATGGCCCATGATAACATAAGTACTGCAGCAAGTATCAATAAAAAGGTTAAACTTAAAAAAAGGAAATATTCTCACAGGCTGAGGCAGAAATTCAATGAGCTCTAAATAATTAGGTCCCATTAAAAATTCCTTTTCATAGTTAATGACTTCTTTTGCAGATCATATGAGGTTATGCAGTTGAAGACGGATGAAGAGAAAGAACCATACAAATTCTCAATTCAAAGTGATTCTGACTGTAAGCCAGGTACAAAGTATACTCACTGGCATAGCAAAAAGATTTAATACTGAGTCACATTAGTATCATGCAATATCAATTACTGGCACAAATAATTTCTCTGTTAACACAGAAACTTCAGAGTGGCTAAGTCTATCATAAATATCTGCATTAAGTCAGGTGAATTATTTTCCATCCGACACTTCAGACAACCAGTTGAGGATGCTCAGTTCCTGGTAGGATAAGTCCTATCAACTTAATACTTTATTTTTAATGGCAGTGGGAATATGTTAAACACCGACAAACTCACAGTTTGGAGTTTGTTCATTAAGGTTGTGTGGGTTTTTAGGGTTTGTTTTAAGCAGACATCAGAGCGAATGTAAATTTTATACTTTATAACGGAATAACTTAGTTGTCTTCTATGTTTCAATGTTTTTTCTCTCATTCATTGTTCTTCTACTTTCTTCATTGTTCCGCATAAAAATCATATGTATTTACTTTCAGCTCTGTGTCTTGGACTTCATGCATTGCCTTCTATAAAGCACAAAAGAAAAAAAAAAGTTAACACTACAAAATACCAAGAAAAAATAACTTGGATGGAAGAAAGATACTGAGAACAGTCTATCTTTATTGCAAGTGTAATAACATGACTAATCATCAGACAAATTTTAAAATATTCTAATATTTAAATAGAGTGCAAACAAATTTTCACTTTTAAGGGGCCATAATATCTGTGAAGTTTGTAGGATTATGTGGAATAATGGAGCTTTTTAAGTTTCTCTAGTGTATCACAATAATGAAGTGAAAAACTGTTGTCCAAACAACAGTAGTAATGCTGTCTTTTACTGTTAATAATTACTGTGCTGTCGCCAAATGATAGGTCACAGAGATATGCAAGTTGAATGGACCATCAGGATCTGAATACTTTACAAAAAGCAATAATACAAAGTACAGGTTCTCTTATTTACCATTTGGAAATGCAAGCACAGATAAATCAAAACTTTATTTTAACAGTTATTACCTCTTCCTCACTCTACATTTCTTAATCTCTGAAAGCTATTTGCTGAGAATAGACTGCACTCAAACTCGGCAACCCTTATTTATTGCAATTATCTTTAAACATCTTTGTGTAAGGACTGACTTCCATCCCTAAGTGGAAATAAGGATGAGGGTTCACTCAATATAGAAGCTTAATAGCTTAATATAGAAAATTCCAGTATTTTGATGCCACTATCTAGTTCAACAGATTATAGGCATAAGATTTCATGAAAGACAGCACAGAAAAAAGATGTAATCTTACCTTCTACCATTTTCAAAACCTTTCTAAGGAATAGATATAAAAGCAAAATTTTAATTATATTTTCTGTTTAAACAAGGGAAATGCAGAAAAAAACACAAGACAAAAATGTTCTATAGTTCCAATATTTAAGAACATTGGAACCTTAAGAATAGAATTAAAATTTAGAAAGCCAAAGAATTTAAAGTTTAATGACCTGACTGATATGTATGTCATACAACAGGGAAAAAGTTTCATAAGGAGTTATATTTCTGTTAATGGGAATTCAGGAGTGCTAGAGTGCTCATACAGAAGAAATAGCACTGTGAAGGAATTTTTTGGATGTTCACTAAACTATCCAAATTTCAGAGATTCTCCTTAAGCCTGGGCTTTGCAGTTTGATTTAAATGTCAGACATGGTTCCAACTGCAGGCACATTACTGCATTTGGTAATGGCGGGAAATCATTAGTTACATGTATCGGAGGAAGCTGACACCAGACACAAATAGATATTTCCATGTTTCATAAGTCAAATGGCAAGAATGAAAGTGTCAGTGCTTCATGGTCTGAAGAGATTCAGTGTATAAAACAGACACAGTAATTTATCTTGGGGACATAAACCAAGAGATGATATAACAGAAAATACTTGTGAGAATTATTTGCTTTCTAACATACTACCTCATAAAATTTTTTACAAAACATAAAATCACTTTTGAACAAAACAAAAGCTACGGTAATGTAAAAACAAAATTATGATAGTAAAAATCTCTTTCTATTGATTATTATAGCTGGAGCATTTAATTTTCTTTTAAAAAGATGACGATTAACAGTAAGAATGGCTTCTGTAAAATGTATTTATTCCAACTTTAACTACTTTTGGTTTAAAAAAATCTATTTTTTTTCTTGGTAAACCACTCAATTTTTATTTTGGCAGAATCTAATCAACTTTTTTTGGGTCAAGTACATCTGCTTGACCTGGATTTTATAACACAGGACAGCCAAAAGCTTCTTTGTGCCTTTGACCCAGGTAATTATCAATATACAGTAGTTGAGATGAAATACTGTAGAAGGAACAGTAGAGGTAGCAGCAATATGGTCAGCAAGTTCCTGTCTGCAAAGCATAGACCATGAAGATGCCACTCTCAGAAGGCACTGGAGGTAAAAAGTAATTTTACTGTAATGCTGAGCCATCTTCAAGTAAAACATCTGGGCAATTCCAAATCAATATTTTTTATTGGTTAATGTTCTAAGAAAGGTTTCTGCATTTTGGCATTATTTTTTCCACTTCTGAACCAAAACTAGTGGGGAAATTCTGGAGTTTTCAAAGGCTAAGTGTTTAGAAATATATTTGTTTTCCTTATAGTATAAATTTTTGTGCAATGCATCAAAGTCATAAATGCGGTAGTAAGCGGGAGTGTTATCTAAGTCAGTTAAGCAGAGTTTGTATTTCAGATAAGGAAGTAGGAAAAAGATGGTTAGAATGGATTAAAGAAGTTTAAAGGCTAAGAAAGTTTATGGATTATTTGGTTGATATTGAGCTTCATATGATTTCAGATCTGAAATCAAAGTCTCTTGTAAACTGAAACATGAATCTCTGTTCTTTTCAAATTTCTTAGGAGATATCTGAATAAGATAGCTCATAAACTTTGAGTGTCCCCATTTAACTTGTCTGTTGTTTTGGCTCCTCAATACTTTTTCAATTATGCCAGTGACTTTAATATCACTGTGAACGTCATACCATTTCTGTGTTCATACTGGGAATAATGATCCCAGTAAAGATGCATCTGAACTGAAGTAAATGGAGACAATGCCCATGGTGAATTTTCACCATCATTATGCAGATCATTCCTGTTTCTACTGGGTAGATAGTTAATATCCATATCCCCTCAGTTCTGTGTAGTTTCTTGCCATTATCTTGTATAGCAGATCCACAAAAGTTGTATTAAAATATCTTGCAAAATTATTTTCTCCATTCTTCCATTCTAACCAGATTCTCAAATGTTCTTTTCCTCCTTTTTTGTAACCGCTTACATCAGCCTTAGAAAAAATGCAAATCACATACACAAAAAAAGAAAGAAAAAAGAAAAAAAAAAAGAATAAAAGAGAAAAGACTTAGAACAACTTAATTCTGATGTCCATACAGTTAAATTCTCTGAATTCAATATCGTCTACTATAATATAGTATACGAGCTGTGGTGGTAAATAGTGATATTGCATCAAGATTAATTTCTTGTTTCAGTTTCTCCATTATAGCTTATTTAAAGTCTCATAGTTTCTAAGATGTTATATTTTGACCTTCTCTTTCATTCTTAAACATCCTAAGTCATAATTCTAGAACACATAAATATTTATGACCTTCTGCTCTTCAAGAGACTATATGCTTTTGAAGATAAATCAATTGAATTAATTTAAATGGCTATGACATTTTATTTAGAAAAAAGGAATCATAGATTCTGCAGAACAGGCCATGCCTGATACAGAATACCGTATTTTAAAGATATTTCAGAGAAAACTTACACAGGTATGTCTGTGTTTATGTGCATGTATGCATATACATATGAAGATGCATACACACATGCATATTTGTAGATGTATATATGTATACATACATACAATTATTGCTAAACCACATAACAACTCACTATGTATGTTCCTCAAGGCAAGATTAATGAAGTTCTTGTGTTAGTTTCTTTTGAGAATTTAACCCCTGTTATAGTTCTGGGATGTCAGGTATATTTCTGAGCTCTGATCTCCTTGTCTGGGATCTATTTTGTGCTGCAGGTTGCTTTAGTAGCTGAAGAGGCTGTCATCCTTCCTGAAATTCCAGATGCATTCACTTAAACACACCCTTTCAGAGTTACACCTATGGAAAGATTGCTTACCTCTTACCAATTAAATCCTTTCAGAAATAAAACAACAGGAAGGAAAAGGAAATCAGAGACACTAACAAGCAGCTGAATGTGACAACGTGACAGAGGGAGACAGACAACTGGGAAGGAGGAAAGAGGAGAGACACCTCAAGACACTCTGCTGCATAAGATACCAAAGCAGAACAAGCAGAGATAAGAGAATTGCCTTCAAAGCTTTGTCTCAGGGGAATGGGAGAAAACTGAAGCATCAGTAAGAACTCCCAGGGTTGTTGGTTGCAGCTCAAGAAGAGATCTAACTGCTATTCACATCACAGTTACCAAAATAAACCCCTAGATGGGATGGGCAGTGACACGTGGGGATGGTGCTCCAGCAGTCTGGATGCTGCCAGGGCCCCATGGTGAGCCGGAAGCGTTTGTCACGCTGCAACATGGCACCAGGACCTGGCAGGGTAAAATACAAATTGTCTGGAACTAGTCATCTTCAAGCTGTCCTGCTTGAGGTGTCAGAGGGGCAGGGGACAGTCGTCCAACAGCCGCTGTCCCTTTTTATTTCCCTTGTGATACTGGGTAGCAAACTGGGATATGGATATAATGACAAAGAGTGCCTCTGAGCAGGGCGTCATTGGTGTCCCCAGTGCTCAGAGGGGACTGGCCAGGATCCTGCAGCACCATGCATAGGCAAGGTGCAGTTGGCCAAAGAGAAATGGGGTCACCTAACATGAAATGAGTCAAAGCTGTCAAATTTTAGGTCACAATGTGCTGGCTGCCCCCTGACCCTACTTAGAGTGTGCTTGTGTGTTGAGTGCCCCTATTAACCCCCAGCAGCTAACAGAGTTAACGGGAGGCATCCCATACTCCTCCCCAACCCTAGTGGGAGCTAAACAAAGGGGTCACCTAGCACCCACACTAGTAGGATGGGATGAATTATTCACAACAGAGGCACCACCAGCCTTTTTCTTCCTCCTCCCCCCATTGAAGAATAATCCTGGAATAGATCACAGGTTGTGTGAATTCTTCACTGAAAAAATAACTGAATGACTTCTGCATGAACTTGTTTTGCAATTCAATACTAGCACTGATAAGAAATGGTCACTGTGCATTGACTGGAGGAGCACAACGTGTTACCCATATCCAACAGCCCAAAATTTTGGATCAGCTCTTCTCTCTCCACTTAGCTCCCACCTCCTCCCTGCATCAAGAGGTGCTTACCTCTTTAAGACCACAAGTCTTAAAGCAGTGTTGGATGTTTTTCTCTGTATTACCATTTCAGAGCACTGGGGTCACATGTCCATCCTTCTCTGCTCAACTTCGCAAATGTTCTGTTTTGAGGGAAAGTTCAAGCCTCCCATCACGTGACTCCAGGAGCTGGGGTGTAGAAGTGTACACTAGCATAGGTCCCACAAAAGCATTAATGCCTGTTGAATCTACGTACATGGAAAGAGACAGTTGGAGCAAATTAGTTTAAAAATTAGGTTGTGAGCTAATGAGTAATATTTTTCAGATTCGCTTTAGTGAAGCCCAAAGGCATTGAGTCCTCTGAGCTCAGATGGCCTCACCTGAGTGAAGGAGGACCCAGGTGCACTGGCAGAGCAGCAGAGCTTCTGCACTCCAGATCCCATCCTCCCCGCTTACCACTACCTCCAAGACCCCCAAAACATCTCTTCTGTGCCAGGCAATGTAGGGAAGCAAGAGACAGCCATGGCAGTAATGGGGTTCCTTCAGACCCAGTATCCTCCCACTGTTGGCACAGTGGAACTCAGCCATGGCTGGAACCCAGAGAAGAGCCAGCAGGTTGTCTAAAAGCTTCTTTATCCCCTGCAGCTGAAGGGTGGTGCCCCCAGGGAGTCCTTTGGGCTGTTCTCCATATGGGATGGCTCTAGCACTTGGGCCAAAGACACCCCCTAGCTGTGTCAACTCCCCAACAGGGTCCCTGCACAGGTGGATGGAAGAAATGAGCTGAGAGTGAACGGACTTAAAGATGGGAGAAAGAAGCCATTGATGTGGGAAGTGGAGAACCTGGGGAAAAAGACAAAAAAGAAAACTCAAGTAATGCAAGTGGGAGAGGAAGCGAAAGCTCTCTGGAACAGGGACTGCAGGGAGGGCTTGTGGGAGAAATAGAAGACAAACCCACGCAAAATGGAGAAATACTTCTGGATAGCATGAGTGTCAGGTGCGCGAACATGCACATTCACACCCCGCTAGCACGGAAGGTAGGACATCTGGTTAGTTGGCAGAGGGATGGGAATAAGAAAGCCTCCAGGAGGAAAGGCCCCCTAAAAACAACCTGGCGTGTGGATGTGAAAGGCTGAAACTCCAACAGCACCATGTGAGAATGCCCTGTTGGCAGCGCCACGTGGCCACAGGACCCACCAGGAGAGCTGAGAGGAACCCAAAGGGAGCTGGCGCAACAGTACTGACTGCTGGTGTGGAGCCCCTTGGGGAGGGTTTCTGTGGGGAGCTGCACCAAGGAAGGGTTTCTAGCACACATGGCACGAATGCGCGAAGGGCTGACACTCATGGGACATCCCCTGGCCAGTCTGCAACTCAGCCCCAGTGCCCAGGGGCTGCTCATGGTGAGTGGAGGGTGCTGCTGGGCAAGCTGGGTGCACAAGCAGCCTCCTTCACATCTGCTGTCCCCACCTTGGCATAGCCAGGCAAGGCAATGTTGGCCCACTGTCCCCAACAGAGCAGGGGCTTAGTCCCAGATCAGGTACCAGTGGAAAACGAGCAGTGGGGATGGGGACATTAGCAAAGTGAAGGGCTAAACCAAGCAGCATCATGAAGAACAGAACCCCCATCACCATCCTGCCTCCACCACACGTCTCACTTCCCCGTCCTGCCTACCCTTCCCTCTCACTGGACTGTTACAGCATTTTACAGTGCGGGAAAGAGGGGAGCTCCAGCAAGAAAAGGGACAAAAATAGGGAAACAACGAAGATTTGTTTAAAATTAGAGAATTCTGTTAAACAAAACCTTTTCCTATGCAGTCAGACTATTGCTACTACCACTTTTCTCCCCCCCCCCAATTAAACAGCAAATTATATTTATCAAAGAAAAGAAGGTAAAGAGAAAGCTGAAAGGCTGTGAGAAACCTTTAATTATTAGTATAGTGGCATGAAAAGCTGTTGAGCCCCTTAGAAACATACATGCCCAATTATCAAAAAATATAAGAGATGCAGAAAGAAAGGTTTGTCTAATAAGTATGAATCGCAGGGCCATTTAGAACATCAGTGTTAAAGCATTAGAGTTAAATGGAAAAGTAAAAAGGGGCTGATGGTTTTAACTATTTCACAGGAGGACAAGAGGTTGATACTGATAAGACAAGCAGTATAGTGAAGTTAATTATCTGCGGCCCTTGGTGCACAAAGCTTTTTGAGCTGGTGATTAATAGAGATAAACCATTCAAACTCCACATTTCTAAGGTGAATGAAGATGGCAGAGGAACCGCACAGCCCCAGCATACTAACTACTCTGAGAGCAACGCGCCTGGCTGCTGCGGAGGGTGCTGAGTGGGTTTATTGCACCCGATCTGCTCCCCCTCCTCTAACAGCAGAGAGCTTTGGGCAGAACAGAGAAGAGGTGGGCAAACATCCCCTGCACCTCTGGGTGTTTGCTTCATCAGACATAGCTGGGGTAGCTTCCTTCTAACTAATAAGAATCATCTTTACAAGATGCTCCAGTGTTACCTCCCAGAGAGAAATGCAGTCTGGGAGATGCTTATATGCAATTATTATCGCCATGCTGATCCTTCTTGCACTGCATGAGGTGTTTGTCCCAGGTCTGCTTGCTCCTGTGCATGCAGAGGACCTCTCCTTCAGCTCTTCATACCACCTCACAGCTCAGGTAGAAGTATTGCAACCTGCCTGGACCAGAGGACTGTGGAGTAGATAGTGGTTAAATGTGCTTAAAGAAAGCATGTGTCCTAGATATGAATTCTGTTTTATAATTACAGAGTACCTGCATGGAGGATGAGAATAAATTAAGCAGTCTGGTGCTTTTGTGGGAAGTGGGAAACAAAGATGTCAGTGCAGGACTGACTCAGTCCTTCATCTTTCTGAGACAGATAAATCAGGCACCGTGAAGTTTATCATGCTTAAGTCTGGCAGATAATACCTAAAAAATGGAGAGCCTGGATGGACAATCAAGAGAGACAGATCCTGATCTTACAAGATTTCCAGCTAGATCTCCAGACCAAAGCAATTTAGACATGCTCCCATGACAATACTAACCTCCACACTCTGGGATTTGGGTAAGACATTTCTCCAAATTTCCTGGAACTGAAATATTCCCAGGAGATTTCCAATACTTCCTGCTGGGCTCCCCTCTGCCAGTTTTTTTCTTCAGATGTTGCAGTGTTTCTGCCTAGAGTCCAGCCAGAACAATGAAGTTCAGAGAGAGCAGCAAAAATTAAAGTAATCAGAAAAAACGGACTCCCTTTCTAAGCTTCACAAACTACTTGGTGCGTAGGTTTCCAGTTCAATTTGAATTCTAGGATAACTTTGGGGTTGGCTGTTATTTTCTCCAAAGTGGTTCCCTTGTCCTTGATAAGTTTGGAAAGGCATCTAAACTTCAGCATCTGCAAACAAAAGAATCTTATATTTTTGGCCAAACTAAATTGAATAAATTTTGTGTTTGTTAATTGCATCCAGGCCAACCTCGCGCAGGGCCAAGTTTCAGCCCAGTGGGATTTGCACATGGCCTGGATACAAGCTATTGTAAATGGGGATCCCTGAAGGAAAAGCTGACAGATGGTGATTCTAAAAATGTTTGTCAGAGCCAGCCTTTGTGACACAGAAAAGCCACAGCCAAGGGGGTCCCTGAGTTGGAGATGGTTCTGAACTGCATGGAAGGCCAGGGGAGTTTGTTGGTACTGGAGAAGTTTGACCGGGCTTCTTCTTGTTGCCTGCCAAACCCATTTCCATTAGACCCCCTCTCCCTAAGATCTGGTTATTTGGATAAAATGGAAATTGGATCAGTGGTGCACCTGGTTTTCCAACTACATATTCCAAAACCACTACGATTTCCATGCTATAAAATGGGACCAAGATGGACATAGCTTATCTGAGCTGCATGGAAACCCTCCTCAGCCAGTCCCACAGGCGAGGTTACAGTCCGGCTTGCGCATCAGCATTTTGGTGATGGGATCCACACCAAAACTCATTGACCCATCTCCCCATTAGCACCACACTAACTCGATGACTGCATGAAAAGCCTGGACCAGGAAAGGTCCCATTCAGCACAATAAGCACTATGCAAGGAAAAAATTCTCCTTGTGATTTTCTGGTCAAGCATTGCAGATCCAAATGTTTCCAAGCAAAGAAGATAAGATCCAGAAATGAGTTTCCAAGTTGGCCTCATTCATAAGAGCAGCATCACCAACAGCTTTCCCAAAGGGCTCTGCAGCGAACGTCAAGCTTTTGCAGTTAAGACTCACCCTTGGAAACAACAGGTCTCCCCCTTCCCTTGCTCATCCTCATCAGTGTCAAGTTTCGGCAGTTGCCAAACAAATGGGTTTCAGTAGCTCCATGTGAAGCAGTAGGAGAGCAGTTAAAGCAGGATAATGCACCGTGAGTCATCTCTGCTTGATAACTCCCCGGGTGTGGAGTGGGAGGTTGAAGCATACCTGGACCAAGTGCGGGACATGCCGGAGCCCAGCTTTCCAAACAACCTGGTTACCTGGGGGAGAGGGGAAGCTGGCTCCGGGATGGCAGCACCGGCTCCGGGAGAGGTTACGAGGCCCTTGCAATCAAGTTCAAATTACATATCAGACACATGCTCCCACGAGCAGACTTCAGACACCAGCTGCTTATTTTTAGACTGGAAAAGCCTTTTCTTATCGACACAGGTGGTGAGGCTGGAGCACACAGAGCACCAGCGGCGCCAGCAGCCCCACGGCCATCCCTGAAGAGGCAGCACCAACAACGCTCCAAGCACTTTCTGCCATCCCTTCCCCTCTCACAGCAGAGAAGGATGACAGCAGTTTGCTGCATTGCAGCAGAGGGGACCACAAGAAGAAGCTCTCTGGATGCCCTCGCACGGGGTGTGCGCAGCGTGCAGCTGAGTGCATTGTTCCAGATGTTCGGCAACATGGGCTCAGAAATTTCAAGAAAAGAATATGGCATCTCGGGAATTGCTTGTGCTTCCTTCTAAAAAAAACACCCCCACCCCCAACCCCAGCTTTTCTGCATTGCACTCCTTGTCACTACAGCTGGTAGTACCAAGTACAACCAAACCAGTACACAAGTCCAGCCACCCCGTTAGCTCCTTCAGCAACTGGGCAAATAATTTGGATCAAATTTTTTATTTGATTAATTTTTCTTTCCCTGCAAACAGCAAGTAAAGAGTCTGCAATGGTTTTGGATACATTTTTCAATTTTCTGCAACTAATTTTCATTGCTTGCATCACTCATTGCAGCATTTGTCATTTGAAAACTGAAATTTAAATCCTTCATCTGGCTCTGAGTGAACATACCTGTCACATGCTTGTTTATACCCACTTAGGTGGTCAAAAAGTTTAGAAAAACACATTAAAAAGAGTTTTAAAGTGGCCCACATCCCTCAACATTCCCTACCATGAGCCTATTTTATCTGTTGCCAGTCATATTCATATACATAAATATATGTATGTATATGCCAGGATACTAATGGAAAGTCAATATAGAGAGGGAACAGGCAGAGCAAATACATTTACCATAACTTCACGTCAGATGACTGCTTTATGAAAACGCACGTTCTTTCTCTTACATCTCTGCAATTATAGATGGAAAATGCAAGAAACAAGAACTCATCTGAAAGATACCCTTTACAGGGACAGAAAAAGCAAAGTTCACAAAATATTTCAGGCATAAAGATAAACATATTTAAAGAAAAAAGAAAAGAGAAATAGGCCATTCAAATCTGTAAGTTTAAACAAGAGTAGGCATTAAACAAGAAAACCAATCTTTCCCTCTCGGGGGAACTCACCTTTTTGAACTCTGACTGCAACACAAGGCTCTGCACAGTCCTCCGGCTCCTGCCATCTTGCAAGACCCTGCAAAAGAGCACATTTTCTAAAAATCAGTATGAATTCAGCGGGGGTAAGGGAGCATTTCTCCAGAAAAAAATTAAATAGATAGGGCTTATTCCACAAGCTTAAGTTTTATTTAATCCTCTTTCTGCACAAGACAACTACTCCAGAGACTTTTACAAGGAAGGCTAGAGGTGCGCGCAGCCCTGTGGTGACGGTCACCACTGTGTTTGGGCTGAACACATTTGGGGTTTACAGGGGTTTTCTGGGGTCAAGCTCAGCAGCAGAGAAGGGGACCTACACCGCAGTGGCTTGGCAGGGAACAGGGTTAGGCAGGGCTGGTGCAGCATGAGATGGGGGACCCTGAAGGAGGTCAGCACTGCTAGGAACAGGTATTTCTGCATTGGTATTGCAAAAAATGACATAAAAGTTTGAGAGATGTAGCCAGGTCAGAGCATTTTATTTGGAGCAAGAATAACTAAATGCTGGGATTTTAGCAGAGCTAAAATGGAAAACCATAGGTAGAGCCAGGCTAAGTGTCCAGCAGAACAATACTGCCCCAAATACCAATGAGATTTTTATCAAGGATAACACAAACCCTCTAAAAAAATCCAGTGTTGCAAGTTTGCTCCTATCTGCCTGACTGCCCAGTCATACCCTTCAGGCAGGACACAGCTCCTGAACAAACCCGTACCTCACCTGTCATTTTTTGGTGGGCTTGACTGGATCGCGCTATCGCAAAGGTCATTTATTAGCTCTTCTCCCTGGTTATACCCCTGCCCTGAGTCTTTACTCTGTTACGGCTGATGGCACCCCCAAGGCAGCCATGAAAAATATCCCAATTGCTTGTGCTGTCCCATTATGGGAAGGTCTTGCTCTTCCAGGGCCATATCTAGAAAGGAGATGATATAACACAGTGGTGACATCTTAGTGAAGATAAAGTGTTGCTCAAAGTAAAATCAGGCTGCTTCATGTTTCTGCTATTTATCTCCCCTGCCAGCCATTCGTTAGGAATTTATGCATGGTCTTTAGTCACTGTTGACTCACCTTCTCTCATTTGCTTTTAATCATTCTTCTTACAGGACAGGAAAGGTGAAGCTCTGCTCACACCTAGAGCAAGATTGGTTAAGGCAAGCAAGCCGGTTAGGAAAGCACTGGGTGCATCTTCCTCCCACAAGCCGTAGCTCAGTAGCTCACGCATCCTCAGCGGGCCTGCAGACACAGGATAGTCAGCTTCCCCCACTTCCATCTCAGTCTTCTGCCTTGTTTCTGGTATTGCAACAGGGGCTTTCCAGTTTTTCAAAGCAGAATAGTCCCAAAGTACTGATGCAGTCTGGGGAAACCCTCCGGCAGCATGTTTTTGTTATGATAAAACCCCTTGATTCAAAGGAACGACCTGGACACCCAAAGGGCAAGTTTTGAGCACCCTGACTCATGCCAGCTCCAGCCAGCCGTGTGGTTTCCCAGCACCTTTCAGGATGAAAGGCTTCCAGAGAAGGATTTGTAGATGGTTCTTGGAAGTTATGGAATGCTGTAAATTAGCAAGCAAAGAGAAAACATGCAAAGAGCCTATTCCATCATGAAGTCTCTGCTATGGAGTCTTTTCTGAGCTGTATTTTAGTGCAGCTACCAATAATAACTCACTATAAAGCCCTAATAAATTTGCTGAATGGCATTTTTTATTTTACATAGGAACCATGTAGCCATATGCTCAACTCTACTCCTCGCATAAGTGAAGTTAGGCACGTACTTGGCATCTCCAGACTCTGGGTCGGAATTCAGACATGACAAAATACAAATGTGCACGTAACTGCACAAACGGGTAAGTGGCTGCTGGGAAGAGGGAAGGTGGACATCAAACAGATTATACTGTTACTTGGCAAAAGCTGAGAGATATCCTGGTGAATTTTTACATACAAAGAAAAAGAAATATGTCACAACTCACTGAGATGTTTTAACAAAAAGAATACAGTTCAGAAATGGGAGAACTTTAAAACAGAAACTCTGTATTTTTTTTTTTCCTGGCAGAGATGAGAGTGACCATTATTGGGGATAGGTTGAAAAACACATAGATTGGAAAGATATGGATCACAGCATGAAGAATTTTCCCGTTAATGGTGGGTTTCAGGTTATAACAGAGATTCACTTAACCGCTATTTGGGAGGGATTTGATGGGATCACCTCAAATTGTAACAACTAACTGCTTGATTATTTCTGAAGCACCTAAAGACAAAATATTTTTTGTTCCAGGTCTTCATTAGAATGATCACATTTCTCCTGCTTTACAATACTGTTTCTGTTGCTAAAAAACCCCGAAGTATCTTTTCAGCCTATAATAAAGCTAATTTGGTTCTTGCTATAATGCCATGAACTTGCATTGAGTCACACAAAATGGATGAATTTGATCGTATCTGCTTGGTATCCACAACTACTCTCTCTTTCTTGCACATGCACTCATAAATACTATTTTTACCTATAGGTGTGCATACATATACACAAATATGTGTATGTATACAAGTATAACATCTTGCATACCCAAACCCAAGCAGGCTGCTCATTGAATTCTAGTAGTTTCTGCTTGCAAAGTTTTCCCATAAAATCCAACAATACATTTCAGAATAAGAGAGAAAAAAGGAGAGACGAGAGAGAGAGAGAGAGAGAGAGAGAAACCAGCACTGCTGAATGTATATGGAGCCTGGACTACTTCATTTCTGTGTGTTGAAACTAATTTGTTGCATTATGTTTCTATCTCTTGCATGTCCACATTGCCACAAGGTCTTATTTTTACAAAACAGACCCATCATTCTTTCCCACAGGATGAAAACACGGTTAAATACTTGCTGTAAAAAAACCATTATGTGATGTGCTAGCCAAATGATACACTAATACTCCAACGTAAGTGCTTTTTTGGCAACTACTCAAAGGAGCAAAAAATTACATCGTTTTCAACCCCAGTGATGATAAGATTACACAAAAGAAAGCAAAATATACAAAACGGGTTGATGATAAATATTGTACAATAAACGGAGAATAAGCCGGTTTTCTTGCTGTCACACCCTTTGCAGTTTTCTGCAATTTTTCCATCACTTGAGGCAGCCACACCAATTATTTCCATCATATTGGGTGTCCCCTGAAAAAAACCTGACAAAAATAAGGATTTGAAAGATTCCTTTTCAGGAACTTCCTCCACCAACTATTTCCTCCTTTTCAAATGGGGCTTTCAGAAAGGAAGTGGTGGCCAGCAGTAACATTCCCCACGGGAGGGACCCATCTTCCCTTCACATGTGGAGAAGCAAGAATATCCTCTTATGAGGCAAAGCAGGAAAAGAAATCATCCTTTCATTGGTGGTGTATTCCGACCGGATAGGTGTCTGGTGCCGTGTCCATGATGGTACCTTCTGAGGAGTCATTTCCAATTGGCTTCAAGCCCCACTTTGCAGAAGGACAGTCAAGACCTCGTTGGCTTATCCTCTATCCTACTTTTTTCAGTTGGACACAAATCAAGACATTAAAAAAAAAAAAAAAAGAAGCAACCCTTAATGTTCACTGCAGTGGAAAGACTTTCTTATATCCTCAGCGAGGTGCTCGAAATATTTCTTCTTGTTGCTAACAGGCGCAGTGTTGGTGGAAACGCTTCTTGCAGCCTTTCACCTTTTTTTTCCCAGTTTGCAAACCCAGTTTCCTGCCTCCTGCATACCACCTTGCTCCTTGTAAGCGCTTACTAGGTAGGTGGAAGGAACCATCCCAAATGCCAAGGCTGGGCAGGAGACATTTACTTCAAGTCTCTTTTGTAGTATTTAGGTACATAAAATAAACAGCTGAGCTCTCTAGGTAATTTTTTTTTTCAAACAGCGTTAGGATGAGGCAAGAACTCAGTGGACGGTGGATGGGAAAGCCTGCAGCAAAGAAGCCATCCGCTTCCTTGTTATTCTCATTTGAATGCAGTGTGCTTATTCATAATCTCCAAATGGCCAGTATCCAACCAGAGCGGCATCCAGTGGACCAAGCAGCTGCTATGACCCCAGCACCACAGCAGCTGATCGCAGGCACCCCCAGAAAGCATCCAAATCACTTGGGAGCCCTACCCACCCACTGCCACCCCACGCTGTGTGGATGCAGCCGTGCAGCTGCCACATGTGGCCAAGAGCTGGGGCTGCCCCGGGGAGCCAGACGAAAAGCAGGCGCCCGCTGGCAGCCCTGCAGCAATATCCCTTTTGCACAGATGTTTGCAAGGGCAGACTGGAGGGGGGGGAGGGGCACAGAGAGGGGCACCAACCCGGAGGTGTGATACCGTCGTCGTGCACGTTTGCAAACACCATTTAGCGGAAGTCAGATGCCTATTTATTGCTTTCAAAGGGAGACGAGATCGGCTGTTAGTGCTTGCAGGATCAAATGGGTAAATTAGACGCAGAAAAGATTGCCGTTCAGGCTAATGGGATTTACACTCTCAAATCAAGTTACACAGATGCATTATAGGGAGTTCACATTGAGGGGAGCCAATTACCCCATTAGCACTAATAGGAACTGCACTAAGGCATCATGCGAGAAGAACACATGCAAAAAGATTGCAGCTTTCCCTCACTTATTCAGGACTGTTTTGCCGAAACAAGGCAGTAAGTGATGGATCTCTCTCTCCCCAACACAGGCCAGGGTTTAGATGCTCAGTCTTGCCTTCATCCAGCCACTTCATTCATAACGCTGGGACGGACCTTCCTCCCAAAGAGTTGTTATGAGGAGGGCTCAGCTCTTCTATATCCACTGCCACCTCTTTTAATAGCAAACAAGGGCATAAATTCAGATAGGCCTTCTGCTGCTAAGAAGGCCACGTCCAGGGATGTGCCACTTATCTGTGGTTCCTTCCTCCTCTCTGTAGTTGCACACTGGCTTTGTCTCCAGTGGCTGCTGTTTATCACCACCTCTTCACTGGCAAGTGCCCAGTGGACACATTTATTCCCTGTGCAGTGCACAGAGGCATCTTAAGCAGGTACCTGTAACCCTAATGATGGTACTTTAATGAAGAAAAGGCAGCAAAATTAAATGCGAGTGGCATATTACCACACTTGTTTTAAATTGATATTTAATTAAAAAGTTAATTATTAATTAAGTTTATCAATTGCACATCAGTTGTTCAATAGAAAAGGGCTCATTCATTTAATTATCTGCGTGCAACCGATAGTATATGCTTTTTAGCCAGGCAAGGTTATCTCTGCATCTGTTCTAATTTAGATCAGTTTAGCTTCTAATCTATCGAGAGTGCTTCCTTTTGCGAGCTTTTGATTTGATCTATAAATGTTTACTCACAGAACTGTTAGGTATTAGGAGCTGATCAAATAAAGGGAAGAGCTGCTCAGAGTTGCCTTACCCTCACCAAAGGGCTCCGGTGGTGCTTTCTTGCAAAGAGCTTCTCGGGGGTTTGGGCCTGCTGTAAAAGTTTCAAAAAAGATAAACATCCAGCCCAGAAGTATGTTAATAGCCCAAACAATGGGGAATCTTCAAAGGGCGAGGGAGGCCTGAGAGCAGAATACAGGGACAGACGCCACCACTGCCGGGCAGGGCAAACCTCCTCCTGCTCTTGCTGCAGAGGACCTCAGGGCATGGGCCGTGGCAGGGTTGGGGGCAGCCCTGGTGCATGGAGGGGCCAGCACTGGCCCAGGGTGCTGGGCAAACACTGGTGTTCCTAAGGGCCCCCATGATCAAAGAATCGCCATAGTGCTCCTCCTCTCCTTTCTCCCTAAAATGATTCCTAGGTGCAAAGCAGCAGCTATTTATAGAGGCGTTTTGGATGCCACGTAGCAAACCGTGCAATAAACTCCTCCAGTACTTGGATAGTATAATGGAGAGAAATACCCCGTGGAGGCTGTGACTCCAATAGTGTATTCTAATAAATTATCTTGTATTTATTTTAACTGCAAATCACGGTCCTGTTCAGTTTCTATTAAAAGTAGCACTCAATGCATATATTTAAAATGCTAAAGGGTGCTGGTACATTAGTATGTTATTGGGGACCAGACCTGCCCGGTGCGGAGGACACTGAACACCAGTAAAGCTAATAAGAAACTGAGGGTACCGAGACCTTGGAGCATTGTAGGAGGCTATAGATAGGCACTGAGCAACTAATTAGGAACAGCCACCAGCCCGATGTTCGGGGCTTAAGCCACAAAACGGGCTGCAGCACTTGCATGTCCCTAAACAGTTCTCATATCCATTGCACCATGGATGGCTTTTCACAGGCAACCACCACGAACACAGTCCCTGCCCCAGGAGTCTAACACAAATCATGACCACAAGACAAAAAATGCAGCAGGCCATAGAGGGTAAGGCGAGGAAAAGGTGAGATGCTACAAGACAGAGCGCTGATGGACTGCCTTGAGGGGGCAATGCTGAAACAGATGTGTCTTTTCAGAGCTTAGTTAATCAAGAAAAGGAAATGTATCACAACAAGTAAATAGCTACAGCACAGAGGTTCATATAATTCAGGTGAATACCCAGAGTCTGCAGCTTGTATTTGATCTGAAGACAACTAAGCCCAGGGCTGTCTCCCATCTCCTGAATGAAAAGCACTAAGGGGAGAGGGCTTTTAAAAGGAAGGCAATTTACAATGCAATATTGCCGGGGGTGGTGGTGGTGTTGTGTTTGTACAACTGGAAAGACGATAAAA
Source organism: Microhierax caerulescens (assembly GCA_035590215.1). NCBI lineage: Eukaryota > Metazoa > Chordata > Aves > Falconiformes > Falconidae > Microhierax > Microhierax caerulescens. Next base: position 10,867,131 of record JAVJGJ010000047.1, read on the forward strand.
GAAATCTCCATGAATAGTAACTGTATGTTTACAGATGGGTGCCTCTTTGCCAACTCTGCATGCAATGTGCATTCATCTTCACCAGATATTCAACGGACAGGACTTTTTCAAGCAACACTGTTTATAGAAAATGACTATTTTGAAGCTTTACACACTAGAATTTGAGGAAACTTAAAATTTACATTTACAAACATCATCAGTCACCCTATCTGATAAATCAGAACAGAGGAATCTGGCTTAACTACTATAGATGGGCAGCAAATAGCAGTCCACTTCTCCAGAGATTTGCTAACATCGGTTAAAATGAGAAATTTATCATGCATCTGCTCACAGATGCTCTGAAAGAAACCAAACATACCAAAGCACTGATTTGTGAGGAATTATTTACACCAGTCCTCTTTCTTGACTAGAGGACAAAACTGAAGTTTCCTTTCTGTTGTATCACCCCATTCTATGTAGCATTGAGCCATGAGATACTCCTTTCCTTCAGTGACAGGACAAAAGTGAAGATAAAGAAGAACTTCCACACGGACCTAAGTTATCAGTGAAAATGCCATATAAGCAAGCAGCTCTGAGAGATGGGGAACAAATAAAGCTGGTTTGTTTGTTCTTTAAGGTACCACTGTGCAATGAGATGGTTGATAAAGTGAGAATTTTGACTGGAGCATTTCCACAGCTGGGGGACATCAGAAAGCCCTTTGCTCCCCCTTGACTCACCCTCTGCTGTATGATAAGGAACGAATTAACACTGCAACCTTTTACTAATAGGGGTGCTAATTTAGTCTGTCATCCCCATTCAACCCGCTATTCTCACAAAACCCGTAAGAATTTCATATCTCTGAACTCTTTAGGCTTTGTGGCCAAGTGAGATTGAAAAAGTTACCTGGAGAGGGATTCAGCGATGCTGGCCTGACATAGAACTTCAGAGTGTTTGTCTTTGAATTCCTGGGCTGAAAAAACCACCTTGGATAATTTAAACAACTTCTGCATGTATGGAGCAGTAGAGCTTTTAGGATGAGACTATTTCATATTTCTAAGTTAAAAGAAAGCAATCAACCCCTTCCTTCCATTCCCAGCAGATGCAGAAATTAATTTAAAAGAACTGGGTTCCTATAGACTTACGGCCCTAGAGGGTCAACACTCTCTGAGTGTTGATTCTGGGTTTCTGCCCCAAAGGGTGAACATCTCCAGCTGTCAGCCAGCAGCAAGCAAGCCATCAATCAAGAAAGGACCAGGCCTTCATGCAACACTTTGATTAAACCTTTGGTTTCAAAGCTGAATCTTATGTGCCCTTCTGTAGTCCCAGGCTACACTGGCAAACAAACGCAGAAATGCCGCTGGGGAAAGCATGTTTGTGTGAGATTTCCAACCCAATTTTGCAGACTCAGATGTTAGGCAGTTTAGATAAGGGGATGATTAGAGGTCTAAGCCTAAGGTTTGAAATACCCAGACTTCCTGGAACCACTGGTGCAAATCCCAGCAGGGCTGACTCAGCCCTCCAACCTCCCGATGAAGATAAAGTGAGCTCCATGCAGAAGTGTGACTTGTGGGTCTCCACCAGCCAAGACCCCGCTGGGGCGGAGATAATGGTCGTGGTGCCTACAGCATAGAAGGGGATTCATTACGTGGTGAAGGTGTAGTGCCGGGAGTCAGTCCACACCATGGCTCCTGCTGGTGCTCTCACTCCTGGGCTCCACCAGAAGTGATTTATGGATCCTAAGCTTTTCTAGAGTTTTGTTCCTGCATGTCTTAGCGTGCATGTCCAGTGCTCCTGGCAAAACTATGGTCCCTCTTATCTTTCTGCTGTGCTACATACTGACCCCTTCAGAAGAGCACTGTAGCAGTACATTTTTTGACTCAAAGCCCTATAGAAGTGTGTTACATTGCTTTTCTATCAATTAGCACTGTGATCTAATAGTTTTTATTTTAGAAAATAAACAGAAGTCCCAAATCTCTGGTACGGTCTTCACCAGTAATATTTGGTTTGCCAAGCACAACTACACAAAAGTTATCACCCAAAAAGTTTTAACAAACAAGCTGAACTAATCAATTTAGGCTTTCTTTTCCTTTTTGCTGCTGGCCAATTAGCCAACATGATACAAAATTCTAGCATGCATTTTCTCTTTTAAGTTATTCATAATATTATCCTCTAATAATTCAGAGTACTTGCAATTTATTCTTTTGCGCTGTGCTCTGAAAATTAAGTTATCTGATCAAGGGCTCCTCAGAAAAAAAGATAAAGAAAACCACACAACTTCTGTAACCATCAAACACAGCATCAATGACCGATTTCACAACCAAGTGTATGATTTGAAATGCACTTTAGGAAAGTACTGAAGCAGCAGAGAGAATTAAACCCTTGCTTTCCAGTAGCATTCACCTCATTAACAGCTCAGACATTCACAGGGCAGCAAATCTGCACAGGACACACACACCTAAACATTCTCAAGTGAAACTCCACAAATAGACATCAGTACAGAACTAGTCCCATGTTTTGTCATTCCTCATCCCATACTGAGACCAACAGATCAATCAAGCTGACCAAACGGGGTAGCAGATGCTCAGTTCTATTACTCAGTCCAACATAAAAACAGTAAGAAACTGTAACTCATCCTCTGTCTAGCTCCTGTTTGCACTGTGGGGAACTGGATGATGAGCCATCAGCACCTCCACCCCCAAAATGCTCTCCAGCAGAGGCAGGAGATGCTGTGCTCATTCATGGTTCTTTGAGCTGAAAGAAGCATCCCCAAACTTCCATCCACCAAACGCATACGAGTAAATTAAAAACAAACAGGTAACTTCAAGAAAGGTGGAGATAAGTATCCTGTTTTCCTGGACTTGCTGTTCTTATGGTTGAATTATCCTGAGTCTTAAAACATACAACTCTCGCATTTGTGCAGTGATGGAAACTTCTCCAGTGGCTGCAGCCACAATGGCTGCAAGAAAGCATCCATCCTTCTTTTCCCCTTTTACAGATTTTTGGAAGACTAGTAACGCTGCTTCTGAACATGTAGAAGCTTTTCTTTCACTTGAAATAATGGCTTGGTTGTCTCTCCTCACCTGTTTTTTTATTTTCACAAAACAAAACAGAACACAGTACCTTGGAGACCTCTACCCTCCTGCTTCCTTTCAATTGAACCTTGCAGATAGGCTCCAATGTTACTGAGGGAGGGAATGAGACCCATTTCTTTTAAGATGAGGTTAAAAATGGCTCTAGAAACTATATACACACACAAGAAAAACTAAATAACTTAGTGGAATCCTTGGCTTTCCAAATAAAAGTGTCCACCTTCTGGTTTATAATATCATGCAGCCAGCATTTTCACTCTGCTTTGGTCTAAGTTAAATTGTAAGTCCCTTGGGGCAGCGTCTTTGCCTTTCTATTTGCTTTTAAAACTCCCTGAGTGCCCAGCAGCTCCAGTATAAAATAATCTCTAGAGCTGCAAGGAGGAAAGTCTCCATGAAGACGCGCCTGAATTTTGTAATAAAATTGTCTCTCTGTTGAGATGTCCTGGTGCACAAACATTTCCTCGACAGGGTTTCACTAGCACAAATACTTGTTTTTTGTCGTTTCATGTTTGAATACACATTGAGACTACATCTGAGCTTGGGTAAGCATTCACATCAGAAGCAGTTTTGTAAGTGAAACTCCCGCTCAGAGAACAGAAAGAGTGATTTTTCTTGACCCATCCCAATTTGGCAATAAAATTCAAATGTGGCAAACCAGACCATCCAGGCTTTTATTTTTCCTTTCTTTCTTTTCTCCATCCCTCACCCCTCCCTTTTTCTCAAAGCAACAAACATTTTGTTGAATTGTTCTAAATAATGACAACATTTGAAACCACTTCAGTCTGTTTAAGATCTCAGGGGGAAAATTTGGTGAATAAATGACTTGGGATAAATCAAATCATTCTGTTCTAATAACTGTCTCCCTCACTCTCCTTATCTCAATTGCTTTCCCTACTTCTGTGTGCTCCTGCGCCTCCACAGCCAACTCCTGGGCATCACCCCTTGCTCTGAAGCCACCCTCTCTGCTCTTATCTCCATCTCTGTGATGGTCCCCATCCCACCTCCTCTCATCAAGCTGTCACATTTCTCCCGTCTTGTCTTTGATCACAACTTTTTTCTCCATGTGGTCCCCAACCTCCATCCACCAGCCCTGCACACCCTGCTGTCAGGCATCTTCTCTCACCATCCTGTCCACTGCACATTGCACAGCTCTCCCCAGCGAGGAGCCCTGGCTCCTCTTCTCCCTTAAAACCAGCTTCTGACCACCTACACCAGACCCTAGCACCTCTCTGCACTTCATTGCAAAACTAAGCCAACATCCTCCACTTCTCCCTCCTTTCCCCCTGCCCTTCCGTTCCCTGGCCATGCCGTCATTCTCCACCATTTGAGGCAGCGGTGGCAGAACTCATGGCAGTTGTTTTTGACGGCCTTTGGGTACGTCCTGTGGGGGAAACGCTACGTGGCACCGCATGAAGGCTGAGGAGTCAGGAGGGGTCAGCCAGCGGCCCGGCCTCCCCAGCCCATCATCTGCCTTCACGCAAGCAAAGACACCCACTCCAAACATGTATGATGTTTTCGGGACGTTTGTTTTGGGAGCGGGTTGTGTTAAGCAAAGGTACGTCAGTTGATAATAAACCTGCTCCACCGTGTCATTCGTGGGTGATTTGAAGAAAAGCAGACCATGTAATCAGGTCTAAGGGGTCCCTAATACCAGAGACGCTGGTGCTGTCAGCTATAGAAAATAATTAGAACGTTATCCCTGTGGCAAGGAGAATGTAAATACATCTAAAATACGACATAATGACATTCTCCTCTGTAAGCCAGGGGATCTGCTTCAAATAAAAGGGCCATTAACACAACAATTAAAGCCGAGGGGGCCGGTGAAGTAGGGAGCCGGCCTGGTGCAGGGCGAGTCGAGCGAGTGCCCGACGTAAATCTTTCGCCATCCCAGCCAGGAATGTGACTATTAGCCCTCTCATGACCCGAGGGCTTCCCAATAATGCATCTGCTCTCTGTCAGGGCCAAGATTTCGTAACGTCCTCCAGCCCAAGCCCAGGGCCGGCTCCACGGTGCGGCGCCAACGAGGGAGCTGGCGGGAGCATGGTGGCTCCACGCTGGACCTTGGCCCCTGTTCAGCAAAGCACTTAACCACAGGCTGCAGGGACATGTCCCTTCCCAAGGCTGCTCGTCTGCTCGGAGGTGAGTGACGGGTGGGCTTTGCTGAGCTGGGGTCATCCAGGCTTCCCCAGAGCAGAGCTGGACCCCTTGTCATCTCCAGCACTTCTCCTCTCCGTCTCCATTGCAGGGAGCACACCCCACAGAGCTATCCCAAGATGCTCCATGAGCATCCTCCTTGTGAAACTCCGGCTCAGGGAACCTGTGAGAACCAAGGCATGGAGAGCACTGCAGAAATTTAGGCACAATTCAAAGGAAATAACATCATTGCTTTCAGTGCCCAGGCAGCAAGCACTCTGAACGCACTGCAGGCAACACGGAGATAATACTTTCTATAAGCTCTGTAGCAAACGTACAGAAATGATGGACAAGTGCCTGGGGAGGACAGCAGCTCCCACCTTTCATTCAGTCTGAAGTAGGTGATAAAAGTCCCAAACACATTAGGAACTTTGATTCCAGGCAAAATGATTCCAGCACACTCCTGCAGGTTCTTGGCAAAGGAAAAATATCACTGAGCTGGCAAAATCAGCTTCCACAATAACACCAGGCTTAGACATAAGTTTTCTTAAAGCTGACGAGTTAGGTCACAAACGCAGACTTTACTTTCATTGTAGAGAAAAAGGCCTCATCAGGCTCAAAAGACTTTCACCCCCTTTGTTTCAATTTGTGGTAAACATCACATTTTATATGTCCAGTGGAAGTTTCTGAATGCCAGAAAACAGAAACTGATACCCACCTGCCTGGCTGAGTTGTGGAGGATGAGAACAGTGCCCAGTCCAGGTCTTTGGCAAGATCGGTCAAAAGCCAAGGTTGTTACATCAATCCTCTTTTTCAGTTCTACTGATCCTTCTAAGAGAATGACATAGCAGGGACTTAAAAACAAATTTAAAAAAAAAAAAATCCTTCATATTTTACTTTTAAGCTCTAATGTTCAAAATCCAAAGGTAAAATGCTTCGATGTCCTGCTTTGGGTGTAAGAGCATTAACTCCCACCCCCGAAAACAAATAAATTTAAGTAGTGGTAGGACATACGGAAACTCGTAGAGCTATTTCAAGATGACCTTTAATTTTTTAAAGAAGACAACACATATCCTCTCAAACTTTATGAGCAAGGAAGATCTGAAAATAACAGCTACGGAAGTCACATTTTTCTTATGAAATCATACCATACACTGAGAAAACTATCAGAAAGGCACACAGAGAAAATTTCTCCCTACAGTGCATTAATGAATTCCACAAAAGAAGCACTTGTTTAAGAACTGAGGAGCTGAATAGCTCAAGGTATGCTAACCGAAAACCAGGACTTGACATCCAGAAACATTTGCATCTCGTGAAACAAGGCTGGGATCTGGTTGCCGAGAAGTTCAGAAAATCAGAACCAGTTTCAGGGGAAAGAGAAAATATCACCTGCAGTCGGGGCTGGGTGGGCACTCAGTCTGTCCCCTGCTGATGGATGCAGGATCAACACCCTCCAGAGGATGGACACCTGGGCTAAGAGAGAATTATGTATGTCAAGGTACAGCAGACTAGCATCTTGGTATGGAAAAAATTACATAAGCAAAAAAATTAGCTGCATGGCCGATATAGAATAATCTTTGAAGATCCTCATTACAAGTAAACACAAGGATAATAACTAATGGATAAGCTCATTAGTCATGCAAATCTGATGGATTTTCACTGCCTTCTTCCAGTCACTTATTGCTTTAGAAGGCATTTCATTTTCTGAGTAGTGCACAGTTCAGCATCCAATTCATATTGGTTGGGCAAAAAGACAGTCCTTTAATCTTCTGACACTTTGGTCCTCAGTGTGAAACACATGGAAACTTTCCAACAGAGAGACAAAAAGAGTGATAATATAAAAGAAAATATTAGCAAAAACTCCCATGGAACAAAATGAGGTGGTGTTCTCTGGCAGATCTCATGCTTGAGCATTGTGGACAGCAGTAATGTATAACCTGCAAATGCAAGGACAGCAACCAACACATCTGTCTTTTTCAATTATGTGAGCTGCCTTTTATATAATAGAACTGTTAAAAATTATCTGAAATAAACAACAGCCAGCCTTCATAACTAAGGTCACACTGGCCAAAAGGATTGTGAATGTTCCAGCAAGCTAGGAACAAGTTTCTAGACAGCTGGAGACATTTTGAGCTAACATGGGCCAACTTAAACCGACATGGGAAGCCAAAGTGAAACCAGTAAAAGCTTGCCTACTCAGATGACTTTTGTTTGAGCTGGAAGCTAAATTCAAACAAAATTCCTAGGATGATACTGCTTCGACTGTGACAGCAGTCACCTGTGTCACGTGATAAGCGTTTTGCTTCAAAAAATCTTAGCATGTCAGTCCTGAAGAACACTTGCACTTCAGGTCCATGAGAAGCAAATGAAGGAGGGGGGAAAAAAGGGAAAATAAAAGCTTTTGTACAAACCCTGTGAACCAAGTCCCCTATGTCTCTTTGCTTCCAGACGTTTCTGAAAAAACAGCTCACTGGAACCACAAAGAACAACAACAACTGAGCAGCATTCTAATATGGGACATCCTGCCGGACCAGCCTGAGCCAAAGGAAGAAAGAAAGCCACAAAATTCAGAACTCAAATTGGACACTCAAACCCAAAGCCTTACGTTTTGGGGCATTTTTTTCATTTGAACTAATCTAATCAATTGGTCACCTTCAAGCAGCTGGCTTAGTTAGGTCTATCTGTGACGAACCTTGGAACCAAAGCCATGTGTTCAAATGCACGCACATTTGAAAATGCAAACAAAAAATCAACTATTGTGTCTTAAAATATCTACAGTTGACTTTGTGCATCACCACTAATAAGTATTGTAGCACACAGTATAGTCCTCAAGTTGTTTGTGGAGCTTCCAATCATTTCCCTAGAAATACAGTTCATACATTAAGTCCCAGCGACGGATTTGCTCTCGTACCGACTTACAAACCACGGGTGAAGGTTTATCAAGGGTCACTGCCTTGTGCTGATGACCCTGTCTTGGGAATGGCTGTAGATCAGAGGTTGCGAGAAATAATATGAAACGATTAAAGAAAAGGAAGACTATAAACCAAGATAGGAACCTGGGAAGAGTGCATTTTTTTTCCAGGAAGCAGTAAATATCTGGAAAACTGTAAGGGAAATAAAACAACCCCTAATTAGCCATTAAAAGAATTCCTTAAAAGTAGAACCCTTAAAAGAAGATTAGAGGCAAAGCTCACAAGTATGGTACTATCCAGTTATAATCTTGATCGACAAGGTAGTATCTACTCTGCTTCCTTCCTACCAGCTGGGGAATAAGATTTTCTGGCTCTGCTGAGTAGAGCAGGGGCACTGTGTAACACACCTCACCGCTCTAGTCCCCTGTTGCCCGCCAGACTGGAAAGAGAAGGCTGTGAGTATGAAGGACAACTGAGCCCAGACCCAGCACAGTGTCAGATCACAGCTGGACTGCGACTCCCAACACAGAGTCCAGCTTGGACCCAGGAGCTGGAAAATACTCTCTGGCCCTTATTCATCCTCCGGGATGTTTTCCAGAAATGAACCTCCAGAGCCAAGGTCTGATAAAATGGAGCCTGGGACTGGACCAGACCTGCTTTTTGGATCCACAACCCCAAAACCCAAGAGCCAAGACACCGCAAATCCAACACTATGCTGGACAAGTTGGGTCACTGCAGGCACCATGCATCTGAGGGCCACATTTGGGTCTACCATACATTCCAGCATTGTTCAACTCTCCCTTTGATGGCTGTTGAACTCAAATAGGACCTACACGTGCTTGGTTTTGCTAGCTCAGAGCCGTGTCCAGCTTTGCTCTACTCTCCGCTACCACTGCCTTTTTACATGTTTTTCAGCCTCACAGATAAGCTCAGTGAGTAAATGACCAAGGGATGTTGAGGCTGCTGCAAGAACAAAACCAACCACTGACTTTCTTTTTATGTAGCAAGGCAAAGGCTTAAATTCTCCTAAGAATAAACTGCTTTTTATTGCAAAAGAAAGAAAAACTCTTAGCAACAACAACAAAAGAGATAAACGTCCTGAGAGACTATAATGGAACTGGGGTAAATTACTTTAAAATGAGAAATCCAGGGTGAAGGGGAAACTCCCCAGAAGTGAACAAGTGCTCTTCACATTTTAAACAAGGGATGGATTTCTTCCCCCCTTTTTTTCCTCCTTTCTTTCCAGCAGCTAGAAGTCCCATCTGGTTCCTGTTTCTATTCGTCTGATCTCCCAGAAACTTCTAAAAGCCATAAGCATCAGCCAAAAATTCCCCAGGCGTGGACTCCTTTCCAAAATAGCCCACAAAACGGCATTTTTTAGGTGGGTTGGTTTGGAAGGAGCAGAGGGGGGGATGTTGATTTCTGTAACATTCCTAGGAATTTCTTGCATCTATTTCTCCCCTCTAGGATTTCTTCTCTGCCTGAATCCCCCTTCCACTTCCCGCCAGCACGCTGGCCAGCACAGGGACTACCCACTCCCATGCAGCGGGATTCAGCTCTTCTTGTGGGAGCTCACAACAAGCTGCTGAGAGCCTTTTATCCCCAAGGAAGACAAATGAATTTGCAATTCATTTGCAGCTGGAGTCTCCTCTGTTGGGCTGGTGGCCTCTGTATGGAGGCTGCATAACTGGACATGTTCTCCTGCTAAGTGCTGTCAAGGCAGGACTTTTGGAAATAGTGACTTGGTGTAAATAGGTAAGATTGATGAGACAGAGAGGACCAGATCACCTTTACATGCTCTACTCCACAGCCTTAGGGGCAGGTGGAAGAGCTTGAACATTTCCAGCAGATCCCCAGCTCCCACTTGGCCTGGCAGCAGAGACAGCAGCCTGTGGCACTGCTGGCTCTCATGGCTAAAGGAAATGATGGCTTTCCCTGTGCAGGCACAGATGGAGAAGACTGAAGTGTGGTTGAGATGGGGACACTCACCTGGTGTTCCTATACGACAGTTTTCCTTCGTAGACATTTGGATCATCAGTAATTGGTCCCTCTGAAAAGCAACCAGTGTGTCCAACTTCTGTACTTTCAGGAGCTGATTCAAGCAAGCTTTAGTAAAGGTGGTTAGCTCTTGCTGACTTTGGAGTGTGCTTAACAGCTTCCCTGGACACTTTACACAGGTAAGACCAAATAAATGCCCAAACAAAAGCAGCCCCATTTAACTCTTTATGGGCACACCTCTTTGTTGCACCCATTTTTCTTGTAAGGTGCACAGACCTGTCACAGAGACTCCAAGCATCTTGGTCTCCTTTGCTTTTGAAGCCTCATAATCCTTCACTGGATCAAAACAAACAGTCTTTCAGACAGCAATTCAGAAACACAGGGAGAACAGGACAGCTCTGGAGGTGGGAGGTGGACTCTAGAAATTCTACTCCACACAAGAAAGCAGTCCAGGTCACTGATGACTAAAGGCTGTTACTTTTAGACATCTGAATTAATGAGCTTAATTTAACCTCACAAAAGAACCCAGCTGCCTGGCTGGACCCATCCAGCATTTATAGTAAAGCAACAGAATAATCTAAAAGGTCACGGTCTTATCTCCACGCCTTGCGCTTGCTTGTGCTACTTGCCTTGCTTAAGAAAAAAAGTCAGAGGCATAACAGAGAGCGAGCAGGCCCTGTGGCACAGCTCCACGACACAATGTGATGCCGTGCAGAGTGCAGCACATTAGCTTGAGGAAGCATCCCAGAAACGGCATACCGATGGCATCGCAGTGACAGCATCCAAGTTGGCCTACCTTCCTCAGCAGGGCCATTTCAGCACTAGGTCAGGTATTGGTACGCATTACAGCAGCTCACGCATCAGCAGATATGATCACACACACTCTCTGGTGCAGCCTGCTCTGCCGGCAGACTCTGCCTGGAGACTAAAGGCTGAGCAGACCACAGAGACCAGCATCACCACGTGGGGATGCCTGTCCTACCAAAGTTGAAGCGCTCTGGCCAGAGGCAATGAGCGGAGACTTTCTCTTCTGCTGTCAAGTGCGTCCATTCAACAAACCTTTGGGTCATTTTAACATCTAGTCCACTTTGAGAAGACACAATTGGAGTTCTCTGGCCCTTCTGGCACAGCTGTGGTATGTCAGACATCACCAAAAAATCCTGACATCCCCTTGCCCTTCCCAGCCACAAGCAGGTGAGCTTGACTTAGCAAGGTATTTGTTTCAAAAACCAGCTGGCATTTCTAGTCAATGCACAGTCTGAGATGTCACTAGGAACATCTCTCAAACCCTCAGTACAATTAAATACTTCATCAATAAAAAATAAACACACTTCATTTTCTATTTATAAAAGAATCTCTCCCTCCCCCCCAATGTTTTATTTTAGCAAGTGCACTCAACCATGTTCTCAATCTGCACTTCATTTCCTGCTATTCAGTTTTCTGTGGTTCACAGACAAAAATACCTGGGGGAAAAAAAAAAAAACCCACAATACCAGATCCCAGGGGACTCTGATTTACCAGAGGAGAAAAACGTGGTGTACTGTATGACAGGAGCCCGCTGCACAGACTGGGAGCGGGAGGCGCGACGAGCGGGACAGTGAGCATTAAGCTCAGAGGCAGTGGTGCCAAGAGCTTCTCAAGTCTTCTCCCAGACAAGACAGTGGAGGGTGACCCTGTGTTCCTCACCTACCATTGATCCTGTAGGAGTAGTGAAGAAAACAAGGGGGTCTTTCTGTGCAAGACAATCCTCCAGCTCAAGAGAAAGAACAACCAAGAGTTTCAGTCCCTGCTCCTGCCAAACCAGGACCTTTCATCATCATGGAGAAAAAACAGAGAAATGTATTTCTGCAGCCATTTCCATCTATTAGGATCTTAGAAAACTTGGTCTTCTGCAGCTGTGGTGCATGACGGCAGGCACAACCTGGCAGCAGATTGCAACAGGCTTTATAGACCGAGATGTCCGGGGTGTCCCAGGGGATGCAGACTGGAGGTGGTCGCTCTCCTTGTGATTTGGGCAGAAGAATGAAGTTTGGGAAGAGAGAAGGAAAGGAGGTTTTATGATCTTGCAGATAAGGTCCTCCCCGCTCAATTCAACATAGACTTTTCCCATCCTGCAGATGCTTTTAGTGCTGCTCCCTGCCAGAAAGAAAACATGGGACACATGTGAACCAAGCCCCCAAAAATAATCCACTAGAAGATAGACAGTAGGTCCCTTTCCATCACTGCAGCGGGTCAGTGCAGCCAAGGGAGAGCAGGCAAGGCTGGAGACGGAGCCATGGCCATGCCAGCAGGCATGGTCCTACCCCAGCTGCCCCACCGGTCACAGCGATAATTGAAACCACAGTAGGGAGCTCACTCACACGTTTTACCACGTCCCTTCACCCCAAGCAATGTGAAACAAGACACTAAATAGGTGACACTAAATAGGTGAAACATCAAGCCTTGACTGTGTTCCAGCTTCCCCTGCTATCCCCAGCAGTGAATGGCAGCTGCAGGGTTTGCTGTAGCAAAGGGGAAGGAGTGGGACAGAGCCAGGCCAGAGGACGTGGAGGGGGAAAAGATGGAGTAAGGAAAGACCAGGGGAAGGAGGGGGTTTCAGGCTAAATACAAGTGTTAGGGAACAGAGAAGAGTTTGTAAGCACAGAGATGGGGAGGCTGAGAGGGAGAGCCAAGGATAAATTGTTTTGATGAGTGCTCCAACCCTGAAATAAATATAACCACCCAAGGGGGCTGTGTGACTCAGTCTGACATTTTGGCTATTTTTTTTCATGCCACCAGATGTAATCAATTTAGCCGGGGGGCGAGGAGGGAAGCACACACATATTTTTATTGCATTCTAATGTCCGCAAAAGAAAAAAAAAAGTACGTTTTGTTTTGTTTTGTTTTTCTAATCATAGTATATGGCACTTTGTGCAAAACCAAGCACAAGCAGAACTTCCACCTGCCCTTTGCCATCACAGAAATAGGAGTTTTGGGGACTGAGGGTGGATCAATCTGTCCAGGGGTAGACAGATCAAGCCCCCTCATCTCCACTGCAGCGGGGAGGCAACCTCCAAACTGAAGGAGGATGTAAAGGATAGCTGTGCAAGGCTGTTCACATTTGCTTCAATATGCACGAGGGAACAAATATGGCCAATAACATCCTAAGATATTGTCGTGCTGAAATTCTTTGTTTACCAAGAAACGACATGTTGAAAGCCCTTGGCATTTATGAAGCAGATGATTTCTATTCATTTATTTGAAGCATTTTACAGTACTTACCCAGACACTTGGAGCAACCATCTTGCCAGATCTCATGTGGAGGACTGGGTCAGATGGGTGAGCTCCAGAAAAATCTCCTGTGTCCTAGAGGAAGTGGTGTTGGCACTTGGGTAGGTGGTGCTCGCCCTTCTGAACCCATCCAGCACCAAGGCAAGGGAGAGGGCCCATCTCATTGCTTTCAGTTGCAGTTTCAATTGGGCATAAACTTCAACTCCTGTCCAAACCTGTGGGGAAATGTTTCTGTGCACTGTTAAACAGCTCCTGCATTCCACCCAGAGGCTGATGCTGTTCTGTGGTAGGTGAATAATTCTTATATTTACTCTCTGCAAAATATTTTGGGCTCTGGAGAGTTCTTGCTCAGGCAGACTCCTCCTGAATTAATAACAGCTTTGCCTGAGCAACAGCTAAGAAATGAAAAGAGAGTGCTGAGAAAATCAGTATTATTTAATTCATCCTGGTGATGGGATCCACAGATAAAAGTGCTGGAGGAAAATCCCCGTTCCCCCTTTCTGTCGCACAACTGTCCACCTCCAGCTCCTGCCCACATATCTTTGGAGGAGCCATAGGAACTTAGCCCAGCATAGGACCTAGGATCGCACTTCCAAAAACCAAGCAAAAACTCTTCACTGAACCGGCTACTAAGTCTCCATCCAACAATCAATGCAACATCCATTATAACTACACCTAGGCCATCATTTGCTCTGCATTTTATTTTAAAAGCTGCAAGGAGGTAGCATTCCTCAGGAGTTACTTCCACCATGGCTAGATCTTTGGATGTCTTCTCCTTGCATGGCTATCTATGAGCATGGAAAAGAAACCCTAGTTACATCTTCCCTTGTAGGGCCTCTCTTTTGTCAGCTCTCCTTTAATTAGCCCCACTCCCATTTCCTGGGAAGCTCTGTGCTGAAGGCCATTAGGAACAGGGGAGTTCTGCGAGGTTGCTCAGTTTTTAAAGTTGATCTCCTTTTCTTTTTCAACTCTGAGCACATTTTTTTTTCCTTTCTTGAACGTATCCCCAAAATCTTAAACTCTACTTCAAAATCAAATACATTGCATTTATTTAAAGTGTCACAGTTGCTCTTATCTCTCATGTTAATTACAAAGATTTCCACACACACACACACACACCCTTTAAGTGGGAGTCATTTGAAATCCATCACAATGATTCTAGAGGATGAATTTCTTATCACATATTCTAATGCTTCAAATCAAGTCATCCACCACGATGCATTCTGGGCATTTTGCAAATTAGCCATTTTGAATGCATTGTGCATTCAAGGAACTATTTCATTTGTTCAGTGCATAGACTGGCCAAATTTGTACGTGTATAAGCACATCTGAGGGTACCAAGTGAATATCTACTTGCAGGGACAATCTCTGAATGCTCAAGAAGTTGCCCCATCACAACAGGGTAGAGAAGGGAATAAGGATAATTCTACATTTGCATGATAACTTTGTACTAACTTTGCAATGACATTAATCCTTTGAGTGGACCTTGCTTACTTTTAAAGATTTAATTAGTTAAGCTTTGTATTTGGTTTCCTTAACTTTCTAAGAAAAAGAAAGCTGTCTAAGGAAAGCAATCTTTAAGTTTGAACATCCAGGGGAAAAATCATGTGTCAAACCACAAGACGCCTGTAAATGATAAATTTGACCCTGGAATTGCTGTCACGGAATCACCATGAATGGAGGTCTCCCAGTTCCCAGAGGTAATTTTTAGTCCTTCAGTTCTAAACAGATTTTTCTATATTTCGTCTGTCTTTAAAAAAACCCCCACCAACAAACCAAAAGCCTCCTTACAGATACACTTTTAACTAAGTTAACACCAGGTTTCTAAGTCCGGCATCCTCGACCCAGATAGGAAGAAAGGCAAGCTGCAAATCCAATACTTGCACTAAGATATCCATTTTAAATTTCCACAACTTTATAACTGATAAAATGCTTTTCCTTAAGCTGAATAATTTTTATAGCCTCCTCGCTAAGGAGATGGAATTGAAGTCAGGCTAAAAAAAAGTTGATATATTAGACATAGGAAGTAGAGATCTTTGCCTTCATGTTTTTGAGTCATCCTGAAAAAGTAGAGCACATCAAAAACTAATAATTGAAATTTTTTTTTCAATAGAAAGTGTAGTTTTCATAAAATCTGAATGTTCCATGGAAAAACTTTAATTTTGCCAGAGCTGTTCAGTTTTCCACTGGGGGAGATTTAAATAAAAGATTTCCTTTTAAGTTCCAGTTGACTGAGATGTAAACTTTTAAGTCACTTTACCAAATAAATAAACAAGTAAATAAATCAGAATCCATCCTCTAAAGATTTTCTTTGGCCTGACATCTCCTCAAACACAGAAGACGGACATTCATCGCAGGGTGGAGATTAGCAAGGAACTCCACAAAGAGGACTCCCACCAGCACAGCCCATACCTTTAGCAAAAATGTGTCAGTGTGCTAAGATGAAGCATGGAAAATGTAAACCCAAAAGGAATGAGTCTGAGAAAGATACTAGCACAAGTGAAGGAGGACAGGCAGGAATAATAGCAGTTGGAGCTCAACCTCCGTTCCAGCAGCTCCTGCCAACGACTGCGAGTGCTAATAAGTAACAGTCCCCCTGCGCATGCCACGTGCAGCCAAGGCAAGATAGACACATTTGGTTCTGCTGTTAAACAGCCTGGAGTAGGTACTGGCTGTGGTCACATTAGTGGAGATCCACACCAGCATCCTTACACCCAAGGGCGACATCCCTTGGGATGCACAATATGTTCGGGGCAATGTCTTACTTTGCTGAGCCTCCAGTTTTCAATTCCTGCAGCTGCCAGGGGCTTGGGAGTCTTGCAAGCACCATCGCGGGTGCTGGGTACCACCTTCCACATCTGCAGCACAGACTTGGGTCCTGTTGCATGTCTTCTATGAGCACAGGGGCATTGCAGCATTGCCACAGCTTCCAGATGACCAGCAGGGAGGGGGCCTGGGGGTAACGGCACTGATCACCAGTCCTTTTTTCCACCTCTCCACCTGGCAGCTCTGGTTCTGGCCAGCCAGGACTTCTGTTGCAGAAGATGTTGCTCCTATGGGGAGGTAGGGTTTCATGGGTCTTCCCTCTGTACCCCCAGTATCTCCTGGCTCTCCTTCAGGAACAGGCACTGCTGAGACCTGAGGGGAACCAGAGGCAACTGTGACCTGATTCCTGTCCCAGCCCTGGAGCCCCACACAGCTTCTCCTCACACAGATCCCTCTGTGCTCCCCCCTCAGAGCAGGACAGCTGTCCCCAGAAGGCAGCTCTCGGGACAATTTTCAAACAATCCAATATAAATGGAGTTTGCAAACCTATTTCTTCACAGTTTCTTCCTGCCCTGAAGCACCTTTCCCCTCTGTTCACCCTGCTGGGACTCAGCAAAATGGGGGGTGTTTTCTTTTTCTCTGGAAAATGGAAAGAAAAACAAAAACCAACCAGCAACAACAACAACAACAACAACAAATCAGTGTTGCCAACTCTTGCAATTTTAGTCCCACAGCACTTGATGTTTTTCTTCACCCCCTCCCCAGCTTCTTGCTCCAATGTGTTATGCAAAAATCTCAGATTTCATTTTAAAACAGAGAAGAAAAAGGAACAAGCAGTTCATGGGTCTCCTGGTTCTAGAGAAAAGCTGAGAAACACAAGCTCAGCACACCTTAAAGCATCCTCCAAACCAAAACAGCAGGCACGGGGGAACCAATATTTATATATATAATTTTTTTTTAAGGAGGTGATTAAAAAAAAATCCCTCCTGACCTGAATGACCCAATTGATTTTTGAGCCCTTGGGGGTTTACATGAAAGGTCAGCTAATTGCATAGGTACCACCGCCAATGGCTTGCATTGGCCAGATTTCAGCGCTCAGCGTAGTGGCATGGAGATGAGGAGAGGGTGGCATTTCCCCGGGACATGGGGGGCTTGGAGCCACATGCTGCTCTGCTCACCCAACCCCAGGTGGGATCATGAATGGTCTGGCCATGCCCACAGCCGCAGCACTAAGAGAGGCTCAAGGACAACTTCAAGCTGCTCAGTCTCTCCATCTTCTGAGCTCATGCCCACCACCTCCCACAGCCTGGTCAGGGCTTCTCCCTAGCTTTGTGAGATGCCTGGTGCAGGTGGGTCC
>JAVJGJ010000047.1:10884650-10902188 GCA_035590215.1 Microhierax caerulescens
CATGCTGCAGCTGGGCAGGGACCTCTACCACAGATCCTGGTGTGTGGGATCTCATGGGCACCAGGTTGAGACAAAAAGGCTGAGGACTGACATTTCTAATCAAGGTGTTGAGATAGATCTACCTGCTGCATCTGTGCCTCAAGGGAATGTTCCCATTCCCCCTTTGCTGCAAGCCTCTACCAGTTTGGAAAACCTTGCAGAGCAAGAGCTCACACGTGTGTTTTTACAGTCCTTTTCAGGCACGCACCTTGGTTGGATGCTTTCTCCAAAGCTGCCCGCTCCCTGCCTGGCCTAAGGGTTTGCAGCATCCCAGCCCCACGCCTGCTCCATTCCTGCCCAGCACAGGGTACTCCCCACTGCTGGCGTTTGCTGGAGTTGTCCCTCCCGGCAAAGGCTCTGTGTATAACCACAGCGCCTGATGTCAAGCCCGGCTGATTGTGCCCCGTTGTCAGGAGCAGGGCTGAGTTTCTGTGCCAGACAAAAGGGGCATAAATCTGAGCTGGAAGGGAAGGCTGCTTGCAGCTCAGTGGGGTTTCAAAGTTGCTCTAAGAGATGGTCCCTGGGGGGGGTCTGTCCTTGCAGGAAAACAAGTGCTTACATGAGCTACGGGCTTTTCTGGGTAAAACAGAAGATGTGAGGAGGTTAAAACACTGTGTGTAGATATGGACAGTGAGCCAAACAATGCTCAGATCATGCACCGCATCACATGCTGGGGATCACTCACCAAGCCCAAGGATGGGCCTTTCTGCGCTTGCTGGGTCTTTCCTTTGCACTTTTAAGAGATGTGCCAAGAGAGGCCACCTCATCCCTGTCTCAGGAACCTGTTTCAGAGGGAGGAGACACACTCAGATGAGAATAACTGGACTGCTTGGAGATTTTACTTTTTTTTTTCTGTTTTGTTTTGGATTTTTTTTTTTTTTAAATCTAAACCACAAGTCATTCAACCTGAAATTTTGTGGCCGTTATTTATGTATGGAAAATATTTAACAGTTCAAGTCAGAAAGCCTAAAATTCAGAAACTTAGAGGCAATCCAAAACTCCTAGGGTCTTCAAAAATCAGACTAAAAATACTACAAGAACAGGCTCCCTTGGACTAGATACTAATTTTCTGCAGCAGTGTGAAGGAATTAAAGCTGTCCTAAAGCACCAGCTGGGAACTGCCCTGACATTTTCATGTCATCTGCTCCCCGGTCCTCTTGAGTAGGCCATGCAGGGGTGGGCTGGAGGCTTTCAGGGCCCTGCTGTAATCCAGCAAACCTTGGCTGGTAGAACCAGCCCCAGAAGAGATTCCAGCTGGCTTAAGTTAGAGCAGCCACAGGGCTGCTCTAACTTAAACCACCTGCCAGTTCAGTCCTGGGCCAGCTCTAGGATCTGGGAGGTAGAAACGTGGCTGGAAGCCAACTTTGCTTCTCTCTTCCTCATCTGTCCCCACAGGAGCCAGAGGTCTAAACCCCATTTAGAAAGGTCCATAGAATAAGGCTTCAGAGGGACACCACTGAGCTCCTGGTTACGTTTAAAATCCAAGAAGGGGAATGCCACCATTTAGCCCCATCTTCCTTCCTTACCTTCTCTCATCACAGTGCTTGCAATCACATATTGAAGCTCAAACATGAGGAAATGTGCAAGGACCGGTTATTTCCTGGAATGGCTGATGCTTTCTGACCTCTTTTGACTTCTCAGGCAGCCTCTCCCCTGCAGCTCTGGTATCTCCACTCCTGTAGGGAACCAAGCAATATAGACCAGACAGGGGGGTTCCCCCGTCCTCTTTTGAAAGAATGGAAGATACAAAAGTAAATTACAAACAAACAAACAAAACTTTCCCCGAACATTGCCAGAGCTGCTGATTCTAGTTTGAGCTTTGGACGTAAGATCACAACTGATTTAAACAGCCCTGATTCACCCATATACAGACACACAGAGAACCATGTTCGATGGTAGGAATTACCCTGATAATACAGCCTGAATTGTCCTGCCCCTGCCCTTCCTCCTTGCCTTCTGCCCTGCAGCTAGCAAAGATAATGAGTAACAGTGATATTAAACAGGGATTTGGGTGGGTTTTTTTACCTTTTTTTCCCCCAGAAAGTGGATAACACACTACAGTAGATAGAAAAATCCATCCGACTTTATTTAACTGTAACATTTATTAAGAGCAGTGAAAAGGTCAGCACGGAGCTACCAGCGTATGGGCTAAACTCCTTTCCCCAGCCTTGAATGCGACAAGAAAGCAGATCCTTTAAGATGCAACTATCTTAAGCTCCCCTCCGATGGTTAAACTCTTAGTAATTCTAGTTTTGGAGACAAACGTCAAAGCAGAGGGCTCTTCCCTTCATTATTCAAGTAAAGGCCCCATCAATATTATCTGTAATAAGAATCTGCTGTTGACATGGCTCACCCCGCAGTTCCTGTTCCAGGCAGTAGTCCCTGTCAATAGGATTAAGTGGAGGAATGCCTTTGACAAGTCCACTGGCTGCTGATTCATTGCTGCCATCAGGCTGCCGGCTGGGAAAGGCACCGGGCACCATTAGTTGGTCCTGCCATGGCTGACCGGGGGCAAGTGGTCCCAAAGTTTTGATTTTTTGATTTCTGGTGCTGGAGGGGACCTCCCCGGAGCTGCAGGAGCAAGTGGGGAGAGGGGAAGTCTGTGAGTGGTTTGCACCTTGCTTGTGTCCTACCATGTCGCTTTTGGCTACAGCAATAGGCACGTCAGCTGATGGGAAGTTCTGAGGTGCTTTGATGAACGATGCCAAACCGAGTGGCACAGGGAAGCCATCCGACATGCATGGGATAGTAGAGAGCGTTCCTCAGCCTGTGCATCAGCCTAGGAGACCACATCACACATTGAGGTGAAAGAGGAGCTCACTCTCCTTGCACCAGAGCTGCTCTTGGTGCCGAGCAGCCCAGGGGAAGCCAAGAGCAATGACCCCTGAGCAGCGCAGCCCCAGGTAGAGCGATGGCAGCTGCCAGAGCCAAGACACAACCACAGCGGGAATCCACAGCGAGAGGCACAAGCAGACAATTCTGACTCTACTTGCTGCTGGAGCCTGGCCATTCTTCATCGATCACGAGGATGCAGGGATGTGCTCAAGGGACCAGGAGTTACACCATGGTCAAAATGAAACAGTGCGGGTAAAAGCTCTGGAAGGAAAGCTCCGGGCACCAAGATCTGCAGATTGCTGGTGTGTCGCTGGGCATATCCAGTCCTTGACAATACTGACTGTCATTTTCCTTCTCCTTTGCCTCCTTGTTTAATGCAGCTCTTGATAGAAAGGCTCTGTCATTACCCACTGGCTTGCACAGCCCCAGGTTTGCAAAGCCCCAGCTCCCCCTCCCCTGCAGGCTGGTGACTGAGGAGAGCAGGCAGAGGGGGGACAGTGCCGCCCCTTCAGCACCCGCTGGGTCTCACTCTGGCTATAAAACAGCACCGAACCACAAAAGTAAGGGAAAAAAAGTCAGCTGCCAGGGAAAATCCCAGCCTCCTAACCTTCTACCTCTCAACTCTTCAAGTGGAGCACGCGGGAGACATGTGCACACACACATACACATTAACACCCTCATCTTTTCCAGTGACTAAGCCCCTGCCTAGTTTGTTCTGTTCCTGTCCCCTCAGGTGCTGAGGCCAGGTCAGGAAGCAGGCAGCCTAGAGTAAATAGATTAGCTCTTTTTAAATAAAACCTCTATTATTATCCTTAGGAAAAAAAATAACAACCCTCATTTTCAGGAATTGTTACATTTAATTAGGCTGCAGGTTCCACTGGGCTCTACAAACGGAGCCAAGAAAGCACGAATGTCAAAATATTCTGCACGCAAGATGAAAAGCCCTGAGCCGAGTGATCCAGTGAAAGGGAGCCCTGTCAGCCCGCTTGTCAAATCTGCCGCAGATTTTTCAAATCTAATTAAAATGATCGTTAATTTTTTTTCTTCTGTTTTTAAAGAAACACATTTTTCTTTTTTTCTTTTTTTTTTTTTTTTCCTCCCCCCCCTTTAGTTTTTAATCAGCCTGATTTCCTGCACTGAGCCAAGCCAGGAAGACAGTGAAAGGGAGACCCACACAGGCATCCAGGGGTGGAAAACAGGAGGACGGGTGGCTGTTCAGGCAGCAAAGCCTTCGTGGCAGCTCACCACGCACTGCTGTTTACTCACATGTGAGATCAGCCCTGACAGGAAGAACAAGGTACCAAATTCTGCCCCTGCCTGTTTCCTGCCTCCTTCGGGGGAACGGGACCTTTCAGGCTCATTGTAAATAAACAGGAGCGCATCAAAGGGACACCTGACTGCTGCACCCATTTTCGGCAAAACTAGAACAACTCACAGGCACTTGAATTTTTGGCTGACAGCTCAGACCAAAAGGGCCTTTACTGCCCTGGGATTAGCAGCTCTGATGCTTTGGAGCAGACAGAGGAAGCCAGTTTGCAAATCCTGAAATAGGAGTTTTACAGAAGAGCTTGAGCCACCAATTAATTTTGCTCACATCTATGCCTTGCCTTCACAGAGCCCAGCGATTCCTCTCCCTCACTGGGTTCATTGTTTATATGCGTAAAGTTATTTGGATGGGCTGATCTCAGCAAAGTAGTCTGTGAAGTCCTGCAGCAAAATGCGAGGTCGCTGAGACGGAGGCAGCAGCACAGGGTAGAGCAAGTCATTAGACCTAATAACCAACATGATAAAAATAGGCATAAATAGGGATAAAGAGATTTAAAACAAGGAACTAATGCTTAAGAGGAGGTTGGGTCAACAGCTATACAAACACACATATCCCCTACCACCTCCCCTGTTCCAGTGTCTCCAAGAAACATATTTGCTTACTTAAACAAGCATTTTTTTTTTTCCCAGCCTAGTTTCCTAGAGAAACAACTCTTTTGTGATTGTGCTGTGGGTGTGTCTGTCTCTCTCCCTAATAAAACTTCTGAACTCACTGGCCAATTTCAACCAAGTTTGCCAGAAGGGCAGAGTCCTCAAAGAAACTAACTGCTTGCAAGTCTTCCTGGGGCTGGGTAGATGAGAGAAAGCTAAGCCCACGCTGACAGAAAGGCTCCAGCATGCACTCACTTGATATTAAACACCAGAGCATCCAACCTTGAGCTGCCTCATATGTTTCTCTGCGGGAATCCACGCTTCACTGAATCACCCTGACTTAAGTGTGCTGTAGAAACAGCAGCTTCTGAGCCCCTCTGCGCTGAGAATTTAAATTCGTGGTGACTGACAGCCCCTCTTTCTGAGAAATGCCAATAGAACAGCATCGGCAAGGGAAGCGGTCCCAGCCAGGTAACATGAGATGCCTGTAGTCACAGGGCATCACCAGCACCAGCTCTCCGGCCACCCTAGCTGGTCCCCAGTCCTTCCTGCACCAAAGGCACCTCTTGGGCACTAAGGGGATGCAGGGCCAGGGGCAAGAATGGGGTCACCTTCTGATTGTGCAATATCCCAGCTGCGGGGTCTTTCCTGCTGCTTGGGCGAGGAGGAGCAGAGGCAGGAGCAGCCCAGCTACCGTGGGAGTCAGTGACTTGTAAACTGAGAGCAGTTGACCCAGGATCAGCCAGAGGGAAGGACGGTCC
Organism: Microhierax caerulescens; assembly: GCA_035590215.1. Classification (NCBI taxonomy): domain Eukaryota; kingdom Metazoa; phylum Chordata; class Aves; order Falconiformes; family Falconidae; genus Microhierax; species Microhierax caerulescens. Next base: position 10,890,203 of record JAVJGJ010000047.1, read on the forward strand.
CACAAGGTCAGTCTCCTACAGCATCGGTTTTCAGCCTCAACTTGCACTTTAAAAGCAGGTTGGGAAAGGCCTGTTGCAGACGCCTCTTTCTCATGCAAGGGCACAGGGATGCTCCTGGTTGGGGTGGGAGCGTGAAGGTGAGCTGGGAGCTGCCATGCTCCTACAGAGCTCGGGTACCTGTGGGGAGGAGGGCTCAGAAAGCACAAGGGTGTAAATTAATAGCCCCACCAGGGCTGCTGAGAGCCAGCACCAGCAAATGTTCCAATTAAGAAACTCTCTCTTTCTCCAGGTTGGGTTTAGGATGATTTTAGCGCAGGCAGATTTAGGATGCACTAACTGAAGGACAAAAGCCAAGGGAGTTATCAAAGATTTGGATGCAGCCACAAGCTCCTGTTCTCCAAGCCAGTGAAGAGGCAGAGAAGAAGAATAAAAGGCATTGCAACTGGGGGTAATCTCAGTTTCAACAATCTTACCTCTGCTCCCACACCACTTAAATTTGGCAAGCTCCTCAAAATATCACAACAATCCATCTTGCTGTAATGCCCAGGCACTTCCCCTCCTCTCTCATCAGCCCCCTACTATCTCACTGGAGACACCTTCTCATCTGCCGAAAAAAATAAAGCATCTGGAGCAAAAAAACCCCCTCAGCTAGAGTGAGAGGAAGCCTGGCAGGTTTTACCCTGCAACTGCTTGGGGAAAATTCACCCGTGTGACCTCCGTGTCCCATGAAAGGGATGAAATCAAGCCTTGCGCAAGGCGCTGCAGGGGAGGGATGGACGGGTGGGTTTGCCCTCCTGGTGACCAAGTCGGGATCTTGCGTGCCTGGGAATCATGTCCGTAGGGGAACAGATGGAGCTGGCATTTTTGGGACCCTGTGACTGGTTGTCCAGCTAGTAATTTAGCAAAGGGTGAGCAGATAATTTCCTGTTGGACTGGTCTGTTGGAAGGGCCTTTCCCCTCCGGGGAGCTGGTGGCTACGCAGCGAAGCCTGAAGATGCGCAGGAGCAAAGCGTGCTCCCTCCTTTTATAGCGGGGCTGGTTTCCCCGCGTTGCCGTCATCCCTGGGGTGAGCAGTGCCATAAGACATTTGAGGCTCTCCCCCGCAGAGGGTAAAAAGTCAAAAGGGTATTAAGCTGTCAGATTGGGGCAATTTATGTGTATAAACAGAGGCCTGTTTTGCTGATTTACACCCTGATAGGACATGGCCCACAGGTAACGAACACAGCACATCCCCACATCTGCCAGTGGAAGCAGTTTGGATTGACTGACCCATAAAACTGCAAGGCCTGAAGTTATCTGGCTTCACATCTACATATACACACGCAAACAGCCACAGCCAGCAAGTGCTCATGGAGTAACACGATATAAGCAATAAACGCTTTCCCCCAGCAAAAGTTAGGAGAGAGATTAGATAAGGTGGCTAAAACAAACTTTAACCACCACGGTGGGAGCTTGGCTGGCCTGTCCTTTTACTCGGCTGAATAAGCTGTGGCACAGAGAGCCTGCAGCACCGGCCACCCCCCGGCGCTGGGGGCCCAAATTAGCCCAGCACATCACTGCGCCTTGCTCTGTCAAAGCAATCTCATCCCCATCATTACAGGAGAGCTGTGCCTCCCTCCCAAGCTGAGGGTTCAGTTAAGACGTGCCTCTGCTGGGGAAGGGCCCCAAACCCTTTTTTTTCCCCTTTGGAAACGCTCCTGTTGGGAGCCAGGGAGGCTGCCCGCCTCCGTGGGTGTAGGGGAGGGGGCAGCAGGGCTGGCGCCACGCTCCCCTCCCAGGTGGTGCAATACAGCTCCCTCGACTACATTGCGAAACCAAGCCCCGCTCCCTCCCACCTTCCCAGGGAAAAATCACCCTTGCAGCCGCCCTAGAAACCTCCAGCCTCCCCTCTCCGATGACACCAAGAGGGCAGGTTACCCCCTGACCGCTGGCACCTGAGGGTGGCACCGACGGAGGCACGGGCGGGTGCCTGCCCCCAACACATGCCACAGGGCAGCGTTTGCTTCCCATCATCGCAATTCATGCCTTCCCATCGCCGGGCCGCTGCGGGGATGTGAGCAGCCGCTACATTCCCATTCTGCCCAGCAGACTTCAGTGTCAATTGCATGCTTTGGGCAAAAATAACAATTGGAAAAAATAATTGCATTTATCATGTTGGCGACTCGGCCAGCTACATAAGAATGTTACATAGCAAAACCGCAGAGTTCAGCCTGTTTCCACACAGGCAGAAGAACAATGACTGGCAGGAGTCCCCTGACATCAGACGCTCGTCTTTAACTCAAGCAATTCTTTCACCAACATCTCCAGTCCACCAACCTGGGATGCCACCGCAGCCCAGCCTGCAGGTGATCCTGAAGCTGATGGAGATACCACCAGCCAGATGACAACTTCCAACAACAACTAAGCAGGCAGGAATACCACAATGAACTTGTTCAACTGTTTTGTTGATAGAAGCTTGGACAGATGTAGGATTAAACTCCTTAAATGATGCCACAATTCACAGGAAATTTAACTTCCCTTGCTCCAGGAAGCAGTGATAGGTGACAGATTATGGCAAAGGCAAATGATGGGTCTTCCAGTGCCACCGCAGACCACACGGACAGGTGAATTGCTGCCGTGCCTCTTACAGAGACTTTCTGCTCTATGCAGCACTCCATGTTATTTCAGCTTAGGTTTACCTTCTTTGCGTAGCCTGCTGACTCTACTCCTGCATAACCTGGCCACTATGCTTGCACGCTGCTTTCTTGCGCAATTCAGCTCATTAGAACATGCTACTAACTTGCTTTGCTGATATGTAGAGGGATTTAAGATAATGCAACGACCATCCCAAAGGGTTCAAGTAAGAAAAGCAGATGTTATGAAAGGCTCCGTCTCTTCTAACCAATGGCTGACACAAAAATCCTGCCCACCGTCTTGGACTGCAGTTACTGGGCAGCCACTCTGAAAGTTATATTGGTTCAGTGATCCAAGCAGAAACCAGCTCACCGGAACAGTGAGCCCAAGCACCAAGTAAATCCAGCTCCTCAACTGGTTGCGTGGCCACTTCATGCAACACAAGAGACAAGATGGGGCAGGAAGGGGAAGAGCAATGCCACCCCTTTTGGATGCGGTGCCCAGCTAGATGGATTAGCCAAAATACAAATTTGTTCCCAAAAGCCTTGCAAGCAAATGTAAGTTAAAATAGGTCCCTCTTGGCTGTAGTGTTCAATGTCTTCTGACTCTGTGGCGTGTAAATTATGTCAGTTGTAGACTTCTCTAGAGCTCATTGTATTGGTGTAGAAACATCCAAATGAACCTGCCCGAGGCATTCCTCTACTCAAAAGATATAAACAGTTGGCAGTCACTGATCTGCCACTTCTCAACACATTCTCCTAGCCTGACTCTGCAAAATAAAATGCATTAGCCTGAGCTACCTTCATGTGCAGTGAAGCCATCCCTGGCAACAGCCTGTTCTTCTCAACAAAAATTGAAATGCTTTATATCTTGTTTAACAAACAACTTAAACACATAGGAACACCAGTGTAACCACACTTAAATCAGTCCTAAATGTTGATTCACAATATATGTATAAGTATGTATGTGTGTATATATATAAATGCAAGTTGTGGTGGACAACCATGTCCTCCAGGTCTAGCTGATGGTATGACCACAAGATGCTCATTGCGACCTCCCTGGAAAGTCTGCCACCCCACAGCCCCGCTGATGGCTATAACCTTTTCAAGCTGAGATAGACAAGAATCCTTTGGTTGGGAAGGCTGTGTGTATGGCAGCATTTCAGCTAGCACAGCTGCCTGCATAGTGAACATCTAGATATCTAAAGCCTTGGAGTTACAACCAACACCACCTACAGCAGTTTTAAATTAACTTTGAGATGTTCATCCAGTAAGCTGTACTACATTGGTTTAAAAATCACTTTTGGTTTTTTTCACCTTTGTTTATAGGCTGGGACAAAAAGGCTCTAAGAACTCTAGGGGTAGTTCTACCACCCCCAAACCATTGGCGCTTTTGATACCAACTTCAACATGAGCAGAACTTCAGTTTTTGCTTACGTGCAGATGTCGGTCACCAACCTGGCTATGCCCCAGTAGCAATGCTGGTTTAATCCTGCTGAAATACTGATACTCTATAAGCAGGTATGCCATGAGTTATTGAGCCTGGACAAAGCTTCCAGATGACACAGGTTAATTCCTGATGAAGCAGACTCCTTGAAGCCTTAAGGTGAAGCTTTTCTCTCCATCTGAATGCCTCCATATTCTGAGGAACACTCAGCTTCCAGTTGTTGCACAGTGGTCTGCTAGACAAAAAAAATCCTATTATCTACTTCACTCCCCACATCTGCAAACTGGGACCAACTCCATCCTCAACTTTGCTCTGGTGGATCAACACATGGGGTCACTCAGGGCTTTGCCACTCTTCCAAAACTTCCCTGAACCCTCTCCAACATATTGATATATTTACTCACTACAGCAGCACTGTCACCCTGAGCAAATATGACCTCCTCTACTCTTTCTACCCCGACGTGTCCTCCTGCTCAGTTACAGCCCAGCACAAGGACCATCCGTTCAGCTGCGTTTTTCACACTGAAGCAGCTTTCCCAAAACCAACTTCAGTGCCCTGCTTCCTGGAGTCGTGTCCTACAAATGCAGCTTTTACTCTTTGTTCTTGCATTCACCTGCACCACCGTATTTGTTGTTTCCTTGAGCCTAGCTCTCCAAGCACTCTGTATTCCTCCCCTATAAGTAACCTCTCCTCTTCATTATTTACTGCTTCCTGGCTTGTTACACCATTAGCAGACCACATCACTGGTGATTTTACATTTTCTTCCGTGTCATTGATAAAGATATTAAATGCAAGAATACTGGAGGGACTTTGCTACAAACACAGCTGGCAGATGATTTACAGTTACATTTGGAGACCTGTCAGGGAGCCAGGTTTTAATCCATTTAATGCACACCCTCTTGATTTTATACTGCTCTAGATCCTTAATCAAAATGTTGTGTGGTACCCAGTCAAATGTCTCACAGAAGTCTTGTACACTACTATCACTTTTATCAACTAAACCAAAGAGAGAAATCACATTCTATTTTCCATGAACTCATGCTGATTGGCATTAATTACAATTTTCTTCCTTTAATCGCTCATGGACTCCCACGAACAAGGACTAACTTGTGCCACCCAGCACACCACTAACAGCACCCCTCTGACTCGCCCTTGGCCACAGAGCATGTGTATTTTGAGAACAAAAAAGCAATTCTGTAAAACCCAAAGCTGGAGCTGGGCACAAGAAAAGCTGGCTGTCATCTGAAGTGGCACAATATGGGAACCACAGAAACAACCATGGTTGTGCTGGGGGCTTTGCATCTTGCAGAGGGATGGAAGGGCAGGTGAGCTGGCCCTGTCTCAGACACCAGAGAAAGGACATGAAGAATGGCTCTGGCAGACAGCAGAGTCAGCCATCACCAGTCTTTGTGACAGCACTGAGATCCACACTGGAAACCACCTGCCCAGGTAAAACACTTAGAGGTGTTGAGGAGAGTCTTTTTAGTGATAGCATGGGTGATACAAAATGTTTGTGTCATTGCAAAGAGGCCAAAGCTGTTTATTCAACATATAGATGAGACTGAAGTATGCTTCTAGCAATCATGTTGTAGATATTGTTGTGCTATCACAGCTATTTCATTTTGTTCCTTGAAGGTTGGAAGTAATTAATTAGCTTGTGCTTGAGTCAATACCTTGGCTCTTTCAAGTCTCCAAGTGAAGTTTAGAAAGCAGTCCCAGAGCACCTACCCCTGATGCTGAAATGCTTATAACACTGTGTTGTTCCCTTTTTTTAAAAAAAATAAGTCTGCAAATCATTGTCTAAGCATCCCAAGTGGAAGTAATTCTTCACCAAGGAACTATGGAGAATAAAGGGAAACAAGAATTTTGCTTCAAACATCTAAAACATGTTGGGTTTCACTTTGATGTAGTTGGCATTTTAAAAAAAATGGTAGCAGAACAAAAGGTTTTGTTTAACTCAAGACTTTTTTGAGGGAGGTACTATTTTTTTCTTTTAATGATTTAAATAAAACTGAAGGAAATTTTAAGAAAAAATGTTCCGTGTTTTGCAAGAGAAGGGCAGAAAATATAAGTTGAGGTCCTTCTAATGCAATAGCTCAGACACATCAAGATAAAGTCGCTAAAGGTTTCAGCATCACTAAAACTGCATTTGTTTATTTCCTACAAATACTTTAGCTGAGGGATGTTTGCAATTGTCAGCCCTGCACAGTTACTACTGGAATTCACCTGTAGCCTGTCTCGTTTCAGGTGTGCAATCTTTAGTTAAGAGTAGAGAGAAAACCTCATTGCTACCACAAAAAGTAATTCCTGTAAGACCACCTGCTTGGATGAAAGAGAAGTGTCCAACACAACCACTTAGAAAGCCCTGCTGAAGTTTGAGTTTAGCAGTCCCATACATTCAAGCATCAGAAGCAGAGGAGGGAGTGGGGCATGAGGCTGCATCTCCCCAGACAAGAACATTCTCTGTAATTTTTTTCCTTTTTCCACTTGTCCAACGTGAAGAAAGTGACTATGCTGGACAGCACAGATGTTTCCCTGCTCAGTGCTGATTACACACGGGCTCTTCTCTGTCCCAGGGAACAGCACAGTAGGTGGTGGTTTTCAGCTGTAAGAGACGCTCTGGCCCTGTATTTTTCATCTTTACTCTGCTTAAGGCGAAATCTTGGCAGAACGTGCTGGAAAAACACAAAGGATATTGTGATCTCAGGGTTAATGGCTATGCTGTTGAAAACTTTGCAGAGCTTTTGACTTATCTCATTAGGGAGCAGAGAGCTGCTTTGGCATTAGATGTCACCTATGCATTTGTAACAAACCCCAGCATCAATAAATCTCAGCAAACATCCCCTTCACTGCAACCCAAGTGCCTGCAAGGGTGCTAATCCCTGGCCAACATTCACTTGACTAAATCATTTTTAAAAGATGATGCAGCTAATACTCCTTATTCCAGAGAATCCTGCATTGTTTTCCTTGCAAATTGCTCCTCCAAAAGGATAAAAGCTATAGCTTCTCAATTTCCACTCTAAAACAACCTTCTCGGCTGGAGCAGCAGCCTGCGAACTTCTCCAGGAAAAGTGAGATGCATCTAGCGAGTCACAGCCTGGTCCCCCCCATGGCCGGCGTGATGGTCCGGGGGCTGCGTCTGGGTCTAATCAGGAATTTCTCTTTGTGCTGTGCCTCGTGTTTATGGCCATATCCCTCCGTGTGGATTAGGACGTCCCTCTCGCTGGCAGTGCCGGGGGAGCAGGAGTGAGGCCACGCAGGAGTCAGCGGCATTGAAGGGCTCTGCGCTGGCAGAACAATGGGTTTGCTGCAGGCACAGCTACTGACTTTTAACAGCTCTTTCCCAGTAACCCCATACGGGATTGCATCATGGAAAATCCTAGTGGAAAGCCAGGAACAAAGGAAAGATGTCAGGCTGCTTTTAAAAGGGACTTGTTCTCAGGGCAGAGGAAGCCCTTTGGTGGCCAGGGTGGGAGGCTCAGCCGGAGGAACCTGGGCTCCCTTAAAGACTGGAGGCAAATCTGGAGACATACACCAGACGGGAGAGCCGAGAAAAGGGCAACGCTCAGGAGGCGGCAGCTTTGCCTCGCTGTGCAGCGTTCCTGCATTGTCTAGGGATGAAGTGTGTGTGTCTGTGTGGAAAAAAATTCCTATGCAGATGCTGTGTCCCTTTATTGAATTGTCCCCACGGTCCCCAAAGAGTCCACAGTGCCCATCAGGACAGAGGATGCGACAATGCCCATAAGCGACTGAGCTCTCATCTCTGATCCAACAGCCCCAGAAAGGGAGCCAGGCAAGGAACATGCCCCTGAGAGCCAGGGCTGGGGACACTGCCTGGACCCTGTCCAGGCTTGGCTAGCTGGAAAGTACCCAAGGCTGATTTTATAATGGTGTGAGACACTATGCCCGAGGAAGAACACAGCAGAGCTGTGGCAGAGGTTCTGGTCAAGAAAGGCTCTGCTCTTCTATAGAGAAGCGCAGCAAAAGAGGCAGAGTTACCACTCCATTTCTGTGGGGAACAAAGCTGTAACTGACACCACGTTGCAAGTCTGATGAGAAACCTTTTTATGGGAGATTAGAAAAGCAACACTACTGCTGCAAGTATGGAAAAGAAGAGCCATGGGTGCTGGTGAGGAAAAGGCAAACTTGCAAGGAGAGCCCAACAGAGAAGCCCTACACTGCCCAACGGTGGGCTTACTGCAGCGCACAGTAGGGACGATATGTGCCTTCGGCTCTGATGTGGTACCTAAATTATGAAGACTGACCTGCTTCTTGCCTGCTTTTGTAATTCTAAACTGGTCTTTCTTTAACCTTCCAGGGATGGCACGTGGAAGGGTAGTGCAGAGCAGGTGTTTGAGACACTCCAGTTCCTCCTTTGGGGTTCCACCCAAACACTGTTTCTCATCGGCAACAGGAGGACGACCCCACCGGCCAGTGCGATGTATGTAGACCGCATGGCAAGGGGAAGGGCACTTAGGTACCCTGCATAGCAAGGAAACAGCAGAGGTTGTAAGGAAGCCTGGAAACCCGGCACATTTGCATTCTCATTAGCTACATGGAAAACAGCTAGGAAGATTTTTTTGGCAATAAAGCTAGCCATCGACTTGCTCACTTGGCTGAAATACTGATGCCAAGGAGCAGCAAAGCAAAGCAAGAGAGCTGGCCTTGAACCAAGGGATTTTGCAGAACTCTCATTTTGCATTCAATGCCCTTAGTCCAGGGGTCTTAAGTGTTGTCAGTTTAAGGGCATGAGTGAGAAACTGGATTGCAAAAGGAGCTCTTCCCTCTTTGCATATAGGCATCTCTGCCTTTGCCTTCCACTCCTTCTCTGGCCAAATAGTCCAGCTCTTGGATAGAAAATCCCTCCAAAACTCCAATGCTCCCACGCTTGTGAGCATACAGGGCCAGCTGGCTGGAGCAGGGAGCAGAGCGCTGGCTGGCACTGCTCTGGCAGCACGGTCATACCTGCAGTGCCCGGCCAGCTCTCACTGCTGCTGGCTGGCAACAGCTCCGCTGCAGCTTCTTATCGCAGAAGAGCATCAGCAAGACGCGCTCTCTGCTCGGCCAGCCAGTGCTGGGCACTGCTCTGTGCTGCCTTAGTCTTGGTAATACTGGCAGCACCGCTGGATGGTAAGTAACTGAATAAATAACTGAAAGCACAGCTCACTCGCGTGAGAGCCCCAGCACGCATTGGACATCTCAATCGCCTTGTCCCAGTCATCTCCAAAGGTGACAGCTCCAGCGGGAGGAGCACACCCCTCCCCTGTGCCACACACCGTGCTGAGGGATACTACTGCTCCACTGCAAACACCATGGAGTAAAAGCAGTCTGTCAGAGTGGGGGAGGACCAGGAACACTGCTACTTTGTGGCATTATGTAGGATTTTCCTTCCTAAGGTTTGCTGCTATGGGTTGCAAGAAAACAAAACCAAAACTCCACCACTTTTTTTTCATAATGCCCTGAGAAATCCTGATTAGAAATTGGAAAAAGAGTGAATCTGATGTCAGCTGGGAATAGTGACCGTTCTCCCAGCAGCTTCATTTAAGGCTTGAAGGGTGGCTATGTATCTCAGAAACTTTTTCACCCCCAAGCATGGATTCAAATAAATGGCTCTGATTTGGTTTGCCTTCATTCACATGCTTTTGTGTTTGCTTTACCAACATTCTAACAAAGGCATTTACTGTCAGGAACACTTACCAAAATGGCAAATAATGGAAAGCACAGCAATTCAGACCAGAATCTGGTTCTGAAAGTCACGTACTAGTATTTAAGAGAAGAAACAATGCCGTGTGAACATTCACCCAAGCCAAAGTCACCAGCACAGCTGAGATTTCAGCCATTCAGTAGCAACGGGTTCATTATCAAGATATATTGCCCAAATTATTCCTAGATGTTATTCAGAGAATTATTTCAAATAATTAATATATGTAAGAAAATTACTGGCTCTGAACAGAAGAATTGAACTTGTCACATTAGAGCTGAATAAATGCCCTGCAACTATTCACTGCCCTGCTTTTGGATACTCTAATTGCACCAGATCCAATCTTTAACCCCATTGGGACTGAGGGAAACATTCTCCCGTGGCTCTGCTTGCTGCGGCTGGGGACACAATCCCCGCGGACGCCACCCCTCTCTCTGTAGGGGGACTGTGGCCTTATCTTACGGGCTCTCTATTGTATTTCAGGAAAGAGACTCATAGTTTCACCTTTCACTTATGCTGGGGTAATTCCTGTGGTCTTCAGCGGAGCTGTGGTTACACCTCTGTGCACAGGAGAAGAATTGCACCAGGTTTAATCTTGTCCACGGTTCATTGTTTCATCATCTCAGAGGAGGTGCAGGAAACCCTGTGAGTGGAGGGAGGTGCTGGCAGGAGCAGGCAGGACCTGGTGCTCCGTGGCTGGCCGGCGGGGATAGCCGGGTAGCAGCCCTCCCAAAACCAGGGCGGGCTGGAGCCTGGGCTGGGTGCTGCAGGAAACACAGGAGTCTCAGTGCTATTTGTGCTGGTTTCAGGAAGAGAAAAAAGTGAGCACGGGCAGCACGTCCAAACATAGAAGACATGGGAGGAATCAGAGCCAGAAGTTGAAATTCCCAATTTTGTGCCCTCACAGAAAAATGCAATGTCCCTGCAGGGAGCCAGGACCCTGGAGCGGGTCACCCATGGCCTTGGACCACAGCTAGCCAAGCCCTGCTCCTTCTCCTGGCCTACAATAGGGCTGGAAAGGGCAGGTGCAAGGCTGTGGGGTGGTAACAAGAACCACAGCTCCAGTAGCCACGCAGTCTGAGAACACCTGCACCAAGTGGGGTTCTTTTGGGTTTTGTTTTTTGGTTTGCTTTTTGCGACCTTACAGACACCAGAAACTGCTGTAACGCTCTGTGCCCACAGTGCAACACAACCCCATCAGCCTACATTTGCATCACAGGTGGCTTGCGTCCCACAGCTCATCCATCACTGTCACACAACGTATCTCCAGTACCTGTATGAGCAGCCTTGCTCCTGGGATTCCTTCAGCACGTGTGATGAAACTCCAGGAGTAAGGGTGCAGGATCAGGCTTTGGGTAGAAAAGGAGGGGGGAAAAAAAAAGGCATATAAGACAAGTGGAATAACTAAGGGAAGAGGCACATTTACATGGGTGTTACTAAACAGGTGACGACTTAGCTGCATTGCAGCCAGGACGTTCATTGTTCCTTGTCCCGTTATTACCAAGGGCTTGATCTCTTCGCATGCAAGCCCAGGATGGACTTAACTTGATGGAGGGGAGGACCAAGTGCTGAGCAGATCTAGGTTTTAGCTAGCAACAGGGGTCATTTTGGGGAAAGAGTCTGCAAAGCAGGGTTTGAAGAGGGATTTGGGTGAGGATCTCGGGGTCACAGTGGGATCTTTGGCAAGACCCTGGCCACGCAGCTTATGGCCTGGGAGCATCCCGGCTGCCCCAAAACCAAGCAGAGCCCCATGAGCCAGGACAACTTTTCTGCCCCAATCAACACAAAAAGTTAATAGCAATAACTGGGAGGATCTGAAAGAGGTTCTTTGCTGCCCCCTCCACCTCCCCTCCCTTTTTTATTTGCCTGAGTGACAGAGGATTTAAATGCAAAGTGGATCTAATGCACACCCTGAAGTCGGCTGGCAGTATGCAAATGACCTGTCAGATTAAAATCTGAATGAAAGAGATAACAAGCTTATCTTCATAACAAAAGACTCTTACGGGCAAACTATTTGACGCAGTGTTGATGTTTGTTTTAACCCGTGGACTTTGGACAGTGCAATATTTCAGGGGCTGTGCTCCCCTCCGCTCTGTGGCTCGCACGCCTCTGTGTGCGTGTTTGTATTTGCACTGGCAACAAAAGGCAAGTGCTATGATAATAAGAGGGAGGGGGGGGGACACGACACCAAAAAAAAAAAAAAAAAAAAAAAAAAACCAGCCAAGT
>JAVJGJ010000047.1:10902288-10930203 GCA_035590215.1 Microhierax caerulescens
ACAAACAAAAAAAAAAAAAAAAAAAAAAAAAACAAGCAGCCTAGTGAGAGCTCTAACAGTTGATTTCAAAGTCTTTTTTTGGGGGGTGGCTCTGCAGAGCCAGTGCCAAACAAACCAGCAATAGGTCAACTCACGCTTGCGACCAGCACTACAGCTGCAGTGAGAATAAGCAAACACAGCAGCAGGGGAAAGAATTAAAGGAGGAGGCTGGGGGCGAGGCGGACGATTTATTCTTCTGGCACGTGCAGAGGGGCTGGAGATGGATCAGCTGTATTTATTCTGTGAAAAGGGAAAGAAAAGGAGGCAAAAGAGCAAAGCAAGTTTCATCGTACCAGAGAAAACAAAGATTTTCAATAAACTCCCCATTGCCACCCCCCTCCCTGGAAAAAGGGGGAGAAAAAAAACCACCAAAACTGCAGGTGTTTGTGAGGGATCTGTATAGAAGCCATGCAGGGAATTAGCAACTGAGGCAAGTTGCCTTTGGAAAAGGAATCTGCCCTGAATAGATTTGCATTTCTTAATTTAGGGATCATCAGCAAACAAGAGCCAGAGAAAGCACCCCTCTCCCAGCACAGCACCGGGGGCTTCAAAGTGAGGAGGGCGGTGTGCTGGGGGGCCTCGGAGGCAGGCAGGCTGGCTATTCAGGCTGGCTGGGCTCCCGCTGGGACTGGGCTCCTTCGTGCTGGCCCTGACCGGACCCCCAGCCCCGAGTCCCTCCGGTCGCCCTGCTTTATCCTCTCAATACAATGAGAAGCATGTGAGTATTGAACGCCACGTTCCTCGCCCAGAGGAACCGCCACCAAATCCTCCCCTTTCAGGTCCTTCCCAATCCTCTAAACCCCCTCAGTTAATGCCCCGCTGCTCTGCTCTCTCCCTGCTGAGAAGTGAAAGCCCATTGAGAGGGAGAAAGTCTTCTCCCAAAGCCCTCCAGTCAGTCCTCAAGCTACCAAGCAGAATTTACAAGCTTTTCCACATGCTGCAGTTGACCCCGATGCTGAACCTCTTGCTGCAGGGGACAGCAGAGATGTGCCCATGCCACAAGGACAGTGACAGGAGCAAAATCCCAGGCTTGAACCCCTTGACGAGGGCTGGCTTCATGCCCTTGTTTCCCTGACTTCTGCTTGCCTGGTGTGCTTGGCTCAGCTCAGCTGGGATGGGATGGTGCCTGTACCTGCGCCACCAAACCAAGGCGGTGCTCTCCACTCATTGGAGCCGTAATGAATCCCAACTGCATCTCACACCCGCTCAATTTCCTAATGTTCACCTGAAAACCTGTCTCCTTCCACTTGGTTCCAGTATTTTGGAAGCCACCTCTGTGAAATATGTTCTAAGCCCCGTGCAGACATGCCAAATTAACTTTCCTCCTCCTCTATGGCACATAGGCACCTTGCTGATTCAAGAAAGCCAAAAGCAGGAAGGGTTAATTGGTGTATGGAAGGTCCCAACCACTTAACTTGGTTGAGTAAATACAAACCTTTTTGCCTAGAAAAAAGGCAAGGAGATTTGGTCAAGTTCTTTTACCGAAGTCCTGGAGACAGAAGAGAGGTTCCCCAAAGACCCAGCTACCAAGCCCAAGTGATTAATGACCTAAAATGTGGTGTTCAGCAAATTGGACTGTCACTTCTCAAAGAGCACGCACTGGGGTGACTGGAACAAGCTGGTGCTGAAGGCATGGGGGGTATCTGCCAGGATTCAGCACAGCACACACTCAGGCACACTCAGAGTGGAAAAGAGAGACCCTACAATCAATCCCAGAGAGCGACCTACCGCAAAAACACACCGTGAGATCAAGTGCACTGCTCTGTCTGCTCAGCGATGCTCCAAGGAAGCACAGATCAATCACGTATCATTTGCAAAGAAGCAAGAGGCCTCGTCAGAGCAGAAAGGCCCTGAGACAAGTCCTGTCTTGGTATGTCAACTGTACCTGAGAGCAAGTAATGAACTCCCTGGACAACCAAAGAACAAGATGGGATTCCAGGACTGCAACTTGCAGGACAGGGGAGGGCTGGATAAGGGATGATTTACGTGGGATGTTGGCAGGAGCATATTTAAAGCTTTGGCACGCTCTGCAATAGGAGACATGGTGTCTTTACTGCTTGGCTGGGGAAAAAGACACGCTAATGCCAACGTAATTGCTTAAGACCTATTTCAATTTATGTACATTATGCAAATACAACACTCCATGAACTGCCAGTGTGGGGATGGGGAACAGTGCATAAGGGCAGTCTTTGCACAGGACGCCTTTCCTGCACATGCTCTGCAGTGCTCCCCAGGCTCAGTCCTGCACTACAGAAACATACCTGCTCCAAAGTGCTCTGTGGCAGACAGGCTGGAAGGGAAATCCCAAATGCAGTTGTCTTGGATGAGACTGCAGAATATGAAACCACAGGTCAGGGAGAGCCCCCCAGGGCAGGTCAATATGCTCCATGAAATGGCCTTTCAATTCTGGAAAGGAAAAGCAGAAAGAAAAGTTACATAGATGTTAAAGCAATGAAGGAGAGATTTGGGCACTGTAAAACTTAGCTGTTAGGTCCTTCCCGATCCCACTCAACAACTCTTGCTGAGCATAGGATGGGACTCCAGCAGATGCAAAGGAACAGCTTGAGTGAAGTATGTGTCAGATACAGAATCATAGAATTGTTTAGGTTGGAAAAGACCCTGAAGATCATTGAGTCTAACTGATAATCCAGCACTGCCAAGCCCACCACTAACCATGTCCCCAAATGCCACATCTGCATGTCTTTTAAATACCTCTGGGGATGATGACTCTGGCTACTTCCCTGGGCAGCCTGTTGCAATGCTTGATAACCCTTTCAGGGAAGAAATTTTTCCTAATATCCAATATAAACCTGCCCTGAGGCCATCTCCTCTCATCCTATCACTTGTTACTTGGCTGAGCAGACCAACACTCACCTCTCTACAACCCCCTTTTGTATGAACCAGGGCCTTTAGACAAACCACTTTGCAAAAAGAGAAATACCTCTGCCAGTCTGCTGGTTCCTTTGGCAATGCTGTTGTGGTGCCCTGGCGTTCTAGGGCTGCTCTGGATTTGGATCTAGATCCCTCTTCAAGACTTAGTTTGATCTGTAGCACCCAGCCACCCAGCACAGAAGGCAGCACCCTGAAGTAACAGATCTGCAACTGCAGAAACCAGTGGGTGCTTTCATCGTGGTCATGAAGTAGAAGAGAAGATTGAATAGGTTGGGAGGAGGAATTGACACAACAATTCTCACCAACTTTTACAGCTGTGGAGCATCTGTGGTTCCTTCAGAATGTTTTTAAGGCTGTTTCCTATTCTCACGTGCGTTGTGGCTGTTGCTGTACTGCGTAGCTGTGATCAGGGGCCACACAGGCAGGTGAAATGGCTTCTTAGCTGGAGAAGCAAAACTCCCTCTCACTTCTGGGGGAAGGGCTGAATACTCACGCATGTCAAACCTACCCGGCACAAACGGTAAATGCCAGTGAAACGTGTTGGCACAGACAAACATGGGAACCAGACAAGGGCAAGAATACAGCCAAAGGGGCCAGTGTAAAAATCAAATTTCCAGTCTTGTAACACTTGCCGCAGCATTTTCCACATTCCAGGAAACAGCTCTGCTGGGTCCTCTCTCCCACACCTAGGTTTTCACCTTGTTTTTCACCTTTCACACCTTGGCTTGAGAGCACAAGCTTGCAGTCCTGCCAGCTCTTGTCCCATCATGAAGTTTATAATATATGAGTTTTTTCCTGTGTCTTCAGTTTTAGCTCCCAGAGGCAAGCAATGAGATGAACCGAGAGCAAGGGGTTCTCACACAAACTGTGACCTGAGCACCTGACTTCGGGAGGGTGGACTCTAAATGCTCCTTCCAGAAGAGCATAGACAAGTTAGGAAGAGAAGCTTCATCACTCAGGTACCCAAGATAGCTATCCTAAGGTGAGCAGCACAAAAACCCCTCACATTCCTCAGCTGGAGAAAAAGAAGAGTATCGGTCTTCCTAGCTTTGGGAAAAGCCTGAAATTTTTTACATGCTTTTACGGTTTCAAACACAGAAAGTGGGCAAACCCCTTCAACAATTCAATCAACCTCTCAAAATACTTCTCTCTTGCAAGCCAAAGCCATTGTTTTGGCTGATGTGTGGGACTGCGACCTCTAAATCTTGGATAGCACCACAGCAAGGAAATAACACATTTCTAGAGACTCAGCCTGAGGATTTGCAGAAAGCATAGTCCACTCAACTGACCAGGAATCCTGGTATATTCACTGCCAAGATTAAACCTGGAACAAAGAAGTAAGTAGGAAAGTACAGAAAATTCAGGTCCTGGTTGTCAGAGGCTATTTTTTTAATATGAATAACAAGTGTTTAACCAGCATGTCTGATCAGTCATAGTCCACTGGGATGTGCCCTCTCTAAAGAGGGACATCCCCAGGCAAGCACAGCTCTGCCGTGTTTAGGGCTCATTCTCACCGTCTGGTCCAGAACTTGCCCAAAGATCTGAACCCATCCTGTTGCCTGCCGAACCTCTGTTCAAGGCAAGAATTACCCTTAAAATGGGATCTTCTTGGGAAAGGGCAATCCTGACTCCACTAAAATCAACACCAAAGCTCCATCTGGCTTAGTTACTTTCAGTATTTCATGCCATCACGCCTGTTAAATGCCTTCAGAGCGCCTTACCCTACTTTGGTGCTATATAAACAGCAATAAGCCGTGAACGCAGCATTTCTGCCCTTCTTCTCATTTACATCATTTGCTTGTTAGTGGTTTTGGTTTTAAGAAATAGCAGTGAACAAAAATCTGTATGCTAATTAAGCCTATGGGGCACATGAGACAGAACCTCCCTCGTGCTGGGTATTCACTTTTGGTCTTTTCTCAGCAATAAATCCAACCAGCAGGATCCTCAGCTGGCATGACTCAACACAGCTCATTTGAACTCACACAGTGACACACCACTTTTCTGCAGCACAGACCCTGGCCCCATCTAAACAAGCAAGAGACTGTGTTTGCTCCAGAAAGGTAAGATAATATCTAGAGAGATGACGCTACCAAAATAAGGGTGGGAGGGTAGAGCCAGACAGCTGAGACAAGGCAGACTGTCTGTGACATGCTGGAATTAATATACATATCTATTTAATTTTTGTTTTAAATACTTTTTTCTTTTTTAAAGAAAGAGACTCCACTGATGGGGAATATCTTTCTGGACACTAGTGCACAGTTTGAGACCAGAGGTCCCTTTCGCAGAGCCCATGTGGAGACCCCTTGAAGTTTTTGGCTGCACTTATCCAAAACGGGCTTTAAACTGAGTTGCTTCCAGCCATTTTTTTCTGAGAAACTAACAGAGCACCCTGCTCTACCAGAGATCAAGCTACCAAATCTTAACTCACAAAGTGTACTGTCTTCTTCCAGCCTTCAGCTCCCTGGCCCAAAAGCGTTGTTGATGTGTGTGGGCAAACTCTGTCAACTGAAGAGCCTTTGGGCTTCTCTCCCAAGATACTTGTGTACAGGGAACATCTCTTGCCAGCACCACGGTGTGGGAGTCCTGGGCCTACTTCCCAGCTCCTCCACCATTTTGCCAGCTTTCTGCATGTGCAAACCTGCAGGACCACTCCATGCCTCAGTTTCCCTGTCTATAAAGCCGGGAAAAAAGAAACTCCCACTTCCCCAGGCTTTTTCTTCAAATTATTATGAGTTCTTCCTTTTACAATGGCAATGAACAGATGCAGCCAAGATTAAAATCACACTGTAAAAATATACAAAAAAAGGCAGTCCTGCTCCGACACAGCGTTGAACGTAGACTGCAATCAATTTGAACTGGGTCTGTTCATTTTTTTTTGCCAAAACATCAGCACTTTGTAAATGAAACTGCAATTCCCTGCTTCACAAAGTTGTTTTAAACCCTCGGTCATTTCAGATCTTGCATGGAATAGCAGTATGAATATCAGCCTTTCCCATGCAAGGCAGTTTACTGTTAAATCGGGGCACATGGAATAGGCTCACAAGTATTTTACCTGTAGCTTCCAACTGATTGTGCCATTTGCAGTCGATGCATATTTTACCCCTTTGGTTACACAAGGGTAGTGGCCAGAAGAAGGTTAGTGACAATGCAGAAATAGCTAATATACAGAGCCAGAGATAAAGAGCTTTACAAAAAAAAAAAAACAATGCAGAAAATCCCCTCGCATTCCTGAATCATCAGGAACTGACTGTCTTACACTCTTGGCCATTTAAGTATGAAATAAATAAAGATGATGTTGTTCATTTTGCGTGTGTGTCTAATCTCACATTCTCAATACAAATGCATTTAACCTTGTCCCTTTAAAAGAGCTCTGGACAATCAGAATCATCTTTACAGAAGACTGCATCTGCTTTTAAATTAGCTTTTTAAAAAGCAGCCATTCTCTCTTTCCCCTTTTCCAATTCCCATTCACACTTGGTGCAGATAAACACAGGCACACCAGAGCTAGGAGCCCTCCAAAACTTTAAATGGAAACCATGCTTCAGACGAGCAGTGCTTTTCCCCCACAGCAAGTACGCACTTTGCTGCCTGCCCAAAACCATCAGAGATTCAGAGTTTTTGTTTGTGTCAACAGCGCCTCAAATCACAAAATTTTAGACAAACCAGCTTGAAAAACAAGTACACTAGTCTGTGGGTCCACTCATAACTCACACAGAAGATGGTTCTATACTCCAGTAATACCATGGAAAACACCTCATTCCCTCTGAAACATTCCAATCAGGTGCAGGTCAAATCCATTTAACCTAATTTTTGCCTGTCTTTGGCTTTACATCCAAGTGTCAAGTCCAGCTCCCAGCCACATGCAGAGTCGTTCATGACACTGACCTCCGTGTCACGCACAAACTTGGGAACCGGTGCAGAATTTGACCTGTGGCATTTGTTAATAACCTCCTTATTAATCATCTTTGTCATTTCTCCAGTGCCTCCCATCTGTGGATCCAGAAGCACTTTGTGAGCTACAGTGAACTAAAGCGATGGTGTGGGTTAAGAAGGGTATCTCCATTTTACAGCTGGGAACAGAGGAGCACGCAGGGCTATGTAATTAATGCTCAGGAGATGCGGGCTTCTGGCAGAACATGTTCCCACAGCCGCAGATAAGTCTCGTCAACACAAAACCCCCTCTCCCCCGCTGTCATCCTGAACGCATGGGGAAACGTTCTCCCATCATGGGGCTGCGGCGTGGGAAAGGAGCCACGGTGCTGCACCGCTGCAGTGCCACGTGCCTGGAGAAGATACAGAAAAACAACCACGCTTATGGTCGAGGATAGCAAGTGCTGGGTGGGGGAATTACAACAGAGAAACCATCAGGGAAAAAGTTTCCATCCTGCAAATGTTGGAATTGAACACCCTTATCAACACCAGGGCTGCGTAACGGCGCACTCGAACGATTGAATTGCTGTTGTGGCAGAGCTCAGGTTAAAATCCCAGCAGAGGGGTGCTGAGCTTTAGCACGGGGTCACGCTACTTACGGGGCAGCTCAGCTCAGGCAAGCACTGCTGTGCAGCTCTGCTCTTGGTGATACCGGCACATCTGGTGAGGCTTCCATAGGGAAGGATGGGCCTTGGTGATGTGAGCAAGGAGCCAGCAGCCAGGACAGCCGATGGCCAGGGCCCCTCCGGGTGCCAGTCTCTGAAGCCCCCAAGCCAGCAGGTTTGAGCCAGAGCTCTAGACAGAACCAGCTAAAAGGAAATATTATATCTGAGTTTATAATCCCAATTTTGCCACGATGAGATCCCATCCCAACCCCTTTCAGTCCCTTGTAACTTTGGAAAATAAGCGTTACGCACTTGATCTGTTCCGTCCTCCTGTACAACAGCAAAGCACCATCCACAGGGTGAGGTATTCACTTTTATAAGACCAGCTGGAAGCACTGGAGGCGAAAAAACAGAAGTTATTAATACCCAAGCTCCTCTTCAAACACTGTGTGTAAGAACATTCCACGCTGTGGTCCGCAGCTGAATTTTCTGCTGATTTAATAATATCCTAAACAGATTTCCTACAATCTTAACTGAACATTCATAGATCAGTACCGGTTTATGTGTCTCAGGAAAACAGCCCCGCAATGTTAGCCACGAGAAAAGTGCAGAAGCAGCCCTCGGTGGGCACACGTTACACTGCACAAAATCCTACTGGGAGCAGGGGAAAAACTGCTTTTTGTCACAAAAGTGACAAAAATAGCTTTTCAGATAAAAATGTTTTTCAAATTTTCAAAGAAATTTTGCACTTATATAGTGCTGCCTTTTCAACCAAAAAAAAACCCAACCCCAAAACAACCTCTTCAGTTTTTCAGTACCAATTCTGTTTTTCAATCAGTAATTGTTCTTCAGTACTAAAACAAGTCCGGCTCTGCCTTCTTCTGAAGCACTGGAAAAATAAACATCCCTTTAAACTTTTAGGGCAAACTCTGCGTCTCCCCCCCCAACCCTGCACTGTAGTTTCCAGTACAACACATTTTAAAAATGGAAAAAAAAAAAAAAAAAAAGCCTCAGCATAGTTCAGCGGTGCGTGTTTCCAGTCACACTCTCTTTGTAGTTAACCTCGGCAGCCTCCAACAGCAGCTCGGGCAAGCCCGGGTTGCAGAGGACTGACGGAAGAGGTGCAACTCGGTGCAGGCAGGCTGGATCATATATATCGATAAAATTGGTCTAAGTGCTCAAATTGAAACAGGTTGTAAGACACAGCAGGGAGGAAGAAAGCTTCTAATAGCCCCCTACATTTGACAAAGGGCAGATGTCTCACAAGGGAGGTGAGTGATTCCCGCAGCTCCCAGCTCTCCCGCAGTTTGCTCCACCAGCTCCTGCTCAGCGCTGCTTTAAGGCGGAATTACCCAGGAGTTTTTCCACCCCGAGAGGAGTTTTTAATACAGTAGGGCTTGCAGAAACCCACATTGTGGAAAATCGGTTTGGTTGTTTATTTCTAAGGGTTGTTATGATAAAACCTGGGGGGACTGGATGGGTTTGATGAGCAGGGTGCTGGTGGGGCATCAGGAGACCTGGGCTCCACAGCCGACTGCATGGGCTCGGGGGGGATCCCAGTCAAGTAACACACTATCTCTGTATCTTACTTTCTGCAGCAGTAAAACAAAGCTGTTTCTCAAGAGTGTTAAGAGGCTAAATTCATAAATATTTGAAATTTGCATTGAGATCTCTGTGGGACAGGAGTGCGGCATGCCAAACCACGGCAGCGCTGCGTACCTTGGAGGCACGGTGAACGTTAGTCAATTAACTGCAGATCATTATGTTTAGAGGAATTAAAGTAAACTCCCGGATCCTTACTCAGTGCAGCCAGGAGGGTGTAACAGTCTCTCCACTGTGCAAATATCATTCCTAGATCCATTAGCAAGGGGTCCCTGTGGCGTGGAGAAGCCGAGCCATGCACCAATGCCATTCAGCAACTGGTTATTGCCTTTTGTTGTCCCCACCAGAAGCTGGACCAGAGTTTGGGGAGGGCTGGGGGCATTTGCCTGTCATCCAACCTTATTTTGAGGTTTTCATTTCTCCTTACCCCCAGCATTTCCCTTCAATACTTTGTATTGTGGGAGGGGGGAATGCAGCAAACTGCGTAGCTGATTAAGAACTCTATTGCCCCTGAATATTTGCTTTCCGTCCTGCCCAGCTGTAATGGAAGCAGTGGTCAGTTTCCAAAGGACTGGATATCTCCGACTCCGGGAGCGGGAATCAGAGCCATGCAGATAAGGCTGTCATCAGAGATAACAGCAGTCAACAACCCTCAGCGTCATTATCTTAGCAAAGGGAAAAAGCAGGCAGCTCCCCTTAATATACAAAGTGCAGCGGTTATATATGTCTCCTTTACAATGATAGATGGTAAGGGATAAAGGGGGAAATCTAACAGAAAGCCTTCAAAGCCAGCCTGCTTCACATCCTCATGCTCCCAAACAGTGAATATGTTTTCATAAAGGCAGTAAACAGCCTCCCCCCAGCCCGCACTCACGCTCGCCTCGCCGAGCGAGGTGACTTCGGCAAAATAATTTCACTGACATGGATCTGAGTGAAGTCTTTTTTTTTTTTTTTTTTGCCTCCTCCTTTGGTTAACGGAATTTCTTAAGATGGAATAATGAAGCAGTGATTGTCAAACACGCCTAACTGGAAAGCAAACAAATTGGCTGGATCAGGCCTTTTTAATTTGAAAAAATAAATAGAATAACCATGAATTTATTTGCAATGGTTTGATTGCTCTCTGAAACCATTATGCTGTTAAGCCCCTTTTTACCTTATAATCAAACTCCAGGAGCATAACACACTCCAGCGTGCCTCACGGCGCTGTGCGAGCTGCCCCGGGATTGAGCAGGCTGCATCCTCCCCGCTGCACGCGTGCACCGTACGCGACCCAACGCTTCCCCACCACCGCCTGCTGCTTCCAAACAGGGACCCTCGTGGCAGCAGCACAGCACCGGAACACCAGCGCAAAGGTGACATGCAGTAATTGCCCTTTTCTAACAGGCAGGCCAGTTTGCGAAGCCCCAGACGAGCTGAGCCCCAAACACCTTAAATCAAAGCCCTAGAGGAAGCAGGGCAAATAAATAAGTAAAGATGTAGGGAAAAAGGAAAGTGGCAAAATCCTAAATAAAATGTCAGGGTCTGATTTCTTTATGTGCATTTCTGAAGTGACAAGAAGCACACAGAAGGGCATTTAATTAAATCAAAGGGTAAAGGAGGGGGTTGCCATGCAGCTTGCTATTATGTTACAGTTCACTAAAATGAAAACTTATTTTTAAACCTCTGGTATTAATTTGAGATTATTCAGATACTTAATTAAAAGTGCAGCATGTGTTAAATATTATTTCAACAAAGATTATCATCAAAACCCTATGTAATAAGATCCTTCAATGCTTAGAGCGATATTTTATGCTAATTTTCTATGCCACCAAATGAAGGTCTCTTCAATTCCTCCCCCCTCCTTCTTCATTTGCTGCAACAAAATGTTCCAGGCAGGGGAAAAAAAAGTTTCTAGAATAGCAAGGATACTGCAGATAATGCAGTGCAACAAATAGCAGCTCAGTGGTAGTCACGTTCCTGCACCCAGCTCCCTTCCTGATACCAGTTGGCAATAAAGGACTAGATCAAACAGGCTCCCATTAGAGCTAAAGGGCTGACTTACGCTCCCGGTGAGGTTACAGACAGTGTAAGCCAGGAGTAAGTTTGCCCTGGCAAAACCCTGCCAGAGTAACGAAGGCAGGAGTTTGCCCTTTGTGCATCAGGAATGAACCAACTGTTTATACCTGGATCATATAAGGTATCGAGGTTTCCAGGGCAAAGAATACGTTTTCCTGTGGGGGATTTCTCCTGTGGCCTTTTCTCCTGTGAATGGAGTCAGTGAAGTTGATGGGAACTAATCCTGTAAGATCAAGGTTCAGTGTTAAGTTTTCAGTGTTGTCTGTGCAGTTAGACTCCCCCCACCCCCAACAGAAGGAAAAGAGGGATTAATTACTTGCTCTAAGTAACACTATTTTGCCTGAAAACAAGCAAATAAAAACCCAAGAAAAATCATCAAATACTTACACAGACTCCCCTCATACAATGGCTTCATCAGTCCTGCCACAAGCAAGCTTCGTTTATTGACTGGGGCCAGTGCTACGCTTACTCCTTAGCAAACACAGGACCATTGCCGAGCAAAGGCTTCATTGCTTAAAGTGAACGTAATAGCTGTGAGGAATTGCACGCGCTCTTTTTAACATATAAACCATTGATGCTTCCCAACACAGAACAACTTCAAAAAGAATTGTGCTTGCTACTCAGCGTGTATTCAATACGCTGATTTTCTAAACATCAGGAAAAGCTTCCATTTGTTAGAAGCTGCTATCAAAATATAGGAAAGGCAACTACTTTCAGTCTGGGGAATAGTTCAAGCTGTCATCGAAAGATAGCACAAAAAACTTTCAGAGCACCAACAATCAAAAATAATGTTTTTGGCGTATTAGAGAATCTGCCTGTATCTAACAGTGCCAGCGCCACACACGCACACAGCCGCTCTCGTGGATTCTTCACTTGGAATTCACGGCTGTTGCGCAGTTTGAGAGCCCCAGCTGCAATGACAAGCCATACGTTCTGCTGAAATCACGAGCCCTGAAACTATAGCGATGGAAAACGCTGAAGCTAGATTATAGCAACTGTTACACAGTCTCAGCTTGCGGCCGGAGGTAAGCTGCACCCAGCAACTTGAGCGAGAGCTAATATGGAATAATAATTAAAAAAATATCAAAGTCAACAAATCAGAGCAGCAGAATGCCAGCCGCAGCTTCAAGCTGAGAGCCAAGAGGGAGATTCCTCTGTGTCGGATAAGGATTATTAGTGTGGCTGTCCTCAGAACAAACTGCAGAAAAGGTGCAATAAAGTGCATTTAAGATGAACAGAAAATTGTGGAACCGGGGAGCAGCGCTCGTTTGTAACCATTTGCTCCGGGCTTTCTGCTGCTTGCCTCAGTGTGCTTGGTTAGCTCCGGGTTTGACTGCCAGCTTGCCGGGGCAAGCAGCTCGCCCTTGTACTTGCCTGTAAAGTTCAGAGCTGGGCACTGATGCTGCCGACACTGGAGTAACAAATCCACATAGGATCTAAACCGTGTTTTATTATGTTGTTTGTTTTTGGGGGGGTTGTTTGGTTTTGCTTGTTTGTGGATTATTTTTTTTTTTAAAGGATCTTGTTAACAGGCAAAGAAACAGTTGGCAAAAGCGATAATTGTAGACTTTAAGTACTGAAGGTACACAGACTGAAAATAGGGGAGTAAGAAGTGCGGAAATAACAACTACAAGACAATCCATTGTGTAATCTACCTATAGCTATATCTTGAAACAAAGATCTAAGCATAACACGATATATCATCTTGGGTTTCATATGTGCCTACACACAAATAAAAAGCTACTTTTACAGGAACTTACGTGCTCTAGATCCACATTTACTCAGATGTTCTTCTTCAGGGGGTATTTTTGTGCAAGCAATGCGAGATTGTTTCTAGGTGTATGGGTGGTTCTTTTAAGATTAAGTGGAAAGTTACCTAGGAAACTATGCCAGAAGCCTCCCCACTACACATCTGCAATTGTACACACACAAAGAAAAAAAAAAAAAAAAAAAGACAAAAACAAACCAAAAAAAAAAAAAACCACCCCAAAAAAACTCCTTACAGCAGCGGTCTGTTGCCATAAAGACAATGGATAAGCGGGACTTGTATTCTTTCGGAGGAGGGGAAAGGGGTTTGAGCAGTAAAGCCTGTGAGCGGGTCCGCGGCGGAGCGCTGCCCGCCCGCTGCTGCTCTGCCCGCGGAGGGAGCGCTGCGCGCCCTTCCCGCACTGCCCGCCCTGCCTGTACTGCGCGCCCTGCCCGCGCCGGCAGCCCCCAGCGGCAGGAGGCTGCTGCCCTCTATCGGCCCCGGCCCCCGGCAGCCGCCCGCCGGCTCGGGAGCGCCGAACCCCCCCCGCCGCCTCGTCCCTCCCGGGCGGCGGCGAAGGGCTCCTTGCGCTGTCAAATCCCCCCCGGCAGCGCCGGTACTTCTTCGTATGTCACTCGCAGCCCTCTGACAACGCGGCCCAAAGGACAATACAAATATACATCTCGATGAAGCTGTTAAACAAATACGAAATGCCGGTGTTTTGGCCCACCAGTCTAAACAATGTGATAATGGCAATAATAGCTCTATTCACAGCACAGCTTTCCCAGCACTGCTCTTGTAAACTTTCACTATCTGAACTGTTAAACAAAACTCCCGGCTTTATCGCGGGCCCTTTATGCTTTATCTCGCTACTTTATGCGCTACAAAATGATCCCGAAAAGGGCTTGAGACAATCCAGGAAAAGAAGAGGGAGCACAAGATTCCCACAAAAGCAGCTGATGAGATATTTTAAAACCAAATAAATAAATAACATAAAATAGATGGGACTTGCAATGACCAAAATGGTGGGGGAAAAAAATCCAACAAGAGCTCAGCAAGAGAAAAGGCATAAAAATTGGACTGTAAGAGCACTGTGGTTTGGCACAGCCGTTGTTCACACTGGGCTGAACGCTGCGTGCTCACCTGGCCCCTCAGGGCAGCCAGCACACAAGTGTGTCTGCACAAACGCTCACCTTCAAGGAGCACAAGTGTTCCTTTCAATGCTGTCCTCACTGCCACTGGTTATGAAAATCTGGAGAAAAGCCACAAAATTAAGTTAAACCAGCGTGAGTTTAGACTCAGATCTCCAAATATAGTCATTTTAAAGGGTGAATTGCTGCTCCTCCTAATAACGCATAAAATGTTGGGGTCAGCCCTGTTTCCACTGAAGCCCTCATAAACACACATACACAGATAGATGCCTAAATAGAATTATATATATATATGTGTGCGTGTATATACATCCAGACTGTATTAAAGATAATAAATATGCACGTTCTTTCTGCACAAAAGTGCCTATTGCACAAGCACTGAAGCACACAAGAAAATACATGTATTTTTCAGGCGACTGAAGTCGCTGATGGGACCGGGTACTACAAACTTGCAGGGAAAAAGTTAAGGTTATAATTTAAAGCAGCTAAGATTGAACTGATCTTTTCAGAAAAGAAGTCAGACATCAGCTCCCAGATGTCAAGGTATCCTGTCACTCAGGTAATAGCTGAGAAAAATAAACCCAGCTGTGGTCTGGGTACTAATCTGAATGCGCGTGTGTGCTTCTGCGATGATGGGCACATAACTACCACGTTCTCAGAAGAGATGAATGCTTCTGGAAGAACTGTGAGGCTGGTCAATGCCGAATAGCCCTCCTCTACCTCACACTGTATTTCATAAAAACCAAGATTAAACCCCCTCCTGAAGGTCTTTCAGCCTTACCTGCACCCATCTGTTAGTTCGTAACAGCTTCAAGAGGAAAGGCTGCTCTTAATTTCTGTGTCTGGTGTGAGGCAGAGGACCGAGCTGGTCTTAAAAAGCAAGTTGTGGTGAGAGCGTACGGTGCGATGAAAGCTGAGCAGGGTCAGTAACGCTTTGTGCTATGCTTTGCAAACTTTATCCTGTCTTTTTACTCTGTTGCTTGTAGAGAAAGTAGGCAGGGATGTGAGGCTTGCCTAGATGGCATGGTGAAATTTATTACGAAGTCATACTACTAAAGATTTCCGTCACAGGGAGGTCAGCTTTCAGTGTAAAGACACTATGTGAGCAGGTCCTGCAGATCATGTTTTATCTTCATAAATGAATGCGTCTCTACAGTAACCGGACATTTGTTTGCCTGTATGGAGCTCATTAACAGCTGGGTCATACTTGAAATCCTAGAGTTTACGGCATATGCAGGGGAAATTATTTTTCAGATGGTCTCTGGTCCTACTTCTCTGCAGACATTCAGAGCCACCCACATAGCCCACACCCCACCGCCGGCTGGGCTGCGTAGTGCCTGTCGATCATCGATCGGTATTTTTAAACTGCCCATGTCTATGAGTGGCTTTCCATTAACCAACAGGACAGCTGCTGGTCTTCACCAAACTTAAAGGGACACCAGCAACACGTCTGAAAAGCATTTGTCCTTTTTTCTTTTTTTTTTTTTTTTCCTCCTCTGAAACAAAGCGAGGAAGAGACACACCTCCTTTCAGAAAACAGAAAACCAAAAACACATCCCAAATAGCAGCACGTTGGTTATTAACTGACTACACAGTTCGACCCACAGTTATCTAAACCTGCTCTCCAAAACACGCTGTGTCCCCACCATGTCTGTTAATTACACTGAAAACTCCTTCAATTATTTGAAACCTCGATTATCCAAAATTCTCCCCTCTCCCCCATTATGTTCAGATAATTGAGGTTGTATGGAGCACACTCACAGCCAGTTAGAAGAGCAAGCATTATCTTTCAGCTGATACAACTATCAATAGCAAGTGTACAGCACATACTACAAAGGCTTTATTGTGCATATGTAGGGAGATAGAGATGAGATACGGTTCCGGGAGGCAGTTTGTCTAGTGGTTACAGTACAGAGTTGGGTGTCATGAGACCGAAGTTTTAATTACTACCTCTGCTACTGACTCTGTTACTCAGATAAACCGCTCGCTGTCTCTGCGTGCCAGCATCCCACCCTGCAAAAAAAAAGGCACTGTGAGATTTACACACCTTTGTCAAGTACTTTGATATCCTTAGATAAACAGCTTTTTATGCGTAACTGCTGAGTATTATTGTCCATTTAATTGCATTTTTAGAAGTCCTTGGAAAGAAAGGACTGAAAAAAAATAGCTGAAAACATTTGAGAGCCAGAACTTTGGTTGGTGGAGACTGGCACGGAGTTCAGCAGAGCTGTGCTGATTTACATCAGGGCAGACCTGGCCCTTTAAACATTGTTTGGTAAATGTAACGTGACCAGTACGAACAAGCTGTACCCGTGCTAGGTACAAACTACCCAATGCAGATTCATATTTACTGCTGCAAAATCTTTATGCCTTACCACAAACTGGTACCAGTACTTGGTATTTGAACAAGAATAATACAGCTTCCACTAAAGCAATAGTCTGTTTGTGCCCGGTATGCTATGACCAAAATCCTTTTATTTAGAGAGTCCCAAAACTTTCCGCATCGAAGGATCAGTATGAGTGTGCGTCTTCCCCCCGGGTGAAGCCAAGCGATGTACAGCACACGCTGCATGCTGTTACCACAAAGGGTGCCAGACTCACAAAGGACATCTTAAAATGTGGTACCATGAATGCTTGCACCACATAAATTGCAGAGAGATGATAGAAAATGAAGGCCTTTGAATAATGATAAGCTTCATATGACTGCAGGTGAGGGACTACACAAGCTCATTGCACAAAGCTGTAACTGCATGTACAATGCACCCAGATACGGTGTAGACATATTTGTAATCGCCACCCACCGAACTCCTTAAGAGCAGGCAGAACACGACCCTGCGAGGTAAGGAGATGGCACCTGCCGCTCTGCTATCTTTCTGCTTTGTCTTATAAGCATCTCAAATTCTGTTTTAAGGCTTTTCCTTGCGGCGATTTCTGTAAATCACCCTTCTCGGCTGGAGTGCTGAGGTGAGGGGAAAAAATCCCACGCTCACTTAAAGCCTTTTCTTTCTCTTGTAACATGGACATCTTGGAGAGCAGATTAGCCAAAGGAGAAAAAAAAAAAAAATAAAAAGCAAGCGGTATTACTGGTGACCTAATCCTTCCTCTAAGAAAAAGAAAGGGGAAAGAAAGCCTCTTGTGATCTCCAAGGAGGAACTTGCCTTGTAAACTAGTCTCCTGTTTGAAACGGAAACAAGAATGTGAATCCTGATACAGAGAGGCTACCAAAGGCAGGGAACAGCTTAACAGACCGGAGATTTTCCCTTTCAGTGCAACGCAGGGTATTACACAGGTCCTGCCTACGTTAGAAAAACAGGCAGCGAAAACTTCACAGGTTATAAGATCCTCTGGCCACAAAGGCATCCAAATGCGGTTATTTTTATACACTAGGCAGGAGCATAATCTGTGTCCAAGTTTATAAACTGTGGGTTTGTAGTTCATTAAAAGGATTCTGTTACTGGCTCCTCTCTCTTGGGTTATTGTATCCAACCCCCGTGACATGCATTTACAGCCCTTTCAAACCTGCCCCTCTATAAAACCAGGAATGCTGCCCCTGCCCCCTCCTCCCCTTAGGGAGTGGGGGCAATCAGTGTTAGATTAACTAAATATTTGAAGAAGGGATCCATTTTTACTGGCAAACATTGTTCGGAATAAAAGTTTGCACTTCCTCAAGTGCTAGATAAAAGAACACGAAGGCAGGCACGCTGGCTGCCACTGTCATCCTCTTTTCAGGCAAGAAAACTGAGGTCTGGGGTAAGTCCACGGCAAAATAGACTACTTACTTTGAATACAGCAACTCTCTAAACCTCTTGATTTCAACCCCAACCAGCCCCCTTTGCTGCACCAGGGCAGACAATTGGCCCATTGAGCCCAGTCTCCTCTCCAGCTTCAACCAGCTGAATCACCCCTAATAGCCAATTTAATAGACAAATTTCACTTCTCTTCTTGCATGCAAATACCCATGACCAGGTTGCTGCTCCCTCCATTTCTCATTGTCCAGAAATACTTGGAGGGACAAGGGTTTTTGCCGTTTATTTGAACTTCTCACTCCATTCTCGAGGAACACTGTGGATGGGCTCCGAGTACCGCGGTGGCATCACTCCTGTTCCCTCCAAGCAGAGGATCTGGGCACCAGTGGCCCCGACACACGGACACAGCCGTCAGGAAAAGCTTCCAGGAATACTCACACGTTTATGTGCTTTTTTCAGTCTCCAGGAGCACAAACACCAGTGAAAACCTGAATGGCAAGGAACATAGGCAAACAGAATGTCATCGTGGCAACAGCTAATTCATTTCTTCAATTCCAGGTAGTATCTTCAGACTTCTTTTTTGGCATCGTTCCCCAGCTCCTATCCAAGTATCTGATATCCACGGCTTCCTAAAACATGGTGGCAGATGCCATTCTGATAGGAAACCAGAAATTCCTTCCTGACCCAGCAGATTACGTCATGCCTCTGAAATGCAAGATCAAATCCAATCCAGCTACCTGTCCATCTCCAGACTGCCTATCAATTAGCATTAGACACTAATTTGATTAAATCAGTATGTTGAAATTTTATTTGATTCCACCTAAGGAGTATAATTCCCCCTGCGTGTTCTCTGTAACCCACTAATTTTCCAATGGAATGGGAAACACAGGTTGGGATTTGGAGGCTATTTCTTCTACTTGTTAACATGTGAGCTTAAAACCGCAGTAAAAAATAAATCCATGCAACTTGGTAGAATGAGACTTGCCAGTTTAAGAGAAAACGGCTTTTTACAGAATAACCCAGATGGGAAAAAAAAAACCCCATATACATTTAACTCTGAAACCTGAAGTGTTCTTTGAGGGAAAACGAATACATTTTAGCCTTAAAGGGATCACAGACTGCAATTATATAATTCTTGTCAACTGATGTTAAAGATAGGCTGGAAAGAATGTATGCTGAGGCCCTGCAATAAAACGAGCTCCTTTACTCCTTTCAAATGTTTGCAAGCCTTGGAGGTTATCCAAAGGTCGAATACAGGAAAAGTCTTGGTGAACAGAAAACATAATCATGAGCTTTTTTAATATGGGCTCTTTTTGTAATAAAATAAAATTATGGTAAGGGAAGGGAGGGCGGGCTCTGTCTCCTCAGATCTAGGGCCAGGGGGGCTGAGTTTTAATCAGATGCTGCTGTTCTCCCCTCCTCTCCCCTCCCCTGCCTGTCACTACATGGAGAGAGAAGCCAGAGGAGGTGCACTGGGTGTGCTGCAGAGGTGCAAAGCTCCAAGCCTGGCACCAAAACCCCTTGTCTTTGCCGTGACACAAGGACCCGTTTCCTGAGAGGGAGATGGAGAGAGACCATCGCTGCCAGACAGCTTGGTGCAGGGTAGCAGCAGATCCCCAAACACTCCCCTCGCGTTATACCAGGGGTCTGTCCCAACTCCCCTCACATTATGCCAGGGGTCTGTCCCAACTCCCCTCACGTTATGCCAGGGGTCTGTCCCAACAGGCCCCATTTCACGCAGAGAAGATCTCCATACGATGCCGTAGCTATTACCAATGCGCTGCCACTTCTGGGGTGCACCAGAACGAATGCTGCGCTTCCCACAGGAACGCCGCTGGAAGCTGAAAGCAAGGTGTATGGAAAATATCACATCCAGCTGCAACCACACAGGAGTTCAGAAATGGCTTGTCAATATGCATATGGATTTTGAGGCAGAATCTAGGGCTGCAATATTTACTATTTCCAAAGGGGCTACAGCTTTGCTCATGACCATCTGTGGTCAGGGAGCTGTTTCTCTTTCACCCAGAGTACTCGGTGGCACTGCCTTGACACCCCATCCGGGGTGCAGCAACAAATCACACACAGGCACTCAGGCTCCCCCCTGCATTTGGTTCAGAAATTTTTTATCCAACAATGGACTTGACCCCATCTCCCCAGACTGCTAAATACAAGCCTGGAGCAGCAAACCATGAAGTATTTGTAAGGATTTCATGAAGCAGACATTTACTGAAGGCATCAGGTGCTTCTAAGTTGTGATCATCCTTCATAGGAAAACCTGGGAGACACACACCGAGACTGGATTTGTTCTAATCCCATACTCCCTGTAACACCTTATCACCATTTACCTCTTATGGAGCTGGGTGACTGCCCCATCACCCAGCTCTTACCACACAACACAGACTTACCTATACCTCACAGGCTGAGAAGATCTTACAACAAACCTGATGTTCTTTTCCTCTCAAAAAGCAGAAGACTGTTCTAATGATCAATCTCCATTGCCTGGGGAATGTCATTCACGCTGACAAGTCCACCACTGTTCTGAAGATGTTGTTTCCCATTTCTTGAATTTCTTCTAGGCTTCTTCTGTCCTGCATTTCACCATTACCAGTCTGTATGGAGTGACCTTTCCCATTCCCTGCTCCAGATGAATAAGTGGAATTAGGATAAGAAAAAAAAAACAACCAACCCACCCCAAAAAAACAGATGATACCTTCTATTCCCATCTAGGCAAGAAATGCTTCAGAGACTGGATAGATCAGTAAATGCACCTGCTTTGTTAGGATGTGAAATTAATTCACTTTAGCTGTGCTCCCATAGACCATCTCTTAGCCTACAGGCACAAAAACTTGACCCCATATTTACACTATTTCGTATAATTTCATGCCAGTAGCATGTTTTCCAACATGAACAGCACATCTGGCTCTTCCTCATCTTTGAGGAAAAGGTGCAGAGCCGCTATTTCATGAAACCAGGAGACAAAGGAAGATCCTGAACACTACTGTGTGTGGAATATGGCACATCTTTATTTTCAGTAGTATAGGCAGTGACAAGAGAGATGTAATTGGCAGCCCTATTGCATTCCAGGAACGGTCACAGTGTCGGGGTACCAGTCCCCTGTTAGGTATGACCCAGAACATCACCTCTCCTTTATTTTATTTCACCTCTCCCTCTTTCATCCAGTCCTACTCCTCCTCCCGTGGAGTGGCATTCCTTGGCTTTAGCCAGTGGCTTGGCTTCTCTTTGAGCTGAAAAGTCAAGAGAATAAATAAATAAGCACTGGAAAAGTCACTAGGAAGTAAGCTGCCGATATTTAAAAATGAAGGTCCCTATTCACAGGCTGATTTGGAGAATTGTTTTGGCACGTGCCTAAATCCAGCTGATCTCCACTAGACATAAAACCACACCAAAACTCAAACATGCATTGAAGAGCCCTTCCTGAGTGAAACTACTTGCCCAAACTGTGGAATAAGTTTAAAGAAGATACCCTACAGAAATGCCACGTATTCAGGACAGCTCTGGGACCCAGGAAACGGTGATAGCAGCAAGCTGACCCTGCAAACCAAAATGAAATCAGAGCCTGGGGAGATGACACCCAGATTTTCCTGTGAGCAGAAAGTGGATGCTTAGTGGTGCTGCGGGCAGGCAGCATTTCAAATGGGCTCCACACATGGGAACAAACATGTCCGAGAGCCTCACACCCAACAGGGAGCTGCTGGGTGCTGAACACATCTGAAAATCTGGTGCTCAGAGTGGGCATGGAGCCCTGGTAAATCCATCTCCCAGCCCTGCTGAAAATCTGTCACCACATCATCAACGTTAAAAGACAGGTTTTTCAAATGGGAAAAGTGCATTTATCACCCTCAGCAAACTCACGAACAACACAAGGCATAATTGCTCAAATGTCAAATAAAAATTCTTGTCTGAGTAAACACCACGCATGGACCTTTTTTGATCCCCAAATATGAACACTTTGGAACAGGATGAGCATGTGGCTAGCGGGGCTGTAACGGAGAGTGCTTTGTAACCTTAATTATACCAGGCGTGATAAAGTGCCCGCTATCATGAAAAAAAGCTCATCTGAAAGACAGAGGGAAACCAGATGGGAAAAAAGCACAAACTCTCAGCAGGAATTTCAGGGAGGGGTTTTGGGGGCCTTTTAGTTCTTTTTTTTGATCGCTTTCAATTTTTCCAAAGTAAGGATCTCTCCCCATAGCTCGATGCTAAGCAGAAATATGGTCCCATGCACCTGAGGCGTTCAGAGGGCAAGGCTGAAAGTCCAGGTTTAGCTTTGGTGCCAGAGCTGCAGCCTCCCGTGACAGTGGGTATCTGTGAAGCCAGCCAAGGGGAGCATGCACCCACAGCCCTTCACCCCAGTGGGAACCCGAGGCTGCTGGGGCATCTACCTCAGCTATTGCTGACTGCAACACCTTTGCTACTTCTGATATTGCAATCCTTTCTGCTGCTCGGGCAAATGCTTCAGTAACGCTTTCTGCCTCCAGGTTTTCTGATGCTTCCACCACTATTGCTGCTGCTCCTTCAGGAGTGACCACCTTTCCACCCAGATCTGCTCCCTCTGGGCTTGCCACCTCCTCTGTTGCTGCTACTTTTTCTACTCCTTCCACCTTGGCTCGTGACGCTGTTGCATCCTTCTCTGCTCCCTGTGGTGCTGTGACATCCAGCGGTTCCATGTCCCCTGCAAGGTCACCAGTGGCCAGCGTAGCAGGAGTACCCTTCCCGGGGGACAGCACAGGCCTGCAGAGTCACAGAGCTGGCCTGGATCCTGTTGGTAGAAATAAAGCGTGTGAAGCAGCACACCTATAAACAAGTGCATTTCTTAGTGTCACTACAAGTGGAAAGGTGACAGGTCCTGCAGCCAGCAAGGGCTGCTTTTCAACAGCCTGTCTTTTCTGTAGAGACCCAGAGCATCTGTGTGGTAGCACAGCTTTGACTCTCGCTTGGAGCATCTCCTACAAAAAGAATTCAAGGGTCATCCCCACAGGTAGGGAATAGCAGGCCTGAGTCACACAGACATAAAGTGTCTTCTCCCAGAGTTTCTGCCAACACATCTGATTTCGGACCTGCAACATCCTCCCTTCTTCAGTCTGTGCTCCCCATACACACCTAGGCTACTGTGCTTCAAAATCTCTGCTGTCATGCTAAATTTTCAATTGGCACGTTCTTCCCAATACCATGGGAGGACCATCAGCTCAGGTGACATTTTTACAATCAAGTTATCATTTCTGGTAAACACACAAGGGACATTGTTAAAGGAGATCCATATATGTCTAATACATATATTAACCAACTTTTGTGTTAGAAACATCCCCTGTAAAACATTACCTGATAGCTCTGCTGTCAGGTCAAAGAATAGGTTGCAGTGAAGTAAATGAATAGTTCCCGTAACAAATGTTGAGAGGAGTCATATCATAGGATGCTACTCCTCCTTAGCAATATCTACTCCAGCCTAGAAGTCAGGACAAGTCTGAGAGGTGATACTGGATGGGATAAATTGTATGAATTCAGAGTACAAGTTTAGGAGTCAGAAAGAGCCATCGAGTATGCCCATACCCACTGGCTTGGGAAAAAAAGAATTACCATTTGCTTAATTCCCTTGTGTTTTGTCCCATCTCTCCCACAGAGACCAGCACAGGCACTGGATTAACACACAACTAACTTTTGGACATATGACTACACAGCAATACAAAGGGATTCCTATAGCATGGAGGCATCTTCCCACCCGCTGTAACCCTGCCAGCACGCCACCAGGGTT
Organism: Microhierax caerulescens; assembly: GCA_035590215.1. NCBI lineage: Eukaryota > Metazoa > Chordata > Aves > Falconiformes > Falconidae > Microhierax > Microhierax caerulescens. Next base: position 10,925,826 of record JAVJGJ010000047.1, read on the forward strand.
TGGCACAGCTCACCAACCCCCTGCACACCTCCATGGGCAGTCCCAAGAAAAGGACAAGTAACACTTGTCAGATGTGCGGAGCAACTGTGATCGGCGGGGGACCCCGATGCAAGCACACGGAGGATACTGGCTGTTCCCAGCTCAAACATGCTCTACAAACCACTAGCAGGGAACTGGAGCAGGCCTGATGAAATAGTGATGACACCGCTGTTCGATGCCATTTAGCATTGGTAATTGAAAAAAGGAGGAAAAATAAGGTGGAACGCTATGAAAGGACAGGATGGAATAAACAAGAGTTGCTGGGGTAAGGAAAGGGGGAAAATGGGAGAGAGAAAAGGGAAAAGGAGAGCTGAGAAGCTAGAGAGGAAAAAATGGAGAAGAGGAAAGCAGGCTGCGGATCACCACTGCTAAAAGAAGGAGAGCTGTGCCCAGCTACACTTAGAGAGAAGCCCAGGGGTCAAAAGGCACCTGAAGCACCCTGCCACGCACACCTACATCCTTGTGGACACAAGTCAGTCACTTGCTCATGCCATTGAACAAGCTACCTGCATATCTGCTTCATTAAATAGTAACCCTGTAGGTCTGCTGACAAGAACATACTTCTCTCTCCTTTGGTAATTAGCCCTGAAGGGTGGTCATGCTCACTGGCCATGAAACACTGCAACAAGCAGCCTTTTCATGCCACAAGCTTTACCTTTGTCCCTGTCTGTTCCCATCAGTCTGGTAAAGGCAGGCGTGATGCCTGCCTGACACGGGTGCTCCTTGGCCACATTCATGCTCTCCCCCTGCCGAGACGGGCGCAGGCGTCTCTCAACAGGGCAGATATGAGCTTGCTGGGACAGTTGGCTGGTGACCACACAAAACCGGGAACTTTTCCTTCTGCTTGGGAAAAAACAAGGGCAGACTCAGGAGCAGCAATTCACTGCCAGTCAGTTTGAGACAGCTGCAATTCAATATGCTGGGAAGAGGAAGGGTCTGATGAGGCTCCAGAGATACAGGAGATGAAGCACAGGGTTTTGTGTGAGGAGCTGGACAGGAACTGAAGACTCAGCCCCCCTGCAGAAGGGCTGGGCACGCTGTTTGCACAGCAGACCTCATCCCAGGCTTGAGCAGCTTTCTCTCATTCATGCCACTGCAGGCAGGACTTCTCTGCCCACTGCACATGCCAGTCATGGCGAGGCTCTGACCCCAGGTAGTGATAGAGTCATAAAAGCAATAAAAGACCCAAATCTATTTTAACAAACGTAAAACACCTCCCAAAGTTCCTGCAATGTGGGCTGAGTTAAGCTGAAGCTGTTGTGAACTCAAGTGTAAGGGATAAAAATGTTTTTTTTTAAAAAAAGAATTACTCTCCTTGTCAAAAAACAAAGGAGGCAAGTTAGTAACACTTACCCCTTCCAAAGACGTTGGGAGCCTGAAAAGAAGCATGCATAGCCCAGAGCTCTAGCTTTATAATCACATTTCCCCTGCAAAATATTTTGGAGATAAATTCCAGGCACCACAGCAAGGAGAACATTGCAAAGATTAAAAACAAACGTATTCCCAGTAATTCTGGGCAGCCTGCTCCAGCAGTGAGACTATGGACCTGGAAATGAACCTTCAGCTGTGCTCCGAGTTGAGATAAGACCTTGAGTAAGTCCCACCTGCCTTTGTGGCCTGCAGTCCCTCAACTATAATACTCTGCAGTGGCAACGGCTGATAATTAGCAAAGGTTATTCCTTGCGTTATGGTGTCTGAGGTCTGGTCACTGCATGTATGACTTTGCCAAGCAGCTTGCTGCCTGCACAGTTTTTGTATACGGGCATATTAGCATTTTGACCCACATTTGCATGGGGGCCAATTTAACCACATAACCTCCAGTTTAACCTCATAAATTGCCTCTAAACCACCAGAGTATTTACCCTGGCTGTCCCCAGGAGAGCAGGCTGGCAGGCTTTTGGATCAAGCCACCACTCAGCTGCACCACATTGTCAAAGTCCGCCACTTCCCTGCCCAGATCCCTGCAATGCCAGGCCTGCTGCCTAAGAGCTTTCCCAACCTAACCTGCTTTTTCTAAACAGTCGCATACCTTGCTCAAGACCGTGACATTTAGGTGCCTCCTATCTCTTGTACAAGCCCTGCATCCTTCCATCAGAGCCCAGGCTGAGGTCTGTTTTCCACTTCACTTTGATTGTACACATTCAGGGAAGTGGTTTGCAAAGCCCCTTGTTAAAATCTCTCCTACCACTTGGCACTCGTGTAGTTTGCCCCCAGCCCATTTATGTCTGACTAATGTTCATTGCTTCAAAATGAGTTTCAAGCTAATGCTGTGTCTCCCAATTAAACGTTTGATGGAATGACATCAAAACCAAAACAGACAGAAAAAAGGATTTCCCTTTGATAGGCTGACCACATTGTACAAAACTCACTATTATACGACTCCAATTGCTTAGAATTTTGCCAGACTTTAATCTTTTAAATTAAAGTTTTCCATGTGGGTTGTCTGCCCTGGCTGGAATTTGGGGTGAAAATTTCAGCTGATGCAATTCATCCACTACAGGAAATTTTTTTACCCAAGTTAAAAACCCCAACACAGAGCCCACCTGCCACCTCCCGCCTAAAACTGGTATCTCTTGTATTTGGTTGAACAATCCCAATGCTATACTTTGGAGCACTCATTAAATTTTGGCAGGAAGGTCATGATGGTGCCAGGGAATAACTTTTAACACACCTTTGGCCACACTATGAGCCCCTGAGAAAGCAGTTTGCACGTGCTTTGTAGCAATCTGTGATAGTTTGGCAGCAAAAATGTTTTTCAAAGATCTGACTTCAAAATCTGAATATTCTTTTTGTGCAGTTTTGGTTTTCTTTAATGTAATCTATAAAATTAGCCAGTGAGCTTTACTGACTTCTAAACAGGCTCCTGGTTTTCTTCCATAGTTTGAAGACTTAAATAATAGCCCCAAAGAAACGACTCACTACTACACACACACGTACTCCATGCCTGAGAAATGGGTGGTTGTTGGTCAGCAGGAACAAGAAGGACATTCACAGAGTTCCGATGTGTGGTGAGTTCAGGCAGTTCGGGGAATTCGGGTATGAGAAGCCCGAGATGCAGCAATCCAGCATCCCCCAGCCACTGCTCCAAACACCGAGCAGTATGAGGATGCCCACAAGTTTTGGGTGAAAGATAAGACAGGGAAAAAACATTCTGGGTTGCCAGGGGACTTGGTTACCCTCCCCGAGCTCTCAATGTAACACTTTCCATGCACCAAGCCTCTCAACTTCTTAGCACAGGTCGCTAAAGTCTTTCAGCATGGCAGAGTGGAGAATTTGTGCTCCCAGACCAGACTATTCCTATAGGTAGGGCAGGAGCATTAAATTACCCTTGTTCTTAAAGGAGGAACATTTCAGAATCTTACTGGGCAAAGTTCACCTGACACCAGCTTTTAACATATGTACATAACCTCAGCCAGAAAGAAACCTTCAACAGCTCAGCTGGTGGAACTGTTGCCTTTAGACCACAAGCAATGTGTTTGAAACCTGAGAGAGGAAATACACAGGTTTCTGAATAAATCAGGATTCTGGAAGTGGGGTCAACCTCCTGGCTGACAGTCACCATATGACAACGGCCAGCATTCAAGGCAAGCGGGCAGTTTGCAAGTGAGTTATGCTGTGGCTCTGAAACCCCTGTCTCTTAAGACCTTCTTTTCTATATGCCTGCCAAAGCTGCTATTTACCCAACACAGCCATAGCACTTGGGTCATTAAACAATACTGATGGCAATGCCCGGAGAACTCCAAGCACCTATTGTAGTATCACTGAATTCCTCCTTTGATCACCGTGGTCAGAAATATCTGATTTTTATCACTCTTTAATAGCTCCCAATCAACTTTGAGAAGTTACCACAATAGTCATGGCAGAACCTTTGTCAGGCCAGGGTAATCATTGACAAAACCAGAACAGCAGATCTCACTGGCTCAGCGTTGTGTTGTCAGTCATATGTGACCTTCTGCATGGACGCGCCACCCCAGGGACAGGGTTTCAGCTTCCATGTTGAAGACTACTCTGCCTGTGTCAGAGCAGAAAAGGCTGTAAACATAAAAGCCATTTTCTGAGCTTCCTGCAAAAATTAAAAGAGAAGAAAATTTGAAGCACATTTAAGTCATTTCTGGAGGACACACACTCCTAAGCATAAAATAGGAACTTTCATATGTTACTACAAGACCCTTCAAGTGAAACCTTTCCCACATCTAAGACACAGACTATTTCTCACAAAATTCTGCCACCTTTTATCCGGGTCCCAGATGATGCTTACAAATAATCTAGCAATATTTTGTAGTCACTGTTATGACCTAGAGATGCTTGTACTCACTATCTTCACCTCTGCTGAGATGGT
>JAVJGJ010000047.1:10935697-10964845 GCA_035590215.1 Microhierax caerulescens
CCTCCCGCCTAAAACTGGTATCTCTTGTATTTGGTTGAACAATCCCAATGCTATACTTTGGAGCTATTTTGAAGCCTGGCACGCTTGAGCCATCCCCCCTCCCCTTCTTTCCTCCAGAGCAAAAGAGCTGGTACTAACACCCTCCCTCCGCAGCAGACCTGCGAGGGGAGACCGTTCCCGCTGTGGACAATCCCCATCCTGCCTGGGCATCCCGGTGGCTGTCTCTGCAGTCTTTGGCAGAGGATGACAGTTCTGCAGTATCCACTTATGCTGCAGTATCCCTCCCACTTCCCCGGGGTGAGGGACAGCCCTGGAAGCAGGAAGCCAGGCTAGGAAGCAGGGCATGGAGAAGGAAGAATGACAGAGGAAAGAGATGGGGATGGAGGGCATGAGCTGCTTCAAACAGCATAGCTGTGTCTGCAGTAACATGCTCCTGTCAAACAGGGAGCTGGATAAGTTTGAAATCAACATAACCATCTGGATTTACCGATTCAGCTGTGTTAATCTCTCTAACAGTAACAAACCTGGGACCTGGTCTAAACCTCAGTCAAATGCTAGTAACAGCCCTCCACTCCTGCTCTGTCACCACTTACTCTTAATTATCTACAGTCTTGAGGTGGGATGTCTGAGTTTACCTGACAACTGAGTTTATCTAAGATTCCTCATTCAAGCAGGAATAAACATTCATTTTATTCATTGAATAAAAATTCAAACTGTGCTGGTGACAGCTCTCAGCCCCCACTGAGCTGTTACAGCCTCCCCTCACCCATTCTATGCAACCACATACCCACCCAGAGGACCCCAACCACGGCCCTGGGCTGTGCTCTAACTCCCCCACCCCAGACTCACACCATTAAGGAAGGTTAAATCATTGCCTTCAAGTTTCTTGAATAATTGGACTTCCTCACCTGTGTCAGAGGCCATCCTGGCTGGCAACTTTACTTCCTTTTCTCCCCGCTCTCCTCCAGGTGCATCAGCTGGATGGGGCTTCAACAGAGGAAGGGAAGAAGGAAGTGATCTCAGACGGTACCCACACAACAGCAGCAGAGCTATCTCACCCCTCACACTGCATGCTGCAATATTAATGATTTCAAAGAAAACCGTTCACGAAACTAAGAGCTTAATGTAGTAAGAAAAATCAATACTGTGCTCAAGAAAATCCTCTGGTGCTGGAGGCTTTAAAGCATCATTCAGGTAGACAGCACTGGGGCATTCCTTCCAGTAGCGGCAGCCCATCAGACCATCAGAGAGGGGAGGTTGCATTAATTTATTCTCTTTGTCATTCTAATATAGATCTTCCCTTTTCAAACGGTGTTCATACCTTTATACTGCCATCTGGGTTCATAAACAGAACAAGTCCTAAAAGCCAGGATCAATACACATCCCATATCACCTTTCAGATGGGAGGCAAAGAGAGCGCAGCAGAAAGAAGAGGGCCAAATGCCCTGCTGGTATAAATAGCATGTTCCTTGATGCTGCAGTTTTACCATTTAAAATATGAGTCTAAGTAGTTGCTCAAAGTTAGTTAAGCAAATGAAAAAAAAAAAAAAGGAAAAAACCCAAACCAAACCCAACCCTAGTCACCCTTGCATCCCAGAGCAGCTCTCTGAAAATAATTCAAGTATTTTCCAAATAGTAATAATTTATTATGTATCTTTACTAATAAAAGTTGTAAACAGTACTGTTTGAATACAAAACTGAGCAGGGAGGCTGAGCTACCCAAGGTGACATGTCAGAGAGAGAAGCCAGCTCACCTGCCTGCTGCTCATGCTGCCTTTGGCACAGAAGCATCCCTCCTCCTTTCCCAATGCTCCACGCTGTCCAGACACCTGAGAACTGTCAGTAATTTACCTGGAACTATCCACAGGCAGAACAGTAATCATAAAGGCTCCTTTTGCCTGCAAAGGCAAATACTGTTTTAAGGTACAAAAACAGTTCTGTGAATGCATGGAAATGCCAATCCCTGGTTTCAGAAGAAAACTTCAAGTGCTGTGAATCTGGTCTGTCTCTCTTTAAGAAAGGAGTATTCCCAGAGTTTGCTTTTTTATTTTTGCATGCCAGACTCCTGCCCTCTGAGCAGAGGTGGAGCATAGGAAGGCATTTCCCTGCCTTGGCCACAGTGGGCTTGAAAAATCTTCCTAAAGGAAGCAAGCTTAGTAAACAACAGTAAGAGCAACAGGCCTCCTCCTTAGCTCCCAATAAACAAGGAGCAGAAGGAAGTGAATTGAAAAAACCCACTTTTTTCACCCCCCCAAAAAATATTGGAGGGAAGATTTTGAACAAGCAACTTCTCAGTGTTTCGTTTTGCCCCTATATGTCAATGAAATTTGAAAGAACTTGCACATTGTGGGGAAATTCCAGAATGAAAACTGGTCCATGTAACCTAAGAGTCAAACAAGAAGTAGCTATAGACAGCTTCTAGGTGCTGGAACGATGTTCAGGTTTGGAAGGTGATCTCCAAAAGTTGCAGGGACAAGTGACAGGTTAGTGCATGGGGTTATGAAGTGCATGGGTTACCCCTGGGTGCTCTGAGGTGACCCTGTACCCCAGGATCATTCACACATCCTTAGAGGACAGCGTGCAGCAGACACAGAAACTTGTCTATAATTTGGAGTTTTTTTCTGACCTAATTGATAATGGGTTTCTCTATCTGACATTGTCCTAAGGGACAGAGATACTCTCTGCTTCCGTTATGGGCACTTGCCAGACCCATCTAGCTCTGTTCCACAGGAAAGAAATCCCCAAGGATTCCAATTGTTTTAAATAAAAAGCCTAAGCAAATGAAAAACAAACCCTCTCCTGCCACTTACTCAAGCACATGCAACCCTACCAAAACACACTGCTGCTAATGCTTTGCAGCAACACTTGCTCAACACCAAACAAAAGCACATATAAGTCACCAAGTCAGTTGGTAAAATCAGATCTAATATGTCAAAATATTTCAGTTTCACCCAAACATTCTTAGTTAGTGCTAAATATTCATTCCCTCTCTTAAATCCTTCTGCAAGGCAAGCCAGATTTCCTGCTAGAAAACAAAGTTAAGTAACATGTCTAAGATCACAGAGGAATGTTGCCTGAACCAAAGTAATCACTAACATCTCATCCCTCAGTCTGTCCTCCTCCAAAGAATGAGGCTCCACTCCTTCCACTTCAGTACATTTCACCTTGGCTTTCATCCACTGCTTATTCTTATTTCCTCTTTCCTAGAAACCAAATAAATGTGCACGGTGCTAACTGAGCTCCTACGCTGCAAACAGTGGAAGAAAGGCACCTCGTCCCCTTATCCCCTGAAGAGCTCAGGCAGCCCAGCAGTGTGCTGCCACGTGTCCCCGGGGCCGTGCACCACTCTGCTCTCCAGGTGACTCCTTGTGGGCTCACCCACCCTTTCCCCAGGGATGCCCCGTTCTGCAGCTCACTCCTCTCCCTGATATTTCAGAGAGCAGCTGCTTTAGCACTAGGGCTTGAGCCTTCAGTGCTGGCTTGCTGCACTGTCTCCTGGATTTGATCCAGTCCCTCAACCCTTCCACCCGTTCTTTGGAGCAGAGACACACCAAGGAGCATCAGGACATGTTTACAAAGCAACGGCTGAGAGTTTGTCCAGAAAGCTCTATGAGCACAAGTGCCTTTGTTTTTACAAGAGAAATGTCTACAGAGCTGCGTTTAGGAAAAAGACGAAGAAACATCTGTGTACACACAGCAGCACAGGCACAAGCTGCAGCTGCGAAGCCCCTCTAACTCGGCTGATGCTGTCTGCTAACTGCTGGCATAAATATAGTAACAGTGTTGCACATATGGCAGGCTGTTTAATTTTAGAAATCAAAACTATCAAGTGATTAAGTTAGTCATCCTTCCTCAATTTGGGACCAATACAACAGTACCAGAGGCAGTGGTCATAACCACTGTGGTTTGAGAGAGAGAAAGGGAGCACATGTGCATGCTCCTACGGCAGCAGGGAACACCAGAAACCCCGTCCTGCTCTGTCCAGCCTTGTTTTTTCAAAACAGGGTCAACAAAAGGAAAAAAAAAAAACCCAAACCCAACTTAAAACAGCCTTTAAATGAAAACTGAGTGCCTGCAGATCTGCATGCATGTACCCACACAGCCTGCAACACGCTCTGGGTGAGGCGTAGCAGAACCGCTGCCCTGAACACGCACTTTCAAGAAATGAGATGAAAATAACGTTGTGCCAGTTGGCCTCTGGAAGTGGGATACATTCAAATCACAGCCAGGGATTTGAATTTCCCAAGGGAAACTAATGGAGAATGAAATGGGAGAACAGTTCAGCCAGCACAGCTGCCACGGTGCAAACGTGTCTGGGTCAGGAGTAAGAGCGAGCCACGTGCTCGGGCATTGCACAGATCCTTAGCACCAGTTGACCACGTCCCACTGTGCTCAGCAGCTCAGCCTGTGCCAACACTCACGCAGCTGCCCCTGGGCAGGAGAGGCCTTGATGCAGCGCAGCAGCAGCAGCTTCCTTCGCAGAGCCCCACGGCTTATCCTCAGATGCAGCACCAGTCGCGTCAGGAGGATGCAACCCTGCAAAACCCATCGGTATCTTTCCCTTCCAGTGAAAACCAACGAATGAAGAAAGCAAACAAGTCATGGAGGGATTTTCTGTTTCTCTAGACAAATACACTAAGAGCAGTTCAAAAGAGGCTAATTAAATTCCAAAATCCCTGTGCAAATACATTAATAATGATTTTGAAATGAGCAGTTAACCAAGGAAGTTTTCAAGGTGGGAAGTGTTTGATACAGAAGAGCGCGTGAGGAAGAGCTGCTCAGCCTACGTTAGAGACAATCTCTCTGGCTGGCTCGTGTTTGGGGGAGTGGGCAAAAGCAAATGCTCCTGGGCTCAGGAACAGCAGTGTCCCCAGGCTGCAGGGGGTCACAGGAGGCAATCCCCTCCTTCCCAATCAGCAGGAAGCCATGCAAACAGTAAATGACATGGTCTCGAGCCTGAGTGATCGCTGCGTAGCCCCATTGAAGAGCATTTTTTACATATTTCCAGGATGGAGGAAAAGCAAAATATGTTTTTTTATCTCCTGCTGTCGCTACAGGAAATTTCCAGACAACAGATAAATCTTTGTCCTCTTCCCACACAATCCTAGTCAAATCAAAGGAAAAAAAAAAAAATCAGTTGCCTGTAGCAGATGTATAACAGTTACTTGTGGGGAAGGGGTTGTCCCACAGCTACAAAGACCTTTTGCCTTATTTTTCTTGCTTCTCTAGCTTGCCTCAATAACTGCACCGATGGAAAATGTGTCTACTATTCTAATAGGAATCAGAGTCTGCCCCCTTTGTGCATGAAGCATGAAATGATGAGAAACGGATAATTTCTTACAATTGCCTATACGGCAGGGTGGAAAAATACAACATTGTTAAATGGTCTCCACTCCCATGGTTTGTGGAATCTCTTGATTTTAAATGCCATCATTCTCACAAACAAGAAGGGTGATAGTACCATTCTTCATGTAATGATGGCAAACCAAGATCCACAGAAAAGAAGTCATGTGCCCTTGTGAAGTCCTTGGTAGAGCAAGGAATTAAACCTGCTGGCTGGGGCCCTGAAAACCAGACCACCCCATCATAGTCCAATCTCCAGCCGTGGTCACAAGATTACCCCTCCTATTTTTTTCCCCTGTTCTCTTTCCCTCATTCTCTGCATGTCCTTGCTCAGTCAAATACAATTACATTTTTTTCAGGCAAGATCTCATGAGATACTAATTCATATGCTTGTTAAAATCCAGATCCATTATACTTCTCTTTTTGCTTTCATTCACTAATTTTATTGTCCTATAAAAGAAAAGATTTTCTAATGAGATATATTCACCATGCTGCCACTACTGACTGCTAAAGGCATACAGCTGCCATCATCTTCAGGAAACATGTTTGTTTAGTTTATAAATCCTCATTTCAATATGTTGCTAAATACAAAAATTATGCATACAGGATAATAAATTTCAGGACCATTCTTCCTTTGGATTTGACAAATAGAATGGCAGTTATTTACCCAGCCCTGAAGTACCTCTTTTAAAGAGCAGTCAGCAGTACGATAACTTTAGATAAACCATTTAATTTCCAGAAGGGGCCTTGTCTCTATGCACGTAGAAGCTGTAGTCCACCGGGTGTTCTCCTGTTCTCCAAAATTGCTCCCTGTTGGGAAGCAAAGGTTTTGGGTGAGTATGTAACTGGCAGTCTCTGCCTTCTGCATCACTAAGTTCTCTAATTTGAAATGTAAGGATCACTTCCACGAGCCATAAGAAACTATTTGTCACTTACCTCAGCAGCAATCCGAGTATGTTGTTCTGTAGTTCCAACAACTAGGAGAAGAGGACCAACTATTGTTTTACCGCTGCATTATTTGTAGGAAACTAAGAGAGAAAGAGGGAAATAATGACAGAATACAAAATGACCAAGAACTGTAAGAAACTGATTTAGAAGGGAAAACAATGAAAGAGTGGAAATGCTATGCAGCTTTGACTCATGTTTAAATGCTCCAGGAAAGGAGAATTACTTAGAGGTAAATCCAGTTGGTAAAATTAGAGAGGAAGAAAGGTTGTTAACTGCAAAATTCAAGTATATCACCAGGAAAAGCCTCCAAGCCGTTCAATTTATTATGGTGTGGTGAATCCTGCCTAGGAAAGGGACAGAACTCATGCTTAAAAGCAGCTCAGATGAAACAAATCAGAGGTTTGCTTACCATATGCGAGCAAACATCAGTCACCCTCAATTTAGCTAAAACTTGCACGCTGATAGCAGCAAAGACCTGGCCAGAACAGGTCAGTGCAAGCTGCTCATCCACATCGCCAGGACTTCAGACAGAAGCAGCCCTTGCTGATGCACACATTTCTGCGAGCGCTCCGTGTGACGAAACGTGTGAAAGAGCAGAGACATCTAGAGATGGGAGAAGAATGCCAAGATGTCAAAATTTATCTCCTTGTAACCACCTAATTCACTTCCAAGCTTGCCCTAGGGCAGAGGCAGCAGAGCCTGCGAAGGAGCACTTCCCACTGCCATTCCCACCCAGACCGCTGCTGTTCCCCTGTGCAATTTCACATGGGTAAATGAGCCTTTCCAGCCAACGGCCACAGCACACGTGTGTCCTGCTAATGTGGAGCTGCTGATCATCTGATCAGGACAGTCACCTGGCAAAGGGCTTGCACAAGGGCCCTTTGCAGGGCACACGCGGGGGCCCCTGACCCTGACAGGGTTCAGAGATCCTCCACAGCCAGCAGCCCTGGCTGATGAGCACAGCAGCTCACTGACACTGACCTGGGGTGGGCAGGAGAATTTCTGAGGGTGTGAAACTGTTGTAATGGCAAAGGGATGTTTTGGTGATGCTGATGCTTCCTTTTGTCCACCTAAGGCTCTCTAGAAACAGCCAGTGTTAACAAATGCAGAGTAAGACCTCTTAAAACCTCCTCTCTGGAATCTAGGGGCTACTCATCAAGAACACCAGAGCTCTAGGGCAAAACAACTTTGGTACATTCTTTCATATGTACTTTTTTATGCATCCTAGGGGAAGGATTTCACTGCACTGTTCTCACTGCAACTAACAGTGCTGAGCTTATGAGGAGGAATGTTCACAGACTGAAGACCCTGACCGCAGAGATTTTACAGTCTTTTTCAAATCAACGACTACAGACATGCCAGGCTAATCCTGATTAGTAACAAACACCTCCACTGTGATTATATTGATAATAACCACTTAAGGCTTATATCAGGTGGGCCTCATTTCCTTCCCATAGCTGTGTATGATATTTTAGCCACTTCCCCATCCTTTTTCTCTTGTCCAGTCTTCCACATACTGGTACAATTCAGAAAAAAAGGAAAAAAGCTAGGAGCTGTTCCCAAAATCATGGCCTCCAGCCACCACTATTTCTCCCTCCAACTCAGGACTGCATTCCTGTTGGCTCTCCTGTTTCCTAGATGAGCTTGGAAGGGCTAAGACCCTTTTTAAACTCTCCTGGTTCACACAGGTCTATCACATTGTCTGGGATATAATGGGTAAAAAAAAAAAAAAAAAAAAAAAAAAAAAAAAAAAAAAAAGCCAAGGCTAGGTTGCTTGCAGAAAGGTGTTACACAAGCAGTTCAGGTACCTGCACTGCACAGGTATTTGAATACCTTATGGGCTGCTCTTAGAGACAACGACCCCTGGCTAAGTGCCACTATGCAAGTGGTGATGAGATGACAGCCAGCCAGGATGGTCTAGCAGTATGGCAAGCGTGTAAGTACTCAGATAAAAATTGTGGGATAGCAACAGAAAGAGCTGGCACATGCAGAGCATCAGTTATTTGGGAACAGAGACACCTCCTTGGCTGTGCTAAAGCATGCCATGCCTTAGTAAGCCCATTTCCAAGGTAGCTTTTGTCATATGCAATACAGCAATGTCAAATCCCAAGAAATGTTTCATTCGTCTGCAATATGCTGTAATGTCAAAGAACACAGAGGTTACTTGCATCAGACACCTAGCATAAACAAGTATCTGCTTTAACCAGCTGTCCTTTTTGCCAGAAGTGGTACGACATCAGAGCGCAGATGCTCGAAGGCAAGCCAAGTTGGTCAGTGGGCCAGAGCAGGGCACCCTTGTTCCTTTTCCCTGCTCAGCAGCGTGCTGTCTAATAGTCAAAAGGTGAACCAGGATCAAGATTTTGTTCCTTGTTCAACATTGACTCACTACATAACTTTGAACAAGATGCTACGCCACACCTTCTCCATGTGGAAATGGCAGAATTTACCCATTTTCCTGTGCCCGTGCCTATGGTGCAGTTCATGCCCAGAAGGTACTTTCAGGTCACTGGCTCAAGCGTGCCAGGCAAGAGCAGAGCCTGACTGCTGTAATTACGTCCTGGGCTTACTCACACAACTTTAAGAGCCTCAGTCAACATATGTGAATTTTTTCCAGCAGCCCACGAGTTCTTCTGCATAGCAAACTTAAAGCAAGTGAGAGAAAGAGAGACGTTCCCATTTGATTGGCTGTGACTAGCCGCAATTAAAAACTATAATTTATTACCCTGGATTACGAGTATAATTTCAATGCAGAGAATTAAGGTTTTCTTCTGAGATGGAAATAAAGATTAATTTTTAATTTCCTTTCTCACTGCACATTTAAGAGCAATGGACTCCATAGAAAACTGCAGGTCAAAATAGTTTTATGGAGGAATGACAATGTTCCATTGCCGGATAATTTAATGCTCTTGCTGCCTTTTTAATATTTGACTGCAGCTCCCTCATGCGAAACAACGGCAGCAGACGCTACACACGTTTGCTGCAGCACTCAGGTCAATGTGACTTTGAAACAACAAAGTTTCACTGCTGGGGACTTGGGCAGCTCCTGGAGTTCCCTGGCGCAGGCAGTTGCCTTCCACAAGAAGGGCACAGGCTGCCTTTCTGTCAGGGCAGGCAGCTGGTCCGGGGAGGGGAAGAGCAAGAAGGAAACAAAAGCCTGGGGGGAGCAGAGGGCACCAGGATGGACCGGCACCTGGGGGAATAGGTGTGCAGCAGGTACGTCCTACCTCAGACACGGACGGTGTATGCAGATAAAGCAGGAGAAACGTTTCCATCTGGGAAATGCTGCCACAGGACAGTGGGGCTCTGCTTTCCCTGCAGGCAGAACGTGTAATTCCAGTTGCTAAAGCACATCAGCAGAACACAGGGGAAAAACTGTGAAGCACAAGGTCATGAATTCACTTGGTCCCTGGCACCATGACCGGGTCACTGCTTGCCAAAACTGCTCCCAGCCCCTGGCGAAAACAGCCTGGGAGAAGCTGGGATATCCACACCATTACACAGCACTTCTGAGTGACCTGTAAAAGAGAATCCAACGCAGCATGAAAAAGAGAGAGGAGGTCTGTGTGCATCCATTCCTCTCAGAAATAGCATTTCTTGGGACAGGATTTTCTGTCACCGTTCACAGCAGGAGGATACCACCACATACCTTAGGCCCAACATTTGACCCTGGGCAACTGGCAGTGAACAGAAACATCACTGAAATTCATAAATGCTTTAAATCATTGCCTTGGTAGTAGCAATTAACAAAAAAAACCCTTGCCATGCTAATGACTTGGATCCCAGTTAATTGAATAACCCTGCACTGACAGAACTGCATCCTAGATAGCCTAATAATAAGGCCTTTCCATTGCAGGGTTTTAAAAATTTAATGGTGTCTTATAACCGGTATCTCGGTTTATAAAAGGGGTTGAGATGGCCAAGTGATGCAACTGCTGCTTACAAGAGGGTTAACCTGAGCACTGTGCAGGGTCACAAGGAGGAGCATCCCCAGGAACGTAGTGGTGACAGTGCTTTCAATGGGGACCAAATCCTTTGAGTGCTGAAGATCGCCAGCTCTCTTGGTGGCTTTTAGCTGAAATCTGCTTGAGGAGGGAAAAGAAAATTTCTCTGTTAAATGCCTTCACATAGAGATCTCAGAGGAGGTTCAGACAGAATAATGAAGCCAATTCCTAATGTTTCAGCAGTCCCTCTCCCTCCAGGACTCCTAGGAGGCATCTAAAGTACGTCCATTTTCAGTGTAGAACATCAGCAAGATTAGGCACCCTAAACTAAAATCAGTTTAGGACAAGCCAACACCAGCTTGCTACTGCTCACCTCATGCATAAACTGACACAGTGTGAGGTGACAGTTTCATGAGGGATCTCCTCAGACACGGTCCATGGCTCTTTATGATCCTTAGGCTATACGCTCAGTTCTACCAAACCAAGGCCTCAGGAGGTTGCAAGTCCTGAATTAGGAGGCAGGGATGGACACCACTGTGCAACCAAGTTTAACCCAATTATCTTCATTCTGAAAAACAAAACCACCAGAGGTTGCACCCAGAAAAGTCAAAGCCACTTTCTTCCTGCAGTCCCTCCCTTCCAATATTGACATATTTTCTCATCTCCTCCAAGGCTACCTGGAATCAGCCTACCCTTAGGCTGAGCACAGAGCTGCAGGCTAATACCATGAATTAGAAAATGAAGCTTTTATGGGGATAAGTGACCTCAGATTGTTGCTCATGGTAGGTAGCAGACAGCAAGGACACACTGAAGCATCACAGGGCGGGAGAACAAGACAAGCAATTTTCAGGTTGCCACTGTTCAACTTGAGGAATCATCCCCTTGCCAAGGAATTGAGTCTTCTCTGGGTTGTGAAGGTTTGTTAGATGGATTTACTTCCCTAGGTGGCCAGAAGGTAAAATCTTGATTGCTTCTTGCCAGACTGGGAGATGCCAGGACACAAGTAAAACATACTCAGATATATTACAATGCCCCTAAAACCCACAGGTCTCACACAAACTGTATCTCAGACTTTTTGCATTGAGTCTCAACATAGAAAATACAACACCCACAGACACAGCTTCCGTAACCCTCGCTGCCCAGACAGCATGACCACTCCGAGCCTGCTTCTCCTGTTGAAGCAGGGACAGCTCTGGCCATTTGATGTATATCTGCCCGTGCCAACTCAGGCAAAGACTTCTCAGAGTTCACAGGTAAAAGCAGTTATTTGGGAGCCCTCTGCAGAAAGCACGGAAGCTGAAAAGATGAGTGCAGCTGAATGGAAAGTGCTTCTTTCTGCCTCCTAGCAGGACTGCTCCCCAAAGCAGAGCTCTTTCTTTGCATGAGATTTCAGAAAGAAACTCTATAGCCAACTGCAGTTACAAGAGCTGCTCCAGCACTTCTTACAGCAGGGGTGCTAAGTAGTGCCCGGACCAATTTCTACCTCGGGCATTTATCACATCCTGACACCTTACAAAATTCTTTGCAGATTTCACGTAGCCTACATTATTTTCCTGCACCGCCTGTCCTAAACAATCATGTCCAGACATTGTTCACTTTAATCAAACATGTTTCTGTTCCCCTGTGGCTGCCTTTCAGCAGTGACTGGAGCAGTCACTAACTACAAGTTTTCTTCTGATGGCTGAGGAGTCATCCTGTGAATGGGATACACACCGGTCTGGATGTGACTGGACTCTGGGAGAGCCTAGCTTTTTTCAGCCCAAAGCACCCAAAATTCTGGTCAGTTTTTCAGAAGCACTTGCCCCTCTGCTGCTGGGATGCTTGTGGCCACCTTTGCCAAATAATCCAGATATTTGGACCACTTGGAAAATCTGGACTCCAGTTTTGGAGCTCTGGGGAAGCAAAGGAGACACAGAACCACCAGCTGCAATGAAGCGTCCTTCTCACAGGCGTTCAACATCAGTCCTGTCTCTAGTAGCCCACCCCTGGTATAACCATTGCCTGAGTGCAAAGACCAGTACGTGTCTCCGGAAATGGAGTTTAGATGTTTGTCTTATCTGAGCAAGTTCAGTGACTGAACACGCTGCACAAAAGAGTGTGAGCAACCCTGACAAAGCAACTGCCGCCTCCTTATCACAGTCTCCAAAAGGACTGAAAAGAATCAAGCGTCAGAGACTTATCTCTTGAGAGATGTTCAGCGCCCATGCCTGGCTTACCAATCAGCTCTAACTCCCTTTTTCACTAGAGTTTTTCTGCCTTGTTTTTGGCCACACACTACAGCCTTGCCACTTCCTGAGCGTGGAGAAGTGGCGAGGGGAAGGGGTGTGTGGAGGATGGGCCCTCTGTGCCCACATTATTGTCTTGTACTTCTGGACAATGGGATGGCTTTACTCGTGACAATTTTACCGTTGTGATAACCATAACAAGTGGCCATCCCGGTATCACAGGAAGGTTCTGAAGGTTTGGGTGACGTTAATGAAATGGAGGCTGAGGACAGGTTTCCTTGAGGTCACGTTAACCTGGGGTCCCTCCGCATAGCCTCCCCATAGCACTCAAAGCTCAGCTTGGGGTCCTGCGGCCAGCGTGACAGCTGCATCAGTGATGAGTGCTCACCCTGAGATGGGAGAGGGCTCTTGGCTGTGGCCTACTGCCAGTTCCAGAAGAACACCGGCTTGGCACATGTCCTGTGCATGGCGATGACTGTTTCGGTCCCTGTAGGGCTGGTGCAGCTTTGAGACTTGTGGGAATGAATATTCAAGAAAAGCGATGTTGCAGTGTTAAGAGAGAAATTGCAATAGTCTGAAAGTTTTAAAAAAAAGTCAGTCAGAAGAACATTATAGACCAGGCAGAAGGAAATGTGTAAGCTCCTTTCAGGAATAAATGCTTCTATATATTCCCACTGACTCCTCACTGCTTCTAGTTGCACTGGAAGGGATTACACAGCTGCACGTAGGACTGTGTTCCATGCCTGCCACAACACTCCCAAGCAAGGTAACCTACTACATCACAGAAAAACTGTGAGAAATATATACTGCTTCTCCAAAAAACTGCTTCTGCCATGAAACATGCCAGATCCTTTAAGCCCCTTCCCTGCCTGCTCAGTCAGCTGGTATGGGATTTCCAACAGGACCAAGCTCTGCCCTAACAGTGCCCAATGAAGTCAGCGGAAAAAACAGCTTTTGGTTGCAATAGGAGCAGAGTCTGGCCAACCCTGAATGCTGTTGGAAATCCTTGACTAAGGGACAGAAAGAACAAATACAGAGATACTTGATTCTGGCACATAAAAGATCAGGCCAAAGGCACCAGTGAGTAAGGAGGATGGCAGTAACAGTTTAGACAGGACAAAGCATGCACAGAAAATTTACACTTCAAGTACAGCCTCTGGAAACCAGTATGAGCCCCTTTTGGGTTATGGTGTTACCCAACAAGAACAGAGGTATCACAAGTATCACTCCATGATAGTGGGACACACCTGTCAACTGGCATTTCTATGTTTTTGGTGTCTAGAATTAGTGACTTAACTCTCTATGTTGGAATTTGTCTGCAAGAAACAAGTTGGGGTTTGTCCCACACCAGCCCCATCTGGGATGCGGTTACGACGGCCATAACCTTCAGCTGATCTCCTGAGGTTCCACATTCAAGACTGTAGAAACTGAAATGCACAAAACCTCAGCTCCAGCAAAGGAGGATTCAGATTCTCACTCACATCTAAATACTCCACCAAAGTATGCTAAAGCAGCTCAGAACAGCCTGTATCTCCACTTACAATTGTATTTCATCTCCCTTTCATTGCCTTATTCCAAGTCCTCAAGTTTAGACATGTAAATATATTGATTTATACAGGCCTATAAACTAATATACATGCTTTTGAGATGACTTTTTGAATTTTGATATTATTTAAATGAGAAGAACATTTTTCTTATTGTCCTTGTCACTTTGCATACAGCAAAAGTATAAAACTAGTATCACGCTTTATTCTCAAGAAAACCAGCACCTCTCCCCTCAAAAGCTCAGGGTCTAAGGCCAGACATATCATGAGAAGGACAGTAAAAACAGTGCAGAGAGAGAGTTACAGCAATACCATCGCTTGCTTACATGGCTATTCTTGTTTGTCACTTGCCCAGACAAACTTGGGGGCCAGCAGTGTTTCAGGACTGGGCAGAGCCAGAAGACCTGCAGCCTGGCCCTCAGCAGGTCCCCTCACCCCTTGTGCCTGCCCTCCCTCTGCTCAGCTGTCTGCCCTGGCTGGGACTGTCTCCAGCTACTTGTAGCAAGGCGTATCTCCCCTAGGCATAGTCTGTACCTCGTTCAGTGAAGCTCTACTACAACCTAAGGTCTCTAGGCACTTCCGTAATACATATATTCAGTAATAATATGAAATGGATGCTAACCAGTTGTGCAAATAGCTCCATTCATTTCCATATTTAAAAAATCTCTCCTCCAGAAAACACACATAATCAACACACATGTCTGTCTGTAAGGATGCAAGGCTGAATTAACAACAGATGATGTTTACGGAGAAGTCTCACCAATGGAGCTTCAAGCAGCTAAAGTTCTTTTATCAGATGTTCCCCAAACAGCCCCCCTTCTCTTGCTGTGCTCAGCTTAACAGATACAACAGGGCTTGGGGGGGAGGTTGCAGCTGCCAAATAATAACTAAGACTTGAACCCCTTTTTCCACGCTGTGGAGTTTGGAGGTTTGGCACACCGACGATCACGAGCTCCACCTAGCTCATGGCTTCACCTCAATCCGTGCGGGCCAGACTGACAGGGCAGGGTAGAGCTCCACAACGGTTTCTCAACCCCCTCGGTTAACAGCACCAGAACCTGAGCTATAATAAAATCTTCTCAACTATTTTTCATTAGGCTGTTTTCCATGGGAGGATATGGACAAGGACCCACCAGGTGAGGCTGTACTCCTCTCCATTGCTGCCCATCAGAGCTGCCAGTTTCAATTGCAGCCTGCTAGTCCTCATGCTTGCCTAAAACGGTGACTTAAGGAAAGGTCCCAGACCCTCACCCACAAGATCCATGCCACAGGGGCATGCTTCGGCCAAAAATGACTATACAGCAGCCTTTGCTGTGTGGCCTTAAAGTACTGTTTTGAGACTGGGGGCAACTGAGAACTCCTACCAAAAAATGGAAGGATTCAGCAGAGGCTGTAGGTAATCCTGGCTGGCCCCTACCCACAGGGCACCCACATTCCTTGGCAATTGACACGAGAAGGAACTTTATCACAGCTCAGGCCTACTGATCAGAGCTCTGAAAAAAAAGGACATTTTGTTTTCAAATGTTTTCCTTTCACAGGCATTGAATGAAGAAAGGAAAAAAAAAACAACAAAAAACCCCCAAGCTCTGATGAGAAAGATAAATTCTCAAAAACAGTGACAGACGCCCAGAGCAGATACCGGAGGAAAAACGCCACGGAGATCCGATTAGCCCAGTGAATCAGCGCTGCGGACAGTATCTCTAAACCAAACTACCCTTCTCTTTTCCCCTCCCACACCCTTCCCATCATTGCAAAGCTCTCCCAGCCCACAGCTCCTCTGCCCACTGCTCACACACACGAACCCTGACCAGGGCCTGATGCTGTCAGCGTTGACTCATGCAATGCCCTCTGTTGATGCTGATGAAGTCAATGCTGGTGTAGGCATTTGGCCTTTGGCTTTGGATAGCTTCCCTCACCACAAGCACAGATGCTGACCTCTGCTTCCAATGTTATGCTATCCTTTCACCACTCCTGCATCTGGGACTATTTCTGGGCTCATACAATTGTAAGAGGTTGGGTTGGCAGGTATGGAAAGTCTTTTTGTGAAAAAGGAGAAATGTTTCTTTTTTATCAAAGGAAGACACACAGCTGTCAGATGGGTGACATGTTCATGCATTTGTGGCCCTGATGCACTGCCTATGTCAACACAACTGGTTTCTTCTGGGGGCTCTTTGAAGTACCTTAAGAAGAAAGAGATAAATCTTTCAGAAGGCTTCTTGGCTTCATGATCATAGGGTCTGGAGGTTTGAGTGAAGGAGCATCCCATTCTCCACTCCACCACTTTAGTGACTGCTACTCAAGACTTCACCAAAGTATCTCTATCCCATCCAGTCTGGCATGGGCTCTTGGTTGGACAAGGAACCTGCAGTGAGCTCCACGCAGCCACAAGTACACAGGCAGATTGGCTCAGGAAAAATTACATGATTCAGTCACAGCTCTAGGCAGATTCACCTCAAGTGCCTTCCATCAGTCAAAGCAAGACAGAACAGCGGCATCCAAGCCAAACAGCGCTGGACAGGCTGCCTCTGCTCTCAGCCAGCATCCTTGGGAACTTTTCCTGGGAAAGGGAAAAAACTACAAAGGATGTGAAAAGGACTGAGGAGATACTGTCCTTCCACAGCACTGAGTTGCTCCTTTTCCTATAGGCAATGAACAACAGCCACAGTAAGTTTTCATAGTAACGACTGAAACAGCCATGAGGGGAAAAATTATCTCCAGAAGAACCGATTGTGGTCAAAAAGCAAAGAGGTAGAAAAAGGAGTGGTGGGGGATCCTGTCCTGAGTTGACAGAGGAATTCAGTCACGATTTAGCTGTTTACAATCCCCCTGCTAATTAACTAGCAGACCTTTCAGTGACTCTTCCCAGCAGTGAGACTATTCCCATACAACTGCCTGTAAGCAGCGTCATATCACTGCCGTGCCGGCCAGATCAAGTCATAGTTTCCAGACCGAAGGGGTACCATTTTGGTCTCTCCAAAATCAAGAGGCAAAGCCAGGAACAAAGCCTGGAGCAGACGAATACCGCAGCCTTGCCAAACCACTGGCAGCAGCTTTACCATGTAAGCATAAAGCCAGCCCCTCTGTGCCAAGCTGCGAGGGGGCTGCGTGAGCCCCTGGCCGCAGGGCGAGCCGAGTGCCACTAAGCACAGCCCTTCTCCCAGGCCTCCTTCTTCTCTGTTCTGGGGCCAGGATCAGCAATCTTACTATGGAAATAAGCTTTAATAGTTGCTCTGGATCCAGCAGGAGGAGCTGGCTAAACACACATTTTTGTCTTAATGTAGGGCCTAAATAAACAGTCAAATAAGAACTCAATTTAAAAAATCCTGTAGTTTAAAGGATTCCCTCAATTCTCAGTATTCCTTTTATTCCCATGGCAACTGATGTGAGTCTGATCTGCAGCCCAAGTATTTTTCTCCTGCCTACTTTTCTAGTCTAGCTGGAAACACATATAAGTACACATACAAATTGGATGTTGGCTTGTATATTTTTTGCAAATACACTTTTATCCTAAATAACTAGTGAAAACATACTGCATTCTTTAAATACACATATTAGCCCCACTGATACGCAGGCAGAACATCTACATAGCTGAGGGATCCAGAGCTACCTGCCTTGACAGCCTTGCCATCCATACAGCCCATGCCTGCAGTGTGGGGGCTCAGTTAACTCTTTGCTTCCAGCCACGGCAGAACCCATTCATGCAGGCATCCCTGTACGCAGACAGTGGCACACAGACCAGCTTGTTAGTTGCCCACACTGATCCCGCAGTAGCCCAGCTACTTCTCTACACACTCACTGCAAAGCCAGCAGACTTCAGCCAAACGTCACTGACGCCAGCTTTCCTAGTAGTCATCCTCCCTTAAGGCCTTGCTGCTACGGCCATGCCATTTGGTGGGAACATCAGCTTCTGTTTATCCACAAATGGGGTTCTGATCCTGTGGCTAATGAAGGCCAGGTTCAGCCACAATTCACTTGCCACTTTGGAGCTGAAGGCAAACGGGAAGACCCTTACTTTAATTATTTGGTTTCAACAGAGATATATAAAACCATCGCCTCTGACTTTGGGTCTTCACTTACAATTCGTCATCTGCTGGCGAAACTGCCACGCTTGAGCCCTCTCAAATTCCTACCTGGTGGTAACAAGGAGCTTGCAGGGCCAGCTCTTTACTTGACACACCTTCCAACTTAGCAGAGTCTGGATGACTTTTCAAAGCACCCATAGGCCCGTCACTAAAATATACGTTTCCTAAGAGCCCTTAAAACCTTTGTAAAATATTTCGCACCTCAGCACCTCCAGCCCTTGTGCAAGTTCTACATCCATTAAATAACAATACAACAGCTTGCTCCCAAGTTGTGAGCATGCTCCTTCAGAGACTGAGGCAAGCAGTAAGGACTCTGCAAAATTGTCAGATATATGCACCTGCTCGTGAGTGGATATTTTGTCCCACATTTTTGTAGTAGGAAAAGAAACCTGAGGTTTTACCTGACAGCTTCTTACAATCCAGCCAGTGTAAGGTATAATACAGTCTTTTTTTCCCCTTGCTTCTCAGATCTCAGGAGCGTGTGCCAAAAGACTGTCAACTTGTTAAGAGTACATTAATGCAAATTCCAGAGCTTTCAGTTATGTTTATGCTAATAGAAAGCCTCCCGCTCTGTGACAGGCCCAAGTGAAGAGTCAGTAACAGGAAAATTAATTCCAGCTGTTGAAATTGATTTAAAACTAGCTTATTCATAATAATAAGAAGAAGAAGGGAAAAAAAGAATTCCTGAAATAAAAATAAAAAAGGGAAATACAGGAAGCACAAAATCATGTTTACTGCATGAAAGCAGAAAGGGTTCTCCTGTTGGGAAGAAATCTTCCAAATTTAATCAAGCCTGGTTAGAAGAAAGCTCTAGCTTGTTATCGGGTTGTAAGTGTAGATTAACATGAAAAGAATTAGTTATGTGCACAGCCTGATTTTGCAAAGGAAACACAAGGGTTTTGTGCATGTATTTTGTTTTATATTCCTTATGTCTAATCCACAGGCAAGGAGACCAAATCCAGGCTGCAATGGGACAGGCAGTATTTTAGATGATAATGGTTGTGTACCGAGAACACCAGAGCTCCTGGGTGGGAAGATTAGCTACCCGTGACCGCTGCATTTATTTAGTGCCTTTACCTACATTTTTGCTGACTTGAGTTCTGAGTGATTTCCATGTTTAGACAACCCCAGTCTTGGGATCACATACCCCATTTTTCCTGGAGTTTCAGAGTTCAAATCAAGATCTAGTTGTGAAATTGCTGGCTGGCCTGCCATTTCAAAAATGGTCTCAAATGTTCATGTCCTTGATCCAACAATCCAAATCTTTTTTGTTTCCTTTTGTTTTTAAATTTCCCGACAGTGATCCTCCCAAGGTCCTTGAGTATGTACGCGCGTAGCCCTAAAAGCTGAAGGAACATAACACCTTGCAAAATTCAGTTTTGAAACAGAAGGGGAGGCAGTCTAAAAATTTGTTCAGAGATAGACTTTCAAGCATTCAACAACTACAACAGGAACCAGATTTGAAATACATGGTGTTCTCATTTAATCAAAGGAGCTGAGTTTCCAAAGCACACAACTTCCACTGGCCCCTGCTGTAATACCGAGTATAGGATCTGTTCCTTTCATGATGAGCACTTCTGAAAGACCTGAGTGAGGTCTTATTTAGGGTCCTGAGTAGATGCTAAGCCCTATCACCACAATCATATCATCTGACCAGGACCGTAGTCCTTGCTGCTTCTGAAGGGACTGATCCAGAGTTCACAAAAAACAATGAAAAGCTCTCCATTGACTTCAGCAGGCTTCACAGCCAGCTTTAAGGGATAGTCTTGCATTTCATTATTCAACAGCCCTAATAGCCTTCCACAGACTATGTCTTTGCTGCCCTCATCTCTTAGTTCCACATCACTAAGGCTCCCCACCTTGTATATATTTGCATTTGCCTCCATTTACAACTCTACACATTTTTCACAGGGGTGGATAAAGGGGCAAAGACAGAAGAGATGCCATGACTTACATGGATCTGAACCAACTTATGACACCGAGGAATTCATGTGCGTGGGCGGATGTGAGGATAAAGCGTTGGACCAATTTCAGCAAGAACCTTAAGAGAAGCCAAGTCAAACCCATGGTTACGCAGGAAGCTAATAAAGGGTGCCAGCCCTAACCCTGTAAGAAAAGAAGCGGGCTGGTGAGTTTGCAGGAGGTTGCTTCCTTTCAAGGGCAAAAGGGGGAAGGAAGTATCTTCGAAATCCCACTAGAATTTCAGAAATTTGCCCCTTTATTGTCAACTACAGAGGATCAAGATAAACCTTATAGTATGCCACAGCTCAAACAATTAAATGGATGGACTGACTGCCAAAATGGAGACGCTGTCAGTTCGGAGCCACAGTGCCCCTGACTCATGTCACCAGAGGAAGGAAAGAACAACAATAAAGAAGGCAGGGGCTGCTTCTCAGGGTGCACCCCATGACTTCTGCTAGCACGTGCCAGGAAAGAAGGACCCCTCACATTTTTAACTGAGCAATGTGCAGCTAGGACCATCATTTGAACTTAAAAGGGATGTTCACAGCTTTATCTACCAACTATAGTCAATTCTGGTGGGGAAACTAAGCATTCGAATTAAAAGAGAACCTGATTAGTAAAGGAGGAGGTGGGGATATCACCCTTTGTGGGACTGATTCTTCTTTCCTGAAAAAATGAGGTTTTATGGGTGGGAGCAGGAAGGATTTTCTCTGAGGGCTGGTATTTTCCTCTGTGGCACTCACTGTGTCCCCTGCTCACCCCGTTTTGCAGGCGCTGGCTCACCGGGCTTAACAGGCTCAGGCCATTTTCAAACAAACTGCCAGGTTCCTGCTTCTGATCTAATACAAGTCAAGCTTCTACCTGCCTTCAGTTCCCTTGGCCCAAAATCAGCAATGCAAACCCAGGAATCCAAATACCATCAGTTTGGGGAGGGGGTGGTGGTGTTTGTTTTTAATAACAATCAGCTTTGGGTTCTTTTTCCCTGCCTTGTGGATCCCCAGTCTTTCAGGCATATCCAAGTCACACTTTCAAATTACAAGGTGCGGGGGTGGGGGGAGAGGTCACACAAACTTAAGGGCTAGAAACATGCCTTTGAAATGAAGCTAAAATTCTCAAGCAGTTATTTAATTCCCAAAGACCAGGCACTAAACCACCAAAAAAATATCCACTATCTTCACCAGAAAACGCTGGTGCTGCAAATCCCCTGCTCCTACATATTTTTTACTCGCATGAAGACCTGACTTGAGAGCTGAGTAAAGACAATCGGGATTTAACTCTACAACTTACGGAAACTGTTACTATCCAGAATCTGTAATAAGGAGCAAAATCAGGGGTCTATTGTCCCCAACCAAATGGGGTTCACTTTAAGTAGGCAGGAATCACACGCTGTAAAAAGTCAGGAAAAAGTCTGGACCAAACGTCAGACAGAACGCACACAGAGGCGGGGTTCGGAGGACTCCCCTGCCCCTCTTGTAGGCTTTTGAGCCCACTGCTCGAGCCAGTACGATGGCAAAACACAGGGATTTGAGAATAAAGGTGGAAAGTAACATCACCTCAGCAGCTTCCTGGCTGGACTAGTGCGAAGTGATCCCTGTGCCTGCAGGGCAGACCAGAACACAGAGGATCCCACACGCACAGGGTCAAGGTCAACTTCTCCCTGTGCTGCCCTCTTCCACAGCCTCCTGCAGAAGGCTGGGCTGGCCAAAAAAGCCGAAACACTTCAAACAACCTGAACACTGTCCACAGCTAATCAGATGTTTCCTAAGACACTATCTGAGCTGTGCAGCACACACACCCCTCCTGCTGGACCAGACCTTTATTTCAAAAAGAGTCGCTATGGAAGAAAGAGGCTGAACTCTTTTACAAGGCATTAAGTTTCATTTGCAATTACTTTGGATTTTATTGCACTACTGAATATAACAGGTTCATTAACTGGGCCAGCAACATTGTATCCATATGCCTTTTTAATAGAGCTTTTCTGTTATTGTTTCCTTATTGGTCTTTTCCCTTTTGCTACATGCAACTGGATTTTACTGGCGTCCAGCATTTGCAATAGGTCCCAGGTGGCTCCTCCAAGAACCTTATTTGTTAATTTGATGGCTGAATTGACATACAAGGAACAAAAAATATTTCATGAAATGCCCAAGAAGCTACTTCGCAGCAGCAGTAGCAGCAACAACTCAGTAAGCGTTCCCCAGAGCAAGCCCACAGGGTGAAGCAGTATCTTGTTGAGTTCATCCCTGGAAGCAAGACACTTTTTGCTAACACACCTTTCTCTGCAGCCAACCATGACTCCAGCAGGACAGAGGATAGCGGTAACGAATCACCCATGAGAGTCACAGTGTGCTGCACAGGGATGGAGCCACGGGGACAGAAGGCAAGGCTCCTGCAAATGTAAGCTTCAGAGTACCAGCAGGACTTAAGTGTGGGTAGAAGACAGTCAACAAGTGAAAGAATCGGGCCGTAAATTTGACGAGGCACAGAGTTTCCATAGAAAACATACTTTTTCAGAGCAAAGCCTCAAAAAAATCTGGTTCCGTCCAACAGTTTCCACTAGGAATGTGACAACCAGGTTTTCAAAAGAACTGAGCACCCACCAGCACCCACTCAGCTAAATGCTTTCCAGAATATGAGCTCCTTTGAAAACCTGGCTCCCCACACAAGGCACCAGCAGCTGATGGTTAGACGTGAAGGGCATATGCTGTGCTCCTGTTAAATAATGCATTTCTTTCTACAGTGGATAAGCACTGAAAAGCCTCATGGAAGAAATATGTCCAAAGGAGGGATTGGAATACACAGATAAGCCGAAGGCAGAGAGGGGAGTTCCACTTGCAGAATTCCATGTCAAGCTTTTTTTGTGTTTTTTGTTGTTTTTTTTTTTTCCCCCACAAAAAATTCCCCATTCCCCATCAGGAATGCCAAATTATCAGAAGGAAAACATTGTGTGTAAGAAAGAGCTGATTCTAATGGATATCCCTGACTTGGGGGAAAATGGGGAAAAGGTTTCGCGTGTGTTTGCCATGACTCTCTGTTTCAATGTTCTGTTTAATTTACACCTGGACAAAACTTGAAAATAAAAATAATAAAAATCAAAGTGAGATGCTTCAATTGTTCAGATCATATGTTGGCTGGGGCTTTATGTTTCGGGGTGGAGAAGGCTATTTTGTTTTAAGATTTTTGAGAAAAGACATCACTATCCTGATTTAGGCAATTACTTGATTTTGGCTACTTTTCTTGTCCTAAGAAATTCTCCTGAGATGGGAAATCATGATGAGCTCTGTTCTAGACCCAAGTACAAGGAACAATATCAAAAGGCATCACCACCCGAGAGTACTTCCTTTTGCTGAAATAGAATCCCAAAACATTTGCTTTGCCAAGAATAAGAGAAAGAATAGAAACAGGATGCACTTGCTGGGGTTACAAATCACCATTAACGAATGCAACCCCCTCATGTCCCAAAAGAGAGCGTCTCACACAGGCCTATTGACTCAGGACTGCTCAGGTCGAGCGGAAGATGCAGTCTTGATAAACCACAGCACAGATAAGAAACCTTCACTTCTCCTCAGCACTTTTTCCCCCTCTTATCTCCTCAAGTTTTCCCTTACACCACAGGTAACACTGAAACACAGAGAAGGTTTGATGCGAGGAAGCCCTGCCCTTTCCCCCTCCTCACAGAACCCCTTCACATAACTTCTCAAAGCCCAGGGGAGCCCTGTCAGCATCATCCCACTGGTGCTCTACTGGTACCCCTTGACACTCAAAGCAGTGCAGGTAACTCCAGATGCAATTCAGCACCAAATCTGAACCCTTCAGTGCTTTCTGGAACACCCAGAGCTATCTTCAGAATCCCAAACAAATACATTAATTGCTTCCAATTTATCAGCCTCAAATCATTCTGTCTAATTACCATTCATCTAGAGTTTGTGTTTTTAATGGTTTATGGGTATTGTTGGTAATCTTTTAATTTCTCATTAAAAACAATATCTTGTACGCACTATGTGTGAAAAGCCCTAATCCGATAAATCAAGCAAGAGTAACACAGTTAAAAGGAAATCAGTGGAACAATATTTGGGTTTATATATTTCTGCCAGTCAATTTGTAATTAAAAGTTGCTACTTTAAAAAACACAGTTGTTGCTGTGAAAGCCATTATCAGTCGGCATTTTCATATGAATACTGCTTTAATTAATTAGCAAAAGTAAATACATTATATATCAAAAACCGCTTTCCCACTGAACCCATGCGTTCCAGAACAAAAGGCTTAATAAACCATACAAAAGAGGGACAAATTAGCTGATCCCACCCCTCCCTTTTCAGGTTTAGAGTCTTTTAAAGTTCTCCAAGGTTTTTTTTCCCCCCACACTTGCTTTTTTTTTTTTAACACATTGTTTGTTTTTCTTTAGAAGTGGGTATGGGGGAGAAGATGCTACACAAACACAAAACATGCCATTCAAACTAAATGATTTGGAAATCAGTTTTGCTGGTTCTTAGAAAACAGGAGTGTTTGTGATTATTAAAAACCAAATGTAATTACGATCACATACAACACAGTCGCTTTGGAACAAATTATTTGCTGAACATTAAGGGGTTAGAGTTTGATTCACAAAAGGAAATGATGTGTCTGAAAAATTCTTTTGTCTAGGGGCTTTCCACAGAGACTGGAGACAGCAGGAGAAAATTCTCTGTTTTCATCAAGAAGCTGGAGAGAAAGTGTGGATGAACAGTGTCATTTCAGATGAAGGCCTACAATAAGAACACCTTGAAACGTTGATGGCATCTCTCACCTCACGTGCCTTTAACAAGAAACAAGGGTCCTGCCATCTCACTAGCAAACAAATCACTCACCTCACCCTGGCCTTTCTCTTGCCAAATTGCTGAAGTGCTGCAAGCAGGGTCCATCCGCGGGTCAAGAGCAGAGACAAGAGCAAGCACCTTCGCTACCAGGTGACAGGGCCGGGCTCCCACAAGACAGGAGGCTGGTGAAAGGCAACGCGACGGTGGGACCACACACCTGACCTCAACAAAGAAACCCAGATGAACAAGGCTCTGTCTGGTGGATCAGGCAGACTGATTCCCCCAGTTTCATTAACTTACCTATCGAGCTGGAATTCCCTGTGTTGTGATGAACAGCAGCCTCAGTAGGTTGAGCCTCACCACCTTTTCAACAGTGTAAACACTATTGATCAACAGGTGGGGCCAAGCAGGGTGAACACCAGGCTGAAAGAAGTACCAGAGGACTCAGTGAGTGGAAAAAAAGAATTGCCCAAGGGACAGTTAATTTGTATACCCTTTGCATGTCCTTTCCATGACAGTA
Source organism: Microhierax caerulescens (assembly GCA_035590215.1). Taxonomy (NCBI): domain Eukaryota; kingdom Metazoa; phylum Chordata; class Aves; order Falconiformes; family Falconidae; genus Microhierax; species Microhierax caerulescens. Next base: position 10,961,056 of record JAVJGJ010000047.1, read on the forward strand.
CTGGAGGTTTTCCACCAAAAGATACCTCTAAAAATAAAGATCAACACTAGGAAGATGATGATATTGGACTGGCTAATTGTACTGCTGTTAACAACCCATGCAGGCATCCAAACCTCCACTAACATAGGAAACCCAAGGGTGCACTCAGCCAAAAGCAGTTTGCAGTCACCAACTCCAAGCCTTTCCATCAAATTTCCTTTTTCACCAAATATTTCATGTCTCCCACTCAGTCCTGATTCCTGGACACCTTCCCACTCGCATCAGATACTCAGCATGCTTCCTCGCAAAGTAGACGTGGAGCAAGCTTCATTCTTAAAGAAATTACTGAATTGTCCTCCTCTATTCTTGGATGCATACAAAGATCTAATGATCAGTCCCAATCCCTTATTTTCTGCCTTTCTTATGCTCTCTCGTGTTTTCTCTGCCTGGACTTTGCATGCAATGCCTTTGGAAAGGGGACTGTGCAGTGCCACACACACCGACAGGGCTCTAAGTGATCAGAATTCATACTTCAGGATGACTTAAGAACCCAGATGATTTTGAAGATTGTCCCTCTGCTCACTCAGTTCTTTTTACGCCATCACACTGCAACAGCAAATTTCTTCAGACTTTTCACACAGGAGATGTTCATCTTTACACTTCACTTTTCATCCAAGGGCTTCTGTGCAACCTGTTTGATACCCTGTGTCCCAGCCTCAGTCCCTCACGCACTGATTCTGAGTGTCTGAGCCACAATTTCACGAGAGACACATCTGCTGCTTTGGAGCCCCAGCATGACCTGGATATCAGAACACTGCAACTTTTCTGGGCAGACAAAACTCACATTGCCAATCAGTTGTTGGCTTCTTGCATGGGCTGAGAGACCAGCCCTGCTATAATATCACTGGGGTGGGGCGACTTCTGATTGCATTTGGGCAATTACTCTCCTGACCATGTTTTTAGCCTGATAAGGTATTTACTCCTCACTTATTCCTCAATCAGTGTGGAGTCTTGCTAGGTAGGTACCATTAAATCCAGACAGGATACCCCCAGAAAATGGCAGGTATCTGCAGACACAGAGAAGGTATCCGTGCAATGCATGCGGATGAAACATTGTGGGCTGGGATGCCACAAGCAGCACCATGCCGAGCCATGTTTCAGCACAGGGAAGTGTGTTCCTCAAGCAGCCCTTCAGCGCCGGCGTTCTTTTCCCTTCATGTAACTGCACTGATTTTTATCATTGTTGTATTTGGTTCAGCCGCCCATCTGCAAAGTTCTTGCCTCCCCCGGCCCCCATAAATAACCAAACTCAGCTCTAACCAAAGGCAGTTGACAGAATCAGCCCCATTGCCCTTTGGCAGTTCTTCCAGGAATTTTTAGGGTTTTTACCAGTCAGAAAAAGGCTTTGATGCTTTGGAATCAGGATTTTATGAAGATCATTTTGTAGGGTTCAGCCAACTCATGAAGTGTCAAATGGGGGGCACTCTTTCATCTCTTCGCTGGATGGGTAAAAGATCCTCCCTCTTACCAGAATGATGACTAGAGAGGGGGAAAACAGAGAGATGAAGGTTCATCCATAGAGGGGAGGGTTTCTTTTCTCTTGGTAGAGTGCACCCACCACATTCCCATCATACTGATTGCTGCAGTCCTATCTGTCTGCTCTCCAGGCTACATCAGATAAGAGGAGAACTGCCTGTTCGCTCTGGTTCTGATCCTGTGCTGCAGGGACCTCCCAGCCGCAGAGCCAGGCTCTTCTTCACTCTCCTTTTCCAGCTGCCTTTTTCAATGACTGCTGCATTGTAGGGATGCTCCCAGGAAACCGGCCATGTGCAAAGAATGAGACAATAACCAAGACTGGCCTAAGGAAATCTCATCTTCCACTTTGCACTTATAAACAACTGCTAGAAAAGAGAGCAAAGAAATTCCCGTGCTTTCTCAAAATTTATGTGCACATTCCTATCCAACCGTGCCCGGGCTGTTGAGGGCTTGGTTGCCATTTGCCCCTGAACTAGTCCTGCTGTGGAGGGCATTCAGACACACTGATGGGCTGTTCCTGAAATTTGCACCTCTATTGCCTCAGTAATTGCAGACATCACTTGTTCAGAAGCTGTATAGGCACCAAGCAGTGTTTGTGCCAGAACTCAGAAAGGCTCCTGTTCCATCCCGGCAGGGCTGTGAGCTACACAGCACATCTTCACCTAGCACCTGGTTCAGGTGTCCTGCTTTTGTGTCCTCTCTTGCGGGTGGATATGACTGCACTGTCCCAGTTCACCTCAGTGTAAATACCAACTTCCTTGTCTGGGTGCTTCGCTCAGGCCAGACGACCCACAAACTATTCCTTTGCTGACTGTCTTGTTTGCTATGACCTGTCACTCACAATCCTTAAGCATGGCAAGTCCACAGTCACGCACGTGAGATTTGCAAATACCAGTCTTTACCACCAAGCCTACTGAAGGCCATTCAGGCCAGTGAAAACACCAAGATGCTTCATCATTAAACTCAGATTCAATTCACAGGATTGTTGTTCCAACTCAGATGCCCCAGATTTAATCTGGAGCATCTCATAATCCCGCAAACGCCTTTCTTGGCTGCTGGGGCAAAATCTGAAGGTGGCAAAAATCCAAGTTACCTTGCTGGCATACCTACTTAAGACACCACCAAATCTAGCACATTAGTGTGTACAGACACCTCTTTCTATACTCATGGAGACTACGATGCTGTATTAGACAAAATACTTCAGTTGCTTTTGATTTCTTTAGGAGGAGAGCAAGCAGTAACACCTGAGTGCTCTGGCAGACTTGCAGGCACCAGACACACATCCTACAAGAGGAATGAAAAGAGCAAGCAGGACACATCCAGAGCTTCCACTCCTCTTCTGTAAAGCAGAAGCCAAAGGCAATGTCAGCAACAGTCCCGATGGAAATCACAGCAAAAAGGCTGACCCTGACAGTGTCCTTCAACTTGCTTTGTTCATGTTCTTGCCACAGCCAAACACAAATGGAGGCCAGTCTAGGGTTCATCAAAATCATGATCCAACACGAGGCACGCAGACAGCATGAACACAAACACACTGCTGGCACAGGGAGCTTCTGCTGTATCTGCACAGCGTTGCTGAGACTTAAACGGGGAGACACAGCAGGAAATGTTTTAAGATGGTCACAAGCCTCCAACACATTGCTTTCCAGCGGCACAGCCTCTACCACACCTGAGAACATAAAGCAACTACTAAAAACAGCCAAGCAGTCTCACAGCCATTTCCCAGCTAACTCAATACCAGTGAATTTCACTGGGAAACTGCCCTTTGGTGCTGTTGCCTTAAGTAGGTTTCTACAAATTACACCTTTTGGGTCTACTGCTGGAGGGAGAAGACTCGGGTACTTAGAGCGCTGGAGCAGGTCTGCCTCCAATTTCCAGCTCTGTATGTATGACCTTGAAAAAGACATTCAACTCTTCAATGGCTGAGCCGTTAAAACTGCAAAACAAGGCTCTTACAGCTTTTGTCTGTCTTGTCTGTTTAGACTGTAAGCTCTTCAGGGCAGGGACTGTCTCCTATTAAATGATCATAACTCTTGCTTAATTAGGGTCTTCTACACATCCAGGGCCCTCACAAAAATGTCATAAACCAAAAGCTTTCTAATAAATTCTGGGGAATTCCAGATTCTGATCCAAAACTGCTCAGTGGTTTTCCCTGCTGACTATGGTGCCGAATCCCTTGCTAGAGAGTGTGTGTGTGTGAGTGAGAGAGAGAGAGAGAGAGAGAGAGAGAGAGAGAGAGAGAGAGAGAGAGAGAGAGAGAGAGAGAGAGAGAGAG
>JAVJGJ010000047.1:10964945-10980186 GCA_035590215.1 Microhierax caerulescens
GAGAGAGAGAGAGAGAGAGCGAGAGAGACAGAGAGAGAGAGAGAGAGAGAGAGAGAGAGAGAGAGAGAGAGAGGGAAGAGGAGGGAGACTCCTCGTAATTTAAAGAGATTGCATAAAAGACAGTTTAAGTCCTTGTGGCTGTATATTTCTTTTAATTAGTTTATGCGCAGTGCATTTGCATGGGAAGATGCACAGCGTGTGGACGGACTTAATTAGAAGAACAATACATTCCCTCTTAAGATAATGACTTGAGGATTATGAAAATTATTATTCCAGATCCATCCATGGGTCATTTGAGGTTCAGTATCCAGCGAACTTTTAAAATGCATTGAGGTCAGCAGTTTGGATACTGTCAGTAAAGTCACTTGATCTTACTGTTGCTTAAATGATTAATTACGAACAGCGGCTGCAGGCATCCCCCAAGTTACACAATAACCCAAGGACTTGCTGCATTTTGCATATGCCATCAGCTACTCTGGAGAGACAGATGTGCTAAATGGGGCTGTAAGATTCACCGTAGTCATCTGCCAGCAAAGTCTCCTCTTGAGCTCTCCCCCCTCCCTTTCACAACTCCTTTGCCTTTTTCTTCCTGGCTGGGGAGACAAGAAGCTTCTGTCTCTGCTAATGAATCTTTGTAGCTGGACAACCGAGACAATTACATGAGTATTTTAGGACACAGCTCAGTAGCCCATACGGAATGAGACTCAACACGTCCCATTTTAGAGCAAAGTACCTACAGGGAACTGAGCTGGAAACATCACCTAAGCGAACCTCAGCTTAAACTCATAGTTTGGTAGGTCTCAAGGAAAAAGGCATCTCCTCTGCCTCTCTCCAAAACCCCGATCTACTCTTAGGGAATGCATGATTGTTTAAAAAGTATCCTGCATTTTATCATGACAGATGGGAAAGCAGTCCTCAGAGAGTTTCTGCAAGGACTATATTTTACAATCAGCTCAGTCCAAATACTCTGAGAGCCCACCCTGTTCCCTCTCTTCAAAAAATGGGTACTGTTAGGGCAAACAGCCTCCCCACTGCAACAAGGCATCCCAGAGTGGGGCAGCCTTCTATCCCAAAGCTGTACCACTCCAACTGTCAAGACTATGGAAGCTACTATCCTCAAACCTGAACCACCAGCTGTGGGATAGACAGAAACTCTGTCTTTCACCTTAAAAAAGAGCCACATCCACAGTTTAGGAGGACATGGACAGCGCTTTCAGTATGAAACACCACGACTCATTTAGGAATCACAGCAATCACACCTTAAGTATCCTTTCCTTCCTCTTGCCCTACAACGATAAGGCAAGTTTTCCACTCAGATGCAATGACTGTGAATTAAACCAGGTTTTTTAGTTGCAGTGACAGCAAAAGCTCAGTGAAATCATTATGCATTGTGCTGCCTTTAGAGCAAAGAAAAGAGCGGTTCTGGAGGGATGCGGACAGAACATCTTCAGCTGTGTCTCCCCCACTGAAAACCTTTGATTTAGGGCAGGCAATGAACAGGCAAAAAAAAAAAAATTAACTACATTTCACATCTGCGGGTGGTGGGGGTGGTGGTGTTTGAAGAAGAAGAAAAAGAGAAAAGAAACAACAAAAAAAAGAGGGAGACAGTGAAGGAAAGGAAATTTTAGAGAATCGTTTTGTGGGCTTAGCACAACTCAGTCCAGTGACTAAATCCCCCAGTCTTTGTACACCTTCCCCAAAACTTCAAACCAAGAGAAAGAAAAGTGTACCAGCCTCAGATGAATGGCACCTCTGCGCTCACATTGGCAAAGGGAAAAATCTGTGACTGGTCCCAGCAGCTCCCTGTGCATGGTGATCCTGCTGCAGGGCTCTCCCTGGGATGCTTCTCAGGGACAGCTTTCCAGAAGAGAAGACTGATGCTTTCATCCCACACTGCTCAGGTATTTGCCAAGCAAAGTCACAGACCCCTTTCAAGAACCAAGGCTTTGTTGCAAGGAGCAACAAAGGGGCTCTGAGGAGCTTGTGAACATTTTTCTTCTTTATAAAAATACACCTAAACTGAGAGATGCTTAGATCCCTTTCTGCAATAATGTTCCTTTACGGCACGCCGGAGGCAGCAGCATGCCTGGGAATGGAGCTCTCCGTGAGGAGAGGAACCAAAAGGCTGGGCCAGCAGCCTGATGGACTCCGATGCAAACACAGCCCATACTTTTCCTTGCTATCTCTGCCATTTTAAGGCTTCCTGAGGCCACAGAGGGTGCTCAAGGCCAACCACGGATAGCAAGTCCCACAGACCAGCCACGGCAGCCGACGCTGCTGGTGCAGCAGGACACGGGGCTGCGCAGAGCTGAGGGGCAGGCCCGACCCGCTGGGAAACCCCAGACCACGGCCAGGCAGGATCCATCCCACCACACCTACGATCAGAGAGCCCAGCAAAGCCCAGGTACTATGGAGATGAGCAGTAGGGGATACTATTAATTATAGGATGAGAAGAGAACAGCCCCTCAACTCTGCAGGGTCAATAGACACAGTTTGTGAGCATCGCTCGTTACTCAACCTCTGTCATGGATAACATGGCAGCCAAAGCATGCTAGGCACTGTACAGGGCAAAGATGCCCCTGCCCCAAGGAGATTACCATCTAATTCTGATTTTACAGTCACATTTCAAAAGCACAGCGAGATCAAAGCCCCACTCTCCTCCCCTGGGCATTCATTCTCTCTCGTGGAATATATCTCTACTCATAAATCAGAGAAGCAGCACGTCTCAGTGCACACTGCCATTGAGGACACAAAACCGAGCACGGAGATGCCAAAGGTAGTCCTAACATCATGGCAGTGCCCAGGAGAGCAACCCCGGGGTGCAAGAGAAGGGGGGAACATACAGTAATTATTATTTTTCCATTATCAAAGCAGAGTTTTGTACGGCTGCAGTACAGCCGGCAGTAACAGCATGTGACAATAACCCATGACACTCCAGAAAAGAAAATTTTAAAAAGAGCTCATTCTAGAAATCAAATGAAACTTGAGGAGACATTAGGCGAGATGGTCCAAAAACACCTTAAAAACTGGGACAAATATCAGAATAGAGTAACACTGATTTGAGAAAGGACACCCTGAATTTGATTTGGATTTGCCTTTGGGATTGCTAATGTTCACTGCTTTCTGATTCATTCACAGATAGCACTAACAGCATCGAGGCACACTTAAACACACAGGAGTAAAGACAGCTGTCTCCCAAGCACTATCCCCACTGCAACATCTAAGGGTTTCCCCCCCAGAAAAAATCTGCAATTCAAACGCTAAATTTGCCCCTGAACTGCTTAATCTGCAAGCTCCAGCAATCTCCCTGCAACGGGATGCACAGGCAACAGATGTTCAGAAACCGAGCTGGCAGTTTGCACCACCTGAACGTGTGACTGGGAGCAAGACAGAAAGGATGCACATTGCCTGGGAACATCTGATAATGCCGTGCCCTTCAGAGTCTGCACATCGGTGAAGGGGCAGGAGCCAGGCTGAGAAATAACCAGAAGCATTCTTCTTCTTCCGTGAGTCACTCCTGCTTCAAGGAGCTGCAGCTTTGATTATTAACTGGGCTAGTCAGCTAGATATTTAAATGATTCCCAAAAGTCATTAAGAGCCCAATCAGATACGCAGTGCTTGACTCCAGCACAGGAATGCAGAGAGGGAATTATTTGCATAAACTATGCTTTAGAGAAAACCTCCATGTATTTTATATTTCAGGGTATGGGGGAATCTGATTTAACTGAGTTAAAGAGAAGAAAAAGAAGCTTAAGCAATTTAAGGGACCACATTAAACACTGAAGAGAGTGAAAAAAAAAAAAAATAGAAACATCAGCTACCATAGGGACTAGGAATAACAAAATATAACGTCAAAGCGTTCTTCCTCTTTATTCTCTAAGCAACAGGCAGCTCCTTTAGATTTACCCTGACTTTTCAGAGAGAAAATTCAGCCTTAAAGTCAAAGCACTGCCTGAAGATGTATGCCTGATCAGAAGATCTCATAACCTTTCTGTCCTCTGTCCCAGCTTGAGATCAGAGGCGAGCTAATGCAAGAAGAGGAGTGGGCAGGCACAGAAAACCTACCTTTACCTAAACATAGTATTATGTTCACCTGGCCTCTACTCCAGAGCCATAACTCAGCCTTTCCCCCATCAAAAAGTCACAGCAAATCTCCTGCAGAATTGTTTTATGGGAAACATGGGGTGGCAAGAAGCCTACAGGGTTTGGTACACCTGAAGACAATACAGGAACAGAAAGTAATACCAGAGTAGGGGCCACCTTCAAAGACAGGCAGAAGGTTCCCAAACTTGGCTGCAGCTTTTCTGGTGGTTTGTAGCCCACCTCGCATCTGCGTTACACCTCAACCTAGCAAGTAGTTCTTGCCCCATCCTGCACAGCCTGAGCTAGAATCCATCGCTCAGGGGTTAGTGCCCGGGGTGGGGAAGCAGCGCAGGACACTGCGCTGGGGCTCATTCAGAGCAATCATACCCAGCGTATTGCATCCTACCTGCTCTAGGTTAAAACCAGAGCTAGAGCAAGCAAATCGCTCCCATATCTGCAAGGGAAAACAGATATAGGGTGACTAGAAAGCCAGATTAAACCTGGAATTTGTAACAAAACAAGAAGTGAGGTGAAAGTGGCTCTTACAAGGCTCCATGGGGAGCTCTTTAGAAGCAAAGAGCAATCAACAACTCACCCTAACTTCCTAGCCCTGCTCTTCAGGCAGAAAAATAAGTGTTCTCAGAAGAAGTCAGTAACCAGGGTAACCTGGGGCTGGTCATTGAAACTCATCACCCATCAGTCCCCCCATTTGTACAACAGGTGTTTAAATATTTCACTTTCTTCTTTCCATGGAGGGATGGGAACTGACAGATTAAATGTGCTCATTCCTACAAAGCCTTCATCAGAAAGAAACTGCCATAAAGAGGGCAAAACCATTATTGTTATTGTGATTAGAAAACAAAGTCCTCCCATGCAGTTATTTAATTAAACCATAAATACAAATGGGTAAGTGTCTAATGAGCCAGCTCTACACAGTGTATTTATATTCCTCTGAAAAAGAACAATGCTTAAACTAGTTGCAAATAATAGTCCTCTCTCCCAGCCTGGTTTTCTCTGCAATCAGGAATCAGGCCGCACAGTAGTTTGCTGACAAATTGGTTCGTGTTATGAAGATAATGAAGGCATCAAATTACTTTGCACTCCTTCCCCCTGGAAGCAGCAACGCTCTTGCAGAAAGAGATTGCCAGGGTTTTATTTGTGCATGCATGTGTGTGTCATTTGTGAAAAGACAAGCCCCAGAGGCCCGTCAGCCAAGGCAGGATGGCTCGAACCGCTGCTTCCTGGCACGCTCACGGCATTGCACTGACCTTCTGGCTGTGCACTGTCAGTGTTGCGAGGGAGGTGAATATGGCAAAGACCCACAGCCCCTGGAAGGAGTCTCCTTCCTCCAGTACCCACGGAGGTTCCCCAGGTTGTTCTATGAGAGCTTGCATGGGTACTAGAAATCATTTTGTCACGTTAGGGCAGCTTTTCTCTAGGTCTAATATATTGTTTTCCAGGAACAAAGCCTAAACCAGCATATCCAGCAAGGAGTGAGTAAAGTCATCTTCAGAAGTACTTGGCTAGATCACAGCCTTGCTGCACCGTGGCTCTGGAAGTTCTTTCTTTCTGCCTGGCAAAAGGAGATTTCACTCCTCTGGTGGTGGTTCCTGAAACTCAGGGGTAAAAGGACAGCAGAGAGAAAAATATTCCCACCCTGAGCTGTTCTTAATAAATATATAAATAAATTCTGAACAGGTAAGATTTCAGTAAACTGGATCCAAACAGCTTTTTAAAGCCCCTCGAGCCACTATGAGCAGCATCAAGACCAGCAAAGCTCTTTAGTGATCGTAACAAATGTGTCAGGCTTTACCCTGCGATTGATTCGCTTTTGGGAACATAAGTTAAGCTTTAAATCTATATTTCATATATAATCAAGCAGCCAAATCGGCCTTTTGATATAGAACCCAGACCAGCCGCTGTGTCTTTATCTCAGAAAGCAGGAGGGCCAACAAAGCTACAGCCAGGGAAGTGACAGTTCTTCTTTATTATCCTCCCTGATCATGCCCATCTTCTCATCTCCCCTATCAAATTTCTGGGCCTTTTTGATAAAAAATAATTTAAGAGAGCGCTTCGCAGGAAGCGCACAAAGGTTACAGATTAAGCAATGCCTGGGAACCCCTTTTAAAAGGTGCAGCCATTAACAGGGCCAGACCAAGAGCAGCGTGCCAGTTCTGCGCGCCGTCCTTCTGGCGGCACGAAAGAGGCTGTCGGGGTCAGACACTATAGGAAAGCTCTCCTCCTTCCTGGGCACTAGCATCTCCTCCTCCTGCGAAAACCCACACGAGGGAGGATTTTTAAATCTCGCTGACTATGCACTTGTTGATTTTGCTTGTTTTCTTTCCCCTCTCCCCATTCTGCATTGCAAACTTCCCGAAACAGCCCCCCTTCTCCACTGGGGGGTCAGGCAGAACAATGCTGCTCCTGAGCTGTTTCTTAAGAAAAAGAACTTAGTCTGGGGATTTGGAGGGCATCTTTTTGTTTGTTTGTTTTTTAAAGTACTCTCTTCTACAAAGCAGCTTTCCCTGTTTGGTTTTTTTTTTTGGTTGGGGTTCCACCCCCTCCCCCCCTTTGTTTCTCTAAACTGGTCACACACTTGTTCTGTGTTCTTGTGGGAATTACAAATTCACCAGCAATACCAGCTTCAGGGATTCCCTTCCACTGCCCCTGCCCTGCAGCTGCAGCGTGCAGTCCCCTCCGTGTGCTGCTGCAGTGGTGTGTGACATCAGCCTGACAGGAGAACCGATCCACTACAGCAAGAACCACACAGGACACAAAAGCAGGATTTCTCTTTTTCTCCTGCAGCCAGATCAGTTCCCTGAGATGTTTCACTGCCCAGCCTTACAAAACTGCCCGGTCAGCACCAAGGGGATGGCTGCTGTGGGGTGGGAATGCCTCCAGACCCATGCCAACAAGCAGTTTTGCAGATGAAACCCCAGCTTGCCTTGGCTGGCTCGTGCCTCACGTCATCCTCCTGCAAGTGAACTGGAGTGTAGTGCCTTTGGGTCAACAATTATGTCTAATTATAAAGACCTTGTAAAACATAGCTATTTTAATGAACCTAGGTTTTTACTTTAGCCCCTTGTGGGACATCTCAGGTTTAAGCTTCCCACAAGGATCAAGGAAATCTGAGGATTTAGTTTAGATGCATTTCATAGCCAGCTACAGAAGTGACTGAAAGGATTCTACCCATCTACAAGAGGTAAAATGGATTTATGTCCAGCTTCCCTGTTCAGCCCTCTGAACGCTCCACAAATCAACGTGGTTTTCACTTGCACAAATATCCTGCAAATCAACATGCAACAGGAAATTTAAAGTTGAGGCTGGCACATCCATCCATAATTCTCACTGTCAAGGGGGAAGAATAGGAGGAAAAGACCTAAAGGGCATATTTTGCGTATCTGGAAAAAATTGGACAGAAGGTTCTGCCAGTCATCCACAGCCTTATCCCACATGGACCACATATCTGTTACAGACCAACATGCTACAAGCACTCATATTGAATGGGCTGCATTCACAAATGCCAGCCCCTGAAAGCTAGATCAGCAGAAAGACAAGAATTTCTGAGCTTATCTATCACTTCTCGTGCCCATTTCCCACCAGTGTAATTTGCTTCCAGGCCAGCACTTAAATTTTTGGTACTTTACAAACTTTTTACCTTAGAATAGTGATACAACACTAGAGTTGACACCTTGCCTTGAGATACCATGTGGCAACACTGTAATGCCTTGTGTTGCAATGTACCACCACAAAGATATAAGAAAAAAGTAATTTCTCTTTTATGAGAAAAAGGGATTTAATTCCAGATGATTATTCTGCAAAAGAACTACATTAGTTTGAGCTTTGCCAAATCCAGCTTGGATTCTGTAGTTAAACTATTACACAAGATGCAACAATTTCAGCACTTCCTATGCCCTGAGCAGAACTTCCTAACCTCCACTAGAGCGGAGTTTGCTGGGCTGTTGGAGGTTTGTGTAGGTTTTTTTGGGGTTTTCTAAGCATATTTTTAAGTTTTGCCATGAAGTATCTCAGAAATGGGTAATCTGGCTGATGGATAACCTGCACAATGGGGGTGTTCTAAGATTTTTCCACTCAAATCTGCATCAGTTCCTATAAGATATAAGCCATGGTCATCACAAATGTATAGAGCCAATTAGCAACGTATAATTTTCATAAGTGAGCTGGGATTCAGGGAACCTCCATTTCTAGGTTACAGATTTAAAACATTTTAAAACAACCTAGCTGCCTATAAAGGGCTATTTTACGCCACCCTCTGAAAGGCCCCCCATGGCTGAGGACCCAAAGACAGACTACCTGAAATCTCTAGGCATTGCTTAGAACCTCAGAACGTTTGTAGGGGAGATTTTGTTTTCTTTTTTAAATAGCAGTACTTATGGCCCGTGTATTTTTATTTCCTGCGATTCTACACATTCACTCAATGCAGCCCTGTCCTGTCGCTGTAGGATATTTCACTTTCCCAGCCCTAGCGGCCTCCTCTCACTGCACCAGGGCTTTCAGATCAGGTATAGTCATGCAAAAGTCTCCACGTTCTCAGAGGCAACACACTAAGGGTTTTTTTTGCAATGGGCCCAACAAGGTCTATTAGCATACAAGACTACAAAATTCACTTCAGCTGAAATAAGTCAAGAAAAGTTTAACCCTGAGGCTTCTGACAGCAAAACAGGCAGGGAAAAGAAAAAAAAAATAAAAGGAAAGTAAAGCAAGAAAGACTTGCTTGGTCTTGCTGCTTACATGTAACCAGCACAGGACTGCCCTGTTCATGCTTTATCTGAGACTTTCTAAAAGAGCTGAATACTCGGAATCATTATACAATGCATTTAGTCCAGCATTAATTCCTCTCCTATGCAAATAATTAAAAGGTACAAAAAGCCATTTAAGTAGCACCTCATTGTCATGCTTTATAACTTGCGGTCATCATCTGGTAGCAACCAGAGAGAGACAAATGTGCATACATACAACATATACCTACAGAGGCACACCATCACACACACCCCACTCCCCCCCCCTCAATAAACAGAAGTTCCTCCCATGCAATTACAGCTGGGTGCCCCCTAATTCTGATCTCTTGAGCATTTAATGCGTTTGCTCTGGGGTCTGCACAATCCTGCTCTAATTTTGCCAGGGGCCTTTGTATCAAAGGCCTGAGCTGTGTGAAAGGTGATTTAGCAGAGATGGTGTCGGTGATTATTTTCAAAGGAACTGCTGCAGCCCCACCACGAGGGACACTGCAGCCTCCAGATAGGGGGTCCTTATCATATTTTCTATTCTCAGATAAGATTATGTTTCCTTTTTTCATCCTCCTTCCTGAATCTTCTTGATAACAATTGGGGGCCAGTTTAATCACGGAGGTTGAAATAACCAAAAGGGTTCCTAGGGTAGTGGTGGGGAGGGCAGGGAACAGGGCCAGGTTGGTGGGGAGGAGGGAGAAGCTTTACTGGTCGGAAAAGTTGGGTAAGAGCAACTACGAAATAAAGCCAGCAGAAATGGGGTTATTTCAAAGGGAACAGCTGTTAAACTGCAACCAAACAAAAAGCACATGCAGCCAATGTTCTTGTGGTCACTCGTCAAAAACAAAAACAAAACGAGTTGTTCACGCGCCCATTCTGCGGTCTAAACAAATTAGAGTGAAAACGGGACCAGGACAGGGAGATGGATGACCTCAAAACAATAGGGACAGGCCCTTTGTGAAACAGCCCTTTCTGCTGCTGGTGGGGGGTTTCTGAACACTAATAATATCTTCGTGATAAGACAAATCACTTAGGCATGATGTGAATTGGTTCCAGGGAGCCGACCCTGACCCCCGGGGTTTGAATATACTTGGACTAAGCATCAAACAGAGACACAAGGGAGCAGCCAGTGCCCTGTGTTACTGCCCCCCGCCCAAAAAAAAAAAAAAAAAAAAAATATTCTGACCTGGAGTTCTTACCTGGAGCTGGAGGGGTTGGAGGGGTGCAGAGGACTCTCCAGCTTTGGCCAAGGCTGCCCGTTCCAGGACAATATGGTAATGTTAAAGGGTGGTGAATTCCCTGGCATACGTTCGGGTGGGTGCAAAAGCCCAGTTAGTACTTGAATGAGGTTTTCTAAGAAACATCAGGCTGAGCTAGTTCACAACGCCTCCATGTCCTCCAAGTCCATTCTGAATCAGCACCCTGAACGTTGCATCAGAGGGTGCCAGGTTTTGAGAGTGGCAGTTAAGGGACAGGAGGTGGGGTGGGGAGATAACATACTTCAGATGGGTTATAAATCAGAACTGTTCATCGCCTGTTGTTGTTAAGCACCCCCCATCCATCTTTCTCTGTTGCAAAAAAAACTGAAAAATTCCATCCTGCTTTGGCAGCATTACCTCCAGACAAGCCCTCAATCACCAGTGTGTCTGCTGTGTCAGGGCTAACGTTCCCACACGCCAAACCACAGGGGACTGTTGACCCATCTTTGTGTAGAAGGAAACTGTTCTGTCCTTAAGGACTGTTTGCAGTGAGAGGCAAAGTGCATCTAAGGCACCAAAACAACTCTAGAGGCATGTCCTGATTTTCAAAGCTTGAACACTTTCCCTAGAGACAGCCTGGAGAAGAAACGACCTTTGAGACATTGCCACGCCAGTATGTCACTGGCATGGATTGGGCCAGCACGGGCCATCTTGGCAGCGGTCCCCACTCAGATCTAGCGGTCTGTGTTCCCAACTGCAACATTTGGAGGCAGCTAGACCTGTCTAGGGATCAGGGCGTGAGACTCCCCAGCACCAGTGCTGGTTCATGACGTTCCTTCTGGAGTCATGGGCACAGGTGCCCATCAGCCAGCTTTTGGCCGCTCATGGTCAAAGCTACGTTTTCTCCTGAGCCTGACACCAAACCCAGGACTCACCTCCTTCCAGTGATGGCCAGTCCGGACCGAGCTGCCAAAGCAGAGCACTTGTCCTCGAAGATACTGGCACGCAGAGTTCAAAGTCAGGCCTGTCTGACTGTAGGCAGCGGATGGCAGCTTACCACAGAGTTCTTGGTAATAAAGTCTATTTGAAGACTCTCAGTGAAAAGTGTGTTCCTAATAGAGGATAACATTTCATGGTCATTATGCGATACACTTAACTTTAAAAGGAACAAAAATGCTGAGAAAGTCATTTTCTGAAAAGGGCTCTCGGATTTCATTACTATGGGTCAAGTGCCTGGGGAGAAGAATTAAAGAAAAACACGAACTTGTGCACAAATTAATTAAAGATATTTCCACTAATAAATTGTCCCCGTATCCCAAGGCAGAGCCTTCAGTTTGCAAAATGTGGTAATATTCAAGTTGTGGTTTCCTCCACCATACAAGCAGTTCAGCAACATTTAAAATCAAACGGACAGAGCTGGGAATGCGGAGTTTGGGGATGGGAGGGGGTTGCTTCCTTCTTCAGCCCATAGAAGTTTCTGGCATTTTAGTGCATTTCTAACAAAAAGAAAAAATGCCTTATTATCCCCTGAGACCCCAAAACTGTGATGACCTTTTAACTTATTTTGCCTCGATGCAGCCAATTTCTCCAAACAAGGTCCCCCCCTCCACATTCTTCCACTAAAATTGTGAAGGACTCCGCTCCTTTTGATGCAAAGACAGTGCCAGTTGCTGTAATATGAGGAAATTGCACCACAAAGGGAAAGAAAACGAAACAAAAATCCCAGAAGGAAAACCAGAATTCATTGTCAGCAGCTTTCCGAGTAGTGGGCTTGCCACAGCCCAGTGCTCATGACCCCCTCCCAACCACAGGAACAGCTACCATGAGAGGGGCTGTATTTAAGTGGCAAAAAGCAATACTGGGACAGCAGCTGAGTGTCCTGGGTCTAAGCTGCTTTCCATACATGGCCAAAGCTTTTTGGTCTTCTTGAGAGGCTTTATAGTCTACAGATCCACTCCCAGGGTAAGGCACCTTCAGCCCTTAGGTCTTGGGTCATGCATTGCTGCGTGAAAAGCGTTGTCTTGTAAGGTGGTTTGCACAAGGGGTAACGGATGAACGCTCAGCCCTGTCGTCTCACTGTTGCCTGCTACCACCAAAGAAAACTGAAGCTGAATTTAATTTTCTTTTATTGCTTTGATACTCTCCCATTTTACTGTCTCGCTGCTTACAGGCATTGGAAAGCACTTGTGGTGTTTTCCATTTGGAAGAAAGGGAGGTGGGAAGATTCGCAATCGTTTTGCAGCCCATCTTCTGCAAAGACCACCACTGCTTTAGATTACTATTGGTCTACTCACAGATGGGAAGAATTCGCTCTCCAGAGGAGGTAACCATCAAATCAAAAGAACGAACCTCCCAGATACACAAATACAGCGAAGCTAAAGAGTCCTGTCCTAAGAGCTGGGATAGTTTGTTTGGTTTGTATTGACCTGATCCCATTTGAACATCCCTGTTCTCACACCGATCAGGGGCTGAAACGGAAGGAAACTGCTCCAAGCTTCTCTTTTCCTTTATTTTTTTTTCCCCTCTGCCCCCCTGCCACTTAAATTTCACAGGCACCTGAATCTGATCACAACTTCCTCTGTCCAGTGTAAAGTTTAGTCTGAGAGCGCGCACATACCACAATACGTTGGGATAATATTAATGTATAGTATTTGAAGCCCCAGGGCCTGTATGTTTCATTAATTTCCTCCCCATTAAAGTAAAATGAGGATATCCTGTAGAGAATTGCAGTGAACCATTCGGACTGTGAAACTCGTCCTGACCCTGCTAAGAAAAACAGACAGAAGAGGAAAGAGCAGCTGATCGCAATATACAGCCACCCAAACGAAACACAGGGGTTCCTTGCTCAGCCCTCTTTGCACTACTGCCGTGCAAATATTTAGCTTAACAGGATGTGAAGAGCTGGTCAGCAAGCGTTAAAAAAATACGCACTGATTTTTATTTGTTTAAAATGCAAAACATTTCCCGTACATTCTTTGCAGTGCATTAACCTCAGGCGCAATTTCCACTCTGGGATTGAGCAAGCCAGGGACCTGGATTGCACACGAGTAATTCAGATTATGCATCTGTTTGTGCGTGGTTGGGGCACACATACCGATCCTTGCTCATTAACCCAGTGCATCCAAGCTCTGCCAAACCCTGGAGGGCTGGCATCCAAAAGTCTTTCAACACAATTGGCCATTTGTGGTGGTGGATGCCAGCCTGTGAATGGCTCTGTCAGGTTCAGGACAGATCCAGTAGAGCCCAAGGCCTTTCAAAGCACAATGATCTATCCCCTCTCTGTCCCAGCATCTTGTCTTTGGTTTTGTTCCTCACCCAGACCACCATGACCTCCTTTACACATAACCTCGGTAGTCACACCCCACCACAGCACATCTTTCCCCTGACTCACTTGGGAATGACTAGAGGAGGCAATTTTCCACTTCAGACTTGAAAGCACAGGTGGAAGCACATGGTTTTTATAAACAGGAATGGTTTGTTTTGTGGAGGACCAGGGCAGCTATTGAGCCAAGGTTCAAGTTCTACCAGTTCCCTTGTTCAGGCTGTTTCAATGAGCTTTGCCCAAATGCCTGAGCCCCGCTGCTCCGTGGCAGAGATGTAACCCCTCTGAATATCGCTGAACAAGTGAAAAGAC
The DNA here is from genome assembly GCA_035590215.1 of Microhierax caerulescens. Classification (NCBI taxonomy): domain Eukaryota; kingdom Metazoa; phylum Chordata; class Aves; order Falconiformes; family Falconidae; genus Microhierax; species Microhierax caerulescens. The sequence goes on from JAVJGJ010000047.1 coordinate 10,978,610, forward strand.
TCAAAGAGAGCTTGCTTCCTTCATTTTTTGGCAGGCTCCTACCTTGCTCTGCAGGTTTTCCTATTTGTCCAGCAGTCTTCAAGCCATGCCTGAAGTGATCCCCAGGAAGGCAGGGTGAAGGGCAGGGAGCCTGGGGACCAGTCCTGCTCAGGAAACCTGCCGCAGACTTCCCAGCTAAGGCACTTGCACATAGACTTGCAGTTGTTCTGGGAAACCAAGCACCCAGATTGGACTAAATTACCTTCCGCTGACACGAGACATGCTTCAAAAACACAGCTGGGAAATGAATTTCCTCTTCTGTAGCCCCCTCCAACACCAACCCTTTGAAGACCTAATTTCAATCCCAAGTAATGGCTCTGTCCTGGTCCCAGGACTGCAGGTTAAAAAGCATATTTTGGAGGCACTGCATTGCCTGCCCTGCGGGGAAGAGGCAGTTTGAATTACCCTGCACCAGCAACCTGGATCATTACCAGACCTGCCTGCCAGACTGCAAAGGATGCTCTGCCCATGCCTGGAAGCAGGGGTTTTGTGATGCAAGCCGTGGGGTAAAACCAGACACAGGCAAATCTCAGCAGGACTGGGAAGGTGTCCCCTGCCCTCCCTACAAAGGATGAGGAAAATCCCCCTCCGTGCTCCTTCCCTAGCTGCTGCCCTGGTATTGTGAGAGAACTTGATCTCTGTGTAACTGCTGCAAATGGTGGTGGGATTCAGGAGCACAGAGATGACAGAACTGCAGGGTAACACATCCATCCAAGACAACAGCCAGTGAAAATAATCCCCAGCAGGCAACTCCCCTGAGATAAAAATCAGAAGACTCACCTGGACGGGATGACTAGAGGATTTGGTTAACTACCCCCAAAATATTTAGCTCAGCACCCCATATCCTCCCCACAAAGCCCTAATTTATGGTCTTCACTTTCAAAACCCATTGCCAATGCACCTCCCACGCCAGAGGTTCATAAGAAACGTCCATTTGTATTTGCTCATTCCAGATGAACCCTCACTCCCTTTTTTCCAAGCTCCATGACAGCAGCCGCCATTTACTTCTCCTCAGCTTCCTACCAGCGCCTTCCAACGAGCCCCAGCATACTTTTCTCCTATTTCAGCACAGGTTTCCCCTTTGCCAGCAACTTCCTTCCTTGTCCCACCTCAGAAGCGCCTTCTCTTACCCGTTTCCCAGCACACAATTCAAACACTTCCTTAAATTAGAGATGGGTCTCAAGAAGGAAGGTTGAATCCAGATTTTGCAACGTTTCTGTGGTGTTTGGCTCCTAGGCAGTCAGCTGGGCCTGTCTCTGCTTCCAATGCCCTAAATTGCATGAAGAATTTGGCCTCTGGGCATTACAGGAATGCATGTAATAATCACAAAAGGCTCCAAGCACCATATATATGCCAGCGATCGTATTTGCACCATTTAGATTTGAAACATGGACTTTTACGCTTGTATTTGCTTGTAAAGCGCCAAGCCCTCATTTGAGACCACGTACATATCATTTTCCTGTTCTGCACAGACCTATGCATTCAGCCAGCTCTCAGCAGGGCGGGAGCGGGGGGGGAGAACATACTCATGATATAAT
>JAVJGJ010000047.1:10986824-11011367 GCA_035590215.1 Microhierax caerulescens
GGGGGATAGACAAGGTTAAATGAAAATGTGTAAGATGGTTTAAAGGGTCATTGCTGGAAAGAGAAAAGCATGGAAGTATTTTCCTGAAGTTCTGTTTGTTATATCACATAAACTTGCAGTCAGGTAAACTTGTCTACAGCAGGAATAAAGTCACAGCCAGCAGCTCGAAGCAAAATTATGACCAGGTTATATCTTATGGATGATGGGAAAAGAGAAGAATGAACTGTAGGTCTTAAAAAAAACAGCACAGGGACAGAAAGTTTTAACCAGGAAAACACATCAGATGTTTATGCATGTTAGGTGTTTATTTTTCTATCAAGTACATGTGCCCAGATCATGACAGGATGTTTGAACTGTGCACATCAGGTCTTTTACCCACTGTTTATGTGAATGTCATTCACCATCAGGCCTCTGCGGAAGATAAACAGATTGAAGAGAGATGGGGACATATCAGAGTTTTGCATTGCTTCCGCTCGTAACTCTGCTTTTGGTGCTGTAAGAAACAAAACCTCTTGATGAGAAGAGCATCAGAAAAAACAGGGAAGGGAGAAAAAGAATTGGTCACAAACCAGGAGGCAGAGAACAGTCCAAACAAAAGGCATCTACCAAAATGCTTAGAGACAGGCACTCCTGAGACCATGAGACCACCCAGTGCAATTTTTCTGGAGTGTGAAGATGACAGACACAAAGTAGATGAAACTAAGAGCAAAAAGACTGATGATCCACTTACCTGGCAGACAATATTAAACACACATGCCACAGAGACTTGTTAAGGGGACTGCAGGACTGCTAAATCCTTGCTGATGTTCAAATCATTGGGCTTCTTCCACGCTCCAGCTCCTCTGAAGTCTCAGAAGCCACAAAGCCAAGCAGTAGGCTTGGACCTATACATGGTGCAGGGAGAGGGGCTTAAAAGCTAAAGTTAATCACAAATCAACCAGAAGTGCCTGTACGGATTTGCTGCCCCCCATTCCTACCACCCTCTTCATCACAAACCTTCACACCTACAAAAATGCAAGACCTCAAATATCCACTGCTATCTCGGGCTAGCCAGAGTGCCCAAGGAAGACTCTGAAATCTTCAAGACTTCTGTAAGAAGTGGTACATACTGGCAAAGCACATCCACAAATCCCTTCTAGCAAGGTCTTGTACTGCTTCATTCAACAGGCAATTGCTCTGGATTATTCTTTGATACAGCACATCATGGTCAAGTTGACATAAAACATGGGCAACAAGCTCTAAGCCAGAAGTGTTTTTTTGTGGAGTCACACTTGGCCCATTTTTACAGTGAGTTATCCTTAGGTTTCACACACTGTTGTAACCAAAATACAATATCCAAATGCATTCAGCTGTCTGTGCTCACATGCTACCTTTCCCATGTTTTCCCTTCCTTTTTCCTCTGCTGTAGGGATGCCAGATCTTACTGTGTATATGAGGAGAGGTTTAGAGACTATTGTACAGGCACCGGAGTACGTGCTACAAATGAGAGGTTAAATGCCTGTAATTCAGGGGAAAATGCTCTAATTCTGCTGGAGATCACTCACGCAGCCACACAGTATATAGTCTTGGTTTGGGCCCTCAGCTGCATGCTGCAGGCAAGTCCATCCCACTGAAGTTAGCCATAATGCTCACTTTGTTATAAGAGTATGTTTAAGGCTACTGCTTCCGAAAATCCCATTAATGGGATACCACCTTTACCTTAAAAAGGTAATTAGAATAATGGTTCAACCTATGTACCCAACACAGCGTGGAAAGCTAAGAGCGAAAGGATATTTGCAGTGCTCATTTCTAGGTTCAAGCTTTTAGATCACAAACTGCTATCTTGATTGTTATCAAAAGGTCACCACATTGACTAGAGATTAAGATGAACAAAAGGCAGCTGCTTAGGGGAACTCTCCCTTTCCACACTTTATAACACTGTCTGATTGCAATAACAAGTAAAAGGACAGCAGGATCGCACACTAAGTCCCTACAACCCCCAAAACTCCAGCGTTACTATTGAATAGCTCACATACCCAGACTCCAGAAGAAAACAGCAAATAACAAACAAACCAACGGCATTTAGAAACAAAACATGGCCTTGACGCCTATGAGAAACAGCAACTTGCTGGCTGTACCAAAGAGCTCTACTGATGAAAACTGTAGGTGGAACAAAGGCACAGAGGAGCAGCAAGGATGGGGTAAAGGCATACTCTTCAGCATAGGAGAACTGATGAATTTATCATTAAAGTATCCGCAAACTCAGAGTGGAAAGACCACTTCCCTTGCATTCTGAGTAGTATCACACATTTCCCTTCAGACTATGATACCATCAAAGCCCAGTGTACTTCCTGTGTGGCACACTGTCCCTTGGCTAAAGTGTTGTCTTTTTAAAAAAGACAAAACCATCCAAAATCATGTATTTTCATGTGACTCACCCATAACCCCACGTCTGAGATGCAGTGCAATACCATTGCATCACGGGCACGAAAACACATATACCCTTACCTTCTGTTTTGTGAGCAGCCAGAGCGTCAAGGCATTATTTGAGCAGTCATATTCACTGCAAGATAATGCTACAGAACAGCGCAGGTTTTAGCCTCCTTGGGGTGGGTGAGAGGGTATTAAACTGTTGCTTAAGGTGTTAATCCATGGGCATAGTTGAAAGGGTGGACATTATAATAGATCATTGTCCCCCCCTTGTCTTTGAGAGTGGTAACTTACCCATGCAATCCCAGAGATTTCAGAAGGAAGATTTTCAGATGCACAGACCCCTGGTCATTATCTGGCGTCCATATCAGCACCATGTATTAGTCCCCTAGTACTAGCAGCACCCCCAGAAGAGCCCCAAATCTCACTTAATGTGTTACACTGTGTGTTTCCCACATGGCCCCTGAAAGGCAACCTTGTGTCCCTACTCCTCCTTGGCACAACAGCTGCAGGGTAAGAGTACTGAGTCCTAGTTTCAAGCTTTTTGTTTCAGAGTCTCATCATTTCCCATCATGAGCTGGGTGGGGGGAGATAAAGGCCATCAGTCTGTCTGCAGAACAGGCTGGCTCTGTTCGCCCCATGCCCCACCAAACAGAGGTTGTCGACTTTTAATGGAGCACTCAGGTTTCCACCGATGCCAGCTGCAGATAGAACGGCCCAGTAACAAGCAAATTCAGGTCCTTGGGGGCCGCTCAGATTCTCCTCTCATTTGTTAGTTTACCTGTAAAATACAGTTGGGCTAATTCCTGCTTGTGTGGTTGCAAATATATAGTTCCCTCTTCTTTTGAGTTGGGGGGGCAGGAGACAGATGAGCAAGTGCAGCAAGGCTAATGTTAGAGTAAGAGAGCATTTCCTACAGCTTAGGCAACGGCAAACATTTTCTGCTGGGGATTGTTTGCCTAACACCCTGCACAGAGGTGAAGCTGTGCATCACATTATAATAACCAAGACCCATTTGTTACACACAAAAGTGCAGAAGGCATCCTAATATCTACATGTTCAGACTGGCTTAAATCCAATAGCTCCTCCGACATCAGCTGTTGAATTTATTATATGCTTATTACAAGGCCAAGAAAGGAGAAGGAATTATCAGCAAATGTCTTATTTGATTTTTAAGTATCAATAAAAACATTTTAATCACACCTGAAAGCATTGTGTTACTGAAATGGACCAGAACAGCCACGTGCAATTCAAATCTCCACTTACTTCATACATGAAAGTGAGCCTGAATGACTCCTCAGACTCTTCTTAAGATTCATCCTTGTCACCAGACTGTTGTTCAATTCAGCTGCAAAATTTGCTACTGCTTAGCTCCAAGAGACATACATGTTGTGATTTAGCTGTGAACCATGAGAGAGAAAGGCTGCAGCACTGAAACTGGATCCAGTCTGAGTCCAGATGCTTGGCACCTGAGTGTTTGACAACTGCTCCCATTCAGGACTGTGACTACTGCATACTTTAATGAGAAAGTCAAGGCTGTGAAGACTGGGTCTTGCAGGTCAAGATTAAAATGCACCTATAGAACCAGGAAAACCTGCGTATCACCTCCGTACAGCATACTTTGCATCAAGGCAGTTCACATTCCTTAGCATCCTCTCACACAAAAAAAACCCTAAAGCAAACCCCCCCTGACTTCTCTCTGAAAAATGGATTCTAGTAAAAAACAAAAATAAACAAATGCTTTGTGGACAGCAGGCTCCACACACACAGGTCATTTTGCAGCTGAAGCCAAATGAAAGCAGAATGAAAACTCGGAAAAAGTCACCTAGAATACAGATCAGGAAAAATAACTTTTGACTGTTTTCCACAAGGCATTTGTATAAGCAAGCTAGGGAAAAATCACCTAGAGAAACTCATTATAGGCTGAGCACAACACTGTTTGGAGAACATTAAGAGAATAGTTATCACTGGTACACTGTTTGGGAGGATATTAAGCATAGTTCACAGAGGTCTGTCCTTGAGCTAATTCTATTCAATAGTTTCACTAATGATCTTGATGACTGGATAGATCAGGTGGGAATGACTATGCTGGAGGAAAGGACTGGAATTTAAGTGATCCCAGCAAATCAGGGAAGTCTGAACAAAACAGGAAGCTATTTAAGAAAAGACAGAAACGTGTAAGTACAGAATGGAAAATGAAAGCCCATATAACAGACCTTCAGAGAGACATCATGATACTGAGCTCACACATAAAACTTAAGGCAATAAACTCCTGATTCTGCAAAACCCGCGGATGAGAAAGCATAAATAGGAAGATGGCCTGAGACACACCCGAAGTTAAAATCCTGCTTTATTCAGTCAGTAGTCACAAGGCCTTAGCTAGAGAACTGCCTAGCTGAGAGAAATGCACTTAAGGAAAGACACTGACCATTTAGAGAAACTCAGGAAAACAGAAACAACTCCAGATCTAGGAACCAGCCCCCAGTGGGGGGACTGGACAAACTATGAACATTTACATCAGAAGAAAGACAACTGAGTATGGCTGTGATCAGTCTTCAAGTACATAAGAGCGCTGCAAAGAGAAAAGGAATAGTCTGTTCTCTGTACCACAGTGGATAGGGATAAAAAAAATATCAATAGACTTACACTGCGACACAAAAGATTCAAGTAAGCTACCAGGAAGAACGAACCTGTTCCCTCTCCCTCCAAAACAACCCTAATGATATTAAAGCACTGTGACAGCTAGTAACAGAAATCTCTAAAAACAAGTTAGCTGGACACCTGGAAAGAACAACACACATACAAGCTGGTCCTTCTTTTGGTTAGGGAGAGGGACAAGAAGACCTTAGGATTCCCTTCAAGAAGTAATAAATGGCTCCTGTCATTCTATATACCTCTGACAACAACTCCTTACTGAAGAGGCACAAAGAGCTGCTTATCAACAACAGATTCAGAAGAGAGGGTTTGCTTTCTTAATATCTTTATTATTGATCTTAAATTGGTCACAGCTGCTCCAAGAGTCACTGAGAAGTTTTGAAACAACCGCTTCTCTTTCGAACGTTACTGCGAAGTTCACATGACAAAGCCAGCCACAGGATTCCAAGGAAAAAACGGAAATGTCAGAAACAGACTGGAAGCTTAATAGACCCTGCTTTCCCTCTGATGTAGTGCAATCTCAGGAAGAGACACTACTGTATTATCCTCCAGATCACGCGTGTAACAGAGCTCCTCCTCCTAACGCAGAAATGCCGCTGGCTGGAATGGATGCAGCACTGCTGCACTGTAACCTGGGCTGCTGCTGCTGCTCTCTCCAAGAAAGGCTGCACACCTGTGGTTAAGTGAAGAGATTCTACCACTTCGTGTAGTGCACAGTCACTTCCCTGGATTTCATACTTTTAGCTGAGGGACAGAACCCTGGTACTGCAAGCACAAACAGCTGCATTAGCTACAAAGAGAAAGGCACCTCATTTGCAAGCCAGGAGCCACAGGCTGTTTACACCGGAGCGTCCATAAACATTTAATTAAATCAGCCTTTTTCAATCATGGCATATTTTCTACATCACTGCTCATTTCCAGCTTGTTGCAAAGCCTCTCCTGATGCTCCTTTTTTAAGGTTCTAAAATGCTGCACTTGGAAGTTACTGCAACAGACAGAAGCCAGGAGTAGCCAAGTGCAGAATGGGAATGCTGGGTTTGCTCAACCACTCCTCAAGGCTTGGGCTTGCCCTGCTCAAGATGCATGGTATCTGCAGAAGTCCAGCAAAAATTCACTCCCCAGTGCTTTCTGACAGTGCTACCTTAAAGTTCAGATGAATTATGAAAACGTCACTTTTACTAACTTAAAACAGCAGCTGCTTCCATGATCAGGTGAAGAACACAGGAACTGTTGATGCCCGAGCCAATTTTGTGATCGGTCTTGGAATAGAACTGTTCAGCGAAAAGGGAAGCAGCTCGATAACATTCATTAATTATCAACTGTTGATTCAAGTTATTCTACTACTGTCCAGAAAAAAAGACCCCAAAACAGTAATGTGCTTCTGAACGACATTAAGATTCTTTTTCTTCATCTTGGTTTTTTTTTTAAGTAGTCAAGGTGACCTTACTCACTTCTATTGATTGGCATAAAAACAGCCGAGCCCACTAAGTGGACAATCAGCACAAAACAGCTGTTAAAAAGCTTTGCTGCATTAATGATAGCATTATTAAATGATTCAAACATTCACAAAACTATGCCTTAACTGCAGTCAATTACCAATGTTAGCACTTTCTTTAAAACAGAAGTTAAAAATTCTCCTGGGTATTACAGACCAGTTTGAGCTTACTTCAATGACAGGTAAAACCATGAAGCAACAATCAAAACCAGGCTGGCTAATCACCTTGATAAATGTGATTCATTCAAAAAAAGCAAAGGACAGTTGGGCATCTCGGCTATACTGAAATTACCTACACACATTCATAAACTACTGGCTTACCAAAGACCTTCTTCCAAAAAAGCAAAGAAAGAATAAGAGTCTGGCTTTAATTGCATGAAAGATTAAAAGAGTGCTAAAAATCTCCATGCTAACCTCAGTGTTAACTTAACTTCAACGACCTTCCAGAAAGGGAAGAACTGTAACTGGGTGAGATCTGCAAATAGCCCGAAGTTAATTTAGCTGGCAGGAAGAGGAGGAGGAAGAACTTAAGTACCACCAAAGGCAGGCTGAAATTGAGTATTGACAAGTGAAAGGTAACCACAAAGAACATATAAATTGAACTACACGGATACCTTAATAAAGGAATCCAAGATAAAATATTTGGGCATCACTGTGAACAGCTCAATAGAACACAGAAACTGCATAGCAAGACTCTGGGGGATAGATGCTTAAGAAAAGGGATGGATATTACTGAAATTATTAAAATGCCACTGATCAATTTTTTATTTTGAAGAGTGTATTGATTTAATAAAACCATTAGAAGCATGAATAATTTTTTATACCAGAGGTTGTGAAGACTTGCACTTCCAAAGACAGATAGTATCTGATAAAGGTAAACAAACTGACAGCAAGAAGGAAGGGAAATCATGACTTCTGTTCCAGCAGAACATGAAATCAACTGAAAAGAGCAAATTAAAATTGCAGTTTCATAATTAGCTTGTGGGCTAGAGTGCCACAAGATATCTTGGAAAATACATTTCAGCAATTTTTTAAATGATCAGGTATTTGTCTGGTCTGAAAAACCCACATGTAAACTAGACAGAACAAAAATACAAATCTTCAGACTCAAAGGACACAAGATACCCACCAAGTGTGAGGACTCTGGGGAAACAGTTCTCTTGGAAGTAGGTTATTCCATAATTGTTCATGGCAGAACTTTTCATACTTTCCAAGAGTGTGATGCTGGAGACATTAAATGCTAATGTTTAGAATCTATGTCTATCTTCCCACAAATCTGCTTGAAAGCAGGAGAGAAGAAAGATGAGGTAAAGGAGCTTGAGCAACTCAAAATACATCAGCCCACAAGGCTCCCTCACACCCAGCAACATGCTATGCTGACATCAGCGGATCAAATATGGTGAAAACTCTTCAGGCAGCTCTCTTCTACATCACTTGCCAGGACTGAAAACTGGAGCTGCAGCAGCGCCAACATAGTAACTATCTCCAAAGATAGGGACAGGGAATCGTCCCTGCACTGGCAGCACAACTGCAGTAAGCACACAGAGGGGCAAGGCTGACCCAATGCCATGGTGAAATAGTCCAACACTTCACCTGCTCGTCATTCCATTTTGAAACTTTGTCTGTTCACCTTATGTATGATCAGTGAATCTGTAGTTCTCTAAACTCAGGTCCCCTGGAACAGACAAGGTCTGGTCTGGAAGATGAATGCTACCTTGAAGGAATTTTCTGATGATTCGACTCAAGCAGCAAAATATACCTGCAGGCAGAAGGGTGCGAGCTAATCCCTATGTGCTACAGCCCTACAGAGACAGCTGATCCTTCTGCAATTCCGAACTGCCAGTCAAAGCTTTAACATCTTAATACACAGCACGCTCTAATTAAAATTTCTAATTAAGGTGTGTGTGGGGGGCACTAACCAGCAAAACTAATGTTGCAAATTAGCAAGCCTTACGTACAAATTGAAGGTGGTCTTTGTTGCTCTTTCATAGATCATATGAATGTTAGTATTTTAAGCAAATAATTCCAGACAAAGTTACCACGAGTTCACTTGTGCCCGTTTTAGTAGTGTGAGACAAGTAACGTTTCCTAGGCAAGCCTTCTTTGTTAGGGTGCATGACACACAACAGACAATCCATCTTACCATCTGCTTTTGGAAGAATCAAAAAGGACCAAGGAACAAGTAGACAAAATCTGTCTGCATTGCCTCAGTGAAAGATTAAGTTATTTCAGAATTTCTCTTACTTTTGTCCCAGGAAAGAAAGGAAATGTTCTGAGGAGTTTGGACTAACTACCCTCAAGGCTAGTAATAGCAGACTCAGAAGTAGCCTTCACGTGGTAGGCAAGTGAAATGTGCGAAGACAAGCAGCGTGAGCTACAGCCCGAAGACCCAGCTCCAGCCCTGCAACATCCCACACGTGACAGCGGACAACTTGCTAAACTCATTCAATTCTGTACTCAACTGGGCACGGATTTACTGCAACACACGCATCAGCGAGAGTGAACTGTACACTATGTTTTTTTTAAATACGTAATATACACCAAGGGGAAAAACTGTCAAATAATGTCAGTACTTGGAACTGATGCAGAGAGCTTTTCTCAATACTGATCTTGCAACAACTTTAACTTAAACTGTTATCTTACAAACCTCTGATGCTTAAACATTTACATATACCTGTTCCAACAGCAGAATTAAATTCCTAAATAAATGTGTGCTTGGATATTGTTATTACAGCAGTTCTAGGCCTCTACAAATACATTTCAGCTTAAACCCATGCCTCTCATCCAGCTGTGTGTTCCCAACAGCTCTATTTTCATCCCAGACTGGCAAACCTCTTTGCTTTTCTACTGTTCTAAACCTGGATGTCTCCCTGAAACTGCCCAGCCATGCCATGCTTTGCCACACAGCAAAATGAGATTTACAACTTTGAACTGGATGGAGACCAAATTGTCCACTTAGCGGGGCTGTAAGCACAGATCAACCTTCTGAGTTAAGAGCAAACCACCTCAGATATAAAGTGTTTGGGATTTCTCTCCAAACAAAATGCTTCTCTTGCCAGAGGTGCCCAGCAACATTTTTAAACAGGCAAGCTGATGTAACATCATCCCTTCTCCTTCCCCTTCTACACTGATTAACAACTGAAACTTACCTTAGTTGATCTAAAGAAGGAACAAGAAATACGTACATGTGAAAGCACATCTCATGCTCTGTGCCACTTAACCTACACAACTTTCTGCCCTTAAGCCAGAACACTGCCACCCCACCTTCCCCTTCAGCTGCAATAGGGCACATTCACCGAGGAAGTCAGTGACACCCCTCACCCTTCTTCAACATGAAGGGAAAAAAAGCTTCCCAGAGAGACTTCATGATTAGTACCAACATTTCAGATATTTTTTTCATAGGTATAATACTCTACAATGACCTTTTGTCAGGAAGCACCTGAGGATGAGACTTAAACACAGAGGTTTTGATGCACTGAGCAACACTGGATGGAATTCAATTATTGCCTCACTTTTAAATTAAAAATACATCATCATCTCTATGTCTAAATCTCAAGGTATGAAAAAAAATCAGTTAAAGAAAATAAAAGCATGCTTGCTTACCCTCCTGTATGAGCTGTATTCTGCTTTTGATGCGTGTTTAATCTCTAAACAAAAATCACTTTTGAAGGTAAGTGTCTTGACCCACCCATACATTACAGGTCACTCAAGCACCCTCTCTCCTTCCTTTTTTAGTACCTCAACCCAAGGGCTTAAATGCACAGACAGGACCACTTCTCAGACTCTTTCACTACAAAGAAGTAACTCTACATGGTAAGGAATTCCAAAAGAATCAGACAAAACCAAGTAAGTGGGTAAAAGAGGCAAACATGGTTCAAAATACATAAACATAAATTAATGCACATAGAAAAAGAATTACATAATGTTAAGCTTAGAATTGGAAGTTGCAACTCAGGAAAGAGATTTTGGAATATTCACTCAATTATCTACAATCATTAGCTTGGTCTGTGGTGGCAACCAAGAAGTCAATTACCAGAAAGGGTATCGTTAGGAAGACAGAAATCATTCCTGTGCTACAATATAAAAACGGTACTTCATATGTTCTGCAGTAATATGAAAGGATAGGAAGTTACGGAATACATGTGAGGCAACAAAACCAGTTTAGATGTCTAATTTTTGGGGTGGGGAGTAATTCTGGTTATTTCCAATTCCTCTAATTTCTGCACAACAAGCAGCTTTTCTTTCTTCCAATGATTATCTCTAGATACCGTGTTTCCATTTCTAGTGTCCCATAGACAGTATGACCCACATTTTGCAGAAAAGAAATCACATACCCATTAATGCAGGTGGGCACCAATGTAGATAATCTTTCAGTAACTGGACAGCATTTAAAAGAGCTTCTGAAAGACCTTGAATTTTCCAGGCAATAAAACATTATTCTCACAGAGGGTGGAGAGTTCAACTCAGCTTTGGTTAAAGTGAAGTTTAACACAGAAAACTAGATGATGGATTGCTTGCTTCAGCAGAAAGGAAGAAATTTAGGCAAAACCACTGTGGGTTCTAAGTTTCAGCTTTTGCTTACGGAATGCTGTTTTGGGAATGAATTCACCATGAGGGCATGGATTACTCCTAACTGTCAGACTGAAGTTATAGGCACTAAACTTATCAGTTTTCACAGAAAATAGTATAAAAAACCTGGTTCCTACACTTCTGAATGGGGGCCATATATAGCTTAATAAAAGCAATTTTGCGGTCCAAGAAGGATGGAATCTGATTGACATGAATGAGACCCTTGAGAAATCTAAGAATGATCAACCAAAATACAAAAAGACTGCATGACTTCCAATCAAAGGAGAAGAAATTGATCTAAACAGAACCTTCTAGAGCTAATGAGCAGCCTAGATTCTTAAAGGACCATAAGCAATCAGATCAGTTTAGCCAAAATGCCAACACAATGGTGCTAGCAGGCATCTCAGTCACCACCAGGATTGTTAGTTTAGCAGCTCTTGATGGAGACCTCAAATTACCTTTTGGTTAAGAAATGTGAACTAGAGCAGGCAGGACCGGCAAGGACTCAGTACTCAAAAAGATGGTCATGTTTTTAAAAATGAGCCTTGTAGGGCAGCGCAGGGCTGAGATTTACAAAAAATCTTGCAGGAGTTTTCTGACTGGTGAGTTCCTTTCACAGTTGATCCTGAACATGAGCTCCAAAAAGAAAAGAATTAGATGGGATTCCCTCTCCTGTCATTTATGAAGAAAAGCATACAAATACATAACAGGAACATGTGACTGAGACAGAGAAGACCCTTAGAGCATTCACCTTTGACAAGCAATGGTCTCCTTGCGGGGAGGAAAGATGACATGAGTCTTGCAGACTGACTATACCACCCTGAAAAAACACTGAGACATCCAAATAAAGAACTGTAACACTTACCAAGCAATGGAAAGCCTTTCCTAATTCTACCCTACCATTCTACCCTAATAAGTCCACTAACAAATGGAACTAAAAACAGTGCCAAATGCACAGCAACAGATGAGGGAGAGACTCCATCTTCTCACATTGGCAACAGGAAAATAAGCAAACCAACCGTACTCTTCTTCCTCTTACATATTGTCTATGGTGGAGCTACAACTGCATCAAATGGAGGTTTTAACCTATCTTTGCACAGAACAGCAGAAGTATTTGGGGGGAAACCCAGATGACTACTCACCTTTCTCCAATATCTTGCTTAACTTCCCCAAACCCTTGAATTCCTTCTGGATGTCCATCATCTAGCAAGACCCACCTCACCACAGACTGCGGTCATACAACTAGTTCTTCCCCTTCTCCCAGGCTTGGCAGGTTAGCTCCCTGTTCTAGGCTCTCTCAGAATTATTCTGTTTATATCCTTAGTAAGTTGGCTTAGAACTCATGTGTTTGCAAACAAGGAGCTTTCCAGCTCACTGTGGATATCAAACTAAAAGGAAAACACAGGGAGTTTTTGAAACTGCTAATAAGGTAGCATTCCTCTGCTGCCTCTCACCTTTCATTTCACAAGATCCCTGAGCTTTCAAGAGATGTGAATGCAGAGCTGCTCTCCCAGCAGAGATGCAGACAGTCCTGGGGTGGAACATGGCTGCATCACTAAAATCCTCGCTGGGCTGGGCTCTCCCTTTTGCTCTGCCACCCCGTGGCTGTTCAACTGCAGAGCTCAACCAAGCAAGTCAAGTGCCGGCTGCCCAGAAAGAGGTGTCTCACATACACCAAAAACTCTGCCAGAGCAGATGGCTCATTTTTTTCATAGTCAGGTATTTGCCACCAATTAACACAACTGGCAGGATCTACAACTGGCAGGATCTGAGGAAAAGAGCTCTTTTCAACCGAGCCACAAGCACACCCAGAAAGGACACTTGGTACTTCAGGGCTTGGTCAACAGATCGGAACAAATGGCTTCGCCCCAGTTATTAAACACACTGCAGTTTTTAACAGAAACTGTCCTTTGAGAGATGGGTTGCAAGCTTGATTCAAAATCTGCATTAATGCCAGCACACACCCAGTTTTTAGGTGGGGGAGATTTAATTTTGATTCCAAGTAAAGGATGCCACCTACTGAATCCTTGCTACCACGATTGCACGCTTTGACCCTCACGGCTCAAGACCTCTGGCAGGTTCACAAGCCAGACTGCAGTCCCAAAATAAATTCCAAGGAAAAGCAGAAAACAGGCTTGTAAAAACAGAGCTTTTCTCACTGCTACTCTCCCCACAACCCAAAAATGTATTACTCACTGCACATCTGCACAGCCATATAATTTCTAGTTTTGCAACGCTGACAACCTTAGCAGTATTAAAAAACACTCCTTACATCTTTATTCCATTTTGGATTCATTATAATACAGGCTGAAAATATATGCTAGTACAGTACATTCTGCAACATTTAACCCCTGTTCCCAGTTGCCGTTCTTAACTTCACGGCTTAATGACACAGAGTCAATAGATCACAATATGACCCTGTTAATATTTTTTTAATGCCATTTTTACAAATTACAGCATAATGCACTGATTATGAGGATGAAAGGGAAGTCTCTATGTCTGTCTGGAAACCAAATAAAAGAATGTTTGAACATCTGTTCATCCTACAAATGTCTTTAAAAGCTTTGATTTTCCCATAATCATTTTGTTCCACCATTTCACCCTTTTTCGGATGTGTATCCAACAGCCTCAGGACAGCAGCCAGAGATCTGCAGTAATAGCACATTATAATCAAAGTTCTGGGGCACGCTTAGGTTCTTCTTTTGGAATTAAAAATGGGGAAAAACACAAAATCAAACCCCAGACTTCAACAGATACCTCTTCAGCTGCCTGTCCTACACAAACCTCTGCTAGGGGAGCAAAATGAAAGGACAGAGCTTTGCGACAGGGGCTTTTCATAGAGGATTACAAAGCACAAGAACAGGGTATGGTTGTGAGTAAAGGGTCTCGTGATGCAGGGCATGCATGCCTCCGCACAGCCTGCTCCCACTGGGTCAGTAGTAGCTGTTGCAAAACTTCGCCCAGGTCCTAGCCCAAACGCCTGAACACAGCCAGTTACCCACCATGCACAGGAGCTGGTGTAAGCTGCTGGGCAAGAAACTTCCCCAGCATGTGGGGCTCCCAATCCCTGCTGCGGGAGCCCTGCCAGCACCAGGATTTACATCTCCTTCTCCACAGGCAAGAGCAGAGCCCAAACAAAGAAAAACAATGAGCAAAAATGGGAAACAGGAGCACTGAGGAGAAGGTTAAGTCCTGGACTGAGAGGATGGAAGAAAGATACCATGTTAGTACACCAGTCTGGAAATAAGACAGAAGACAGGAAAGATTTTAAAAGGTATATTGCAGGAGACCGGATGAGAAAGGGATGGAGGTCCAGCTGTGGAAGATGTTGCTGCTGCCTCCCTTGGAATACCCCAAGCAAATAAATCATGGGACCCTCAGCACTAGAAGGCCTTTCAGCCACGCAGAGGGCTGCAAAACTAAGCACTCAGGACTAATGAGTTTTCAAGTGGATCAAGTTCCATTACAACTGGCTCACTGATCCTGCTATGGGCAAATCCACAGCGTAAAGGCAAAAACATTAATCAGATGGTGCTTTGTAGAAAATTCATACCACTGTTCATACTGACAGCCTCCTTCCCAGAACTGTTCAAAAATGCCTTGGAAATGAGAAAGACAAAAACCTTTAAGTGCAAGGCTAACAACACTGGAGCAGCCAGCAATATCCTACAGCAGGACCTCTCCTGATGACTGCCCTTTTCCTTCCAAAACTCCAAGCAGAGTTGGCAGAATTTCGTGACCGATTTAAAATTCAGCCAGAACATTAGAACTATACAGATAAAAATGTAAGATCCTTAATAATTCACTTTTGATTTTTTAATGAGAATGTTTTTTATACCAGTAATTCTTAGACTAACCTGGGATGGTAATAATTAGCATATGACATAGCATTCCTATGTCATCTGTTTCTCTAGCTTTCGTCACTGCAGTACATCTTCAGCGGAGGTAACAGTGAAGAGTAGCAAACAGGATTTAATAAAGGTTTAAGAGAAAGATAACAAATACTCTTTCTAAAGACTGCCTTTGGGGTGTCTGGGAAGAGGAGAGAAACAGGGAAGAAGAGGTGACAGGGGTGTGAAATGCATTTTTTTCATTATAGAAGGATACATTTTTCCAGCCAGGCTGGCAGCCCAAGTCACATTAAGCCATAGCTGAAGTTGCCTGCCTAATTCCTCTGGGATCACACTGAAAGCATACCCCATAATCTTAAGGGATGTGCTAAAGCTTTGCTGGGACTCACTCAGCAGAAACTGTTTGGGATTATTCCACAAAGCGCTAATTCTGTTTTGATTTAAAGGGGTATCATCAACCCAGTTTAGAAACCAGATTTGCCCTGTCTCACCAGTGTCCAGCTGTAAATATCCTCTCAATAGCTGATATTTTTGCCATTTGTATCCACTTCGGTTACCTGGAAGTTAAAAGGAAAAGACAGACTGAAAAAAACCTCCAGTATCATGTTAGCATGATGGACTCACATCCATTAATAGACGTTTGAATAATAACACTTTGAGTGTTATATGATTAATGAGTGTAGCAGTCTATTACAGTTATTTACTTCCACATGTAACCAATGCACTTACATTACACATACGGTCATCATCTATGGCTGGCTTCAGCAAATGGGTCACAGGCTGCTTACACCAACAAGCAGAAGTACTTTTTTTGTTCAAAAGGCAGGAATAACATTTTCCGTGCTGACAAGCCCGAGTCCAATTTCTGTTCTAGACCGCAGCTCTTGTACCTCTAGAATTATTGTTAGTTTTCATGTTAAGGTGTCCTCTGCTTTGTAAATAACAAAGGGATATTACCAAGTGCTCTCCTTTTTATGAGCCTAGGACATGAAATTGAGAGGAAGAACTAAAGCAGCCATGAAATCCCTATTAAACAACTAATGGTTTCTAAAGCATCTTGGAGATACTCATTTTACAAGGCTTACGCTGCAATCTTCTATCATTATTTTAATGAAACAAAGCCCTTGACTAATTCCAGAGGCAACTTTTTCCTTTCACACACCCAAAAGACATTTTGGTTACCAAAAATCCCCACAATTCTGGATAAGATTCACCACAGCATGGGCAGGAAATTCAGAAAAGCTATATAAAATGCCACTGAAGATAAGTTCTGAACCTTTGGAACAGCAAACAACAATTAAGACTCTCTGTTACCCAGACCATTATGTTTAATATGAAAAACATCTCTATATAAATTTTATTTATAAAAAACATCCATACCATCTCTCAGATAGCATCTTACATAGTTGCAGCTGAAGGAATGTGAAATATCTATTTTAGGTTTCACCTACTGTATCATGTACTTTCTGTCTCCCACTTTGCTAGGGGGAGTAAACCTAGACTAAACACCTTCACTTTGTGGGTCATGTGAAACGCACATCTTGACTAGATTTAGATTAATATTGGTAGCAAACTTTTAAATCAAGAGAAACTTCAAAACAATTCTCCAGAAAAACACCGTGATTAGAACACACACCCAAATGTGCTCGTCTGGCAGGTGATGTTCTCCAAGAGGCCATCACAAGATTCACATCACAAGGATGACAACATAAGCAGATTCTAAGAGAACAAAACCAGATTGCAGAGATTTTGGAAGGGAGCATATAATCACCAGGCGCTTCCAGGCTCTGTTTGTGAGGAACAGGTCTAATACATTCAGACAAGAAACACATTCCACCTGAATTCATCTCAGAGTCCCCTCTTTCAAGTGCGATCAAGAAGCCTCTCTTGCTTTCTCAGGATTGAATCATTTTCTTCTGTGTGTCAAAAACATATCTTTTAAAGAG
Organism: Microhierax caerulescens; assembly: GCA_035590215.1. Classification (NCBI taxonomy): domain Eukaryota; kingdom Metazoa; phylum Chordata; class Aves; order Falconiformes; family Falconidae; genus Microhierax; species Microhierax caerulescens. The sequence continues at coordinate 11,003,750 of JAVJGJ010000047.1, forward strand.
AAGAGAGATGGTAACAGGTTGGGCTGAATCATTCTTGCTGCTTTCATCCTCTTTCATTGTATCCCCCTTCCCTGCCTTGGGTTTCTTCTTGGAGGCAACAGTAAGAAGCACCTTGGTATCTGGCTTCAGTCCATCTGTAAAAAAACCCAAGAACACATATGACAAACACGCTCAACGTCACACTCCGGTATAAATGAAAAAACCAGACAAGCTTACCTCTCAAAGCAACCAAAGAAAATAAGAAAGTAAATCAGATGCATTTGGAAAGTCACGTTTCTGCATCACTCTTCTGGAATATGGTAACTCACATGAAAAAATAAGAGAAGCCTTCAAATATAGTTCACACAGTGATATTCCAAATCCAATGCAGTATCCTGACTGTTTCCTTCTACAGTTTTTAAATACAGGCAAAAATTTAAACAAGCTAAACCAACTTGCCTGCTCTAAGCCTTTTTACCTGCTTTCTACCAGCTAGACCTCTCCTATTGTTTATACATCTCCCAAAGTTTCTTCTCATCATTAAGAGTATTTATAAAAATATAATTCACGAATGAAAAACAACTGGTAAAACACTAAAATTATATAGAGCCCTAAGATTCAGAACATTCTTAGTCTATTTACCAGACATGCCAGAAGCACACTGCTTAGGTTTTAACAAATTACACTGTTTTGTGGTGTTTTGGGGTTTTTTTTTGTTTGTTTGGGTCGCTGGGTTTTTTTTTTGCTAAAACACAGTATTTGTTAAGGGTTTCTACTGTCATTTTTTAGGAGAACTAGAATTAACCTCTGCAGGATTCTGGGGATCTAACTTAAGTCTTTCTCCAGATATTTGTGCTGAACAAAAGTATTTGTCCTTTTCTTCCTAAATGGTTAGGTTTTATTATACTTCAATATTTTCTTTTAACTTGACACATTGGTGACATTTCAGATAAGAAATGCAAGATAGTGAAGTCCATAGAAACACTGTAAAACAAGAGAGATGCAGTTCCTAAAAGACCACTCCTGAAGAATTGCTTTCTTAAAGCAAAGGGCAGCAAACCTCTTGGAACCTTATTTAGTGCCACCCGAATACACTGCAATGTGGTTCTCAGGCATGTGGCCAAATTCTGTTCAGGTATTTTTAACCTGTGGTGTCACATAACCTTATCTCAAACACTTAATCAGCTTCTCTCCCCTCATATTGAAATTCAGATGCGGACTCTCATATCACAGCCTGACAAAAAGATTGAGATGCTTATGATTTACTGGAGACAGGAGGTCTACAAGCACAGGTGATTTGCTCCAGCACAGACGCATCTAGAGGCACTTACAGCTGATTGCAGGGGGACACAGCACCAGAGCCCACCTTCTCATCTTGCTGTGTCAGGTAGTAAATTGTTGCAGGCAGCATCCCCTCTGCACAGCCAGGGGGATGGAAAGAGGGAAGTGTTGAAGCAAAACCAGGAAACTGCCGATTTGCCATTTCATAACCAGAGGCTGTAAAACAGCCCCAACACCCTGCAGCGCAGCCTTGGGGATTGCTTGCAGAAACAGAGGGGTCTTGCTTTTTTTGAAAAAAAAAAAAAAAAAAAAAAAAAAAAAAAAAAAAAAAAAAAAAAAGCAAGAGCACAAAAGAGGAAAAAAGCAACTCATGTTGTACATAACTAAATTGCAGTCTACGCTAAGGCTGCAGAAGTCCAGCAATAAGCAGAATCTGCTTCAGATAGTTGTGCAAGATCTTTTATTTCAAGGTCAAGACAGCAGGCATCTTCTCTCTTCAGATGGCAGAATACTGAAAATGATTATTTAATTGTGAAAATAATTGAGAATGTTTTTCCTTGATGGTTCAGAAGTCTGATAATGACTATCTTTGCACGTGTAACGTTCAATTAATCAAACTAGGTAATATGGCATGGCCAGACCACATATTTATTATATGGTTTTATTACATTGTCTAGTCATGTTTGATGCAGCTGTTTCAATTTTTAATTGGATGCTTTCATATAAATTCCATTAATATCATTAGCCTTACAATTACTTCATCTTCATCGGGAAAAATAATTTATCATTACATGAAAAGGAACTTATTTCTTATTTGGAAAGCTCTGAGAACATCTTGGGTTCTGCTGAAAAAATTTTGCAATAGTACAAAAAAAAAAAACAACACCCACAAACCAAAACAAAACCAGCAAAAAGTGACCTCACAGTCCCGCTCTCTACCTTTGCAGGATTTATTTCACTTTATATGTTTTCTACTGTTTTGACCAACGTAATTGTAAATGTCCCTGAACAGGGTTTCCTCCACTTTCCTGGGAAGACCATTTATTTTTCGGACAAAGAAACATTTCATTTTGCTTTCTAGTTGGTTTCCCTTTCTGGGTCTTATCACTATTACTAATGTTGCTGTTACTGGCACATTACTGTTAAAGAAAGATGTTTAACTAAATCCTTTCAGAAAGACACATTCTAAATTAATTAAAGCAAAAAAATCCTAACACACTTCTATTTATATTAGTAGGCTTCATGAGACACTAATTTCCAAAAAATGCTAATTGGCAGAAAGCAGAGAGGAAGGGGGGAGATGTGGCATTAAAATTGCAGCCAAAATTTTCCCTGGCCAGTATCGGCAGAGAGGCACCAAGGCTGCAAGCCCTTGCCTGCAGCAAGGCGGGGGTGCCCCTGGGGGGGTCAGCCCCTCTGCCACCCGCAACGCTGGCTGCAAGTGAGGAGCTCCCAGCCATGAAGATGGAATAACCGCTTTGGATAAACAGAGCTTCAAAAACTGCCAGAGGCATCAGTGAGCCCAACACATCCAAAACCTGGTCTGTCATCTTAGGTGTTTAAACCAAGAGTCTCATGTTTGAAAAATTTTGTTTTCAAATCAAGAGGATATGCTGCACGTGGAACTGTCCTGGGGAAAACGTATTTAGAACTGAGCAATCTCAGCTCCTCCACCGTATCACTAACTTCCACATAGGGAGAGGACAGACCTCACCTGCAGCCATTAACACCCACGTGGACTCAAATACGGTATCACGGATAAGAAGTTCATGGAAGAAATGGAAGAACGTGGTAGTTCCTACCAGTGAAACGACGGGCTGACAGCCAAAGGCAGCTCAGGGATTACTAAATTCACAAGGTATCTAGATTACCTAATCAGATCCCACGGCCCACATTCTGCAAACAGATTAGGTGGCTGGCATGGTACCCTAACAAATGGCATTTTCTGTTTTTCTGCTCTGGTGCCAGGAGGTCTAAGGGCTGAAGAGGCTCGGTGATAGGGAGCAGCACAAAGGAGCAGGCAGGGAGAGACAGGCAGGGAGGCACAATCGGGGTTTCATCTACCTCCGTGGATTTCTCGCGTTACACACAATGCATACTTTACATTTTACAAAACCAAGGAAATGAAGGGAAATATATCTGTCACCGAAGAAGACATCAGACCTTTAATAGCTGAAATGACGGATATTTTTAGATGGAGGTCTAGTTTAACTTACTTACATTAAGGGTCTAATCTCTCCTGAACAATAGCTATGTGAGCTTGAACACAGTGAAAAATCTGTTCCATTAATTAAGTGCTGCCTGTACTACTTGGATTTGTAGCAAATGTTAATAGATTTTTTTTCTCCCCTCTGTTGGACAATTACTTTATTTTGCCAAGTTGCTAATGGATTAAATTGAAAAGGTCCATGTGTTGTTTTTTTTTTTAAAAAAAGACTTTAGCTTCAAAGTTTTAAGAAATGCCTTGCATACAACAGTGGAAAATACCTATGTATTAATATTATTAATGGGCAGTCCTCAGAGGCACATAAGATAATTGAAAGCCTAGCAAATTCATTCCCACCCATCATAACCATGTCTGTAACAAGTGCCCAGACAGGCCTTACATAAAATGTACTCGTAGCATCAACTAACTCAGGTTAGATACAAAAATCTAGTTGTAAAATAGTTTAATCCACTTGATTCTTTTGGTTTCAACTACTGTTAATAATTAACAAGTAAGAATACACACACTTAACACTATATCCTTTGTCTCAGTATGGCCTCAAGGATTTAGTCCAAATTGAGCCATTTATAAATGCAAAAAAGCAAATTTTCAAATTCAAATGAAAAGTGATACTTCATCAGGAAAAATACTTTCCAAGTCTAAGAGCAGTTTCACATGCACAAAATAAAGGACAAATGCAGTGTTTTATACAGTTCTAACTAATAAAAGCTTAGTGAACTGCAGTATCTTACTTTGTTAAATGCATTGCAGCCTTGAGTTTTACAATTAGTCATGCAAGAAATTTGCACAGAACCATGCAGATTTCAGTAATTTCACATGGGAATTTTGCATTGTAAAATTCTGGTCCCATCCTTGTGTATAAACACAGGAAATCAATTTTGCTCCCCCCCCTCAATGAAGATACTAAGAGCTACACAAGTTTTAGGGCGTCTCTAATGCTTCATTTTCTCCTTAGGTTAATCAGGCCTCACTGTAACAGGGACCCAGCAAAGCCTCAGGACCCGCACACTACACCAGTGCCCCCCCCCGTGCCCCTACACCAGGCTGCTGGGGAGCGCTCCTCAGCACACCCCTACAGCGTATATACGTGTCCATAACCAGCCTGGTTTACTTTCACTTTGCTTTTACTACTACTACTTCATCTGGAAGGCGGATGAAAGCTGATACAGGATCTGCTCTCCTAATTCCTTTGGTTAATCCAACGCAGGGTAAAGGAGCACCACTGTACTTTTTCCCCATATACAGTTTTCTTTCAGCTGTTACCTGTAAGCTTAGATCCTACTTTTCTTTTTTACCTTTTACGTAACTTCCCCACTTCACATCCTCCTTCATTTAATATTACCATTCCTCCTTATCAACATGTCATCTTTGTTGTCTTTTTTCCTTTTTTTTCTTTTTTTTTTTTTTTCTTCTTAATCTTCTGCTCCTTTAAAAGGTCTCCAAAGGTTTCTGCTTTTTCCTAAAGTCCAGCTCCTCCTTCCTTGACTCCCAATTCCACTTGCTATTCTGACTTTCTGGGGTTTCATACCTCTTCCCTATTCCAACTTTATTTTTCAGATTTCCCACCTCCATATTTCTTCTTTCTATTTCCACAGATCTCCTCAGTATTTAGGAACAGCCCCCTCTCTTTCAAAGCTAATGAAACATTGTGTTTGAACAGAAGATTTTAAAGACTGAATGCCAGACACATTGCAGATGAGAAGATCATACGGTATCTCCTTGTAGCCCAGCCAGAGACAGGAGTAATTTTTAAGCAACTGATACACACATCATTGAAAACAGGTGTAATAATACAGGTGCAGGGCATGCTCTCCAGCACAGCCAAGGAGAATAATTTATTTTGCTGAACTTCAAGAACTCTCTTCTCACACACACATTTGTAAGAAAAGCCTATTGCTAATTATCCCAGTTAGCCCCAATAAACATGAAGGTATTTGCATGGATGATTACAGTTTTCTTACAGTATTAAAAATTGTAATGGGGAAAAAAATATTAAAAGATTTCAAGATTCCTGATTCATGAGAACTTTGCTTTCAGGTCACAATTAAAAGTTCATCCTACCAATGGAAAAAAATCAGCAAATGGATCACACCAACTGCCTGCAATGGTACTTGCCATGGTTTGCTGGGAAAGCACCGGCTCAGGATGCTTACCAACACTTAAGGAAAAAGCACGTTGAGGCTACACCAGTAGCTACCTTTTGCACTCACTATTAAGAAATCCTAGACTATTCTTGACCTACTGATATTACCTCCAAACCTGCCATTCCATTTGGGAATTTGTGAGCAGAGTTTTGGTGGAAAACTGAACTTCATTTTTCCCATCTGTAACAAAATATCCTATTTACTTCCTTTGGACACGACAGGTATGAGACTTAACTACCTGCAGTTTCTTGTTTCCTGTCAGCATTCAAATATTAAAAATTGACTGAACATCAGAGAACAAGTTAACATAGCACACTGGATGTTGAAAATAATTTTTATCTGAGGCAAAAGTAACCTTTTAATATGACAAGCAGACCTTCTTTCTTCTGGGGTGGGGGGGGTGGGGGGGAGAGAGAAAGAGCAAAACTTGAAAGAGGCAAAGGGTTGGGGGTAATCCTCACTCACAATGGATTATTCATAACAGCTGGTTTTCACAATTTCAGGATTTCCTTAAACTGAACCCTCTGAGCCTGAACCCTAATTACACAGTTAAGGAGTGTGTGCCTGAATCAACTCTCCTGTTAACAGAGTACAAAAGCCAGTTGACCTGAAAATCAAAAATAATTAGAGCCCCAGATAGAGACATCCACACCACAGCCTGATGCAGAGGGGCTACACCTGAGAGTGGACAAAATCCAGTCTCTCACCCTTCTTTTGGCAACAACAGACTATTGAAATGAAATAGAAACTTTTTGCTAGTACCATGGGACTTGAGAATCTAGTACTTTAGCACAACACAATTATAAACTAATTTTTTTGTTCTTGCAACAGCTATGTATATTCATCCAAGACTTAAAACCCCCACGTTTATCTATGTTTAAAGAGAGGTACAAGGTTCAAATACAGCACTCTGTTTCAGATTCTAATCAAGTTTAAGACAAGAACAAATCTATTACTAGTTTCCAGCAAAATTAAGAGAAATACCAATGGTAGAAGTCTTGGTTCTCGGAGTCCCACAATACACTAGGCAAGCACACATTTGTTCCCCACCTAGTCCCAAACCATGTCAGCAGTCTATAAAAGAGCCATCAGTAATCTGGGCCCTAAAAACATGAAAAGCGCATGCAATTATCCCTAAAGTAACATTCTAGAGCAGAAAGAGGATCACTTTGCCCGGCTCCTCCTGTTACAGTTTTCTCTACAGTTAGACAGAAAGGACAAGAGTAATGGAAAACGTAAAACCCTGTTCCCTGAACACTTTATGTTAAGCTATAAGGTAGCAACTCTGCTTCTCTCCTCTACTAAAGATATCCAGAATTCTACCTTTTGATTTTATTCAAGCTAAGGTGGTAATTTTTCTCCTTCAGTATCCCGGCAAAAAAAAAAAACCCCAAAAAAACCCCTGAGCTGATCAAGAAAAACAATGTTGTAAGCCTTCCAAGAACAAAAGTACTACGTTACTCTGCCCATAAACATGGCAATAGGAACATTAGATATGCCACACCACATCTAGTATGCTGGATGACTGGTCATCTAGAGACTGCTAGCCCTATCTCACTTGGCATCCCATTGGCCCATCATTAATATATTGTGTTTCACAAAGAGCAGGGATGAAAACAGTGTCCTGAGCTAACCAGGGCCTGGGATCGGGCAGGAATTCTCTACCTGACATCAGGGTCAGTACATCAATACCTACGAACCTTTCTAGCCAAAAGATTTAAGCACGGTTCTCCTACAGGAGCCAATCTACTCTGCTCCTAGCTATTCATCACCATGATAACAAGCATAATATGATTACCTGGACAATCTCAATGTAATAGTTGATCAGAGACTCACTCAAGAAACAAGGGATACTCCTTGTATCCTGAGCTACCCTCAGGAGCTCAGGATTTGGGCTTCAATTACTTTCACAGATCAGGCAAGGAATTTTACTTATGTAAATCCCTTCACAATTCTCCAGTAATTCTAGTTTGAATTCACACCACCT
>JAVJGJ010000047.1:11011467-11029110 GCA_035590215.1 Microhierax caerulescens
GTTTGAATTCACACCACCTTTCCCCACATCTCTTGTTAGCCCTCTCAAATATTCTGCTAGAGTTTCAAGCTCCAGACTAGATTCATTTTTCTCTTCTGACTGGTACAAGATCAGTTACTATCACTTTGCCTGGCTTGTGAATATTAATAGGACTACAAGGTGAAGTTGGCCAGGGAGAACAACAGACCTCCAAGGAGACCAGAAAGTAGATTCCTTCCTTCCTTCCAAACGAGAATTACACTAATGCCTCAGTGTGGCAGTGGATCTATGCAAAAAATCCATAATTCATTGTCTGATGACAGAGACAAGAAAAAACCAACCATCTCACAGCCACTTTGAGCAGAAGTAGACTGCCTCACGTCCTGACCAAACACTGTTGTGACAGCCAGCCTGCATCAACAGAGCTATTCCCGCTGTCTCAGCTTGGTAGACTGTTAGGAAATCCTGAACTACTACAACATTTTCCCATAATTTGGGGAACAGCTGCCCCGTACCACATCAGAGAAGGCTGCAGTTCAGTGGTGAGCTGAATTGAGTCTTGTGTATCAATTTGTTAAGTTTACACAGACTTTTGGACTGAAAGGCGTTATTGTAAGAGGTGGTACTACTGGAAACAACATGGATTTCATTACGGGTTCCTACTTAGCAGGGAAAGAGCTAATCTTCCTTGATGAGGAAGACAGAAGCTGTTTTAATTCAAGAGGCTGACCTAGGTGAAGTTCAGGCCAAAGCTGTATTTGGAAAACTCTCACATCAAGCCGGACACAACCCTTTCAAGCTCAGTGCCAATTCTACACAATGGCTTGAACTGCACTCTCCGGCAGTCCTTAAAGGCACATTTTGTATCTTGGCTTTTGCTGCAAGCAATCAAGAAAGAATGCAAGAAAACAAAACTGTTTCCCAAGCACTGTTTGCTGGTGCCATAATTAATATAATCAAACAATTCCACAAATTGCTTCCAATTGCTGGCGTCACTTTCATGTGCAGAGCCAGACTTTCAAAGAAGGGCCCTTCTTGTCCTAGTCCTTACACTGGTAACCCTTGCTTCACACAATAGTAAACAAGACCTCACTAAATACTATAGGGTAATTTGTACTGTAATAGGTCCCCAAGGCACCATGGACACAATTTGAAATGCCATCTAATTTTTCTTTTTAATTAAAAAAGCAGTTACTATATTTAAACAACAACACAAAAAAGTTCAGAGGGGACAGATTGGAGTTTCCCACAGCTCTCTGGGAGTTTTCTCAAGGTCAGGAAGAGTTTTATAGGCTCAATTGGCACACATTTTTTTTTTTTAATTAGTCTGCCATACCCTCTGCATGAAGTCAGCGTCTTGGTTTTCAGTCTGATATTTTTCATATTGCTAAATGGAGCACAGACTCCAGCACCACACCATACCTATTGGCTGCTGAATGGTTATCGATGCCATATCTCCCTATACGTGCCTTGCAGGCCCCTTCCCTCTTCTCTCAGTCATAAACTTGTCATCTACACCGAGGACACCCAGCATACCACATTGCATTATTCATTCACAGCTTTATGCTTCTCAGTTTCCAGCAAGATGATCAGGATATATTAACTTATTGCCCAAATTTACATAACATAACCACATATTAACCTTTTTTTTTTTTTGGCAAAAGTGAAATGTAATAATCAAACACCAGATACAGATGGACCATTGCCATCCAAAGCCATGTAGCAGGATAGATTTCTGCACTTGACAAATGCCCGCCCTGTACCATACCATTGCTCTGCAACCATCCCATTGTTTAATTAAGTCTACACATTATTTAAGTCTGCACAAGCCCACATACACTTCAGAATATCTACCGCTACCACAGGGGGTTTTCCAAAATGCCCCCTCAACCAAACATAACTTTCAGCTCTAAAATGAAATAACATACTTGACTTTCATTTCTTGCCTAGTTGGCCATACTTCAGTTGAGTACTAAACCTGACTTTGTCTTATAGATCAACATATATTTTACTTGCCATTATGTTGTGTGCCACAACCATTTGTTGGCTAAGCCCTCCTATGGCAACTCTCATAAAAGACAACTTCATACTTAGACTCCTGGAACATAACTATGACTTATATGCTCTACACAATTTTTTGTCTTTGTATGCCAGAGACTAGCTTTAATACGGGTTACATGGGAGGCTTCAGTGCACCATCATCGCTATAGGGTCCAGGCTACAAATTAAGTGTACAAATACAATGGATCAACTTGCAAAGCTACAAGACAACCACTAAGGTAATTTTTTTGACCTCAAATCCAACACCGTTCCATTAGCCTAAAAGAAAGACTTTTCAAATTAACTTCTGCCTGGGATATACAAGTGCTTTCAGTACGTTAACAAAGTTGCAATTATACCAGCCAATATATCACACCTGCAATTATTGCTAAACTCTGTTTTCACTTGGTGGCCAGCCAAGGTCCGTGCAGTCATTGAGATCATGCCCAAGTGCCATCTATACTCATTCTCCCAGCATACCTACCAGGAGAGGCAACTCTCATACTGATTCTGTGCTTTTAGTCTGCGCATTTTTCAAGCTCCATCAGGCAAAACCTGAGCTCATGGAAAATGCTCAGTGCACAATGGGAGCAACTGTGAAAAAATAATGCAACTAATAAGGACATCAACTTATTAACACAAATATATTTAACGTAGTTGGAAGCCTAGAGGTGTAGACAGGCTCTTGTTACAATTCAACAATAGAAAAGTTACAGGCAGGTCAGCGGGAAATATCCAAGCCCATTCAAGACAGTCAAAGACAGAACAGTGCCTTAAAATCAGTTATTGTCACTGGACCTCTAAGAAGCACTCTCCCAGGAAGGGAGAAAAGGAAAGAAACATGCAGACATCAATACTATGAGCAAAATTCGGCAGCCTATGACAACTGTGGCATAGGACAGATTTTTACAAATTTTATTGTTGAGGCGGTCCTTGCTGGTTAAATCCTTAAGAGGAACAAAATCATAAAAATGTTCCAAAAAAGTACAGTCAGGTATGTAAAAATAGATCAAGGAACCACTAAGCATAGGAGCTTTAAAATCTGTAGAATATCTAGTTGAGACTAAATTCATATACAGTGAGGAAGGTCTCAGCCTGGAGCTACTCAGCAGTGGGCCAGAAGATACTTTAGATTGTGCTTTTTCAGCACCCCAGTACCTATAAAATAGTAAATAAACAAAACCAACAATGTTCATGCTCTGTGCACTAAGGTGAGTGAAAACAACTGAAAACATGTTTTGAATTCAACACAAGGGACTAAAATTTCATCAGCCTAGTGAAAAGGCAACAACAGTAGTATCAACACACAGTCTCTCCTACAGCAACCTTTCAGAAATGCATACAATGTGGTAAAAGTTCAGGTTAGCAGATCCAACACAGAATCAAAGGCAATTCATTACAAAGCAGCTTCAAATCAAAGTGCTAGATCTGCAGGCCTGTCTGTAATCCTCCCATCTTGCCTGTGACTCTTGATGTGGAGTAGGCACCACAAAAGCCAGTTAAGCTGGACCAACCCTGCTGACGTATCCCAGGCATCTGCTGCTCAGCACTGGTCCAGAGTTTAAGTTTGGCGATATTCATCTTCCCCTGGGCTGCCTTTATAAAGCAATCCTGAACAATGAGACTTCAGAATAAAGAATAAAACATGTTAAAAAAATTTTTTCAACTTCTAGGCAAAGGCCTTTAATGTGATTAGAAGGGGAGTGGGATTGGATAGCAGCTTTTTCTTTTTTATGTTATGTATATTGTGTGTAAACAAATATGCAATTTGCTTTAAAAAGATAAGGTGATTAAATTTTTATCAGGCTTGTACTCTGTTGTCACCACAACAAAGAGAATTAGGAGGAGGAAAGAAAGGCCTTTTTATTTGAATTATGCTCTTACCAGAGGTTCTCTACAGCACAGCTGTAAAGCCACTCAATGTTCTCCAAACAGGCCCTTTGATTGCATTTTATTCAACTTGTTTGCATTTGGAGCAATCGAAAGGAAAAGAACGCTCCACATTTTGATGTCTTAATGTTCCTTAATACCTTCTTTAATTTATATTAAGCTTCTTAACTAGGGTGATGAATTCTTCAAAAACAATAAAGACCTAGCGCAGAAATCTTTCACACACCATGAAAATTGAAATTATAATGTATTCATGGCTTTTTTTTGTTATGAAAAAAACTTTATTTAGAAGAAAGATTTAAAGCATATAAAAAAAATCCTGAAGTTGTATGAAAAGTACTTGATCCACAGAAATAGATGAAAGTTCAAACTAATTATTACAAGCAAAATAAAATGTTGTGGGAAGTTGAGGAGAATAAATAGTACGTTAGTGTTGGGTTGTTATGAAGTTTTCAGTCTTAAGAACCTATAAATTCCTTTTCTATGTTTTTCCACAAAAAAGGATGCTGGAAATTTGTATAATTTTGTTCTACCGAGACAAATTCAAATGTTTGTCAGTTATTAACTCTTCTATTATTCATACACTTCCCTAAAACGGCTCTTCAGGTTCACAGTTCCACAGGGGTTTCCCTCCCAATGTCTTTCACAGTCCGCCAAGACCAACAGCACACACTGAAATCGGTGAAGACTGTAACGGGGCACATGTTCCTGGGTAAGGCTGCCAAACTGAAATGCCATTCACAGGTGGATCTCAATCAAACAGGAGGCAGGCTGCACAAGAAAAGCAAGGGCCACGTAACAAAAAGTACAGAAGAGGCTACCTGAGGAATGAGACTGGATGGGTTTGTTTTTGCGGGCACCACGTGTTTTCCAGCTATAGTTACAGGATGCTCAGTCTGGTTAAGCTTCAAACAGTAAATACCTGGCCCATGTACCAAAACTCACTCAACGATTCCAGCGTTCTTAGAAATCCCTTCTGCAAAAAATGAACAGAGCTTTCAGTGAAAGTCCATTATGGTACAAATTAGTCTTGGCAAGGAACATCCAAAAGAGCTATTACTGCTTTGCTTCCCAGTTTGTCTACTATTTTACTTTTTTTTTTTTAAACCTAACTTTACATTCCAATGCAACTTCTTCAGTTCTCAGCAATACATATGCATGTGCACATGTACAGCTACAAACACCTCACCTTGCTCCCACTTTTCCTCTGCAAAGAAAGTCCAGAGAAGAAAGCAGCAAGCCACAGCTGGCACCACTTCTGTGAACACCAGCACAGTGCCTAGAGCTGCGCTGCAGTAACTGGGTGCACAGGTACTACAGCAGTGGAGAAACAAGCTTCCTAAACAAATCCTGAACGACATGAAATCATTTCAAATATCCTCAAAATAACGTATTTGAAAAAGAATGTACATTTTCATCTGGAATGACTGTTATTTTCTGTCAACATCTACTGATGGCTACCTACCTTCCCCAAGTCACATTTTTAAGGAAATTCCAGGAAAGCTCAAATTAAAACCTCATGATAAAGCCTGCCACGTTTACAAAATGCTTGTGAAAAAGCTTGCTTAGCTCTACCAGCAATCAACTGGTCACAATAATTAAAACAATTTTTTTAAAATTCACATCATTGCACTTACCATAGAGTAAAACAATGCTGATCTTAATCTAATCTAATACACATGCACCCTGGGTGAAATGACACCTCCCACCACTGAACAGGGTCACACCATACAAGCACAGAAGCATCAAAATCTAAGAGTTTAAGAGCATATATGGATCACTACAGCACAACTGAAAAAAACTCTCTCAACAAGTACACCAAGGAATTGCAGACTTTGTCAAAGGCAGCACAAACCATCTTTACAAACCATTCTGTCACCCTCTGCCACAGTATCATGTTTTCTTCACATTGGTCCTAAAAACTTAATCACTGCTTTTGCAGGAAACAGTACAGAGACACAAAGCAATGCTAGACAGTTATTCAAGCACAGTAATTATCTTATAACAGCTAAAACCTACTGTACCCCACCTATTAAAACTTTCATCTCATTTTTAAGTGAGCAAGTACAAAATTTACATATCCAAAACAGTATTTATGTATGTATCCAGTTAGAAGTCTTAATTGTTGTATCTAGGAAAGCTTGTGCCTTTAAGCAGAAATGATTCATTAATTTTAATTTGTTTTAAATGTTGAAAAATTCCATCCAAGTAAATTGAGTCAACAAGCCAGCAAAGGATGAAGACATGTATCTGTTTTTTATTTAAAAAATAAAAACCTCAAGCCTATACATTTCTTAGTCACCCACAAATCCTCTAGCAGTGAAACAACACTTTGCAATAACTAAGTTTCCTGCATTTCTTTTAATTAAGACACTATGCTTTTCCTCATTCAGCACATACTGGTTGAACACCACTGAGCCTTAACTGATTCTCTTTGTATTAACTACACTATTTTAAAATGTTCTTACAGAAATAAATTAGCCAGTGATTTTGGAAGTTGGGAAAGTAGGAGTATCTGCAGAATGGGACTCTTCCTGTAAGCTACTTCAATATCATTAATTTTGAAAAGGTAAAGTCAGCAGCACACCCTCCAAATAAAACCACTTAAAATTAATATAAGCATTATTTTTAAAGACATAACATACTTACATTCCCCTTCTCAATACCAAGACTTTTAGTTCAGTCTTTTAATGTTTTTTCCTCAGTAATCACAAAGACCAGAAATAAATCTTTGAATCCAAAGTTGATGTTTTCTAGTAATTCCTTTACTGTACTTGGGGTCCACATAAATAGCAACATTGACAAAGTCAAACACAGTCACAGTGATACATTTATAAAGGGTCAGGCACACTAAATCAGACTTTAAACGAGGCAGAACAACTTGCAGAGACAGTGTGACACAGACCTAATATATATTAATAACTTAATACCTCTATCCATGCCACAGCGATACTTCCATTTTTCTAGGCAAGCACCCAAGGGCTGGGTTTCCTTCCTCATTACACTCTTCCTGGGGCACAGACTGTTCTAAAACCTAGTCAAGTAAAGTATCAGAAAACACAGGTACAGCCTCTGCCCAAGTCCACATTAAGCAGATCACATTTACGGCAGAAGGAGATTAGCTTTCCTGAGCCATCCCCCAAACAGATTCTCTTCATCTTTCTGAAATTTCCAGGTGCTGATACTGTTTAGAAATAAGATGCAGGCAGTGCACAAGGCTCAGATGCAGAAATTAACAACTGTCTTGATGCCAGGTTACAAGATTCCCACTACCTATGCCAATCTATTTGAGGGTTTGGGTCCAAATCCAGCAGCGAGGAGGAAAAGGTTTGCAACTAGTATTTCAGGGTGTTACGGCAGCCAACCCAGCTCTCCGGACTGGTGACCTGGGCTGAAGAGTCACTGTACATTTCCAACGCACCAATTTACTTTGACTTGCATTGCAAAAATTCCAAGCCCCACAAATAAATTTGGTGTTTCTAGGGAGTGCAGTAAAAGGCAGCACTGAAGAAGAGGAAAATTAGATTACAGAAGATGTAATATGACCAACCAAAACACACAAACAAGCTAAAAAATAAATTAGCCCCTCTACCAAAACCACAAAGGCAACATCTTGTGTGATGACAGTTGATTTCATTAAGTTTGGGTTCTAGTACAGTCCATTTCAGGAGCAGGAGTTCTCACATCTCAAGATTTATTTTTATTGACAAATAATTGTTAAACATTTGCCCTATACTAACATATCAATGTTTATGATATCCTGACTTACTCAAAGGCAACATAGAAACTTAGTTTAGCCTATCAACGTAAATGACTTGTGAGTGACCCTATGAAAGCATGGAGTATCTTTTGCCCACAGTTTTGCCAGAATACTGGATTCCTAAAGAGGAGAGAATAAAAGATAAGACAAATTCACACTCAAATTGCATTTTCTCTGAAGCCTCTTCTACATCTTCCTCCTAGCTCCCATCATGACACTGCTGCAGTCAACTTTGCACTTCACCGCACCTAAAAAGACATCCAATAAAAGGAAACAGTGTCCCTTCCAGTACCCATCTGTGCCTGTGCTCTCTGTTTAGACCCCTGCCTCAGGGTTTTAATTCCCTCCACTCTTACTCTCCGGTTAGCCTCAGTGGTCCTGATGTCTCCACTTATTGCTCAGGGCAGAGCTGATCAAGTGCAGGTTCTGTGACAGCAACCAAGAAGCCATTTACAATTCCAACAGCTGTTACTGATTTTGCAGCAGAATCATGGCAAATCTGTGGTTCAAACCCTCCCTTCTTACAAGCAGGAGGGAAACAACAAGAACAATACAAAAAAAAACCCCAACAACCAAGAAAAAAAAAAAAAAAAGGAGGACTGGGAAAGCATCATGGACAAAGGGCACAGCCCTAGCCGATAACCATTTTTGTCTGTGCAAAGCTAGCAACATAGAGACTATTATACCCCGTTTAAGTCAAGCCTGAGGTCCTATCTTAACCAGGTTCCTTCGTTACCAGCAGATACCAGAGGAGGGGAAAGTCTGCACTGCACCACAATATTCAGTCACACTCTCTGTTTAAAGATCTACATGCCCTGCAGACAGCAGCACAGAGCAGAGCTATCGCAGGTAATGCACGAGGAAGCCCATCTCAGGGAGGTTAATATGCCACCACCACCACCCCAGCTTCGTTAAGCTATTTCAGCCCTCATGGATCAAAATGGAAGCAGCAGCATTCCCTCATCCTGCATATTGACGATGAGGGAACTCATAAAGTTCATCAAGGCTATGGATCTAGAGTAAGTTCACTTTGATACTTATGCTGCTAAAATTCAAGCTCTAAAAAAAAAAAAATCTCCTGAGGAGAAAGAAAATAATCTACCTACTCTTTACAAAAATCTACCACAGGCACTCCCTTCCAAATAGGTTTAAACAACAACTCTTAACAAGATTTTCCTCAGGACAGCTATCCATTTATCCTTTGGAAGAAATATGGGATACTACGGGGAAGGAAAGAGCCTAACTCTTTGGAAGGAAACCAGGTAGTTTGCGCCCAAGAGACACGAGTGGGTGGTCAGAATGAAGCAGCATCTTCAGCTCCCTCCCTCTCAAACAAAATCAGCCTCCATGTCTTAAATGCACACACTTAAAACAGCCCATGTGGTACCCTAATTCTGTTCTATCGATTTGCAGACAGGAATGAACCAGTCTTATTTCCTGTATTGGGCAAAAAGATACTGAGCAAGTCCACCAAGATAATTTCTGCAGTTAAGTCAGAAGTAAAAAGTATATAGCAATTAATTTCAGGATTTTGTTTCATGATTACATGAACCACCTTTGACCTAACAACTTTTTATTAAAAAAAGAGAGCATAAGTAAAACAAATACTCAGATGAGACCTGCTCAACTTGCAGCTCCCAAGTATACTTCTAGTGAATTTCACTGGAACAAAAAAAAAATTTAAAAAATTTAAAAAAAAGTTTTAACTTTAGAAGAACCTCTTGGTCGGCTGTACTGACTTCTAATGAAGTTTAGTTTGTGCTCTGCAATCTAAAATTATAATGGACAGGCCACTCTATTCCCGCCTTTTGTTCCGTCCTATTTTACTACTCCCAATATATACTACCTAAATTTGTATACTCTTTAACAGTAGTTAATCTTCAATTAAAACACCTAGAGCAGAAACTAAGATAACTGGTTTAAAAGGTAAAAGCTTATTGACAAAAATGTATTCTTCATATTGCCTTTTTTTAATTCTGCATATTAAAAATGTCATTTTTATGACTTGAAAAAAGTCTTGAGGAATAATGAAGACTAACAAAAGACTGAAGAGCAGTAATTTAAAAAGCTCCATATGTAGCATCCTGATTACTGTATCAGTCCCATTTCCATAACGAAGGGAGAAGTCACCAAACTGCTGCCTGTCCTTTCTGGTGACAAGGAAAGGGCAAAGAGGACAGTGTGTTTTTAAGGCATCACCCTTCAGGCTCTAAGGGAAGAACAAGAAGTCTCCTGCAGTACAATATGTGGGTGTCAGTGTCCGGCACTTTTCTGGAATACGGTAACCCCAGCTTTGGTGGTCCCTGCACATGTACTTAATTTGGAACCAGCTGAGTTCAAAAGTTTATCCTCACTTTTTGACCTGTAAAGGTTTAGTGTGTGGGCGTGCACATGAGTGTGTACATCATACCACACAAGCTGAGATGTGCAGCCACAATATACACAGTGTGTGAGTGTTTATGCATATTGTTTTGCAGACAGAACACACTGCATATTTTTAAACACCAAAACATCCAGTATACATTGGAGTGATGTGCACTGCATGAGTGTTCAGCCTTCCCAAGCCAAACGTGGCCAGCCTGAGTTTCAAAATTCAGTTAAGCTTCTAGAATTTTTGGATGTAATTTCAAAAGGACAGATTAATGAAAATATTTCTTAATTGTAATACTACTATTTAAATAGAACAGATTCAACACGCTTCACAAAGTACAACAGCCAAACCTGCAAGCTTGACCAGATTAATGACACTGACATGCCTGCCACAGGTACACCTAAGCAAAGGATTCGATAGCCAGTGAATTATCTTCACATTTACAGTTTCTCATCACAGACACAGCAAGCTAAAAATGTAAGTGAAGCAGGGGTTAAGTAGGAGAGGCAGGAAGACTACAAAGTATGTGGCGGCTGGGAACCTCCCAGCACAGTAAGTTTACAAATACCGGTTACAAAAGTATAGGCACAGACTGACAGAATGAATACTCAGAACTCAGAAGAAATAAATGTATTTTCCAGCCAACATCTGAATATTTTCTTGAACCGCTCTAAAGCACTCTACAACTGCAGGCAGAAATGCCTCATCTTGCCACAAAGGATATATTTTTCAACTATCTGTCATTTTACAGCTCAGAGACAGAAGCAGGTTAGAGCCTATCAGCTGAGCTTTGGTAACTGTGAATGTCCTCCTCAGCACATCATATGCACGACAGAACATCTTCACTGGGATTTAAAAGGCGATCTAAGGTTATGAATTTATAGCACATTTGTGATGGGGTTTGAGCATTCAGACAGTCACTATCACTGAGATGACGTAAAGCAACTCATTAATCCACAGAAATGTGACAGTATAGTTGAGTGCAATAGTTTTCTCAGCACTTGTGTTATTTTGAATCTTGAATCAATTGTTTACAGAAGCTCTTCACTTGTGTTCATAGCACTAAGTGCTCTACATACCAGCAAATCTTTAACAATTGCTAATGTGCAGCACGTATTAAATAGTAGTTTTATTTAAATAATAAAAACCAGCACACACAATGGATAAATAGTTTGTGATGAGTGGAAAACACAATTTTTTCAAACAGAACAAGCATTTTGTGTTGATAGAAGTTGTAACTTTCAGTCAGAATTATGCAACAGGAACTCTGTTACAAATCAGTTCCAAACACAACTGGGAGAAAACATTTTGTATGCCACACAAATCAAGTAATGTGTGTAGACATAATGGCATAGAAAATAAAAGTTATTTAACAGAAGAGCCCATACATCAGCAACTGAAACTGCAAATTAAAACGTAAGATGGTGCCCCAGGGGGAACACTAGCACAAAGACACTACAGACGGCAAGTCTATGAAGACCAGACTACTAGACCAATGCCAAAAAAATGCAGGTCTCTTCAAAAAGTTCCAGGGACAAAGTGAAAAGTTAACATTCAGAGCCACTGTGCATTTCTAACTTTCTTGTGACCTAAAAACCCATCCAACTTTCCATAGAAATTTCCAGTTTTCAACAGAAACATTTATACATTACTTTAGCATCAGTACTGATCCCCTAAAAAGTGAAAAATAAGGGTAAAAGCCCTCCAAGAAAACAAAAATTGTACTTTCATTGTTATACATTGATCATAACTTCTAGTGCAACTATCAAAGGAAATGCTTCCTATTTTTGTTTCAACATAGTAGTCCCCAACTACTTAAAAAAACCCAACAAAACAACAAAATAATAAATTCCAATGTATTACTAAAGCAGACAAAAATACTCACCACGCAAGGAAAGAGAGAAGAATAGGCTCTTGGATGCCACACAAGCCCCTGGGCTGACAGCTCTATGCAAGGCACACACGTGCTTGCCGCTGCATGTGGCGGGGACAGCACATTTATTCTCTCATAAACAAACTGGATTCTACCTGTTTTCTAAGTATCATTTGGGAGTAACTCTAGACATTCAATGGTTGACATCAGAATACAATTGAACCAGTAACTGCTGCTCATACTAAGGAAAACAGAGGAACAAGTACTGCCTTACAGAAGCCCCAAAACCATAATACAACTTGCTTTCAAGTTATTATAGTCCTAACAGATAGACATTTGGATTGGAAATTAAGAAACCAGGCCTAGGCAGCTTTACTTGTTTGGCTTCCATCAGTTCACAACATTATTTCATCTCTGTCTCAGCTTACCCACTTACAAAAAGGGTTCATAATGCTAAATTCTTTATACAATACCTTGAAATACACAGCCCTTTTTTTAATACGAAGAAAAGCTCCATCTTATTAAGTTTACAAAGTATCATTGCTGATTAAACAGCCTGTTCCTTTTAATTTCATGTTTAAACAGCTTCACTGAGGTTTGAAGATCTTGATTTATTTCTGATTTTACAAATTTTAACAAAGGCTTTTCGTGGAGATGTAATTCACGAGTTTAACATTTCATCAAATATGCTTTTGTTAAGTGCGGTTGAGCAGGCACATTACTCAAGGTCATAAACTTTAAGTCAAATCACAGGCAACTGAGCAGCTCCTGTGCTTTTTCTATGGTCTCTGTGCCTACCACAGAAGGCTAATTATTTAACAACAAAACTTGAGAACTGTATTTTTTTTCCCCTAAAGCTGTATTTGTTCCTTGTTTCACTATTTCTGCCTCCAGAGCATGAATCCCTGTTTGCAGTTCATGTATTCCCATCAGAACCACAGTGCCTGATCCATCCATACGCCAGCAAGAAAAATCCCATTGAAAGTAAATTACATCCTTAAGAAGCATTAATTTTTGATGGATATGAAATTTAAACCACAAAAAGGAAAAGGAGATATAGAGTTCAAAAGTCAAATAAGAACCAGAAGTGTCTCTCAGCTTGCCTAGGCTGTGGGTCTTCCAAGGTTGTTGGTGGAAAAAACAGCTGAATTTTTTATATTTCCTATACAACTAAGAATAATGTCTACTGACAATTTCTGTACCTACACCCTCATTATGGCTATTTTTTGGCCTGCAGTATATTGAGAAAGTGATTAATAGCTATCTGTATCCATTTCTTCTATAATGTAGACATAGAGAAATTTTCTACTGTTGGTTTGTTATTTTGGGAAAGAATCTACAAGAATCTCTGGTATACGTACATTCACTGTTACAATATTTTTCTCCAAAATTGTTCACAATTGTCCTTCATCAAAGAGGAGGACAAAATCCTGCTGCTAGGTTTTCCTTTTTCTTTAAAGCTTAATTGAAAAAAGGTTTAATATAAAATGGCATATGACAAGGCATACTTCCATTGCGCTAGAAGTTAGAAACAATCTTCTAGGCCTTTAACCAAAAAAAAAACCCCCAAAACCCAAACCAATCACCATCACCCTCTTGTAGCATAACAAGAATCAAGTGAAGAAGCCAGATCCAAGAGGGCAGCCCCCCCCAAGCCTTACACCTTGCTCCCACAAACCCACGAGCCTTTACAGCCCCTCCTATGGCTGGAGCAAGCGCTACTCCTGTTAGGGGGCAGCTGAGAAACAAAGTACCTGTGACTACGTGGCAGCGTACCAAGAGCAGGGTAGCATGCAAACTTCCTATCAGGATATCAAACAACAAGCTTGAGTTATGCATGTTATGTGTCAACCTATTAACCAAAGAAAAGACACAGGCTACAGGAACATCTAGCTTAGTACAGTATCTTGCTGTGGCAGGAACACCAACATGCATTAAGTGCTTTGAAATGGGAAAAGTCCTGTCATGACATGATCAGAAGGTACCAGATAGAGTGAAAACCCAAAACCTTAAGATGTATTTGCTAAAAACTTCATCTTTTTGTGTTCTTACAACTATAAAATGCTAGAAATTAAGGGAAAGCATTAGATCATCCAGGCAACATCCCTGTCTAGGATGGGATAGCTCCTGAAAGTACATTTTTAGTTATCTTCCCAGACTGTTTTACAAGCCTCACGAATTAGCTAACCACCAGTCTTCTTCTGAAGATTAATCCCCAACTGAGAATGAAAACAATGGATCAAAACACACCACTATGACAAGCAATTTAAAAGAAATATACTACCACAGTCAATGACAACAGGCTGCTGGCTAACCTGATAACCTAAAAATCAAACACACTACAACAGGTTCAGGAGATGCCCTTACACTAGTGGTAAACTAAAACTCCACAGTCACAGCACTGCCATAAACCTGCTGGCAACTTATTTAATCTCTAGATCTCTGCTCCATGCCTTTGGAACATATGTACTTTCCTTCACTAGGGTAAAAGAGAATAAACTCCATCTGCTTGCGAAACATGCAGGCACTATCAGGAGTACTTCTACTACTACAAAGTGCTAGGGAAAAGGACTTGAAACAGTTACTATCCATTATACTCATACTTACATAATGAATATAGCAATAAAATTCACATATGAATGTAGAAAAATGCAAGCTGCCCAGCTCTGCCCAGAATCATGCCAGACAAGACCTCTGCGTGTAACGCATACACTGCTAGAGGTCAGTCTCCTGCAGAACACCGTGCCTGAACGTCTTTGCCTTGTCCTGAGACAGGCCGATTGTGGTGAGTTATTTAAGCATCTAAACTGTTTGAATTCATTCTTACATTGAATACATTATTTCCACCACTCCTATGGTTTTTTTCTTTAATTATCACTGTGACATTTGCAGAAAAACAGTCCTGCAGAAGTAAAGTTTCCTCATCTAAGCAATAAATTAGATGGCTCTGAGGAGTGAGGATCCAGATGTCCAGAAAGCTGTGATTATTTCATCAGCTCCATTTTTAGGACAAGTCCCAAGATGTGCTGACATAAAAAATAGAAGTCATGGAAATACACAAACAAGTCTCAGGGTATTGTTTTGTACCAAAATAGATATTTCTATTTTTAGAGGGGGGCACAGGGGGAACCCAAGCCAGCAAATGTATTACTGCATACTGGTCTGGAAAAGGGAGTTCCCTGACTATACAGGATTTGTCAGCCTCACCCAAAATAAAGCAAGTGGGGTTGGTTGTTTTTAAAATCTGTTAGGACCAAGTGACCATATTAAGGGAATTCAAGTTTATTCTAGTCTCTTCTGTTGTCCTGAAGCTCCTATTGTATCATTATCACTAGTCTAGTCTTTCTCAAGAACCTTTAAGTAACTTCCTACTCCATGCACTTTTCTGAACATATCTGAGGGACCAGCACTCACCCGTACTGGAAAAGGGGTTCCTGCACGCTGTGCACTGCACAGAAAAAGCCTCATACCCCCCAAACCCTCCTGAAAAACTTGGAATAAGACAAAAGATGCCATATACAATCCCATACGACAGAAGTCTGCTGTTCAGGAAATGAGTGATTAAAAGTAGCATCATAATACACAGCTGAGCAAATGAAAAAAAGGAACAATACATTTCTAGCTATTACAATTGTACCTGCTAAGAAAACTGTACTGGGTAATACAAAGAGCCAGTAACATGGAGCCGTGTTACAGGTACCAAAACCATTCATTTTTCAGGACCGTGACCACACAGGGATCATACACAGCTCTCCCAAGAGCAGCCAAAATGCACACATCTTGGGTTAGCGTTGAGTAAAAGCCCATGCTGAAATTCATGAAACCTTTGGATACAACACAGTGAAATCAAATGGCATGGATGTTCAAACTGCAGCTCCATCTTCCTCCAAGCACTACATACAGCATTCCTTTGTATAGCCTTGGCTACAAGCCCACCGGTTTCCCCATTTAATGCCGAGACGCACTGTAAAGCTTTTATGTTTGTGGAAGCACGTTGAGAAAGTGCCTGAAAAATGCCAGTACACATCTGAAATGTCACCAGCCTGTACCATCTGAAAATCACAAGCAGCATTAAGAAAAGATTGATAACCAAGACACAAATAAAGCAGTTATAAAACACAATAAAGGAAATAAATTTAAATACTGCAGTCTTTCTCCTTTCATGATGACCAAATACGGTACACTGGATCAGCTTTCAGCTCTCAGCAAGGCTGGGGGAAGGGGAAAGCCTTATTTAACAGTTGGTCCCATTTAATCATACAAAGCTGGAAGGAGGCAAAAGGCTAATAATTTAGTGATGAAGAAACTCCAAAGACCTAGAAAAGCATGGCAGCCTCCAGAGATGGGGTTTGCCAAAAGGCTATTTTGGGGACGGACAGGACTACGAAGCAGCTATTAAACTTCAATCTTTAAAACAGGCCCATAAACTCAGAAAATATTTATCTGTAAGGGTGGCAGCCCAATAAAAGTTTTATGAATGTTTTAAAACTGCCCTGTCAAGGGGCTAGCCACTCAGTCACCTTCCTCCCTCCATAGAAAACACACACAAGAAAGCGGGCCCGTGTGTCAGGTTCCCAAGTGGGAATGACAGGGAAGCCTGAAAAATGGCTCCTGCATCTCCTCAGGAAGCCATCGGAGCACACACACCTCCCATCTCTCCCGCTGCTGGGGAGCGGGGCCCTGCTGCACCTTCCCTCGGCACGGCGGCAGGCAGGTGTCTCTAACCTGTCACCTGCCTCCACCCGTTTTCTCCAAGATCTGTTCCTCCTCCCTGTTAGCGATGACCTGTTGGGGAAGGGGAAGAAAAACCCTAAAAATCAGCATATATGAATAAGGGACACCATGGGGAAATACAAAACCAATCTGGTTTAAAAGTTTGCATTTCTAAAAGCGTCTTGGATCTAGAGGTCATAAGAACATATGGTTTGTGCTCCCTGAGGTGAAACAGTCAATTTGGCACTGGCTCACAGAGATGGACAGTGAACGAAGCGTAAAGGGACAAGAAGAGTCCACTTTGGACTTCCACCTTTCCCATTTTTGTTAATACTTAAGGTTTAAGAGGAAAATCAAGCTGATGTAGTGCAGAGACAGTGAATTTAAGTAAAAAACATTTATTTATGAAATTCCATGTGAAGCCTGGAAACAGCAGACAGAGAAGGGATGCTGCTTCTTCCTCCTGCCACACCTTTTTTTCCCCCCTTTCTTATCTACCCACCATCACCAAATGGAAAACTCCACACAGAGTTTGGCCAAAGGAAGCTTGGCACCTTCCTCAAAATCCAGGGGGAGAAATAATCACAGGCAGCAAAATCAAAACGGGATGGACAATGCCAGTAACCAGTGAAAAACTGTTTGCAGCCAACCAGACTCTTACCACTCACATGCGGAACTGTTTCCATAATTATCAGGTCCCATTATTAGGTCCAACTTTCAGAAAAATGAACTTTGACACTTTCAGTCATTCCACTGTTTCTAGGCAGCGCCATCTCACATGACTCCTTTAATTTCTTTAAGTAAAACATACAGACTTCATATCAACACAAAACCCCCAAATGAAAATAGCCCGACCTCGTGGCAGAACAGAGCCACCCCCTATTAAGGCTGAGGGTCTGACACTCACTCATGCAATGCAGCACATGTGGCTCCCCAGGCTGGTGGCAGCAACATGAGGCTGTGGCCAGTCCAGGGATGGCTGGCAAGACAGATGTTTCCTGTCACCAGTGTCATGTT
>JAVJGJ010000047.1:11029210-11061710 GCA_035590215.1 Microhierax caerulescens
CTGTGGCCAGTCCACGGATGGCTGGCAAGACAGATGTTTCCTCTCACCAGTCTCATGTTCGCACTGTTACAGATATTTCTTTAATGTATTATGTTACTCCATCTATCTTAGTGAATTGTCCATCTTGTAGAATTTTTTTAAATTATGTTATTTTCTTATCTGCGTTATCTAAAATTATTTATACTATTATAACCTTGGTTTCAAACATTGGCTATAAACATTGTTACAACAGTTCTTAGATAGGGATTCATATACATACACAGAGATGAATAATTTACTTTACAACTGCTCTGAACTGCTGTAACATGACTTTGTTTCCCCAACACACTTCTCTACCAAAAAGGAAAAAAAGACCAGAGAGACAGGATCCAATCTGCCTTCCCCTGGGATCTCAAAGCAACAGTTTTCCTGAAGATGGCACAACACCGTCCTGCATTCGAAGCCTTGTTGGCCACTTCTTTCTTGGGAAGCAGAGCAGTTGCTGAGCCAGAGTTTGGCAGGAGTAAGTGCTCTGTTAGATTAAGTTTCAGTATAATGTTCTCGATAGGAATCGGAGCACCATCCCTAAAGTGCAACGGGAGGGTAAAACGCCAACCATCAAGATAGATGGTTTGTTTTTATTTTTATAGAGATTTTCTAAACCTCAACTTTCACCTCTTAGCCCTCTCCCCCTCCTGTTCTCAGTCACCTCCAATAGCCCATCTGTCTGCTTCATTTAGTAGAAATCTATATTTCCTAGCTAATGGATGCATTTGGTTAAGAAGATAATGTCTTTGTGTTCGCTTCAGTTGTCACATTCCTGTTATCATACTAATACTGATTAAATACAAAACCCAACAGTTAAGTCAGACCCCACACATTATTTAAAAGCGATGAGATGTTCATATTTTGGCACTCTGAAACCTCAGCCAGCATGGAAGTGGCCTCCCCCTCCCCCCCTGAACACCTCACCTTTCAGCTGGAATACCACCCATATGGGTTTTTACAAGACACAATACTTTAATAGCACCCTATTTGAGACCACCAAAGAAAGTTCAGGTTTCCTGAAAAGCTCTAGGACTGGTACAAACCTATCCCAAGAGAACTACAACACTGCAGGTCAAGCACCATGATTCTGGAGATTACAAGACAGGAAGGGTCAGTACAGATTTCCTTCAGAAACGTCCAGTGGTAATTCACAGCCCACATTTGTGCCTCAGTTTCCCCCTTCTGTAAGCAAATTTTTTCACAAGCCATGATGTAGGTGTGCGGCTAGTTTATTAACATGTTTGGGTCTGCATGGCTACAGAGTGGAGATGCTGCAGAAAAATGAAATATGAATTGTCAGACACCAAATCAGCAAAAACTGATTCAACAAAATCTGGGATTTAAGCCAACTTCATAACATGTCACTGCTTTTAAAAGCAGCCAGACACACGCATGATAAAGCACACTTCTAACCCTAAGCAAAGTCATCCTCAAATTCCAGAACTCCACTCACCACAACTATACTGCAACAAGATGCAGATGTATTTGCACCATTCTTTTGACACTTCTCATGCAACCATCACCAGTCTCTGTGGAGAAGGAACACTGGGATATGATAGCCATGGAAATGAACCTCATGAAATGCACGCTCTAACTCACAGTAGGTTCAAACACCTAACCATCACTAATTTTTAAATAAAAATTATTAACATGGCTACTTATTCATTCAGGGTTTATCCTGTTCAATTTAACGGACTACCACTGTCAGGTCAATAGAAGCACAGATTTGTAAGACTTAACCTCAAAGTTCTGGTGAAATCAGTCATGTATGTCACTGATTTTTTTCAAAACTACAATTCAGTAAGGGTCTAAATTCTAGTTCTAGTCATTTTTGTGTGCAAATATCAAGGCCCAGAATGGAGGCACAGTAGTTTACATACACTACACATGCAAATTATGAATGACTGAAGACAGACACAGTGCTCCAACCACTCTGATTACATTCACCTTTTTTCAAGACGAGGTACGAGCTGCAGATACTCCACTCTGCCAGCACCTTTCCTAAAAAGGGATGCGACACCTCCTGAGCAACTCTGGAGCACATGAGGTTATACCATGGTCAGGAAAGCTCCTCTGGGATGTCAAGAAGGCTAACCTAACCTTCTGAGATCCGTATAAACAAACAACTGAACATGGAGAGCCTTGAACCGAGAGACTGCTGTTTACCTAACCCCTGAACTCCAAAAGACATCAATCCCTGCCTTATTAAAGAAATGCATACGCTCGCCAGGCATGCCTGCTTGATCAGCTCTCTCCTGTTCACAGCTTCTCTGGGGTCGGAGGAAGTTCCAACAGGCCCCATTCCATAAATAAAATCCTTCTGGCTGGTGATAACTAAATTGTATTAAGACTGGCTCAGACAGCTTCAATTAGAAATAATCGGCAGGGGTGGACTGAAATACCCTCCATCAATTTGCTTACAGGTGGTCTTTTCCTCCTTTTCCATCCCAAACCAATTCTAACTACCTGGTTCAATGAAAGTAGCAGGGAATCCATAACAAGCTTCCACTTATTATATGTGCAATTCATATGTATGTGTGTACTGAAATCAAAACCACATCTAGGAGTAAAAGCTTCAAGTACAGACTGAATCAACAGGTCTTTAACGGGAGATTCCCAGCCATCAACAAGCAAAACCAGGAAACTTTCGATTCTGAGTAAGAGACCCTTCCCCCATGTATAAAGGATTTCTCTCTCTCCTTACCCATCCTAAAAGCAACCATTTCCGTATATTGCAAATCCAGCCTTTGTGAAAATTAAAGAAAGTAAGGGTATTCAAACTCATTTGCAAAACTCTATAGCAGTCTCCTTACAAGTATCAGTATTTTTCTGTAAGATCTTAAGCTTTATTAAAGATGTTTAAAATCTGTTGTTAATCTACCTATAATTTTTTCCAAATGCCAAAGTTCAGATTTTCCCCCCCTCTGCTTATTAGAAACAAGTTCTACATGAGAATTACTCCTCCTTTCGCTCCAGCATACTCTGAAACTTAATAACATATTTAAGAGTAAACACTAGTGAAATGCAGTGATCAACCAGACAGAAATACTCAAGTTATTCTATTTTCACAGGTGTGAGAAACTAATTTAATTTTCATAGAATAAATTGGCAAATATTAGAAGTTATACATATTTCAGGATTTTCTGCAAAACCTTTTATTTCTGTTTAGCCTTCATCCAGCTCAGTCAATGGACAAGGGTTCTTAAAATATTCAACTTCTTTTAAAAGGAAGAGCAACTCAAGACAGTGACCGGGTCACTAAACACAAGCTTAAGTTCCACTTAAAGTAAAAACTAAAATGCTGGCACAATTTCAAGACAGAAAAATAAATCACTAACTAAACCCAATTGCATTATGTCCTTGAACTACTTAAGAGCATAACAAGGAAAATATGAAGAAAAACTAGGGAAAAAAAGTCAGCTATTGGGGAATCAGGCATTAATTTCCACATGAACTCCAGAGGGACTATAATCTTCATACATCTTTGAGGAGGTACGTGTGAGAACAGTCCATTGTAATGAGCCATGAAAAGAAAATCCTCAGTTCATGATACACAGCCTGCTCCTGTCAACAGAAACTTGCATTCTTCACCACAATTTCAGTCCTTGAAAACATCTTCTTTCTCTCGTGCCTGCCGTGTTACCTGGCACACGCTGCTTGGCACAGCCCATGTTACCATTGTGCTAGCTTGAAAAGATAATTCATTGCAATCATAAAGAAAGCAAATGCATATTCTTCATGTTGTATTCATATTATAATACCAATCCTGATGAGCTGATACTTTAGGAACAGGCAGGCAAACTGTCCCTTGACTAACACATCCATACATTAACTGTTTAAATTAGAAACAGGAAACATTGCTTTTCTTTCACAGACAGAAAACTGAGAAGGTAAACAAATGCATTCAGAAGTAAATATGTACCTGGCAGGAAAACCACGTACTGAAATAAAAATCCTCAGGTGCACAGCAAAAGGCTATACCATACAAACCAATATTCTGCATTTATATACAAAGAGACAGTTCAGGATGAAACAGCAAAGTAATTGAAGGCATGGCACCGGTCCATTTTCTTGATTCAGGGTTCTGTAGTTAATATATTTACTTCATAAAAAATAAAAAGCAGCTAAGGCTGCTCAAGATTGTGCGGGCAAGGCTGGTTGGCAGAGGAAGGGGCTGCAAGAGAAAGAAAAGGTAAATGGCCAGAGAGGTGTCTGTGTAGGGAAGGGAGAGTTGAAAGAGATGTGGAGACATGGAAAAAATGAAACTGGGTAGCTCATCAGTTGTAACTGGGAATCTGTAACTGTAACAGGTTCCCTGAATTACCAAATATTCTCCATTTCCTAATCTGGGAGGATAAGGGGGAAAGGGGTGGGGAGAATTAAGGGCCCAGAGGTTTAAAAAAACCTATTATGATAAAGCCCACAGCATGAAAATAGGCAAGATTAAATTCTTGTGACCAAAGTTACAACCTCAGATACCAGATGAAAGACTTTTCTAAGCAGGATGATGGTTTTCTCTACCTATAACTTTTATGACAGGTATTAAGTGCTTTCAAAGTATTTTCTGCAGCTTTTCTTAATGCAATAACACTGTAGTTGCAGGCAGGAAATGCTTTTGTTGCTTATGTATACTGTTATACACAATCATGTTACAGCATCCCTCCCCTACCAAAACAGGTCTATTGAAGCTCCAGTTATTTCCTATTCTTCATTAAACACTGAGATCCCTTTGTGAAAACACAAACCAAAGACTGGTTCAACACACACTTCCTTGAAATCTATGCATACTATTAAGAACAACTATTTTTTTGTCCCCAAACTCAAAACATGGATAAGCTGCTCAAGGTTAATGTCCTCGTCACACAACAGTTCTCAGCCACTAAGCACTGGCCACTGTTGCGAGTCAATACTTCAAATAGCCTACAATTTGCAAACCACAAAACTCTATGCCTCCAGGAAGCCCCCGTGGTGTATGCTTTTACTCAGACTTCAAAAAGATACCAGAACAAACACTGGTGGAAAGGGAAGGTGAAAGGCCCATGGGATGAATGATCACAATCAAGTAAATAAGTACAAACAGTTTACAGAAAAGGAGAAATTTCATTGCAAGAGGGCAATGTGAATGCATGAGGTACCCTTCTGAAGACGCTTAGTAAGATCAAAGTTAATTTATGTAAAGGCTCCTAACCTAAGTATTTTCCACCCAAACACTGCAGAGCCTTGAGTGAGGACTGTAACACCCGAGGATGGTAGCATCCAATTTCGTACACAAAAAAGTAGAAATAAAGGTAAAGGAAATAATTCCTCCTTCGGTCTTGTATAAACTACAGACCTGGGAACACAAGCTAGATTTCATGGCTTCCACTTCCAAGCTCTACAGAAGCAAGAAGGCTCTTAGGAGAAAGCTGCCCACTAGAAGCAGGACAGAGCCAGTCCCTGGTGAAAGGTTTGCCCTGAAATCGCACACTTCACCTGCATACAGAGTACTTTAGTTGTCTCACTGTAACAAGTAACTCTTCAAAATAAAATTCTACCTTAAACATTTAAAGAAGCAATTCTAAAACATGCAAGTCTCCAGCACATTTTCTGGAGTGCTCAATGATCACTTTAAGTAGTACTATGTCTTGGCAGTTCAGTCCCGTAACTGAATCCACAGGGATCCTCTGAATTCCTCACACTTAGCTGTAAGCTCTTAGCAAGAAAAACTGCCTCTCTTTTCCAGAAGGACAATATTTAACTGAGTGGCAGTGAACGGATATAAATTTTTACCAGACATATATATATTTTGTTACTCTTCAGAAGAAACTGTACTTGGGCTTTCAGCATCTTTCGAGGCACACACTGAAGCATCCTAAGCCTGTAGAGGAAAGTATCAGGGTTTTTATGCTGAACTGGATGAGAATGAAATAATAATAAAAAAAGGATATTCCCGTTTGCTCTAGGAGATATAAGGTATTACAGGATTTTTTTTTCCAGTGCTCTAAGGTTGCTCAGCCAAACTGTATAGACACATAATAAAACACACTGTTAGCTATATTCTTTTTCAAGAAAGAAAAAAATGTTTTCACACTTGAAATTACAGCAAGAGTGTATTGAATTTGCAAAATGAAACACCTAAAAAGGACAACAAAAAACCAAACAGAAGGTAGCACATGCATCCTGCTCGTGTCAGGATCTGTAGTACGCTGAAATTCTGTAGTATGTGATGAAACTAAGAGCAATCATGTTGTTCTATGCCATATTCTAATCCAAATTGTTTACAATTTTAACAGCATAGACCCAGTGAAGTCAGAATTAAATGCAGAATTTGGTCTGTAAGGAACAGGCTGTAGTGACTATAGCAAGGCATCTCCACTTAAAGTGATAAATACCGGAAATGACAACGCAGCAAAAATTTTACTGTTCTGTTCTGCAGTTGTTTGTTTATGGAACTTTGCAACTACCACATATGCAAAATAGGGCAGGATTAATTTTATAGGGGAGATAAAACTTGTTCATTTCCTCATCTTCAATATTTAATTTTACCATCTACCGACATGGTTCTTCCTTGCCCCTTTTCCTTCAAAAAGGTAACCCCATTTAACAGAGGATTTCCTAAGCACGTTAGGCAAGGCTCAGGGCAGCCTGACAGGTGTGGTTTACACAACAGCAGTATGAAGCCAAAAGGTACTGGACAATTCTGAAAAGATCACCAGATAGGTTAGTGGCAACAATCACAAATCCCATCCCAGAACACAGCAGCCTACTCAGCTACATCAGTTACAGACATGTCCTGCCAGTGATGTGGACTGCGCCATAGGGTCCATGTAGCTGTAATTTTTCACAATTCAGCAAAATAGCAGCCCTAAATACGTAAGATGGTTTTTTTTCCTCTTAGGGAGCACAACTTTCCACAATAACTACATTCCCCCGAAATAACAAAGCCTGGATTAACTGGAAAGACTTATGACCACAAGAGACCCTATGCAGAAGTAAGGTTATAATACGCAGCAGCACTACCAGCTCTCCGTTTTACCACAAATCTCAAGATAAGTGCACTTCTTTTGAAATCCCAGATCCTAAAAACATGCAACTGAGTGCAAATCTCAGTTTGTTTAATTTATGTATCTAGCTCTTGCGGCTTAGGAGAATCTTACATATGTGACCTGAGTTTATCTAAGGAAAGAAACAACCTCTACAGATACTTTAAAAAAAAAAAAAAAAAAAGAAAAATCATTCTTTTGGGGGCTTCCCGTTGAGTACTTTGGACAGCTGACTACCAATGTCACTGGCAACTGAAATAACTGTTCAGTTTCAAAATACTTGTAAAAACCCACAGTCGTCTCCCAAGTTCTCCCCACACTATCAGATCCATATTTTATTCTCAAATTAAGATAAATTCTAACTATAGCATCTTTCTATTTTCCAACAGGGATTTGAAACTTAACTTTAGGATATGAGTACAGCAATTGTTCTTTGAGGCAAAAAAGGAAACAGCAAGCACTTGGAAGAGACTGTATTTTGGCAACTAAATTCTTGACAGCCTACATCTGCAGAGGGCAATCTCGAGCAAAGAGTTAGACTGGATTTTCCCTTCAGCCCTTCCTTTCAAGAGCTCACGATGTAACAACACTAGAGCATCCACAGCTCAGAAACAAATCCCCTCCACCACACACACCCCTACAGCAGCCTGAAACGGCTGGCAGAAATATTTAAGGGCAGAATAAGATGTTACTGCAGAAGACTTCAGAGACTAAGAAAGATGGGCAGAAACTAGTCAAAGTGAAAGTGGGCTCAACAGAGGTTGGAAGCTAATATAAAGAGAAGAAAATGTATACAATCGCCAGGTGAGGGGTTTTTTGGTTGTGGGTGTTTGGTTTGGTTTATGGGTTTGTTTTGTTTTGTTTTTTCTCCTTTCCCACGTAGTAGAGGTTCTGTAGAAGTAAAGATTCCCATGCTATGGTCAAACAAATCCCATCTGCTAGAATTATTTCCCTTAATAGGATTTTTTTCCTTAAATTGCACAAATAATTGCTTTCATATTGACAGCAGGACTCCAGTGAAGTGCAAAAAATAAAGGAGTCGATTACTCACTGAGAAGAAAAAAACAGTATGGCACGACAGGTCAGTTATGAAGCATCACCCAAACACAGCAATGTTTCCCTTGTACGCGTCAGCATGGAGAATGCAGTCATGCAAATGGCCATTGTATCAGAACACATCTCACAATAGAGAGCTAAATAAGAGGATTTTTTAATATTCTTAAGTTTTAAATGCTTCACTTTGCCACCTTAAGACTCCTGTCTTTTCAAAGTAATTGTCTTTAGACTGAGGCAGTGCCTACATCTTCACTGTTTTCAAAATACAAACAAAAAGCTTAGAAAAGCATGCTCTGCAGAGTAGAAGTAATGGAAATAATAACCTTAGCAGGAACACAAAAGCCAGCAAAGCCCAGAGTTAAAGCTGGTTTGCTTTGAGGCTAAGCTTTACACGTGCTTTACTATTCAGGGTAGGAAAAAGGGTTTAGTACACAGTGCTCTTTACCATCATTGAATCGTTGATCAGAGTGCGATATGACTTCTTCCTGAAGACCACCCATAGCCCTAGCTTTGAGGGGAGTGCGATGGTCTCAGTGATGAGTAGGGAAGAAGAACTGAGATTACATCATATGGTGTAGAGTCACCAATAGTCCTTCCATTGAGTTAATGACAATTTCCTACAGCTCTTCTTGCACAGAAATAAAAAAGGAAAAAGGGGTGTGGAGGGGGAAGGCTCCATCTCATTCTTTACCCAACAAAAGGGCTTACACAGGACCTGGATCTTTTCTTCCACAAAAGCACCTCAAACACTGCTACATCTCCTGATGCCTGATAATTCCACAATCCTTGTCTGCTTGATCCCAGAACAGCAACCTGCTGAACCAACACTCCAACAGCAACTTGAAATTCAAAGAGACATCTTAACCTCTCCTGGGCACAGCATCTACTCTAGTGTGAAATGACCGTCTGCCTCTGAAACCAATCTTACAATCAACACATCACCTTCAAAGCTCTGAGTTTAGAGACTTAGTCCTGCAATTCTGTCATTACAGTCAAGACCAGGATCTTCCGATACTAACATGAATGAGGCTGACAGCCAGTTAGTAAGTTAACACTTCCTTGACTTCTGTTTTCATTCAGAAGTAACACGCACAAATCTTGACGTCGATTCCACAAAAAGAACATACTAAGGTCAATAAATCTGGATATTCAGCTCCAAAGGTCAATATGGGCTTACAGGATGTCACCACTTGACTCCATCAGGCCAACCTTTTTGTATAAATGCAGTACAAACTCCTAGTTCCTATGTGGTCACCAGGACTTTCACATCACTAGAGCTTAATCCGCTCAAGAGGGGATTGTACAGGGAAGTGATGCTTCCCTGGCAACAATCCTGTCCCAGCCTCTGTCCATACTACACTAGCCAGCTTTCACAAAAAGGAGAGAAGGAGATTTATGCTTGAAGTACCCCTTAAGGGTTTTAGGTTTTGTTTGTTTTAGAGGGTAGGGGAAGAGAGACTGTGAAAGAACAAGCAGAGCTAATCTCCAGCTTTTAAATAAAACACAGCTACACAGATTTCTTCGCCCTTGGGCTTTTGTTTTTCCTCTTGACTGATATCCTGCTCAGCCTCACCTGATATTGACAGGGATGGCAACCCACCAGACCCTTGAAGCCAACAATTTTTTATTCTCTTTTATTGAAAGAGAAGCCAGGCTGGGCAAACATGGACATTAAATGTGCCTAAATTTCATTTGGCCTAAGAGAAGAAGATTATCCTATTTTAACGCAACACAAGCGAGAATTCCAAATGTCAAGTTCTCCCACAAAAAAAAGAAGCACACTGCTTAGTGACAGGATGTTTAATTATTCTCAGTGAAATGAAAAGGTTTAGCCTGCCCCATTCCTGATGTCAGTAAGGACCGCCCTCCAAATTACAAAGCTGGGAATACGACATTTATCTACTATCAACTATTTAAAGCTTGTCTCCTACAGTTGTTTTAAACCCCCTGTAACTTATGTTCCACAAATACCTGCTATACTGGTGTGTTGAGAGCTACCTGAAAGAAGTGACACCTTTTGAATAATAATAAAAAAATAGAAAAGAACACAATTAAGGTATTTCTGAAGAGGGAAGTTATAGAAAACAATGTGGTACACAGATAATTTTACTGTTACATTTTTCCATCTTTGCAAAACTGATTTAAGTGGAGTGCTAAAAAATAAACTGATTTGAATCCTACTGTTAAACCCATAATTTTTAACTGGAATTGAAATTATGCAGAGCACTGCTATCCACCTACAGCTCTTAACATCAAAGCTTTCCCACTATGTCATTAACCACTGTGCAAGCCAGCGTGGGATCCCATCCAATGAAAAAAGCATATGGCAAAATATAAAACTGCCAAAGACACACCATCTCCACAATACACTAAGGGAAAAGCATTCAGTATTTCTACCCTTAATTTCAGACATAAGAATAGGAGGGATTCTCAAGAATAAGGCACATCAGTTAATTCTTACCGCCTTATGTCATTTTACACCAACACTGTAGGATCCCAGAGGTGTTCCCTGAATTAGGGACTGTATCTGTGCTGTTCTTCAGAACAGTTATATTCAACCCCTCTACCACGACAAGCAGTGGAAACAGTGAAAACAGACTTGCTCTCATATGCAATAAACATTTCTAAATCCAAAGCAAAAAGTTACTGGCAGCAAAAGACAAGGTCACAAATAAGTTTGCCTTCACCTGTTGCAAGAAGCTTAAACCCACTGCTATCCTGCACAGGTAAAAAGAACAGCAAAGTAAAAAGAAGCTTATATTCTAATATTCTCACTTGTGTCTCTTACAAAAAGCGTGCCTTATTACGTTTAAGTTTGCTCAAGTCAGAAATGTGTTCAGCTGTTACGAGTGTTTAGATATGCACAGCTTCCACATTAAGAAATGAGGTAGCTTTTAATTCACACAATTTCTGCTGGACTGAGTCAAAAAAAGAAGAAAAGAATCGCAGTCAAACACACCACAGTGCCTCAGAAAGGATGAACACTTCACTAGCAACTAGACAGTAAAGACAAAAGACAAAGTGAACTACGCCTGAGACATCACATATGCTCCGATTAGATTTTAAAAGTTACCACATTTTACAACAATCAAGCACATGACAAATGCAACATGTCAAAACCAATGAAATGGGCATATCTAGAGTCAATCTTTTAGAAGATGTCAAGAGACACATCAACAGATCATGATTTTGCAAGCCAAGCAGTTTTACAAGGTCAGTTCTTGGGTGAGAGACAGTTAAACAAAATCCACAATTAGCACGAAGTTATTCAAACTATTCACTGAACTTTCCTCTGAATTTCTTATCAACTGGCATGACATTCCTAGGTGCAACTCCAAAGACTATCATTGTTAGCTTTTGTCTTCTTTAGAATAAGACACTTAAACATAGAGTTGCTGCCTCCCCAAACTTGTTCATCATTTCAAAGGTGAACAATACTTTTCACTCACTTACCTTTTACTATATAACACAGTGTTCCCATTTACAACTAAAACAGCTGCCACATATCACCCACCTCAGCAAGAAGCACTTAATCAGTAGCTCGCTCCCTCAGACACACACACTAGCATAACTTACAAAGCAGTGTAGTTTAAATCGCCTTTCAAATCCTGTTTGTTTTTCAAGCAGGCTGTTACACTAAGCAAAACTCTCTTGTGAGTTTAGAGATTATGTTCTCCTTTTTATGTATTTGGTCATACGACTAGTCTCAAAACTAAGCATCACCCTGTCAATTAACATGCCTTGAAACTTCTTCCTCAGTTAAAACTCAAACAGCTCCACAACCCAGGCCTATATAATAGCAAATCTGCCAGCAAAGAGTTGTTTGTTTTTTTTTTTTTTAAAGTAGATGCTGCCGCAAACAGTCTAGAAAGTAGGTGATACTTTCATTGAAGCAATAAAAGCGTGCCTGAACACAAAGTGAGAAATGAGATGAAAAATACATTGTCATTCTATTTCCATCACCCTGCTGCCTGCCTGTTTTACCCTGACAGGCACTAGCAAACATCCAGGCAAACTAAACATGAGCGTTCTCAAAATGGAGCTACATCATCTTCCTCTGCAAAGATGATCTGGCAGCACAAGAAATCTCTGCTAAATAACATCTCTCAATAGCCAACGTACGCTTTGCTTTATTTCATGTTATTAGCTTTATTTCTACCTCCTTGGACCACCCTAAGGGATTCTTCTCCATTATGCTCTTCAAATACTTGCAGATAATCATATCTCCCACTTAGACATCATTTAGCCAAGTCGCATGCATTTCTTTTCATCTTCTTTCCCTCATAAATCAATCCCTTCAGCCTCTCCAGCATTCTTGCTGCTCTTCCCTGAATGTCTTCCAAACTGCTGACATCTTTCAGTGACTGAGTAACTTCCAATCTCATGCTGTACTCTAGATGTGTTTTTTGTACTCTAAAGAAAGTTAATTAAGCCTTTTCAAGAAATATTAATGCTCCAAGCCTGGAATAAATCTAAATCAGAGATATTATTTTTTTCCAGAATGGATAGTAATTATCCTCATTTCACAGAGCAGAAGAGCCGAGAAGTATCTGACTTACTGCTGCACACAAGCAGTGCCAGAATAAGAAACAGATCCATGTTCTACCATTCCCAGTTGTGAGGTTTGCCAAGTTTCAGCCCACAGACAACGTAAGACAATGTTCCCCAGCTGTGATCTATAGGCAAACACAAGCCATTTCCAAGTGACTACAGAACAACACTTACTTGGGGAGCCCAACGCTTGCTTGCACGGTGCTGGAAGCTGTTGGTACCAATGGAACCATGTAACACACTGCCATGGTCTGCTATCACTTTAAGTGGTCGGGACACAAGCTTCTGATACATCTACCTGGTTTTTATTGCTACATAGAGGTTTCTTTCAAAAACCAGCCCTCAGCTACCATCAGGTTAACTATCCAGACAAGCTGTTCAATGCCAGAGGTTAAAGCTGGTTGTAGATACCAGAGGACAGACTGACTGCCAGGTTGGGGCAGTCCAAGGCAGTTTTCAACTTGTATGTTTCCTTCCCTTTCCTCCCACTCCCTGATAAGATTTGTGAAGGAATTGTGGGGAAATAACTTCAGAAAAATTAAAAAGAGCTCTTCACAAAAGAAATTTGAAAGAGAGACTATATGAGAGGAGGTAAGGCTGAAGAATGGGGGGAAGGGAGAAAATAGTCTGATTGGTTATATCTTTTTTTTTTTAAAAAAAAGCAAAACCCCACAAACAGGATGCAGACACATTAAAAAAGCAACACTGATCCAACAAAGGAATGTGAACTGCAGTTGACTTAAACGGCATCACAGCAATAGCCCTCCCCCTACACACAAATCTCTGCAACTCTCAAAGATGCAGCATTTTAGGTTAGGTCCTTCCAAATTCCGTGGTTCATTCCCCTGCTAGCCACACAGTTTGACACTCTTAGCTTAAGCTAGTTTAGCGTATTGCCTCTTCTTTCCAGACAACAAGGGTACCCAAGTTTGACCCAGTCTAAAGCAAAGCAAACTAAAGTTGTATTATTCTGCCTGCCTTAAAGGTATTAAATTCTAGTATTCTGCTGCAGATTCTTCTCATTGAAAGAACAAACTATAAAGGGCCCTCTGTTCCATGGTCTGCTGTTAAACATCGTAAGAGTGTAACCAAGATTAGAAATTAACACCTTGGTGAAAGATATCATTTCTTCCCACTAACTCCATATAAAGAGCAAAAAGCAATTTTCTGAATCTGTGTATGATTTTCTTAATGTGACTGTTGCTTTGCAATTATAGCTCCCGCCTACATCCACAATGGTAAAAAAGACTCCTTATCAGGCTTTTCCTTGTCCAATGAAGAATCATTCCCTCCACGCAAAACGTAGGAATGGAAATGTAAATGCCATCTTCCTGTTTTTCTTTCACATTTCTGCCTCTGGGAGAGAAAAGTTACTAACTACATTTTTAAGCAAAATATCTTGATTTTCAACTTTTCAGCACTAAGGTTATTTACACATCATTTCACCACTTACCTAAAAGGTACCTATCTCAGTGAACAAAAAAGCTTTTCTATACTAGAAAATGCAAAACATACATTTATCTGGTGTGACTTCTTTCTCCATATATGCCCTGTGTTGCTAATTAGGCTCTCAGACCTATCTGCAAAATCTAGCATTTGGTGACAAAACTGGAATTACTGCTAGGACAGAATACAGAAGGGTTTTTGTTTAGTCAGGAATTCTTATCTTGTGATAGGAAGAAGAAAGGAAATTTGCTGAGGGTCAAAATTAGTGCAGTTGCATCAAGCCTTAAGTTAAATGGAAAATAGTCCATCCTCTGCAAGAAATCAGGAAACTTCACTTTTCTCTGTAGATCAGTCACTATGTGATTGTTTGCTGTCATAGAACATCATGCTTTCTTCACTTGTACAACAGAAGTAATCTCTCTCATCTCCTTAAAAAAGGTGGAGGATTAACTCATGACAAATGGGCTGAAGACACTACAGAAATACAAAAGTACTCCTAGTGTCA
Source organism: Microhierax caerulescens (assembly GCA_035590215.1). Classification (NCBI taxonomy): domain Eukaryota; kingdom Metazoa; phylum Chordata; class Aves; order Falconiformes; family Falconidae; genus Microhierax; species Microhierax caerulescens. Next base: position 11,043,818 of record JAVJGJ010000047.1, read on the forward strand.
CTAAAATCTTATCCCACAATCTGAGTTAAATGCAGGACCTATTACTGCCTTTTGAAAGGGCTAAGGACAACTTTCCTATCTTAAAAGGAGGAAAAAACCCCAGCAGTGACACTTATAAATTCTAGCACCCATCATTCCCCATGCTCTAACCTAAGGAGGCATAAATCCTTGCTGTAATTCACTAAGGATGAAATATACAGTAATATATAGTATCATAAAACCAGGAGACACAAGCAATAAAACACCCTCAAGATCTCAAAAAAACTCATTTATCAAGCAGTTTTTGCTTGTAGGCAAGCTGGGTAATAACATGTAGAACAGAGCCAATTTAAGGAACTTGCATCCACTATACTAAATTTAATAAGTAGCTACAGGTAAAAATGATTGCAGATTTTCTTAATTTGTTCAGAAGGGCTCTGGTGCAGCTCATATGTATATTAAGAAAGGAGAGATTTCCACAAACCTTTCTGAGCAGAGCATGATTCATACATTACTTACACTTAACAAGAAGTCATTTTGAGACCTGAGTTTATTGAAACAGGAGATGGGGCTTCAGGTCATTCAGTATCACAGTGTAAACCACCATTGTTTAATGAGAAGAGGTACAATCCACCAAATAACCAGTGGTCCAACTGGTTATGAGCCGATTTCAAAACTTCAGGAGACTACTGGTAACATTCAGGCTTGCAATATGGAAGGATTCTCTACAATTGACATAGGTTAGTATTTGTTAGCTGATATGCACCTACCTGGAATTCGGATTTTAAATTTGCCACTTTGTCCAAAACCACCATCTATTATTCCATCTTCTCCTGTAGATAGTTTGACTTTTAGACCCACAAAAATCTGGATGTTTGTTTCCTTTTTAAACAACGAACGACCAATCACACTGTAATCATCCATCACCTGCAAAAGAAATAGGGCTTCAGAAGTCTACAACCTAAAGTGACAAGAAAAATTGTACCTATGAGATACACGAAGTTTGGTGACCTATCACCCTGTCTTTGGAAAAGCATTTACCCGCAAATGAACAAAACTCACATAACTCATCTAAACTGCTGAGCTTAAGACAATTTGTGTCTAAAACCATAAAAGACTTTGTGAATTAACATACTTCTGCTTTCACCTCTTTTCTTATAATACAAGAAGAACATAACCTGCTTTAGAACATGCTGTAAAGATCAGTTAATTAAAAATCTCTTTTCTGCTTTAAAGCTTTTCCACAGAAGTCACTTAAGTACCTATGCTTGCAAAGTTTAGTCCATTACTTATCCTACAGCTAAGTACATTATCACCTACATAAACATTTGGTCTCTTAGCCCCAGACCTGCACTCCAACAGCTACACTTCCAAAGAAATGACAGAATTACTCAGAATTTCTAAACAGAACCTTTTAAATACTCACCTTCACATACACATTGATTTGTTAAACTAAAAGCCTTATGACCATTGTATCCAATTTTAATTTCAAGGTTTGCGACCCAGTGGGAAGAACCATTCCAAGTTGAATTCTTAATTATGCTATCAGGAACAAGAGGCAGCAAGGTTAGCAGGTAAGGCAAGATAAACAACCCTCCCTTAGGCATTACAAAGTATAAGGTGCAGTCAAGTGAGCCTAATCCTGTGGGTGTGCATATCCTCATATACCGAACACCTGGAGTTACTCCGCAGCCACAGCAAGAACATATATCTATCAGAAGAAATAAGGGGATATTACTTAAATTTTTTAGAGGGGGTGTGTGCGTGTGGCAAAAGTTGTGGCTGCTCTTGATATCTTAGAAGCAATTTTTAAGTAAACCTAAGGGTTTCAAAGACTGAAGTGACTTAGGGAGGTAAAGCCTTACAACCAATTTTGAATATGCCCCTTTATTCAGTTTAAATGATAACTTAAAAGTATTTCTGCTCTATTAAGCTATTCTCCTACCCTGAAGCCTCCTCCATAAACACTATTGCATACACAGACTCAAATCCCTAGCATTTTGTTTGGTATTGTGTTACACATGCATGCCTCAATTTTAATGCCAATCTCAGTATGGCAGTAAATCTAGCACCACAAATTTTAATTTTCTTTTATTTTAAATGAGGTTTACTTGCTCAGCTATAAACGGCCTTAAAAGTGCTGTGCAATATTAGAGAGCACCGGCAGCATGTCACCCTTCCACAGCCCTTCTTCCTTCTTTCACATGGAGATGACAACAGTACAGGCAGCTCTGCTCCCAGCTGGGTGCAGAGTCCAGGCTGTAGGCAGAAGTACACAGATGTCCCAACAATGTTTGCTGCCTGAGCATCCACTCCTCACCTTTTCCCAAAAGGTCACAGTTCCATTTGTTTTTTTTGTGGGCTTTTTTTGTTTGTTTTTTGGCATGCCTGTCCTCTCCCACCCTCTCAACAGGCCCTGCTTCAAAATAACTTGTGAACTATTAATGGTGGTATCACTGCTTGGTAACCCCTAGCTTAAATTTAAAACTGAATAATGTCTTTTACTAGAGCCACTGATCATGGGTGGTGGTAGAGAGGGGAAGATAAGCTTTCAGGCACACTTGCCTTTCCTGAGGTCTGAAATAGAAGACCAGCGGAAAAAGAATCTGTTCATTCTTAAAACCTTCTTCGTTTTTACAGTTGTATTAGCTGGTGAAATGAAAATATTACTTCTTCCTATAAATCTTTTATTCCTAAAACAAGAATTTCAAAACCGAACACCCCTCTCCTCCACCGCTGGCTACATGCTTCTTACTCCTGTGTTTGAAATACTGATGGTATCTTAGACTCCAGTGAGGATCTTCCATATATCTATTATTTTTGTAGTTATCCCCCTAAAATGGCACAGGAAGCCAACTTTAAAGACAACACAAACATATTTTATTTTTCCAAGAGCACTTCAAAGTTATCTTTAACTTAATTAAAAATGGAATTACAGGGTGAGTAATCATACTAGGCTAGCAGGGTTCAGTTTAGAGCCTTCCCAGGAAGACTGTCAGAAAAAACACAGAATGATTTTTATGAACAAGTGTTACAAGCATGTACCTTCAAGTAAACTGGTAACAACAACCTACAATGGATGATTATAAGAGCAACCAAAACCATCAGTATTTAGGTATGCCATACTCAATACCTTTTGATTTTAAAATCCCTCATCTTTTCTAAGTAAATGTGCTTTTTAGGGTCTTGCTCTTCTACACAACTTAGGAAAGTAACGGAGAGCTCCAGCTGTACTCTTCCTTCCACTCCAATGGACAACTTGTTATAAAAATCCCTTCTTTAGTTGATGAGTATGTTCTGTCCCTATCACCATTATTCCTTGGGCGTCTCTATAGGCCATTAGAAAAACAACTGCTTCAACAGTGCTGAGATAATAAATGATCAATGACTTCCCTGAACGGTTGTTAGAAATAAAACTTCTATGACCCAAAGCCTCAGTCTCATACACTAAATACTATACATCCCATCCCCTGTCCTCCATCCCCCCCCAGTTAGCCTATCATCAATTCAACCCTGCAGAAGACTAAGTAACAAGAGAATACCTGATGTAACAAGAACTAAGAGAACTGATCAGTCTTTGCAGTAAAGTAAGTGGGTGAAGGAGAGATAATTGCTACAAAGGAAACCTCATTTTCTCAACTTTAAAACCATGTTAGAAAAATAAAAGAAAAATTTTTGGTTTAGTCTTGCTTTGTAAAAAGGCATAGAAATGCATGTTGTTCTCTCCAACTGAAACTCAACACTTCCAATTACTTTACCAGCAATTTACCTCCAATCGCTGGATTTTGAGTTAATCCCCTTTGAGTTCTCAGAACATCTACAATGGCAATCACTTTGCCTATTAGCTGAACAGTCTTTTGGGAGATCTTTCTGCTTTTCTCTCAAGCGCTTTTTTTTTTTGTTATAAAATATTATTAACTTAAAAAGCCAAATGCCGCAAAGACAGTAAGGGATATGCAGTCTGCTCTGAAGCAGCAGCAAGGGGCCTAGCAATGAGGGCAGACTAATTTTATTAACTTCAGGGAAACTTCAAAAAGCTTTAGGGCTTTAATGCCAGACAGAGACGACCCCAAAAGTCAGTTTAAGTGCTGCATAAACAAAGGATTAGGGCAAGAAAAAGCTGAAGGCTCCTTGCATTTCTTGTTTATATTGTCATATGACCTAGTAGGAGTGGGAGAGGGCTGCCTCTCTGACTTTAATCCCCCATGGTGTACAGTGGCGTTTCAGTTCACTGACCTACATTACGATAATATTTTTTTAAATTTATGGGCAGAGGTGCAGCATCAAACTCACTTAAGGACTTTAAAAAAAAGAAAAGGGGCGGGGAGGGAAAAATACCCAGAAGAGAAAAATTTTCTGGCTGGTATAGTCTCCCCCTCTCACTTGGGTTAGATCAGCAGCTTAGAAAGGGATTTCAAGTTCAAAGGGAATGTCTCTGTTACTCTTGTTTTATGGCTTAGACCAGAGGACACAATAGCACTGAGTTTATGAAATATCCCTTCCCACTTGGCTTTTGTGTTTGCAGGAAAAAAGCAAACAGCACTTTATAACCATAGGTGAAGTATGTGCATCTCAAGCATGTAACACTTCTGCTAATACCAAGAAGTTCACAGAACAAATTAACGACCTCACACCCCCTATCTAAGCAGTACTTACACTACCGTATATTGTTTGCAAAACCACAGTTTGTGTTCCATGTGTTGGCATTCACTGTAAACCATAGTATAATTCCAAGGAAAAATATCTCTGATTTCCCGTTGAGCAGGGGTACCAAGCTATACTGTCCAGCCTGTTAAACCACCCTCATTTTTAAGATAAATTAGAAATTAGTGTAATCTGAACACCCTCTCAAACAATCCATCACACATATTGAGAGCAAGTAATTCTGTGTTTTAACATAACTGTAGGAAAAAAAAATAATGAGGGGGATAGTGTATCAGAACAGAAACACACAGGAGGAAACAAAGTGGTGCCAGAATGAGACGGGAAATAAAAGGTTTGAGACAGAGAAAGTAAAAGCCCTGACTATTAAATACTGGAAAAAGACACTGAAAGAGTAACTTTTCCTGATTTAATCTAAAATTGTATTGTTTTAAATAGAAATAAAACATTTTTAAGTATAAAACAGGTCTGAGCATTACTCTCAGCAAACTGATAAATGGCCCACTGAAACCAGAGCAGAGAACAGGAGGTGAAAAAGAACAAAAAGAACCTGTAACCAACACTGAAAATACAAAGTATTTTCATTACTTTTTTGTACTTTAGAAAAAGTACACTGGAGACATCATCATCATGATCAGTGACAGCTCATTTACTTCTAGAAAACAGTTTCAAGAACTTTCCATTTCTGTATCAGAAATGGGAATATTTTGGAGGCTGCAAATTCCTGTTCTTTTTTAAAGCTTTAATGACTTCATACATTGAGAAAATGACAGTACATGAGAGCACAAAAAGGGTGAAGGAGAAAGTAAGTGAGAGGATTTCACTGACAATTGGGTTTGCAGCTTTTTTATTCTCCAGACTGTTCTAGCTTATAGTTGTTACTGACAGCAAGGTGAACTTGGTATGAAGAAAGGATGATTTGGTCAGCCACACCATTTTCCTCAAGAGCTTACATCAGCATAAAAACATTAAAGGTTTTTCTTTCTGTAACTCGCTCCAGCACTAGAAGCTTTTGGTTGTGTACTGTGCTCTAAAGATCTTCTTTCTCACCATCCTCCAAGTGATCAAACTAAACTTCTGCCTTTGAACATCCATCCAGGAGGAAGGAACAGAGATGAGAAATTCATCTCCTTCAGTACTTCATTTCTCATTATTGCTGTTTTAATAGAGCAAGAAGCCACCAGACATATCTGTGTATCCACTAACATTAGTTTTCAGATGTTTGCCCCATCTCTCCCCAACCTGTTTCTTGTATCCAAGAAGCTTCTTCCTTTCTCTGCCCTTCCTTTCTCAGTAAAGGGACAATTGGATTTAAGAATATCAAACAAGTAGCCATGAACGCGTTTCTCTTTGTTGAGCATTTTGCCTTCACTATAGCCTGGTTAAAACCAGAACAGTAGTGGAAAAGGAGTTGGACAATAAGAAGTGCATAACCAGACCAGTTTAGATTTTAAAAGCTCTATACATACCAATTAGCATTCTCCAGGCACACACTGGGTACAAACAGGGCACTAACTTCATTATGCACCTTTATAGTGCAAGCTTCTTTCACCTCTATTTAAAGTTCAGAAGGGCTGAACCCCCAAAAAAACCCCACAGGCACTAAATTCCCAACACAGCCTAATTAAGAACACATTTGTTCCACCAAGTGAGAAGAAAGTGGTTGATATCATGATTTTATTAATCTTTACACTAATCTATGCTGCGTTCTCTTTATTCAAGAAATACAACACAGCGAAAAACAGGAGGCTACAGACTGTTACTACATACTAGACTGCTCAGGACCTCCATCTCCAGACCAGGCAGATCTGGCTGATAATGCTATAAAGATTAAAAACCTTGTAATGCTTACTATCCAAGCACAAATGAAAGAAGAGGCTGTTCTGCAGAGTAGAAGATCTGTAGGTGCAGAAGTCACAACCTGGCATTGCAAGAAGGATGCAGAGAGGATTGCCAAGCTGGAGAGTGTTCCTCGAGGCCTGACTGCAGTCCTGAGCAGCCAGAAGGACTCTGGTGGTATCTCCACCACTTAAGAGCACTTAGCACTGTCTCCAACTATTTTCAAGTACTTTAACTGTGGCTATCTCAGGTTGTGAGATCATTTGAAACAGTGTGTAGATCCGGCACATAGCAGTAGGTCAAGTATAGTGACAGTAAGTTAATTTGTTTCTAGGAAACTGCCCACAAATTGCTTGGGGAGGGCAGAGAGGAACACAGAACAGTGGTTTACATCATCACTGGAAATTAGGCAGGCAACAAGGACAGGCCTGCAAAGAGCTACCTGAACCTACTGATGCCAGGGGAGCAGAGTGCTGACTGTGAACATTGACTCGCATCCCCTTCTAAAGACACCACTTGGACACACAAACACCCCAGGTCTGTCCCCTCCCCTAATGATCTCTAACTCCAGCATACAGATCCTCTGCCCAAAGCCCAAGAGCCCACCTTATCCATCTCTCGTGGATAAGTTTCCTTCAGCCATTTCGTTAACAAGAGTTGTGGCAGCAAGCAGTACAAGTCTGTGCCACGCTCCTGAATATTGTAACTCAAACCCTAGCGAAGGTGTACTGTAGAGGGATAGTTACAGTTCAATAATATGCAGGTTTAGTTTTACTTTACCTTTTTACTTTAAAAATGCCTAGGAAATTACATTTATATATAACATAAGTTATTCAAGTTGCAGAATTGGGCACTTAAGAAGTTAAGAAATGCCAGATGTCCATACAATGTTATTCCTGTCCCTCTTTGATATGCCCCATGATATAGCCTTTACATGACCACATCCAAAAAAATTTCACAGGAGCCCTGTCTTATTAAGTGCACAGGGTAGAGGCACAGGGGAACAGAATTAATGTTGCATAGGCAACTGTAAATCTGGTATTTCCTAACTTTCAAGTGCTTGATTTTGCAACCTAAGTAACATTCTTAATTTATTTTTGTATCCAATAAATAAAATGGTGTATTGGTTGCCTTGCTGACAAACTGATTCCCCCACAGGTGACTCTTACACAACCTCAGAAAAATCAAGACCAGCTGTCCATACACTTGCATGACCCAAAAGCATGTCTGCATTTTAAATTTAATAACGTAAATAATAACCATAGGTGTTACACAAACCTTGCAAAATTCTGCTACTCAGTCACATGGAGCAAGCCATTCGTTTGTTGGTGAGTGAGCAAAATACTAGTCTTTTCATATGAGTAAGCAAGCAGATTCCGTGACTTAGCTGATACACTTTTATGACAAATTTATTCTAGTATGTTAATCTATATGTTGTGTCAGTCAGTAAACATCCCCATTCTTCTCTCAGCACTGTTTAACAGAAATGGTATTTATGTCTATGAGTATATAGCCCTCCCTTCCTCGTCCCCCACTAAGCTTCTCAAACCCTTTTACTAAAAAACTAAACAAGAACCAAGAAATAAATGCATCTTTTATATTCCTATTTTACAGTGCATTTTAACTAGTGAATGTGCTGGGCACTTTTATTCACCTGATTGCCTTCATCTCCGTATTATTACTGTATTTAGCATACCATCAGCAGCCAAGCAGAACCAAACAAACTCACGTTCAGACTTCAAAGCAGGAAAAATATTAATTGTGGCGTCTACATGTTTACAGTAGATGGAGTGACATCCACCACTTCTCCCAGCTAGAGTCACAGAAGGTTCTGCAGACAGCCCAGGTCACTGCCTGTGCCTGCAGGCAGCACTCAATCAGTTTCCACTGTACAGTTTGGCCTTGCTACTCACTTTGTGCCCGTATTAGTCTGCACACCGTATCAGTCACCCAGCAAGCATCCCTGCCTGGCAGACACTGTCTTACTTGCTACCCTGCTGGAACTACAGTGCCGCTATAAGAAAACAGCAGATGAAATGTTAGTTAGCCCTAGTAAGCCTATGAAATATCCTTTTATCTAGAAATAAGTTAGATGGAAGAATCTAACTATCTCTGAGCAGGTAAAATTTATTCCTCTTGATTCCCAGCAGTACTGCAACCACACAACAGAAAATTAAAGGAATGGTACTTCTGTGGCAAATATTTTAAATACAGTGCACAGCCACAACTCTCTGAAACAAATTTTGTATTACGGGTAAGATACCTGGAAAGGATTCACCGAAAAATGTGCCAGTGTTGCTCACACACGATCCACTATTCAGGAATCTTTCCAGACAAGAATACCCTGGCACTCCAGTACTAACTTCCCACTTCCCCTAGGAAAGACAACCTCCCCAGAAGTTTAGTCTCATCTTCTAAGTAAACCACATGGATGTTCCTATTCATTCATGGTCAAGTTCATCTTTCCTTCTTCATACCCTCCTCCTTCAGCAGTTTGGTTAAGCATGTGGCTGAGCTACTGTACTGTCTGGCATGTACTCTAAACAAAATTTTGGTGTTTTTACTCATAAAAAGCCATAAGGAATTAAGACAGATATGGCTGATAACTGCTAAAGAAATGCCATTTTCACAACCACTGCTTTTCAAAACGCCTAGCTCCCTAAAGGGTAGTCTGGGTCATCAACAAGTTTAAACACTGTTTTCTCAAACTTCCGGCAGTTGCTTACTAGTACTGATCTTCACCTTATCTTGTATCTCACCCTTCTTCTGAAAGGCCAGAAAGCAATGGTGATGAAGACCTGCTATTTGACTCAGATTACATACTTGCTCTGACACAAGTCTTGTTATCCCCACTGTAAGAAGAGAAAAACCCCAACACTTTCAAAAGATGATGAAAGATAAGCTTTTTCTCTTGCTTTCACATCTTGCTTCTACAACAATGCTTTTCTCCTTGGGGACACTTAGATCACACCAATATTCAAACAATTAGTAACATGTTTTATTAAGCAGTAAGTGATTCTTCCATCCTCCAGAAACTAAGCATGCTCTAGCTACATGATAGCCTCAGTCCCCATGGGAACAAGCTCAATAAGAAAACTCACTATCCAGCAACCCACAAAACTTGGAAACAGAGTGACTATAAATAAAACTAGGACATCCCATGGCTGTGACACATGAAAGGAAACTGCTGAAGAAACAAGTGCAACGTGATTACCATCAAATAAGTAAAGCCTAAGAGCAAGGCAAAAAATGAGAAAGAGACATTAAAAATTTTGAAATACACAGAGAGAATTAATTCTTCTTAATGTCAGAAGAACACAGCAAAAGCATCTTTAGGAAGTACAAGCCCATTCTCATAGGAAAACACCCTGCTATGCTTAAAATGGGAAACAATTGCAGCTGAAACATGCATATATTTTTCACCACACAAGCTTGAAGGTGCAGAAGTGCAGCCTGTACTATTCAAGCAAGGCAGAGAGTTTTCCTTCTCCTTTTGTTTCTGCCACAGAGCTCCTGATTTACGAGCAACCTTGACAATAGGACCCTGTGGCAACCATCCTAAGATAAATCCTGCTTGTGCAAACACTTTCAAAACAGGCAGAATGTCTGAGTCATGCAGGAAAACATGATGCACTCCTACAGTTCACCTTTCACTTGAAACTCTGCACTCAACCTGTACATCCATGGAACCCAAAGAGCAAATAATGAGACAAATATAACAGATTTATCCCAGGAGCTGAGTAACTGCTTCATGAGTCAGACCAGAATTAATGTGCAATGCTGCACTGAGGTAAAACTCAGAGGAAGGTATTTCAGAGATGGCATTTGGATTAAAAAAAGTCTTTTTGCCCACAGAACTGTGAAGAGCTGATTGGTGAGCCGCCTGTCTCCAGAAGCACAAGACCAAGGACAACAGTTGCTGTTTATCTTCATAATTTGCTCATCTCCAACTTGAGGGGCTGCTGACCAGCTACAATTCAGCATGCCCACACCACTGCATGCCCACTCAGAGGGACAAAGTTGCTTCACAGCATCTCATTTACCCTTTTTTCACAGAGATTCCCACATCACACTCCTTAAAGCAACACTGGTGTTCACAATAGCACACTCAGCCATGCTTTTACCCTTTTATCAGTACAAGCCACTTGTTGCCAGCCTAAGCCCTTTTTCCTATCAACAGTACATTTGTCAGGCAGCCAAGGTTTTACAAAAATGAAGTGTCCAGAAGGCAACAGTCTCTGCCTCAACATAACCATGCCAGAAAGATGCTAACTTCCTTCCACTGAACTTGTCCCTTCTCTCAAGTCCTCTCTGCAAGAGAAAACTGGACTAGTATTTCACATAATTTAAAAATTATCAAGTTAAGCAAATACAAACTTTGTCAGTGCCTGCTTAGTTCTGAGAGAATGGCAGAGTTATTTTCCTTAAAACTAACCCCCCCAAAAAACTCGTCTAAAGCTAAACAAAAGCATTCACACACCTCTACAACAGTTCAAAAACATCAGATAAAAATCGTTAACTGTAGTTTGAATCATGCAACTTTTTCATATGCAAGACACAATCCCAGCACGGTTAGAAGCAAGTTTCCTGCACTACACAGCATCTCAGAAAACACAAACTTGACCAAAAAGGCAGATGATAAATGTTTTAAAGCCAAATTTTTCAGATACTGCAGTAACACAGACCTAAAAAAAAGCAATTAAAAGAAAAATCAGAAGATAAATACACAAGCCAGGGGGGAAGGCTCAAGGATACACTGCAGGCAGGTAAATTCAAAGATTCTGGTGAAGAACAGTAGTTAGGCCTTGATTCTTTCTCTCCCAGTGCTCTGTTCAGTTTTAGCATTAAAGAGGCAAGATGCCGAAGGGAAACAGCAAGTAGTACAAAAAGTGCAAGGGTGCTTGAATTTTTGTAGAACGTTTACCATCATTTGAGCAGATAAGAAAAACCAATTCACTAAAATGTACTAGTTCAAGACCGTTTTCAAGTTTAAATACATTTTTTTACTTTTTTAAAATATGGTGTTTACCCAGTTCACGGATTTCATTTCTATGTGAAACAGCAGAAATGTCACACTTGCTCTTAGAAAGCCAAAAAAAGCCCTTGAGAACAACTGTACTACTTTTATTAAAAAAAATAAACCTTAAAATCCAGGAGGGTGCCATGCACAAGGGGCACAAAAGAAAAGTACTGTGATGCTGAAACTTAATGAATTTACAATTCTTACTATTCCATCAGAGCTCTGAAATTAATCAGAATAGGAACAAAAAGCCAAACCATAAATGCCTGATTTCTCTGGGGTAAACTGGTAGTTAAACTGCAGGGAATTTATTTTAATTCTAGCAGCAAGCAGGGGGGCCTGGGAGAGCCGACATCAGATTAGCAGCAACGTTTTACAAACAGGCACTACTGAATTCCACTACAACTCAGTTATGGAAGCATGTTTCCACCCTGTGCTGAACCCAGCAAGGCGAATGTTATGTGCCCCTGCCTCCCTCTCTCCCAGCTTTTCAGGAAGCTATGAAGCTAATTTTCCCCAGCAGTATTCTCTGGAGGAAAAGTTCACTTCTCGTGAAGGTAATGTGTATTTTTTAATTATTATTTTTTACGCCTCCCCAGGGAAGGTGAGGAGGGGGGAGCTTCCTCGCTCAACAGAGAAAGAAACTTTCCTGTATCGGTGCCAAGAATAGACACCCTAAATTCAGTGATCCTAATCTCCAGCCATCTATCAGCAGCAGGGTGGGACCAGTCGATTCGGATTTTCTATTAGCTAGCGACTTTGTGTGCTAAAATAAGTCGCTGTACCACCCAATTGTTCCCGCTGCTCTCTGTGCTTTTGCAGAGCAGACTTAACAGTAGCTACCTCAACAAGTGCTCTAAGTACTTCTCCAGCAGGCCCTTTCTAACTGGCACAACCCTCTTCCCACCAACTCTCCCAAGTCCCTGAATGCCCCTGTGACTTTATACCACAAGTATTTCTTAGGACGTTTGCTCCACTAGCCTTTTGGCATGCATCAGGGAAAATGCTAACCCCGAGTATCTACGGTACCACAGGCGGCAAAATCAGAGAACAAACCTAACCTGCAGACTCACTAATCAACGGCAACGGTTCATTTACAGGGCCAATTAGTGTTCATACAGACAGTGATCAAGGCCCATATATAGGGCACACTGTGTGACAGACAAAGAGGGAACAAAAATACCTTCCACACCCCTCCACACCCATCAGCTCTATACTTTAAAAAGCACAGGAAGCCATCAAAACAGTTCACTAATGTATCAGCCTAATAAAGTACTCTGTTGGTCAAATACTAAATAAACCACATTCATTGGGTTATTTTCTGGACCAGAAAATAAAATACATGTAATTTGATTAATGTTATTCCATTATGTATGCAGTAAAATCAATAGCAGAATATGTAAACTGGCAAAGGATTTGCAAATAACACTAAATAAAAACAACTAAAAATGCAAACCCGAGGCTAATGGCAAGCTCTGTTAGTCCAGTCAGGCAGCTCACACAGTAGGTGCTCTGCAAGTTTTCAACTCTCATAGACTACTGCCATGTATTGGAAGCAAAAATAAAGAAAGAATCTGAGACTGGTTTATTTTAGTTAAACAAAACACAAGCAGCATCTGTCTCCACGGGCCACACAGACTTCTGTTCTCATTCCTATTCCTACAGCCACAGGGAAACAAAGGGAGTTGGTAAGCCAGGTCTCACTACCTATTAGAAACATGCACCATGCACAAGTAAACTTTTAGCAAAAGTAAAGGCAAACTTTCCATGAGTTCACAGCTCTAGAGAATCATGAGAGTTGTTATCCAGACACATACATTTGGTCTAGAGCTTCTTCACAGCTTACGTGACAGAATACTTTGGACCCATCGTTCAACATCACCATCAGCCAAAGAGAAAGGCAGCCGGCCATTTCAAAGAAAGGAAACAGTACACCTGCTACCAACATTTTGAAGAGTGACTGCTGATTTTGGGTGTACCATATAACCCATATTAATGGAAACAAAATTTTTGGAAAGCTATAGATATCCTCCTCCTTCCTTCCTAGTGACAAAATCAGCATCCAAAAACCCAATCTAACACTACAGGTCTGCAGTTCCTTTAAAAAGAATGACCTCCAAAGTCAGCAGGGGAAATTTAAAGGAGAAATTTTTTTTTCCCAAAGCTATAACAGCAATATAGAAACTTAGAGAAAAGAAGGAAATACCAATTGCCTGCTTGATCAATTAAGGTAGTGAGGTGCTTAGAAAAGATCCTTGCTAATTGAAAATCATGCCCTGACAGGGATCTTGGTTTATTTTTTTACTATTAAATTAGTAAAGCAAGCAAACAAAAAAGTATTCAAGAAGTCTACATTATAAATTGCAAACACAGTAAGGTATGCTAAGTCTTTAGCTGTCTATAGTAAAGTAAGGAGAGATGTCATGCAGTACTCAAACACAGCTTTACAGAATTTTGAAAAGAACAGCAAATGCTAAATATTTTGTTAAAAATAATCAGGATTTGGATTAGGAAAATAAAAATTAATAGTTATTTACACAAAAGTTAATAAAATACCTACCACACTAATACATCAAGTAACCATTTGCTAAAGTTTACATCAACACTGCTTATTTAGGGGTAAGCAATGTAATGTAATTTATTTGGCTCTTCCCAGATGCTATAAAAGCTTGACCTTAATCAGGACAGCAGTGTAATAATACCAACTACTATAGACAGTGTTTCTATCCACAATGAAGGGAGAGCAAGTAGCACCAATTAATTTTTACTGTAGATTCTAACTCCTCCAAGAAGGCTTTTCTGCCACAATAAGGTGGGTCAAGTATATACACTACAGCAGATTAACACCTGTGCAACACAAAGCATGCATTTATCAATGCTCCAAGTCCTCCATGTCACAAGCTGGATTCCCAACTTCAACATGTTACTGCATCTTTTTGCCTGCTAAATTAAATGTGAATACCCAAGGCTCTTATTTAACAATATGTGAAAATTAATGGCATTTTGGTGTTATTTAATCTAACACTACTTTCTATTTGTTTTACACTGTCTATATATTTTGAATATACTGCAGAATAACTGTGTAAAATATGTCAATGGCAAGCTAGAAGTTTTGTCAACTGGGAAGCAAAATGATTAGCCACTTAGGAAAGTACACAAGCAAAGCAAGTTTGCAGGAAGAACAATGTGGCCAGACAGCAAAAGTATAAGTGAAAAACCAGCATCAAATTACTCAACACTTCATTGAACTGAACAAACTAGTCACTTTAGCAGCGATTTCCGACTGTCTGCAAGCAGGCAAAATGTAATGCGCTAGGTATACAAACATTAAAAAAAGCACATAAAGACTCTGAAACGTTAACAGTGAACATTCTGTAGCCCACAAATATATGTACTTACAGAAGGGCAAGTACTTTCCCTTCCCACATACAGCATTAGAGTCATCTTACCCTTTCCACTTGTCCTTCTTTCTGCTTCAGTTTGTACACTTTCAGCTTCGGAAGGAAAGTCTCCATGTAGTTCTTGTCTTCCATGCCTTGGAGCAGCACCCCATGGAATGCCAGTCTGCAGGTATTTGCATGAATATCTGTATCCAGCTTGGAGCCGATCACAAGGCACAGTTTAGGACAAGTGACTGGTTTTTCAAACTCCAGCAAAGCCCACTGTTGTCTTGGGAGCTGGACTTCTGACTGGTCATTTTCTTTGTTTTCCTCTGAAGAATTTGAGTCCTTGGACAAATATTCCTCTTGATAAAGATAATCCTTTTCAAAATCAAAAACATTTTCTTGAATTTCTTTATTGAAGTCAGCAGGAGCTGGACTGAAAAACATCACTCTTCCCATAACTGTTTCATGACCAACTGTGATATGGAACTTGGCCTTGGTTTGAAGAGCTCCTCGAAAATACTGGATTTTCTTCAGGGAAATTATTGCAGCATGGATAGTGTGAAGTGATTCTGGCGTGCAAATTAGGCCTCGTTCTAGCAGTTTGGGATCAAACTGTGTTACACAGATACCTACTCTGTCACCCTGCATAGCATAAGTCACAGGAGTATGGAACATCTGCATGGACTTGACTTTCTTTGTCACCTATTGATGAAAGAGAAAGAAGAAAAAAAAGAAGCAATTAGTTGCACATGAGTGCACCACAAGCACAACGCCACATATCACAGCCTGCTTTATGGTAAGATGACTGACCTTCTAGCAGAGTCCACAATTCAAAAGAAAAAAGCAAACAGCCTGATAACATATCCCATCATTTAAAATTGCCACAGGTTTGAGCCTCTTCACTTATTCTACTTCTGTTTATGAGATCGTAAGATTATCGTGGTCAAAATTATGTTGATATTTGCATCATCTGTGCTGCAATACTTACATTCCATTTGCAAATCAACCATTATACCCACACCCATGGAATAGCTTAATGTACTCCCCCTAAGCACCTGCACCACCAAAAGCATAGCACTACAAAACCAATCCACACACCTGCTGTGACTGCTTTCCCACCTCTTCTATGAAAATAATTTAACACACTTCTTTAACTTGGCTGAATTCAACTGTAAAATTTTTAGAACAAAAAAAACCCTTTCCTTATAATGTATTTGTACAACACTAAGCACAACAAAATCTTTTAAATTATCATTGTAAAATAGTTCGCAATACAAAAATCTACCATCTCCTAGTCTGACATTCATATATTTAAAAAGTCATCAAAGCTTTCTTGCAAAGATTTGAATGTTCATAGATATAAGTCTAGTATTACAGTCACTGAAATGTGGGGTTCCACCTGTTGGGATTATCAGAGGAAAAGTGCAGCACTGGCTACCACTTAAGAATTATTTAGCTCTTCCCAGATGCTATAAAAGCTTGACCTTAATGAGCTTGCTGTTCCATTACTTATTTCAATGAGTTCTCAAGAAGAGAGGAATGAAATGAGCTTTTAAAGATAAAGTCTAGGTTTAGCTTGATCAGACTAAACCAGTTTAATGAGGCTTCATTTTGGCTTTTCTTTCAGTTCTGCAAGCCATCCTTTAATAAATATTCCCCAGCCACCCCCAGTTTGCACGTAACCAAGTGTTTTTTCTGATAAATTTGTTGCCACCTGTTGCATTCATGCTAATGCTGATGTTTGGATTGGTAACCACCCTGCTTGAAGTCCCCACATTAGATAGCTTTTAATACTGAAATAATATTTGTGGCAATAAAAAAATATTTATCTCCTAAATAAATATTAAGTACTTGGACAAGAGTCCTTAACATAACATTTCTGAAGGGCTGAAACCTCAAAATTCAGATCCAAGAAGTGAACGCTGCGCAGGAATGCTCTGTTCAAGAGATCATTTCCTTAGTATGTTTTTATCAATATACAATAGATTATACTGTGAATGTGTACAGAACAACACTGCTAGAATAGATATGGACTCTCAGTATAATTTCTTCTTCTCTCTCCCTTTTCTTAGTACCAGTTCTGCAGCTATTAAAAAGGCTCACGTCAAATACTGCTGTACGATTCTCAGCATTCAAGCCATTACTATCTGTCTTATGCAGCTGGAACTGTTCTCAAATCAATCTCCAACCACTGCACATCCCTTAGCAGCCCATCTTCTAATCCTGGCCCACCCCATTTATCTTCTAACTCCTGAAAGAAACCAAAATACACAAGCACTGATGAAGAGAATCCCAAATCAAAGGATTGGATTCAGCAGATCCGGGCTTCATCCTCAGTATGTGACATGTCTTAGAGAACATCATTTAGGTTAGACTACTCTAAACAGTCTAGAGAAGTTGAACTTACTAATTTTAATCACAGAATCATTTACTCACAAGATGATACTGAAAATGTCAGCTTTTTGTCCTGCATCTTGGATGCAATGCTTAAGTGGAAACAAAACTATGTTTTTCACTTTTTCTACAAAGCCTGGTGCCCTATGTGAAAGGCATAGATAGTACTTAGCTTCAGACAAATCTTTGTAGGCCTATTCCCAACACCAAACTAAACCATACTAAGAGAAGACTGCAGAGAAAAAAAAAAAAAAAAAGGAAGAAAAATTCAGAGAGGAACAAATTGCTGAAACTTTGATCAAAATAGAATAGATCAAAAGTCTAATGGCTGACCTAAAATCTTCAGTAACTGGAATATAAAGAACTCTCCAAGTAAGTCAGCAAAAATGGTCACAGGCAATATACAGAAAGCTGACTAAAAGAAAAGGGAAAAAAATCTAGCAGCTACACAGCCCCTGGAAAGCAATGAAAATCCTGTATTCCTTCTTGAAATCATAACAACGGCCATGAGTTTCACTACTATAAATTTGTTTAGGTTCCCTGGATCTCTGGCTGCTAACCAAAACCAAAAGAAATGCCCTTTTTCAGATTATAGTAAATTATAATTGCAACA
>JAVJGJ010000047.1:11061810-11094954 GCA_035590215.1 Microhierax caerulescens
ATTATAATTGCAACACTGTTCAAACTGAACACCACATCAGCGCCTGTGGATTCTTACAGAATCTACAGAATATTATGAGAACGGAGATGAAGAGGTGTGTTCACGTAAAAGAAACTCCCCCTCACTAAAAGCCATACCAAAATAGTTTGGTATGATCTTAACTACTGCCAGAACAGACTTCAAAGGCCATTCTAAATACTCATTAGAATTTCAGTTTCAAGCATTTGTGTACTTAAATATATATTCATTAGCCCTTTAGCTAAACCTCCTAGACAGTACTACCTGCCTAGATGAATTGGAGGTAAACAATTTAGCATTTACCTCCACCTCTCTATTCACTTCTGAGGTTGTACTTCTGAAACCTGGAAGTACGAGGGCTTGAATCAAGCCCTGCTTTCGTTCACTGCGACCTACCCCCTCCCTCTCCAGTTTCAATCACTGCAATAGCTGCAATACTGGCGATACAAGTCATGTTTAAGGACTAAAAAAAAAGAAAAAAGTTTTCTAAACATTTGTGTTTCAAGGAAATAAATAAGCACTACAAGACTGAAATTGCCATAAACACTAGCCCAAACCATTTTGAAATGGTTTGACTCTGTGATCTCATACATGATCATACTGGCAGTAGATCTTTCATCTTCTACAACCATGGACAGGGTGAATAAACTGCCAAGAACTGAGGAATCTTCCAGCACTGCCGCTCCTCAACACAAAATGGAACTGGAAGATGCACAAGAAACCTATGCAGTTTTTCTATATCAAGCAGAGCCATAATACATAATTTTTCTTTATGTTATTATTAATATTTTTGTTTATAATATAACCTTTTCAGAAACTACCCACCTAAACAGTTGAGTGACATTACAGAAAACATTTGCCGGTCCTAAAACAGTCTACATATATTAATCTGAAATATTTTTCACAGAATTCAGATAACATTAAAGAACAAAAATTGTGTTTGAAAATACCTGTTCTTGTGTGCATATACTCAGAATGCATCTTAGCTTTTAATGAAGCATCTATGAAGCATTCCTCAAAAGTGCTATGGGTACTCTCCCCTCTTAAATTAGGCCTGATGTATCTGACATGCATCCCACAAATAACTATCAGAAGGAGAATTAACCAAGTACTTTTAAAATATTCACTCACATGATTAAACTTTTTCAATGACATTTGCAGTTCTCAACTGTGGCCATACAGAGCTGGCTTGTATGGGACTACTAGCTGTGTTCTTCACATTTCTCAGTCTTAAATTACACTAAAAAGAGAATACAATTGCAAAGTGTAATTTCCCATGACAAAAAGCTTCCTGTAATTCCTATGTGTAGGAGAAACTTTGGAGTATCAACACAGGAGTATTTTCCAGTGTTGCAGGAGGCTTTAACAGGATGGCTCCCATTAATACATTTACTGACCACCCTCACAGTCTCCAGTGCAAGTTTAAGAAAAGTTTTGGATCCTGATATTCCCTTTAAGGCAACAGTATCCTAATTAGGAAAACCACTAAAAATTTGCAGAATCATGTAAAGTAAAGCTTTTTCCCCTCAACCAAAGCAGATCATCTGTGCTGCCCCAATTCTCTCACAGAAGGCAAGCCCCCGCCACCCTGGCTGCTCACCCAGAGCTTTAAGAATCACCTGAGTTCTTTGTAGATGGGACTAGCTTCCAGACAGGTCTGCTTGTCCTCAGGCATATGAAGGGAAAGATAGTGCATTACTCAACCTACTAAGAGTCAGCACTTCATGCCTGCAAATAATTTAATCAGCCCATCTGTATTTATTCTAGATGTAAACAGTTTCTGCCCTTACATTCATGGTATCTATTCTTGTATCTAAATTTCCCATAGACATATCGGAGGACAGAAGAAAAATAAATGGGAATAACATTTAAACCCATTCTTTTTTTTCCCCCTACATTCTCAGTACCAGGAAAACTATAAAGGGAGTATGCAGCACAGATTCTTAACTGACCATAAACTTTGTTCCAAAAGCATAACGTGTACAGGAATTAGCATCTGACCAGAATTACGCTAGACTGTGCTTAGGTGATTGGGGGTGTGGGGTGTGGATTAGATCACACAAGAACCAAGTTGGAATTGCATCTGCCTCAAAAGGTCAGCCATGGAACCAGCAGAAAAGAGAATCAGTGAGCTGATCTGCACCCACTGGATCAAATAACAAGAGCCAGAGCAGCTTTAAATCACCAGCTTCCTGTTTTCTGACCAGACCATGAACATCAGTACAGTATTTCATTCCATTTCACTTTGACCCCAACTGACAGAGACATTCATCCGTGGTTTAAAATACTTCAAATGTAGGGTTTTTCTTCAAGAGGCTGAAGTGTGTAACTAAAATTCATCTGTTTTACCTGGCCTTTAAAATGCCAAGCCCTGGAAGCGCTGAAAAGGATGCAACTGGCCCTTACTATTGGTTTCGTTTCTCTTACTGAGCCCCACAAGTTACAGCACAGTTCTAAACTTTTGCATATTTTCCTTAGCTTTACAGCAATAGAAGTTTCAAGTAGGGAGTTGGGGCTGGATCACTCTGCACCCACCTACCAACAGAATGACGTTAAACACTTCAGAGCATTCTATCCTGAGCAATAGGAATTTGTAACTGAGACCAGTTATGACCAACACCTTTGTCATTTCTTTCCATTTATTTCAAGTATCCAATTTTTGTCCTCAAAATGCTGACGGTAAAACAACTTCTATCTCATCCTGTCCACAAAAAGAGCACAAGGCCCATTTTAGCAATCCACTAAACAGATATTTTACTCTTTTTTAGATAATTAGGCACTCTGACATAGAAAGTGAACAATGCTGAGTGCGACTTTAAAGAGGCAGAATTTACTGCATGCAAACAATGTAGGTAAACATGGAAAACTTGGATACCGTTACAAAACTTGCTACAAACTTTGCTAAGAAATTCATTCATGTTTTGTTTTCGAATAATGGCACAAGGGAATTGATTATATCTCACCATATAAATCAAGAGCCATGTGTTGAAATCTTACATCATTTGCAAAGGGATTTGCTTCACTCTTTAAATTTTATTTGTATAATCACATTAATGTTCCTAAAGCATTATGTAAAGGTCTATAAAAAGGGTGAGAAAGAGTAAGTTTGTGTTCAAATGCAGATTAAAAAAATGCAAAACAGAAATCAAAAGCACCCAAACAATTCAGCCCTTGAGATAAACAAATGTATTCAATATGAGAAGAGAACCCATTATTTGAAGACCAAAGGAAAAGCCCACTAAGATTTTCAAAGCAGTTTAGTACAGACTAATAGAAAACAGGATACAGAAAAAGTCTACTAATGACTTTCCCCCGGTATGTCAGAGCTTCTTTTCCTTTATTTTTTCAGCTTCCATTAAGTTATCAACCATATGCCATTGCTCATAGCTTCTTCAGATAAGAACCTAGCCATACTGCTGCCTCCCAGTACTGAGTGCATCTTTATAAGATACAGCAGCCATATTTCTCTGTAATACTGATGAGAAACTGCAAAGTTGAAATGATTAGTCTGAATAATCTATGAAAGAAAATACTGATTATAAATGCAGTATTTATAGAAGGAGTATTACATATGTATTTGAAAAAGACACCCCACTTGAAATGCAGACTCCAACCAGTTTAAAATAAAGATCACATCTCTGAGCCCAGCTGCTAACAGCTGCATCTTTAAACTTACATCCAAGAAGGAAGAGGAACTGATAAATGAAGAAAACATTGTTTCAGCCCTGAGGTTTAGAAATACACCAAGAGCAAGCCCAACTGAATCAGCACCCAAACAAAATAAAAAAAATCCTTAAGAGGCATAAATTGACCATACACTGCAGCAAAGTGCCAAATACAAGAAACATCACCTTATTATCATCCATTAGAAGTGTCTCCTTATAGCTGAAGAGAAGCAGCAAACTAAAGCCAAGCTACGCAACCAAAACGTGTCCCATATCTGCTGCTTTTGAAAGTAAGGACTGCCTTCCTCTCTATTGCTCCATTACAAATTCAAATAAATAAGACATCTCATCTTCTTGCTCCCGGTATCATTTCTTGGTGGTCAGATGGTATCAAGCTACACTGTCAAAAAAATGCAGCCCACTTGTCTGAAAGGGTACCACAAGTTTTAGTTTTCAGCCAACGCTTGTCTAAGCATGTACACTTAAACTAAGCAAAGCTCTAATTCAGACATAAGACTGCTCTTACACGTAAGCAATCCTTACAGAAATTCTCTTCTAAACATAAAGAATGCATAATTCTTTGCTTTATGAGGGATGACCATTCACAGGTAAAGCTGAGCCCTATAGATGAGTAAGCAGCAATGTATTTAGCGAAGGCAACCCACCCCTGCTTGAAAGTGCCAAAAGGATACCTAGGCTGCGAAGGAACAAGAGAGCAATAAAGAGTGTTCAGGAATCATGAGTCACGGCCTCTGCTGTCCCCTATCCACATTCTCTGTGCAAATAATTTTATTATTTTAAAAATTAAGATATGGAGTATTTTCTTAATCCTCTGTGGTGCCTTTGCAGTTCACGTCATATTTCAGTGAATGCCGAGAAACATTTGCTCCAAACCTTCACCAGGATTTTAGAACAGTAAAAAATGGATATAAAACAGGAGCAGTCAACAGTACATTGTTGCACAGCTGTCACACCATGCAAACTTTTCCCACTGCTCAGGTTGTTGAAAGCCATCCTTTCTGAGGCAACACCACAGCGGCAGCTAGGACCAACCAGCAACAACCAACTGAGCAGAAACCTCAGTCAGAAAGAATGCCAAGTTTGCAGGTGCCGCCAAGATCATATGGCTTAGTAACAATTTTCTGAAAGATCCTGAATATTTCTAGAATCTATTATTTGTACATGGCCTCACTTGTCTCCAGGCGGGAAAGGAATACAGCATCTGGAGGAAAAACTATTTCACACAGAATGATTCTTTTAACTTTTTTTTTTTTTTTTTTTAAAAAAAGTGAATTTTATAAGGGTACTCACCATATGACCACTATGGTGCTTATGTAATGCCACACACATGCTATCAGATTTTATTTAAAATACTCCTCCTCCTGATCAAAATAATGCCACAGACTGAAAAGCTTGCACCGCAACACTGGAATAACACAATACAAAAGAGGATACTAAAATCCCTTTAGCTTATTTCCTTTCACAGCATTGAAAATATGGTTATGCACCCAGTAAATAAACAAGCAGGTAAATGATCTTACTCTCACACTGCTCTGCTTTAATGCCATAATTAATTACTTATATGCTATGGTCATGCACACAATCACAAATCAAAAATTAGCAAGTGTTAAGATTAAGATTTTGCACCTTCTGTGCCAATGCATTCTCATGTACACTTTAAGCATGTAATCTCAGATTTTTTCCAACAGAACCTTATCCATTCCATGCACAGGCTGGACAAAGCTCAATGAATAAGAAAACTATCCTCTATTTTATTTTCTTCTCATGACTGAATCTCCCTGAAGTCCTTATTTATTGTAAATCATCAAATTCACACAGTATTGCATGTATGCTACCTTCCTGGAGTTATTTATTTAGTAAACTTCAGTCATCTTGTCACTCTTGTGATAACATGGCAGTACGCCTCACAGCAGATAGGGCCATCAACTGTGTATTTGTAACAACCCAAATTCTCAAGAAAAACCCAATGTCTAGTATTTTAAGGCAATCAGGCTGGTCAAGCATGATTTGCTCTCCCAGTATTTCCCCAGTAATTACATATTCTTAATATGCTCTTTGGGTTCCGCCCCTTACATCTCCTCTACCTGGGATTCACAAGGGGAGCACTTAAGAGCACCAAGCCCTACTGCACCTTTATTTCCTCTCTGCGTTGCCTCTTCCAGATTCAAGGACCATATCCCCCTTTCAGGATCACATTCCTTTTTAGTCCTCTGGCCGAAAAAGCATGACAGCCATACACATTGAACACTTGGGGCCGTAGGTAGGGAACAGGTCCCTGCACTCCACGCTGTGTGGAAGGTAGCAGAAGGCAGACACCTACTAGATATACTTTCATCTCCACCTGACTGAAATCTTTCAGGTTTTTTGTAACCAAACAAGGAATCTTAATTTAAGGCTACTCAACAACTTTTAAGTGGTACTGCTTGTGACATCTATCACAACAGATGACAAAACATGCATTTTAAAAGCATAACAACGCCAGTGAGTTTAGCTAGCAAGTATCTAGGCAAAGAATGTCAGACCCATAGTAAAACTATGGCAGAGTAAGCTTAACATTTAACTAAAATTTCTGCAACTTACAAAAAATTATTTCAATAAAACATTATTTTTCAAAGCAAAAAAAAAAAATCCAAAAAGAAGTCAAAACCAATGCAAAATGAGAGGTTAAAGAAAGGCTGTCTGGAATTTTCTTCTTTCAACAGAATGAACCAAATTCTTTTTTTTCCAAATAGATTTAGGTTTAGAACAATAATAATACTTTTATCTGAAGACTTCAAAGTCACATGCAAAAGAATATATCACAGTAAACACAGGGTTGAAGGTTTTATAGAAAAACTTCTACTGGGATTTTTTTCCTTCTTTAAAAGAAATTTGTTTACTACCAGTCTTTGAAAAGCATAAGAGGGAGGAAACTACAGGATAAAGAAGTAAAACTTTTACGTGTAAGGAACATTTGGAGCTTTGTGAGAAGAGTGGTTTTGGTAGAATGTGCAACATGTAGCCCAATGTGAGTAATATTATATCTCAAATAAAAATCAGCCCATGAATATACATAATCCAAAAGGTAATTCTCCCAATCTCTGAAATGTAATGGAGCCACTCTAGATCACTGAGGCATGAATATTTACCGTATTCAGGCTTTACTGCTCTCGATCTGGGTTCAATTTTGCAAATTAAAATGAAGGCTCTGTGGATAGAGAGATTAAAGAAGAGCATCCCAAAGCCTGCCTGTTTCCTTGGTGTGGTAGCAGCGATCTTGTTACCCTTCTGTTGGGTTATTTCTTTTTACTTAATGGAGTAGGTCAAAAGCAATTGAGAGTGGAAAGAGGAGGTCATTATTGGGTCACAACCTTGGAGTTAAAGGCTCACTAAGGAAAACAAGCACAGAGTGAACATAAAGCTGCATTTAAAAATAAAACCTGTAATGAAAAATAATATTTTCAACTCTTTTCACTTTTATTTTGACAGGTCGAGGGGAAAATTAAGACTAAGTTCTTTCACTTGTTTCTTTCTCTTGAACAAAATTCTCCTGTCCCGTCTCTAAAATAAGCTCATTAATAGAAGCCATCATTTACACAAAATGAAACAAAGTGATAAATAATTACTGACAGATCTGGTAGGCTTCATTAGTTGTGGCAAACGTTAACATTAATCGTAACGATTTGTACATTTTCTAGGAAATGCTCAGAATATAAACACAAGAGCACTCCAGTGCAATGCAACACACACACACACACACGTATGTACATCAGTACAAATCAAATGATATGGTACTACTCCTAGTGAATTCCTTGCACTAAGTACAATCAAAACAAAGGCTACCTCTGGTATGAGGAGAAAAAAAATAAAGGAATAAATTACTATCAGACAAGTATTTTTCACATTTTTTTTTTTAAGTTTATGTAATAAAACCCAATTGGTATACAAAATCTTTATAGCTTTTCCTTGAGGTAGGATTTTTCTTTTTTAAGTGGCAAATTTTAAAAAAGTTCAACTAGTAAGCAATTTCTTAATACAGGTCAGTACAGTGATTAAGATCAGACAAGTAAATTTATATCCTCTGCATTGTATGATATTTTCAATATCCAAGAAATTAAGTCTAAAGAATAAATGGATTTATTTATCCCTACCACCTTGACAAATAATACTAAGCTACTAAAGGAACAAAGCAGTATGGTGCAAAGTCTGATACAGCAAAACCAAGTTCTAATGCACAGATACACGGTAAAAAAAGTCAGGTTTATAAATAATGATTCTGATTAATCCATTCACATGCAGCTGGGGGAAGAAAGAGGGTAGAAGGGGAAAAAACAGAGGGGAAAAGCTGAAGAAAGAATGAAGAGACTGCATCTTACAAAACTGGAAATAAAGGCAAAATGTAGTGATCACCAGCTAGCAAAAAACAGCATTTACTATATAGAGGTGCCACGTGATATCTTATGAGGTAAGAAATTCACACTTTTTTGCCTCTGAGCTACACGCTGGTACCAAAGGGTTACTGTGTTCTAAAACTTTCACCAATGGTCTTACTAAACATTTAATATTTTTCTTTCTGCTTTCTTTAAGGCCCCAGATGTGTTCTTTGCAGATCAAAAGAGACCAACTTATAAAGTTAAACGAAATCAAGGGCTTTTGTTCCAAGGCATCGTTGCTGAACTAATTATTCCTGGATGTTGTTTAATGAAATAGCGGTGCCATATATTAAAACAGTTAACAGGATGAGTTGCATGAGTTATAGGAAAGGTCTGATCTGGGATTATAAATTTAAGGTTTTCTTCAAAGGAGATGAAACAAACTCCTCACAACTCCCCAATCCTTTCTGTCACTGGAAAGCTGAATTAAAGGAACCAAAAAATGTATGAAAGCTGAAATATCATTCTACATTACCCTTCCCTGAATAATAGAGAACTATAGATGGGGGAGTTAAAAAAAAAGACTCCTGAGATTCTCTAAGATGGGGAAATGAAGATATAAGTTATCCTGCCTATTCTCGAAATACTACACAGCACAAGTTAAAACAAATATTGGTAAAGTCTTACAAGAAGCTTCATTTTAGATGTACATACTCAAAAAAAGAAAGGACTCCCATCTTGAACAACGCAATGCAAATAGTTACCAGAGCAATCATTAAGCGTCTTTATTAGGAGGGGTGGTGGGTCGGGGAAGGTAAGCAAAGAGCTATTCCAACATCACATTATTAGTTGAAATGGATCTCTTACATTATTCTGCAGCCCCCAGCCACACCAATTTTTTTTTTTAAAATGCTTATTTAACTATTCATTTACCTTCCTGAGAGAAACAAAAGACTCTCAAGATCCCTGAGGACATCTCAGACTAGGAAGGTAACTTTTCAGAACCGATGGCTCTTATACATTCAGACAATAAACACTTCACTTCCCCACTGATAGTCCTTTCTGTGTTTGTATTTTACAGCCTGACACCAGCCAACCCAACACTTGACACCTAATTAACAGACCTAGGAGCTGGAGGTCCATATATTGATCACACTAAATGGGATTAGTGTGAAATAAAAAGTTCAAAGGGTCTTGACCAAATTTCACCACAGCCCAGCTGTGACAGCTGCTATGAATTTGTGTATCCAGTGCCCCACATTTTTATTAAGAGGGGTCTGGCACACAAGAGTATGCAGTAGCCTATGAGATCACGAAGGTTCACCTAACAATGTCAGGCTCTGTAACTGTAGTGACTGACTGAAGAAAAAAAATCCTCTTGCTTGTTTGCATAGGTCTTTTTGATTAACTCATGAAAAGGGTCCCTCACCTCTGATACAAGCATTTACAATAGATGTAGAGTTGTGACTTCTTTGCCTCTCAAGGATTTGTTAGCTTGCTATGAAAGAGCTGTCCAATTTCAAAAAAAAAAAAAAAACACCACCACCCTAGGTTTGGTTATAAAAGTAGTAATTCCTAATACATGCTGCAAGCATACCTAGTATATTCTGACAGTGACAGCCAGGAGCTGTATTCAAACCACAGAAATCCAAACTATTATCTTCTAAACACACTTTCTATTTGCCTAAACCTCTCATCTGTCATCAAGTGAATAAACATTTCTACATTTTACACACACACACACTTTTTAGTGGCAGTTCTAGTGACACGATTTTTTAAACCTTCATCAAGATCGAAAGAAATTACAACCATCACAACATTTCTGAGTACCTGCGCAAATTAATTTATTTAAAACATGCTGCCTCATTTTCCAGTACCTAGTATCACAGACACCTGTAACAGAAACAAGGGAAACCTACTGCTACTCAGGGAAGGGAACAAGCCCATCACGCACAGATGTGCAAGTACCACCGAGGCACAGTGAATGCTCAACAGGATTCTCTTGGCTAACATGATGTTTATCAAAATATTCAGGATAAAAAATGAACAAAATGCAATTTTGCTTTTGTTGGTGATTTTATTTAAGGATTCACTCTGCCAGAATATTTTTTAAAAAAAAGTGAGGAATATCAGCTTCTGGGAGTTTACATATCAATGACAAGGAGATGGTCATCAGTCAGAAGGAAAAGATGGAAAAGAGTTGTCCATTTATCAATAATTTTAATCCATTATGAATCTTTTAAAAGGAAGCTAAGTATAGTCCGTGAAGGGACCCTAAAAATAAGCTCACTAAGGCTGCAACATGCATGGGTAACAGACAAGACAGCCAATAGAGCCATCATGCAAAAATACATGACAGCAGATCACCAATGACAGAAGCTCGGTAAAAGTAAGGAGGGTAGAAGCCTATAGAAGAAGAGTGGGTTGTTAATGTTGGCACATATAGGTATTTCACATAACAGTTTTTTAATATTTTATACAGTACTGTGGCACATAAAAACCAGCTTTTCTTGCCTTTTGTTTTTTGGTAGGTTTTTTTTTTCTATACATGTATATCTCTTCTTCTGCTATGTTTCCTTCCTTGCAGAATCTTCCACTTCCTATCCTTTGGGTCTGATCACTGTTGCATGGCCAGTGACACCTGCTGAGATGACCTTCACTGAAACTGCCAGTGACATTTTCAAGTACCACAATTAGGCTTAAAAATTAACGTTCCAAGACTGGAAGATTTCATATGTCTCTGCTCTGTCTGCAATCAGGACTGGAAAACTGCAAGTGTCACTCGTCAGTCTCAAAAACTACACTTTTCATTTTTAATTAAAGTTGAAATTACATGTAATCCAAAGTGTGCAGGCCACAAAAAAAATTATTTGAGATGACTGAATCTAGTCCAAAAGAAGCTAACCTAGCCTATTGACCAACGCTAAATTTTTTCCTTATTCACTACACTACTTAAGGTAATTTTGTCAGTGTAGTATTAAAAGTTCCATCAGATTTAGTTAAAAGCATTTCACAACCAGGTTTCCTCATTGGCAGATTTCCCACTATAGTTACTTGCTCTCAGCCCCCATTCCCACAAAATATTGGGACATTATGTGCTTCCTCAATAGTGCAAAACTGCATCATGACTTACACTCTTGCTGTTATGTGTGTTGTAATTGTATGCATCTTCTCAATTTAAAATTATTAAGAAATGCCCAAGGACATCTCACACTATGGAGGTAGCCATCTGAAAAAAATGTACACATTTTAAAAACAGCCAGCTAGGTTTACTCATTACCAAAATCTAGGAGAGAAACCTAGTATCAGAAAAACATTTTAAAGGGAGACAAAGGTAGCAACTTGCAATTGAAAATGTGCACCATTGTAACACCAGAAGTTACCACTGCTTTTTGTACAGTGTCTCTTCTAAGGAGACCCCACTGCGTCAGCCACCACATCTACCAACTGTTCTTCATTAGTCAAAACATTCTTCTCTCAAAAACCAAAACAGCATTTGCTCTCATCTTTAAGGGCAAGGCTGCACAGAGGATATCAGCATTTATCCCAGTGCAAATCAATGCTGAACATTGACTGTATATCCAGAAGTCTCTTAAATATAGCAAAAAGCACTCTGTCTTAGAAAAAAGAGAATATACAATCATAACATGGGACAAGATGCATTAATAATATTATCATACAGTAAATATAAATGATACTCATCATAGTGAGACTGCAAGATTTGGTTACTTGCAATTTTAGGAGACTAGACTAAGATAATTCGGGATGCACCCTCCAGTCCTGTATTTTACAAGTTTTTTGGCACAATTCAAAAGGCTCGATAAGAAAATAATTTATTGGAAGTGACCAGGTACCTTTATTTAGGGAGAAAAAGTGTCTACCTAGAAGACCCTACAGTAAGTCCAGAGTGAATCCAAAACTAAGAACTGATCATATAATTAAAAAGAAAAACATCAATGTTAGAAACTCTTGCTACTACAACAAAAGTTGATTAGAGGAAATTAAGTCAGCAAGCTGGTACAATTGGATGAAGTTTTATCACTGTCTTTCAACGTAAGGAGCAGAGGAAAAATAATTTAAACACAGATGAAGCCAAAGATAAACAGAAAAATAAGAAAAGCTTTTAACTTGGCCAGTAAGCCAAGTTTCCAAAGTCAATTTAAGTAGATAATTGCTCCAAACTAAAGAGACCTAGCTTCAAGAATCAGTAAAACAAAACTGAGGAAAAAAATATACATGCAATACTTAAGCATACATTTATACACCACTTAGAATAATATATTCATGAATATATTATTCATTCATGAATATATTATTCTAATATATGAATATATGTTCAACATATGTACATTTCATAATCCTTCAAAGATTAGATTTAGAGGAGAAGGATTTTTTAAAGTAAAGTTTAATATTTAGACAAAACAGCTGCCATTAGTCATCTGACATTTTCATTTTTCTGTCTTTGCTAAAAGGCAAAACAATACTGTGCCACTGGAATAGTCTCTGTTCAATCATCACCATTTCTTGCATCCCCTTTGGATCTTGTCCTTTAACTATGACTTTTTTCCTCCCTTTTCCTGCAAAAAGTAGGTACCACTTATTGCCTTTGGATTTTCTAGTTTATTAAAATAGGATAAATTGCACACTGTTTAGAAAACATTCCACCCCCTTATTTTTCTAAAGATATTATTTAAAATCCCAAAAGGATGTTTATATTAAACAAAAGCATAGGGTTAGCCTATTAGGCTATCAAGTCTGACATGTTATCCAAGGCAAAGGCTTATTTCAGTTTCTTCAGAATTAAAACAAAACCCC
Organism: Microhierax caerulescens; assembly: GCA_035590215.1. Classification (NCBI taxonomy): domain Eukaryota; kingdom Metazoa; phylum Chordata; class Aves; order Falconiformes; family Falconidae; genus Microhierax; species Microhierax caerulescens. The sequence goes on from JAVJGJ010000047.1 coordinate 11,074,682, forward strand.
AGTACCTTACCAACTGTGCAATAATGAAAATGAGGTTGTAATGAATTCCAATCTAACCCTCAATAGTGGATTCCAATTACTGTGCTCGTAGGAGAAATAAGAATATTGACAAAATAAACACCATTTTTTTCTGATAAAATGGTGAACAAGGCTGCAGAAAACCTTCCACAGATGTAAATCTACAAAGAAAATCAAGTTCCCACTAAAACTTCTCTCTTTTTAGTCTTGTTAGGCTGCCCTGTACATCAAGGGGTGAGCTCTTACTCTGCCCAGAGGCAAGGGAATTAAAAAGCAATGCTAGTATGAGGTTTAGCAGCAAATAAATAGCTTTGCTGTTACAAATTTCAGTAGAAACATTATCAAACTTAGTGGGCTTGGTGGTTTAGTACATATTCTGCACAACTAATTTTTCTACAAGCCTTTGGCTCCATCTGCTGACTTTTAATATTAAAAATAATTGATGAGGCTGAAAATGTTCACGCTTTTGGAACACTTAAGTCCTCTACATTTTTGTAAGTGTGGTACAAAAGGTATAGCTAAATACCCCAAGTGTGTGGTCTAGTAACGTTGTCAGTTAAAATTATCTTGAAGCAGTGACACACCAGCATTGAAGAGAAGGCACCTGAGGGAGCCTGGGATGCACAAGGGACAAACAAATATTACTTGGAAGACTGGCTGGAATCAGATTTAAGCAACAGGTATACATCTGGATGTTCCTGTCACATAATCACCCAACAGCTAAAGTCCAAATCTGAGAAGTGAGATTCTGAGCAGACTAATAAAAAGAAATTGAAGATCTAGAACACTGCTCTCGTGAAAGCTTGTTGGAGACATTTGCTCAACACCTGCCTGCACAGATTTCAGCTTCTCCCATTTTCACCAAGACTCCTGCTTCACAGAAACTAAAGCTTGTTGTATTTATGAGCAAAAACACAGTAAAAGATTACTCTGAAGTTTCAAAAGCCCCAATATTTACCTGTTCCAGCTCTGATTTATTTTTCATTATTGCAGAATTCTGATCATTATCAGAGTGCTACAAACTCAAACTAGATAGAATTCCCACACAAAAACTTGCACAAGAAAAATGCATCCAATATGCTCTTTAAATATAGCAGGGGAAAGTCTTAGACTCAAAAATAAATTAAAAAAAAAGTTACAGTACTTCATGGCCTTTTTTACAGTTAAACAACTAAATCCATCATTAAATAAAAGCAGCCTGATGTACAGGAACACTGAGCTCTCACAGCTGCAAGTTATTTGAGTGGTAACTGGAATAATCAGCATCTCTGACAATCTATCTGTTTTCCTTTATGACTATCTTTCAGTACCTGTATTAGAAAAATTTAACAACACACACACAGAAAAAAAAACCAACTCACTCAACTTCCAAGACTTCCTGTGACATCTCTGTGCACTCTGAAAAATACTTTCCTCTTATTATTAGAGTAGGAGATATGGTCAGTGCCTCAAATCAGATCCCACTTGTTACAATTGCTACGTATGGGGAAGACTTTTTTTTTTTAACATGCCATTCATAGCTCCTATATCCACCTACTGAAGTCTTGATATTTGACTTACAAACATAGGTAAAAAACAATAGATGGAATCAATTACTTTTTGCAAGGAGATTTAAACACAGAATGAAATATTTACATGTTACAGTTAAAACTAAACTGAATCTGAACCAGACCCTAAAGCTCACTATCCTAACGGTGTGGAAAAAGCTCATCTTCATAGCTCTGTAGAGAAAAAAAAAAAAGAAACCGACAACTCTACTGGAATGAAAATACAAAATCCCTCTTACATACTACACACACATACTACAGATACTGCAGTTTCCAAAAAGCTTCTTTTAAAGCTATTTAATGTTTATAATGTCTCCTTCAGAGCTGAGACTGAAGCTAAGGAATTAATTACAAGAGCAACTACTTTCAAAAATTGAAAACAACACACATGCATACAAATCCTGAACAAAGATTCCCCAAAAATTTTAACAGTATATGAAACATTAGGAAGATACAAGACTCATTTCTACATGGTCATGCTCAGATAAATATAAGTATAGGTCCAACAGTTTCAAAACTATACTTATGCAAAAGTTCACACTGGGGAAAACTATCACCACACAATTTAAGATTTAGAGATACAGTAAGGAAAACTCCAAAATATAATTACATTTAAACATAAACCTAACCTTCTGCAAATACGATTCTCCATATACAGGAAAAGAGCAAGAAAACCAGCATGCATACTGTAAAGCACTGTGTATAATTACAAAATTTTTTATCATATCTATGTATTCTCTCTGTCAAAGTCCATCTAAATCCTTATTCAAGTAAAAAGCCCCGGCTGGTGTCAGCGTAGCTAGATGACACGGAACAAATGAAAGGCAGGATTTAAAACTTCATTTCTGAGCTGATCAGAAGGGACCTTGCCCATCAGGGATAACGTAACAAAACAAAAAGCAACAATACATTGCTTGATTTGTGGAATTACACTCACTGTGCCAGAAAGCTTTAACATTATGGATTCAAAATAACTAACTCAGCCCACTACACATTGTGGATACCTAATGGCATGTTTTCACAACTGTTTGTAATGTACATGTCAGATGGCCTAAGTCTTTCTTGTGAGTCACACCATAACCACAAAACTATGCCTAGATGTTAAATGGGAAGAGGGAAAAAGAAAAGTTGATGTAAAAATTTCTTTGCCCATCTCTCTTCCCATTTATTAATCTTCAAATCATCTTGCCAATATTAACTTCATGCAACCCTCATAGACAAGAGTTAGAATCACCCTTATTAAAAAAGATAAAAGCAAACCAGAAATTTACACTTTTGCTTTTTCTAATCAAAATTAGAACAGGAAGCTTATGTAAAAAAACCAAAAGCGTACCCACACTGCATTTTTTTTAAAAGCAAACAGAATGCCTACCTTTGCATTCTCATTTGTGTGTATTTAGTAGAAAATCAGTGTAATTTTTTTAAAACACACTGCCTGGGTTCCTGCCTAAACCATCCCTTTACAAAAAAAAAAAAAAAAAAGAAGGAAAAAAAAAAGAAGGAAAAGATCCTCAATGTTTCTGGTAAGCCACCAAATCAGTTCAGCATACACATGTTTTAAAAAGGCAGAGGCTACTGAAGCCACAACTGTCTTCCCTAAACATGTTCTTGTTACTCCTATCACCTCTATTATCTCTGTTCCTAATAGTAAACAAAGTTTGCAAAGATTCCCCCGGATCTAAAAATATTTAAGAGTGTCTCTAAAGGAAAGCCTCTAAAAAGCCACAGATAGAGCCTGTGATCTCAGGGAAGACAACCACTTACATGCTGTCTGCACATATCACATGTCTGGAAACGAGATTTGAAAATGGAAGTTCAACAACCTGAACAGATAGAAGGGGTGGGTAGTGAAAGTGAAGACAAAAACAATAGAAGGACACAAGCAAAAGGAAAGACTTGAAGCAATTCTGAATCTTTTGTACTACAAAAAAAGTGTGTGATTACGAATGTATCTCAGAACCTGTGACTAATCTGTTAGCGTGTGCTGCCAGAAGGAAAAGCAGACACACCACAGTTTGTACAGCCTGGAGATTTCCACCATTTTCCCACTAGCTCGGGGACCGCATGCCTGAGAAATATTAACACATCAGAATAAATTATGTTGAACTTCAATCTTATGTAGCATCTCAGGCTCATGGGAGGGCTCAGAACAAGTTAGGACCCCACTCTGCATCACCACATTGTAGAACTTCCTCCACCTCCACCCATAAGAGATTAAAGTCCTACCCTGGGGCAAAGATACTTAATAACCTCCTCTAAAGCCTAAGTAATCAAGTAGCCTTTGACATGACTGGAATGAAGCATTAATTTGAGGGTCCTTGCCACATTAATACATTTTGTGCAAACAACTGTTTCTCCCATCTTGGTTTAACCCCAGCCAGCCAAGAAGTACCACACAGGCACTCACTTGCTCCCGCCCCACTGCCCCCAGTGGGATAGGGAGGAGACTTGGCAGGGGGAAGGTAAAACTCATGGGTTGAAACAAGAACATTTTAATAATTGGAATAAAATAAAATCATAATGAAAAGAAGAGAGAGAGGAATAGAACTGAAAGAGGAAAAAAAACCCAAACCAAACACGAAAACCAAGCGATCCACAACACAACTGCTCACCACTTGCTGACCCAGCCAGCTCCAGAGCAGCAATTGGTGGCCCCCAGCCAACTCCCCCCAGTTTATATAGTGGACACGATGTTCTATAGTAGAAATATCCCTTTGGCTAGTTCAGGTCAGCTGTCCTGGCTACACTCCCTCCCAGCTTTTTGTGCACCTCCTTGTTGGCAAGAGTATGGGAAACTGAAAAGTTGACTTAGAGTAAGCACTACTTAGCAACAACTAAACCCACCAGTATGTTATCAACATTATTCTTATACTAAATCCAAAACACAGCACTGTACCAGCTACCAGGAAGATTAACTCTGTCCAAGCCAAAACCAGGAAATCCCCAAACAAGAGCATCATGTGAACCGCAGAAAAGGAACATGTGAAATAGACGTGTCATACAAAACACTATTCTTATCCAATCACCACCCAATTCCAATTCCCTCTTAAAACTCAATGCAAAATAGTCTAGGGTGGGATTTTGAGTTTTATTTTATTTTTGCCAAGCTTTGTACTTTTCTTTGCATTCAGATTAAACTAACTGGTGTTGCTTTGTGTTGATCAAAGGTCAAACTGGGCATTTCAGTCTTAATGGGCATTTATTTCAATCCTTTACTAAACATACATACTTCCAAGTTTCCCCTTACAATCCTCTCTCCTGTGGTTTTGAGTGTTTGTGGTATACCTGCATATTCCTCACTCCCTGAAGACTTCCAATTACTGTCAAATAATCTCCAAAAGGAGGATCAGTGTCTTCAACTAAGCAAAGAAAATACTACATGAATAATACCCATATTTCAAAACTGAACTGATTTATTATAGCACACGTTATTTTCTCTTAGCCACCATCTAACTTGTTGCAGTCTTATGTACTAGGTGTGGCACATCAGATAAAAAGCTTTTCCAGGGACGGTTAGCATAAAAATTTGTTGAAATGTATTATATAATGAATACAATATTAAGAAAAAGCAACTACAACATAGTAACTGAAATTAAAACTAAAGTGGTTTAGACTAATACTGAGAAAGAGCAGAAAAACTTCAAGAGGTTCTGAAACCTCACAAAAACCTGAAACAACAAACTTCTGAATCTTTTTCAGACTCTCTCTCCTTTTCTGTTGAAGGAGAAAAAAAAGTCTGTTTATTATTTTATTTATTATTTATTATTAATTTAACAGGGTCATTGCTTCCAATGAGTTAATCTGTTCTCATGGATGATCTCTGCCACCTAAACTGAACGAGGAGTAAGGCCATCTACACCATTCTTTTGCAGAATCTATTACACACCCTATACACAGAATATACCTTAAAAATAGGTTGCCTAGCCAGAAGACAGGTCAACTACTAAATCTAACTTGCACAAAGGCCTGAGTTCAAGTCTACAATTTAAGCAGTTAAAGATGTATTAGCTACAGCAACTGTTTAAAAAGGCTACTTCACCTTTCCTTGTGATTTCCAAAGTGTGAAACGTTTATTCTCAATTATTTATTCATTAGAGGAAAAAGAAAGAGAAGCCAACTGGATTTTACAGCATACGCTTTCAAGCTAATCTTTAGAACCATGAAGAGCCTGGGAGTTTGTAGTTTTCATCTCAGACAGTTGCAAATGAAAATCTGTATCTAGGCATTCCTATCATGTTCATCACAGTGCTATCTGGGCAGCTTACATAATTATATTATTCCAGCTGATATTGTAAATATTGGCTCTCTCTAGCATTACTTTTTCTTTCATTTCAAACCGCATCAGCTATTATAACACAAAGTTACGGGAATACTCTAGTGATGTATCTTACATACAGTTTCCACAACACATTATTGTCACAGGCATACAACAGCAGATTGAGGTGATGAGCTGCGCAAATGTTTTAAGAGCGAAGTCAATTCTCATAATTTTCATAGCGCTAAAAGAGTAAAATCTATAGAGTTTTATAAATGGGGTCATCCCAGGAACACACACTACAAGACATGAAATCCAGAGGACTTGCTATGGTGTCTTAGTAATACTTCAAGAAAGTACTGTGGTAAGAGACAAATAATGGATTCCTGGGCACTTATGTACTAGTCCATTTTCTTCTGTCTTTTGGTCAAATTTAGAAGTTTATCTGCAGTCTTGGTTAAATAACATTTTCAATATTCACATGCTTTTTTTGCCAGTGCCCAGATCTGAGCAGAACTTTGTAATATGCAAACCATGGCTTAGTTAATGTAGCACTTGCCGAATTGTTCTGCTTCTTAAAAGCCTGATCAAATGAGGAATTTTACTGTATATGGATGACCAAGGAAGAACAAAAAGTGACATTCCCTTCCTTCATCCCAGTTACTGAAATTTTGCCAAAGCCTCCAGCACTTGAACTTCAATATTTCAAACATGATAGTTGCTCACTACCCTAACTAAGCCTACTCATACTAAAGTTACATTCACAGCAGGAATGCAATGCAAAAGCTATGTTTACCATATAGGAGGCTACCTTTCCAATTACTATTCAAGCATTCCACTAAGATTCCTGCTCAAACGGTATGTGTACGTGCGTGTGGGTCTGTTTTCAATTGAATTGAGAACAATTTTACCTGATAAATTAAAAGAAATAAAAATAAAGTTAATGACCTGGCAGCAGCAATGCTTAAGCAAACAAGTTATGCAAACACAAACCAGCCATCCTTTGCTTTAAAAAGTTACCATAAAATTTAAACAAAAAGGCATCTGGATGAAAGTTTGTGATTACTATAGCAATGTCCACTAACTTACGTTTCAAACTACTCTTGAACATTAGGGTACACAAACCCAAGAACACAACACTTAATCACTGCAGCAACTGCTTGATAGGAAATACGTTACCTTACTAAGCCCCAGGATAACATCCATGTTTTTGTTCGGTTGCATCCCAATCATGGCTCAAGTCATCTTCACATTTTTCTCCTCCTGTACACAGCTTACAGGACTATTGCTTAGAGTACCCACTTTAGATAGCTCCTGCGCTCCTCTTCAAACTATAAATGCAAGACATTTAGCCTTAGGAAAACAATAGCTGGCGTATTCTGTAGAGGAGGTATCGGAACCTACTTATTATCTTCATAAACTGCCCTTGACAGGATAACACCACTCAATGTTTATCAGGTCTTGCTCTTTCTCTCATCAGACCCACTCTAGCTTCAGCCTATGGAAACAACTTTAGAAATGTCATCCCAAGGTTTCTCATCTAATCCTGACTGATGGTGGTTTCAAGCAGCAGAGGTTTCAAGCCAAGATGTACTCAAGGGGAAGGGAAGTACACAGCAGCACATTGTTACTCAAGATGGCAATAGCTGAGAAAAGAGGGAGAAAAGTTTTTGCAGTCTGTGGCATAAGTGGAAAAGATGAGTCACTTTGAAGAGCAAATGTTGAGACTGGAAAAGAAGCTGAAGATGGAAATAGGCAGGAAAAAGTAGAATAAGCAGACGAGGGAAGTTAAAGCAATAGAGAAATCTGGATATCAGGTGTCATCTTAATAGCTTACTAGATGTTTGATTTCCTTTTCAACTTTGTTTTGGAGTTGCAAACCTACATATTTATTCTTAACTACAATGCCCTACTGAAGCCAAATGGCTCACAAATGTAACATACAAGAACACATTTCATGTGTCCAGCTGTAGCACTTTTGTACTGGGATACCAAGCTTTTCCATCAGATCCAGCAACCCAGTACGTTAGGAATTCAGAAGATCTACAGAATACTGAGCCCCATAGACTACATGGAAGTCACATGTGCCAGCCACTACTCATGAGAGCACACTAATGGTGAGTATGCCTACATACATGGATGAGTGCACACAGTCACTAATGAAACTATTACACTTCAGCTCCAAGACCAACCTCAGAACAATTCTACCTGTATAATTTTCTTGTTAGTCCCCTGGTTCCCTGTTCTTCACCTCAGTTTCCTTCCCACCTTGTATTTCTGTAACAAATTTTTTCAGCTTTTCTAAGAGTTCTCATAAGACAAATTTACTGAAATCTGGACAGAAAAAACAGTTCGATTTATCTAAGAAAATCAGTCATTGTATCAAACAAAAACGTGACTTTTACCTCACACAGTATTCATCTGCTTAGAGTCAAGACAATCCTATATTTATTTCTCATTTTGTATCCCCATTGAACAACACAGCAGTTCTTAGGCAATAACAACTCTGTACTTGTTAACTATTAAGGCAAAATTACCTGCACGGCAATAGCACAAAATACACACTTTGAATTATCTCATGCATTACTCCAACCAGTCAACACTGCAGATAACCCTGAACACAAGCAATCAGTACCATGCAAATCCTGCAGAAGTTAAAGTCTACCTTGGCGAACAGCACTGTTTCCAGCAATGCTGCACTTCCACATGGGGCCTGGATGCCCAAAGTCATTTAAAGATCGTTTAAGTGGATGGAGGCAATGTAGAAATTACACACAAATCTCTTTCTTTTCAAATCCACTGAAGGAAGAAACTTGTATATTTTGGGCAAATCTTCTCATCCATTAGAAGACAATCTGTATCCCAACTGTCTCTAGCTGGAAGGGACCACAGGGCACATCCAGACCTCCAAAAAAAGCTGCAGATTAATTTTAGTACTTGAAGAGTTAACTGGCCAGCACTGACTAGGCCACTTTTCTGTCTACAGAGATCACATTAGACACACAAGTTCCAAAAATACAGTGTATGGTTTGGATTAGCACTGCTCAGGCTGGCTGCTCTCCCCTGGCTTCCTTCCCTTCTGCTCTGACCAAGCAGAAAAAACTTAAAATCCTCATGATATATATCCAGCTCCCTTTCTATTATGTATTATCCCTGGTCCTGAAAAAAAACAAACCTTAACACACAAAGTCCTTTATCTTGCTCCCTCTTATTACTGTACCTACATGATGCTTAATAAAAAAATTGCAAGTGATAAGAACTAAACCAGTGTACTTCAGTAACAGGTAGTGAAAAAATTGCAACATACAAATCTCCTCCTGAGCATTTTTAATCCTGAACCTTTTTTGAAGTCTAAAGTTAACTAGAAATACTATTTTTTTTTAATACAAAATTAAAATAGAATCTGTTCTTTGGGTTCTGTGATGGGGGGGTGGGTATTTTTGGGGTTTTTTTGTTTGCTGGTGTTTTTTTGAAGACACAGTGTTGGTTTGTTTTTTAAAAAATGAACTAAAACAAAAATAAAAACAAAAAAAAAACCCACACAGCAAAAAGTTACAAACCCATACATTGAAAATGAGGGAAATGATCTTTAGAAAGAGCTCAGCATCTGCTACTCTTATTCTCTCAAGAGATCAAGCCCAAAAAGATTTGAGAAGTTTTTATTGCCAGATCTAAATTTCATTCCACAGGCACTGGATCAGGTCTTTAATCCTTTACTTAACCACAAAGAACTGTGCTGAGGAGTTTAATTCTTCCAAAACAACTGATAATATCCCAAATGTTGAAAGCAGAGTACTTTCCAGTATAAGCCAAATCCTGCATGTTTTGCTTTTAAGTAAATGCCACAGCAGATGCAAAACCAGTAGGATTCACACTTGTTTTCTAGGAAAGGAGAAAATCTCCAAAAAACACAACCATGCTTTAGAAGTGGCAGACAATCACAGAAACACTTTAATACTTGTACTGAATTAAACCGCATGTATAAAGTGTATATGTTTGATTTATTAATTTAGGATTTAAGATTCTTGTACTTTATCACCCACATATTTTAATATGTATTATAAACTGCTTTTTCATGATTTTATCAGTAACGTAATTGATTCTCCCCCCAACCCAGTTTTCTGAACTGCCCTTCTTCAAAGCATTTCAATGAAATGAAGATGTTCAAGGCCAACTAGACTTCATCCCCAGCAGAGGAACCATAGCATTTTATATCTACTGTTATATGGCTCATTGTTGGATAAACCATAAAAACATACAAACAGCTATATAATAGTATGTATCTACATTGGGCAAGAAAAATTCAAGAAACATTGGAAAAAACACATGGAAGAAACAGTATTCAGACATACTCTCAGAGTATTTAGCAAGGGTTCTATCTATTTGCAATGCAAAAAAAAAAAAAAATTATCAAGATACCCTGAAATTTGGAAGGGGTATATTATGAGGTCCAAATAACTCAAAACTATAGAGGCAAAAATTTAAGATTTCACCATGAAAGTCCACATACAAGTGTCTTTGTGATCCAGTTCAGTGGGGTTTGATTTAACTTTCTGAGATTTAAATGTTCTCTGGCAAGACTTAGCTATGTAACTGATTGTGCAAAAAAGTCCTTAAATACACTGAAATGAGTTCTTAATACATTTATATACTAAAGCTCATTGCTTAGAGGTCTTGGGACATCAGACAGGCTGAAGTACTCATGGACAAAAGCAGATATATCTGTTACGATCTGAACAGTTACAGTGGTTTGAAAGAAAAAGTCTTGCAAATCCTATTTGGGTTATTCTATCACACATTGGAGACCTTTTTTGTTGGATGAGCCATAAAAACTACAGAATGTTTATCAAAAAATAGACTAAGGTTATCTAGTCAACAAAGCAGCTGAAAGAAAACCAGCCATCGCTCTCTTTTCATAAGGTGGAAGTACATGAAGCTCCTCAGTGTCACACTTACAAAATGATGCTTCTTAAAAGTTCATGAAGTCAACATAATTTGACAAAAATAGGCCCTTGCCAAGCCAGAAACCACTACTGCTTTAAACTGACAGTCTCATTTACTAGGAGACTTCAAACAGAAGCAAGTTTCTTAGATTTTACATATTTGATGTTTGGTGACCTCTTGAAAGTATATCAAGAGTACGGAAATATCTGGTGACTACTCTCCCACTGCAAGAGAAGCGTTTCATAAATACGCCTGCAACTTGAGATTGAAATGCTCAACACTAATAGCAGCAATTGTCTACTGCAAACCTCAGGAGTGGTGAAAGTTGGAGCCGATATGAATATTCCTCCTCCTCTTTAATGATTACAGCTCAACCACACCTAGCAGACAAGGAAATCTCACAATGTCTAAAGAGGCATCTCCCCAGGTCAGTCCAATGATCGTGTGTCCACACCATTTATTACATAAGAAATAACTTTGTACTATATTACACCAGATACACTATTCAACTTCACCACACAGCAAGAATTCCCACATGATCCCTACATAAAAATATCAACATAACCATTTAACAGTAACACAACTACTCAGCATTTAAGGCACACGTGAACTTCTGACGTAAACCAGTAAAAAATGGCAGCATACTGTACTTTTATGCAGGCTCCAGTAAAGCTATTACCCGCCACCAGCTATTCGGCTTGCATCAACATGCTCTAATATTTGTCAGTAACCACACCAAACAGAACAAATAGGAACTTGACTATAAAGCAAGAAGAAAAGTTTCTACTTTTTACAAGTCCTGCAAAAAAACCCAAAACCCAAATAAACAGTGGTCTTTGTACCTGGCTTCCACATAGACACTTTGTGCTGCTGTACACCTGCAGCACTTGATCACAGGTAAGGCAATGCTGAGTCGATACTTTAATGATGACCAGATTTATTTATATCCTTTAACCATGTACATCTATCTCTGCCTCCTTACTCAATTTAGACTTGACCTCTTCTATGATCTTTCACAACTCTAAAGACAGAAAGAGTGATTTTTATTAACCAACCTGGAACTTCTTCTGTGCCCTAAAGTATCTTTAAAGGAATATTGGCATGTTAACATCTGCTTTACTCAATCTTCCAGTATTTCTAATGTGCTTGCAGCTGTGCAATCCAAAGGTAGATCACTAATGTTGGGCAGAAAGAAGACACCACACAACAATCTACATTACTCTTAAAACAAACAAACAAACAAAATCCTTATGTGAAGACAACCAATGGTAAGAACAAAAGTCCTGGTTCTTGCCTGGGTTTTTCACCCTCTAAGTAGCTGCTGTTCTTAAGCTACTAAGATTTTTTTTTTTCTTCACCTGGATAAGGCAGGCAAAGATACTTTCCCCCACTGAAAAAAACTTTTCTTTTTCACTTGAAGTATGCTATACAAAGACACAGCAGCACTAGAATTTGGCATTTGTGCTCACTTCAACTAAATTCACTGAACAAAATATACTTAGACAAATATTTTGAAGTGATTATCACCAATCCTATCAGTAGCATTTTAATGAATCTTTATTAAAAAAGATCCTTACTATTCAAACCCCAGGAACTTTCACAAAGCAGAAATAAAAATGTCACGAGTTGTTACAGTTTATAAACTGGAAGACTGTAGAGATTGAAAGACCCCTGAAATAATCTTAAAGGACATTCAGAATTCTGCCAACACTATGTTTTTGCTGTAGAAATCTTAGGTTCATGCTCTTCAAGGTGGATTTCAAGTGCTAGTGAGCAAATATTACTAACTCAATTGGATAGTGAACTGTTTGCTGTGTCAAAGCTTTTTGCCAAATATATACATATAATTTTTCTTTTTGCTATATGCATAATCAACCCCAGATGGCAATTTACATAGGCAACTGCATAAAGGAATCCAAGCACTGCTGGTGCTCTCAGCCTCAATCAGAGCAAGCATGGGCGTTTGAGAATGTCACTGTTTATTTTTAATTGCTGTGTCCCTCCTTTGTGCAGGTTCAAGCGGTCAAAGATGTCTAAGTCCATTAGTAGAACTGGAAGGTGATGCCACTTCATTTGGTGAGAGGGTTCTTCAAATTTAAAAAGCAGCTGGTTTGTAATGTCCCTAAATGCCCAGTGGGCACCAGCTGTCAATCTCAGTTACCACAGGGTCAGGGCAAAAAAAGGTCAGATAGAGTCATAAACCACAATGTGTTGTGAAATGTGCTTCCTCCATTACCTTGCAGGCCTGAGAAAGGTTTGACCTTCTATAGGTATCCTAACCCAACTCTGCATGATGCTAGCAGGGGTAAGTACAACACACAACTCAAACTTACAAAAGTTGCTTCCTTTTACTGCGCCTTGGTTTCCATACCTGCACAATATGAATATGAATATTCACAAGCTGCAGTGGCAAAAAGCAAAATGCAAAACTCTGCCCACCACTATTACCACTCAGAGAACGGACACATCTTTTACTTCACACAAGACAGCAGAAGGATTAAATCATCAACAGCAATTGAAAATATCTAAAACTGTGAGGGAAGCTGTTAATACCATAAAGGCCAAGGAAACTGGCTTCTCTTTGTCAATCACCTGTTTATCTACTAATTTGCCTTTCACTTCACTGCTCCCCCAGTCACTTGGGAAGAAAGCACCTTTTAAAGTCCCACTCAAAGCCCTTCCTATTGTCCTTTTAAACCATTTGCAACACGCAACTTATTCACTGTACTTTTGTCATTTTCCCCTTTATACAGATTCTCAAAGAGCAGACTAATTCCTAAACGTATTTCTCCACATTCTTGGACAATACATGAAGAGCTGAACAGTCATTTCCAGATGTAATCTAGTTATACATTCTTTCTTTGCAAGAAGTAATTACTCTGATCTGTCTCACCCCCATCTCCCAGTCCACAAAGCTACAGGAAGTTTAGCCGGTGCTATGCCAAACAAAGTAGCTAACTAGCTATGTCAGGCCCCCACTGGGCAGGAGCCATCACTCAGGACTCACTAGCCTTGTACTCCTAACTACTTGCCCCTCCTTGGACTCCTTGTGCAGGCAGGCCCAGGACAGCAAGCAGAACCCAACAGAAACGGGAAGGAACACTGGCAAGGGGAAAGCAGGAGAGGCTGAAGCCAGAGCTACAATCCCAGCAAAGCATACTCCCTTCAGGAATTAGAAGCGCGACTCCCAGAACGGGCTGCGTGCTGCAAATGAGAATATAGGCAGTGAGGAACTCCACTGGGAAAGCAGACATGATGCAGTACATGTGCAGATCACTTTTATTCAAAGGACAGTATAATATAAACTAGATGGCCAAAGGTATCACAGAAGAGGCTGACCAAAAGTTAGTTGTCAGCTATCAGCAAAATAATTCAGGTGAATTCAGAATACCTCACTTAATCCTTCACTTGCCCACAAAGTACAGGCAAAAATGAGAAAGCAGCATGTTCACTCAAAGAAGAATAAGGTCCTTATAGTAATACAATTTGAGGATAACACTGACAACACCAAAAGGGTCCCATCCAGGTTCCTTCAGCCAAAAGCTGCCTACTCCCAGAACATAACCAGCTGCGTCCACTTTAAGTGGCAGCTGCAGAACATTCCACAAGTCTTGACTCATTTTGGACAACTAATAAAGAGGGAAAGTCAGAGCAGTTCAAATCAGCATTTGTGAAAGAGTTCCAAGCATAAAGTCACCTTGTTTTCTTTTAAAGGATGAATATATTTTAAGGAAATAAAACAACAACAACCATTAAGCAGTTCATAGGCCACTGAAAGGCCTCTTGACTTTCTACAGGCTCTCCAAAAAGCCCAGCAGCAGCAAGCCACCTACTGCATCCCAGCAGTTCTTCCAGAACATGCTGACATCAATTAAATCCCCAGCAATCAAAGAGAATGTGCATCAAGCATTTCAATATCTTCTCCTTGTTATTTCCTTCAGTTTCAGACATCTCAGGAAGAGTGCCTCCTCAGATTCTTTTGCAAGCCTTCTCACTGCAGCACGTCCCAAATTAAAGTAACATTACTCAAACCTTGTTCAGTCCTTGGGCACATATTGGATACATGCCCACCTTGCTTTTCTGAATTTGAAAGTCTAACATGCTAATTCAGGTCAGTCTTCTCTCTTCGTCAACTAAAACTGAGCAGGTAACTTTACTGGCTGCCTTATTTAAAAATCTCTACGTCTCTTCCTATTATAAGGTGGCTTGTAGTAGAACACACACACAACAAAGAAAATAACTGAGTAGTTTCCAATTGGAAGAGAACACTCCCTTCTTTGTTGAGTGTCTTTCTATCAGGAAAACTGGGGGGAGTGAAAATGAGAGACTCACCTTCAGGGCAGGAATCTCCACGTTGTCACCAAGGCTAACAGAGCCAGAAAGAACAGTCCCTGTCATCACTGTGCCTTGACCCTTGATAGAGAAACAGTGATCAACTGCCATAAGGAAGTGTCCTGAGGGGTCTCTTGATGGCAGGTAAGCCTGGGACTTCAAGACCTGGGGGGTGGGAATAAAAAAAAACAAAACAAAAAAAAAACAGGTAAAAGCAGCACCATGCCTGGGTGAAAAGTCATGACAGCCATACAGCAAAAGGCAGGCAAGTGGATGATTGATTGAACAAGCTTGCAGTTTTACTGATTTCAGGCATCTCCCAATGAGCTCAGAACGTACCAATGTCAAATTAACTGTGTGCACCATAGGGGAGACGCACACTTAGCAGGAACAGTTTGATTTTCTGCCTTAGAAAGATTTGGCACTGCACATTTAGCTTGGTTAGCAAAACTGCACTGGCGATAAAGTTGCTGCCAAACTCAATATAAACACTGCAGCAAAGCAAAGAGAAAAAAAAAATCCTGCAAGCCCCCCCCCCCCCTTTTCTTTTTCCTCTCTCAAAAGTAAAATTTTACAGTGCATTTTGCTACTTCAGCTTTTTTGGATTTTGTGAAAATGAACTTATATACAGATACTAGTGCCCCATAAAGCCCATCCTTGCCTCCCTTCCTGAAAATCTACTATACTGTGTTAAGTTTTCAAAGTCAACTTCCCCTTCAGATTTCTGTTAACACTTCTTGGAAGATCAAACCACTAAGAAAAATAGCTACATGAGTACCATTTTCTAGGGAAATTATCCAAGCTTAGGATTTCTGGTTTGCTGACAAATATGATGTTTCTTAAAATATATCATCATAGACAGAGCTTATTTATAAAAATGCAGTCAGGTACCCAACACTACTTCAGAGGAACCGGTTCGCCCATCTCAAATCACATTTGATCTCTGCATCTGTTACAACATCAGCATATAAACTTGGCACTGCCTTTAACGTCTGCTTTAAGGTCAGAAACTGCAGGTTAAGCCCAAGCTGTAATGGCAGAACAACAGAGAGTGTCACTTACCAAGGACAGAAAGGATAATACCTTGAAGCCCAATGGCAGGACTCACATTTGCCAGCTCTTCTAATATTAGGTCTTAGTTGACAGAAACAGCTGCAACACAGGTATTTCCTTCAAAGGGTTTTAACCCAGGGGAACATCCCTGTGCATCTACCCAGAACCAGATGAAGGCAGAACTAAGGACTTGCCTGCCTCACTCTAGCTAAGTCTATTCTAAGGCCATACCCACATCACACTGGCATGCCCATCGCAGGCCACACATACCTGGGAGGCAGCACGACATTCAGCACACATCCTGCCTCTGTACAAGCCAAGCTGCACCAGGCCAGACATCCCTAGATTTTTGGCAACCAGTGCTGCACCCTAACTTCAGCAGTTTACAAATATTTTAAACCCAGCAGCATCCAAAGCATCCCAATCAGACCTTGGTAAGTCTCCAAAGAATGATGCCTTTGTTTTATGGCTACTTTCTGCTGTCTGCAAATAACAGTGGCACTCCTCCAGGGCAAAGATGCTACTTTTCCCTAAAGCTTATTCACAGAAAGGGTGACAAGTCTACTACAAGCTATAAATTGCTCTCAAACAGCTATTTCAAGTGTCCTGCCCTTCACAGTGCAAGATTCAAGCCATATAACTTAGTTTTTTGAAAACCTGAGAATTTATCCCCCCTACCTCCAAAAAACCCAGAACCACCCACACACACAAATACACTGCTGGAACTAAGGATACCTGTGAAGCATCAGTTTGCTTAAAGTTTTCTCTTGTTCATATGGGTCTGATATTATGTTAGATACACAATCACATAGGATTTTTTTCCAGGCCCTACCTCATTCAGGACACAGGGTAAATCCAGTTTGTGCTTTTCTCTTGCAGATATGCAAGGCATGCAGTAAGCAAGGCAGAGTATCACAGAGAAAGATGGTTTCATCATGAAGGCAGGTGGTGCTCCTCTAGAGAATGAATTCTACACTTGCTTATGCCAGAACTCCCATGTATCGCTATTTGCTTAAAAATGAAACTTTCCACAGGTAATCACCAGCTACATGCCTCAGACTGTCCAAACAGAAACCCCAAATCTTAACAGAAGTGCTAAGCACTCACAATTGCTATCAAAATTAGCAGGTACTATGATCTGAACGCAAGCATGTCCCAAAAGAGTTCCTAGTTTCCTTAAATTTGGCAACCAAAATTAGTAAACTCAGTGGACATAGCTCCTTTGTGCCTCAGCTTCCCAATCTGAATATGGATTAAAGTCACCTCTACACTTCCTGTAGGTCCTTTGGAAGTAAATTAACTGTTTGCCAAGTGTTCAAGACCACAGCGATGTGTGCCAAAGAAAAGTCCAGGAGGAAATTAATCACTTTGAATGCAGAGCGGCATTTGAATGGAGTCATGAGGCCACCCAGAGAACAACGAGAATTAAAACAAACTACAAGACTACCTGCTCACTATTTGAGCCCTGTCCATCCTGTGCAAGCAGTGAGGTAAGGGTTGTTCAGAATAAAGAATCATGCACTTCAACGCTGGATGATAATACACACACAGAGGAAGGAAGGAGACAATTCCTAGCATGTAACTTTTCAGTGCCTGACTTCATACCTTTACTGTTTTCTTAACTGTGGTACAATTATAAAACACCACCTACCAAGGATTTGGCAGAATTTTAAAGCTATTTAATTCATTATGCTTTGTAATTCTTTACAAATTTAAAACCAATTTCACCATATGTGATAGCTGTTTAAGACAGCTGTTCAAAGGCATTGAAGCCTGGTAGCTGAATAAGGAGATCCACTTTTGGGGCATGCAACCTCAAATCCTCCATTCACTGGAAGGGAATCCCTAAATAAAACTGACATTAATGCAGTTCCTCAGCGCTAAATACTAATACAGTGTACTCCAAAAGACTTCAAGAAAAGTTTGAGCACATTTTACATTATTATGTTCTTCAGCAGGTACCTCAATTAATTCAGAAACACCTAGCGGGTTCTCAGACTCTGGGGCTTCTGGTCCACCGGGCTTTGCTGCAACAGCAACAACAGGACACCCACAGAACCTGAAAGAGAGAAAGACTCCCATCATTAGACCACAGATCTCCTCCACGCATCAATGTAAAGTAGTTCCAGGCCCATCTGACAATGAAGGCAAGGAAAAAACCTCCCTCAAATTCCAATTTATCTGCTCTTTCCCCCATGGTGAAAAACTGACAATTTTTTCTTGAATTATCAGAATCTGTGCTGCAGGACTTCACTGCGAAACCTCCAGTCCTGTTTAATATTAATACTGATTTAAGTCTGTGGCAGACAAAAGCAAGACCTTCAGTTTATTTCAGAAGCAAAGGCCTGTTACCTAGTCCTACTGCAGTGGCTTTGCATTCAAGTCATTTTACTTGGAGATTAGCACCATTTTCAGCTTTCATTAAAGCAATTATAATCCTAATTGTAAAGTCATAACCTTCGGAACAGGAGCCAAATGCAAGATGACACATGGTATCTACCTGAGTCTGCAGGCAGACAGTAAGATCTGCAGACAACAGAAAGATGTAGATCTACTGAAATGAAAGTTCATGAAACTCACAAATCAGAAACATGCAAAGGTTCAGAGAAGAGCAGTACTTCCACAGCTAACCTTAGTTAGCTTTTCTCTGACAACAAACTTTACTGAAGTCCTTCGTATACAGCAGCTTGTTTTACAAATTCATTCGGCAGACTCAACTTTTGCTCCCTAAAATGCAACCTAATGTATGAATCATCTGACATCTTGTTTTGCCTACGTTTTGGAAAGGGAAGTTAGGCTATGAAGTCAAATTAGCACTGCATTTTTGTCAGTATGAATCATGTAAAAATATATCGATTAAGGCAATGGAATCAATATCAATAACAACAAAGTTATCAGTTCTCATAGATAATTGATTCTTATGCAACAGATTCAAACCAAAAGTAATTATCATGGTCATCCTTTTGACACCCAACCCTCTAGAGACTTTATCTCAAATAAGGGAGTGAACTGGAAGATAGAGACAGTGCTTTGATTTTATTTTTTTTTTTTTTTTTTAAAAGTTAGGTTTTACAGAGGGAGCTCATTTAGTGACCAAACAGTAATCAAGCATATAAGGTATTTTCTTTGTTTACATGCCATAAGTCTGAGACATATAGGGACAAGGTGTAATAAAAATGCGCAGTGAAAGTTTCTGTTATTAACGATAAAAATTATGGAAACTTACTATCATACAAGTACTCTAGGGCACTGTATTGGACTAAATAGAAATTTATGCTGAACCGGGTGCTTTACTCCTTTTCCCACATACCAGAACAAACTAGAATAATCATATACTGCCTTTGGAGGCATGTCTAAACGTGATTCAGCCCTACTAAAACCCTTTCTCCATCACATGATTTATTGTCAGCACAGCTTAGACCCTGCTGGACAAAGATAAAAGCTGGCATGTGCAAAAAAAATATGAAAAAAAATAGAAATTCTATTCAAAGGGACAGTTTGCTTTTACTTTTGGTATCAATCCATGGAACAAGCCAGTTTTGATTAGGTTAAATTTACAAGTGTCAAACTATTCAAATATATGACAGTTACTCTCCTCCACTTATTTTTTCCACCTTCCATGAAATCTCCTGACAACACTACAGTAATTTCCCCAGCATCAATGGCAACACCTACTCTATAGCTGCAACAGACTTCAGATTTGCTTACTGCTGTGGAATTGTGCATGTACGCCTCTGTGTGTAGAGAAATAATAATGAAGTAAACTGTTCCTAGAAAACACCTCATTGCTGAGTGTTTGGGATCAGACGCAGCTGTCAAATGGTCTCAGCATACACCCTGCTAATAAGAGTAGTTTAGAAATACAAAACCAGTTAAACCCCACGTATTTGGAAATTCAAAGTCAAATGGGAAAGAGGCTGTTAAGAAGCAACACATGCCTGAGACACCGCAGGACAAGCACTATACAATCAAGCCCAGGTCAGCAATGATTTCAAAGCACCGTAAAGCACAGACTGCACATGCAAAAACTCATTTTTTGTTATGAGAACACCACAGACATCCAGTAAGAGCATTTCTAGGATTCAGAATTCAAATGAACAATTAAAGCATTATGACAAGACCAT